>JACAXG010000142.1:5799-1205799 GCA_018881555.1 Amblyornis subalaris | reverse complement strand
TTCAGTTAAGATATTTCAAGACTTCAAAATTCATTTTAAAAAATCAAAAAGAAAAAAGAAAAATATATTTGGCAATGTTATCTTTAAAAAGTGCAGACAAACTATAGCTTAAAATGGGTACAGCATTAAAAAGTTTTCCCCTAAAGAAAGAATTTTATGCTGATTCTGTGCATCTGAAGCATTCCCGACTTTTCAATGCACTACAGTTATTAGAATATATTTTGCATAAGGGAAACGGTGCCTGACAAGACAAAGCTGTGCCTTGGAAACGGAAGGATCCTTTACCATTCCTCTGCAGTGAGAGACATCAGCAATTGGCAGTAAGTCCTCTAGTAGACACACCAAAACTAATGCTTATCAGTAAGAGGCGAATGAACAATTCCCAAAGGAAAAGCAAAATGTCTAACAGGTCCACTGGGAACCCACCAGGTTGGTTTTTTGTTTGTGGGGGCTTCTTTTGTTCAGAACTGCTTTAGAAACACTTGGTACTCTATTTGCAGCATAAATATTTAACTGAACATCTTGTTTTGTTAGCTGTAATACCTTTATTTAGTGAAAAACCCACACAGCCCCCTGCTGATTTCAGTTCAGATTTTTGAAAATGAGCTAGTAAAGTTCTCTGGTCCCTCAACAGCTGTCTCCATCAGATTTCTACTCCTCAGAGCACAGAACGGCTCTGTTTCAAAGGGCACTATGGGTATCTCTCTCAACAGAAGCAGTAGTGTAATCACAGTAGCCAATATGTAATTCCTGCTAACATTTTTGGTGCTTAACACTTGACTGACCTGGCAGAAGACCATCTCCCAAGAAACAGTGCCTTTTTAGAATTYATTAACAATTGCATAAACAGTCAAAATACTATTCTCCTTGCTTCTAACCTTTGTTTTAAATAATGTAATACACTGCAAAATTCATTTGCCCTTTCTTAACCAGATGATTTCTTACTCTAATCCTACACATCGTCTACATAATTTCTTTCCTATCAAGTGACACTTCTGTGACAATAGCAGTGTTTTCCAGAGTTCCCAGTGTAGCCCATTTCTGCAATACAATTAGTGACAAACATCACAATGCCAGTCGTGTTGCCAGGACAACGCAGAACCGATGGGAGAGAGCCCTCTTCTTCATTAGTGAGACTTCTACCTCTCACAATGCAGCCATCCTTGGGTTTTGCTCTCAGCTGTGAAAACTGAGCTGCAGGATACTTTGGTGATTGCAATTTCGTGATGAGTCGCTATGTTCTTCCCTGCTCAGCTTCTTAAACTTCAAGTTCCATCTTCCCTGAGAATAGGGCCAGAAGTAACAATTAAAATAGCAAATGTCTTCACAAAAGAAGTTACACAGAATTTATGTCCGGCTGCCAAAGTACATTTTGCTACACTAAAAACTTTCCCAGTATTCCTCACTTTGCAATCAAGATTCCCTCTGAATTCCATAAAGTGGATGGGATGAATGATGGGTAAGAGAATGATAAAGTGAGCAGCAGACATTTACTGCTCATGTCATATCGAGGAGGACAACAGTGAAATTTGAGTGTTTAGTGATGGTGTCCAATGGACAAAACTAGAGGAATAAGGCACCCCAATACTAGGGCTGCCACCTCCAGACGACTGAGTCCTTTTCCTCCAGTTGATTCAGGTTTGTGGCTATGAGCAATTCCTCCTACTTCTGGGAGGACATGAACTGTGGCAACATAAAGAAAAGTCCCAGCAGAAAACAGCATAGCAACTCCAGTGGCATTGACTTCTGAAAGGGCTTCTTTGCTGCTCTGAAAAACAAAGAGCAAAAAAAGTGAGGATAAGCAGAAGTTCTTTAATCAGTAATACAAAAAAATTCTGTTCAGTAAGATTTCTATTAACTCTCATTGTTTCACAATGACAATGCTTTAGTGTGGTTTTTTTGTGTCTTGCACCTTACATGAAGTGAATGGCACCCTAAAGCTGTGGGGGAGCAGAAAGACACCTCTCCTCCTGGTTACTTCACTTTGGACTTACAAAAGGAAAAAAACCTTACAAAAGGACCCTTAGAAAAGCAAAAGTCATGGTCTGCTGAAGTGTCTTGTTTGATCATCTTACTGCCAACATACCTAACATGTTTTGAAAATAATGTTCATACTGCAAAGCCACAAATTTTAGGGAGGACGCTCAAAACTGACTTTTTTCTCCCTTTTTCTAAACAAAGGGTTCAAATAAGATGTTAGCCTTTAAATATCTGGTCCACTGCTCTTCAGAACCAGGTCCCAAAATGTCACTCATACAGTATTTCATTTGTATGTAGATGTAAACACCCAAAACTTTTCCAGAATTTCTGTGCAAACTTCATGAAGAAATTCATCTTCTGCATCAAAACTTAGCACCTCTTCATGTTCATACTAGGATTAAGATATGCTACCCATTAGTAAATGCAATGAAATGCAAACCCACTCATATCAGATTCAAATGCTTCTTGAACACTCTCCAACTCAGGTGTAATCTTAGTTCTTGTGTATACTCTCAGGTCATTTTTCCAAAGAGCAAAGATACATCATCTGGAACTAAAAAATCAGTGACAGCCCTGATGCCGCATCAATTCTCTGTTCTTCCAAGAGCAAAATGCAAACACAACTCTTGATGAGCACACTTCAAAGGAATGCTCAGAGAATTCTCTTTTCTATTTACTAACCCAACCTTTTTTTCTGCTGTCTCTTGCACTGTAATGTCAAATATAATTCCTCTCCAGCAAGTAAAGGATTAGCCCGAAAGATTTATTTAGTCTTTCCCCTCATGCCTCAATTTAGTGAGATCACATTATATCCTTTACAACACACGACTATAGCGTGTCACCAGCATGACACACAACATTTTAGAAATACAGGAACATCACAGGATATGCAGTGAGAAGCAGAAACATTTAATTTGGACAGAGATGATAAACTCATGTGCAGTGTTCCATTTCACAGGCCATTTGTTGTATAGACCCAAGACATGACTATGCTTTAAGGAGAGGCAAAAAGACTGTTCTAGCTGAGGATTCAACTTCTGACACAGACTTTGAATATAGAGGACCACTTCTGGGATGGTGAGGGAAACTAGAGAATATTATTTTCTACCTGTATATTAAAAGAAGAATGCATGCAACAATGCTGAAAATTACTTAGTTAAGTAGGCATCAGAAAAAATCTGGTATATGAATAAATTGTTCTCAGTGGGGAGCAGCGGAAAGGAGAAAAGACAGAAATCAGACTTCTAAAAAAAGCTATACCAAACTCTATAAAGGAGTTATGTCACTGATTCTGATGGAAAAGCATGGGTTATTATTTGTTTTGTGCATTAATACTACTACCTTTTCATCATCTTTTCTTAAATCTTCATTCTGCCGAATTTTTCAAGCAGTTTGGAATTATGAGACTCATATGATACCCTCTTCCCAAACTCCACCACTAAGCTAGATTTTGGGCAGAACAAAATCACAGACCTACCTTGCTCAGCCCTAAGTATGTCACCATCGACATAACAGGTGCTGCTAACGCAAAGACCAGCAAGTGTTTTCTGATTCGATTCCGCTCTAGCCCAGCATGCATCAGGAAGGAAACCAGGCCAAAGGCAGCCGGTGCCTGCAAAAAACAATATTCATTGGTAACACAACATCCTCTAAAACCCCTGAGATATGAGAAAAAGTTGAAATATTACTTACTACATTGAAATGTAAGACATTGAGGGCAGGCACAAGCATGCTGCAGCTAACCCAAATCAAGAGCATTCTGCAGACTACTCCACCTTAATAACTGTACCTAATGGAAACTCGTGTTCTGGCTATCAGAAAACACATACTTGTGTAGTCATTATAAATACTAAAATATTCATTCTGACTTGAGTCATAGCTATAATCCCTAMGACTCCATTAACTTAGGTAATTTCTCTTTTCCTCCTGTTACTATCACACGTCCTTAGATAGACAGTTTATTTATCTGCAGTAGAAAAATTCTACAATTAACATGGGGAGGGAAAAAATTGCCCAAAGACAGGTAACAGTCAGCCTCCATGTTAACAAAGACTTAAGAGCTCTTTTGATTAGTTCATCATTCAGTTAATTCCTGTTTTCATCAGGAAGCAAACAAACACTTTCTTCCTCTCCGTGTGCTGGCATCCAGTTTCTCATCCAAAAGGCATAGATGTCCTACTACTCACAGAATTTACTGTATTTTTGCTTGCATAAAGACAATAGCAAGCCACCCTGACGTTATTGACATAAGACAAAACTAAAATACACTAAGCATTTTTATACACAGATTTTTTTTTTTAAACTTAGGAGAAGGAAACCATGAGTGAAGGAAAAAAGATGGGAAAGACAAAAGCATCAATCAGGATTAGAAGAATAGAAAAAAGACACCAGAGAAAAAAATAAGTTTCTCTTCTAATACCAAATACTCATAGGAGAAATTTTCCTCTTCTAAAATTGTACAATTTCAGAAGTCAGTTAATTTGAACATTAAGAATAACAAAAGCAAGTTTCACTTGGCAATAGCCATGAGTTAAGCTTCAAGATGCAACAGTGACATTGCTTTGCTTTGAAGAGGGTTTTGTAAATCACAGTTTCTTGTACGTACATTGAAGAAGAGACATAATAGATATGCATTTCCTAACATTTTCAACATGTAATTACGCCAGCAAGATTTTTGATGAATTTATGACTAATCACTGTAACTCATGCATGTGCTACTGTAAGGCAAATACGCATCTGCACATGTATGTTTAGAGCCTATACAGCCAATAGATACATTTGCACAAGTATTAAGGAAAGAAGATCGCCTCATCTTCAAGAGCCACTTGCTTGTTGCCATCAGAAAAATGTTTAATTTGTTCTCCTGCAGAAATGGTATACGACTGATGAAGCTACTATAACAGAGGTAACCAGAAGTTGTAATTTAGTACTCTGATATTCAGTGGTTTTAAAAGACTAAGCCTTTAAACACTAAAACCCTTCACAACAAATATCCTTCCCATTTTCTTACAAAAATCACAGAACCAAAACTGTTGTAATCAGGATAAAACTGCTTTTTCTCTTTTAATGCACTAGCATATACTTCTGTGCTTCACCTTTTAGAACTTCTCTGAATGTGTCTCTTACAGCAGTAATAATCTAGGGATTTTTGTTTGTTAAATAAACACTACCACACTACCTTCAGAAGTCAGTGTGAAGCTGACACATTTCTTCATGAGCTGCTCTTCTCTCCCTACTTTTGGGAGACTTTTCTCAACCACTGCAACCAAGGTAGGCAGTAGGCAGTCAGAATTCTCTCCCATTTGTACCCCATTTAGACTTAGCATCAATCATGTGCTCTTCTGTCATACATCATTCCAGTGCCTTTCAGTCTGTGAAACTGTACTATAAACCTCTTCATTTCAACGGCATTAAACACTTCTGTATTACGTCACTAATGAAACTTTAGATCTTTAGCAATTCCTGTGAGCTTTAACAGTCATTTGAAGAACAAGTAAGATTTTTTGGATGATAACTCACCTTGTGCAACATAATCGCAACAAACACTATCAACTGGACACTAGTCTGAGAAGTAGAAGCTGCTGCACCCAATGCAACACCATCAGCTGAAAAAGGAGTGCAGAATCATGGATTATTCCTCCATGTGAGCTTCCCCACCCTCTCAATGGCCGACAGGAGAAAACATGTTGATTTAAGAAGTTCTGTTACTGAACATCGCCATTAACAATAGCAACCCAATGCAGGATGCATTTGCCTTTGTTAAGCCACAACATTTTAGAACATGAGACAATCCTCAATAGGAGCTGTCTCATATTTTCAGGACCATAAAAGCC
Organism: Amblyornis subalaris; assembly: GCA_018881555.1. Taxonomy (NCBI): domain Eukaryota; kingdom Metazoa; phylum Chordata; class Aves; order Passeriformes; family Ptilonorhynchidae; genus Amblyornis; species Amblyornis subalaris. The sequence continues at coordinate 1,199,986 of JACAXG010000142.1, read as the reverse complement.
ATACTGGGATTCTACTCAGTATTGACACATTCCTTCAAATTAGAACAAGTAACAAGTTCAGTTGTTTCAGTCTTCCGTACGAGAAGAGGCTTCCTGTCTAAACTAAAAAAATCTTTTTTAGATACTAAGCATTGCAAGAATTTCCATTATTACCCTTTCAATTCTTCTTTCAAATCTAAATACTATTGTAAATAATATTTTTTATAATTTAAAATAAATATACTGTCTAAATGAAATAGAAAATGGATACTATACTACTCCTTAATACATAAACACTTTGTTTAGTGAAGTATCTTTTTGATCCACATCTGACTTATCTAGACAACAACCTTCAGCAGGAAATTAGAAAGCATTATATTTATACTACACATATATAGCAAAGAATTGCAATGTGAACGTGGCTTGACTGTAACACATACCTAACAGTCACTCCTTGCCAGTCAGCCTAAATGTGTTTTAGTCAAGTCTTTGTGCTCCACCTTATAATGTCTATTTTTTTCCCACAAGGTACTATTTTTTTAAATTAGTATTTAAAAAAAAAAGCCATGTAAACAAACAAGCAAACCCAAAGGTGTTTCACACTACTTATCAAGTGCATTAGCATTGAAATTTAGCAGCTAAAGGAGCCAGCAAAGGAATTGAAAAGGCAGACAGTGAGCACCACACAGCACCACCCTTTCAGATGGGAAAATAAAAGAGTAAAGTAATGAGTAAAAGAGAAAATACTGTACCCAAATAAAACTCTGTGAAGCATCTGAGCTCCCAGTTAATTTTGGGGAACATCCTTAACTCTCCCTTTTGTTTGTATAAAAAGCCACCTTTAAAAGTAAAACCCARGTGTTTCCATCACATCTAAAGATGACCCACACAGCAATGAATGTCCTTGTCAAGCACTAGCAATAGGTCTCACATTACCTGCAGCATGGACTACTAGTCCCAGCGTTGTGGTGATTTTGGAGTTGCCTGATCTTGCAGCTTCTGGATCTGAAAAAGTCATGAGAAGAGTTAGGATAAAGAGATCAAACAAATAAATTATGGTGGGAAAAAAAATCATAAGTATCACTGCACATGTCTCTACCAGCTGCTCAGTTATATTCAAAACTACCAGCTCCTCTGTTTCTGCATTAGATTTACTGTAAAATAGTTTGATACTTAAGATCAAATCACCTGAACTTCTGCCAACAAACAAGCGACAGATTCATAAACAATTGTTTGCAACTTGCAGGATCACTGACATAGGCAGAGACAGATGTTTTTCTTAACCTCCTCAAACGAAATGTTAAAGGTCTGTGCTACCAAGCGAAAGAAAAGCTATTTTTGGATGCCAAGAATCCAGGGCTGCTCCAAGAGTCAGGATGATTTTTTCCCCCACACAGCTCAATATTGGTAGTTTCCTTCAGGTGACAGTCTGGGTCAGTTTTTGTTGCAGTGATTCTCTGGCAGTTCCTAGTAAACAATACATTCTACTTGCCATGGCACCAGCTGCAAAGGTTTCCCTTCAATGTTATACATCACAAAGGAGAAATGCAGCCAGTGCTGTTTGAGATCCAGTGTTTTGACCAGAATTGTCTGAGGACATTTGCAGGTTAGCTCATTACACAGCACAACACGGCAAAATCAACAGTCACCACTACAGAATCAGTGGTAAAACTGTTACAAAGAATCACTGCAGGGCAGGTAAGTCCTACAAAAGTATAGAAACATCTTATTATTCAACTGTTTAATTTCAGCTAGTCGAACAGCCATTACTGAATTATACCAGTGATCAGTAAGACAACTGTAAGCACACCTACACAGCTGCTTCACTAAGTCTGCACTGCTGCCAAAACAGAAATTCCAGTCCTGCTCTTTCCTCTTGCCTGCCCCCCCACCCTCCAGTCTCTCCATTCCCAGGCACCCATTAGCTTCCACACGAGTCAGATCAGGGAAGCGAGCTGGCTAAAACCTAATGAATTCTCTTTGGTTAGCTTGATTTTCTGAATGAAGGGGAGCCTATGTGAGCAATTAATTGCATAAGCCGCACTGCATGACAGCAATGGTATACTCATGTCAAACAGGAGGAGATAATACAGAGAACATTTCCTTTACTATTGTTTTGGATTGACCATTACTAAACACACTCAGAGTCACATTTGACTTCATACCTTCATTCTGGCCTACAGAATTTTTCTAGTTTCGACAAAGTAATATCTAGTCTCTTGGGAGATAAAACTAGAAAACATTGCTTCAAGAGAGAAGTGTTTTTCTTCAGTCCCTTAAAAAAAATATTATAAAAACACTACTGCACCTCCTGTGACAGGTACAGGCTACATAAAACTTTACTTAATATCCTGTTTTACAGTGTGTATCTCTAACACAAATCATAGTCAATTTTCTACTGGTGTTTGCTATGATCAGAAACATAGAAAAGGGTCATAACCTATACAAACCAAGGATTCTTCTGGAAGTTGCTCACCTGCATCTCACTGACATCCTCATTGCCACCGTTTCTCTAGAAAAGCTATGAAAATCAGCTAGCCATGGCTATGGCTCCATTTACACCTCTTCAGGAGCACAAAGGTGACATAGCCCCTGCGCTGGCCTTTCATCTGTCCAATCACTAATCCCATACAATCTGCACTGTGAACTGACAAGTATCCAACCAAAACACAACCCCCCCTCCTTTGTGTGCGTTTTACTTTTCCTTTAAGATCAATTCCTGGATTTTTCAGGGCCAAATTCCACCATCAGAGGACATTGTGTGGGAGAAAATGAGCAGCCAAAGGCAATAAAATACCTTTTCAAATGACAAAACACCTTTAGCGCATTTCAAGCTACTCTGAGCACGAAGTCACAGGCAGGAAACAAAGGGAATTGTAGGCATTTTTAGAGTCTTGCATGAAGTGAAGCTGACAAATCTTTAGACAAAGCAGAAAGTATTTTGAAGTAAGTGAGGCTCTAGACTAGTGTGGGAGGTCCAGCTGTACAGTTAAAGTACCAGAGCTTATATCTAATAATTTCTGCCATCTTACTTAAGATAACTTGTTGTTCTTTGCAAATTTTACCTACATATATGACAATTAAATAGGAAAAAACAAATGAATATAAGACTAACCTGAAGTTTTTTCGAAAGCCAAAGAAATCCCCTATGGGTGACACTGTAAAACAGACAATAACTCAAGTCTCAAGTCACCCTTCACCCCCACACCATACGTGCTCATACAGTTATTTCATATTAGTGAAGTAAACTCTCAAATTATGCTGAATTTTGGGATAGATTTCCAGCATAAACATTTCACATAGGCCTTGGTTTATGTTTTTCAAGCACCTACTCAAACTCTGGACATGACTTGACAAATTAAATCCTGGTAGCATTCAAAAAAAAAAAAAAGCAACTCGCTAATTAAGATTAATTAGGAAGTCTAACTGAAGTGAATCTTTACTTACCATCTGTAGAGTGCACATGAGAGCTGCCTATCTGATCCACCAAGAGCATGAAGACAAAGCCGAGGACAAGGGATACACCAATGTAGGCGTGCAACCTGGAATGGTCGTGGCCGTACTCGTGTGCAGCCGGGACGTTCGCAACCTTCTCAGACTCAATCCCGTGCTGCATCTCACTCGCTGGGTGGTGCTTCCCTGGGACAGGCAAGCAAACAAATCAGGAGACAGGGGTCTAGACACGACACAGTCACTTCTTGCCTCCTTTGCCAAAAGCCTTCCTCACACTTTCCTGAACAACACACAAAAGTCCTTGTTTAAGGTCTTTCTTAGACAGTGTTCTTAGGAAAGCCCAGTTGGTTTATCTTCATACATCTTTAGCATGGAAAAGCAAAAAAAAGCATTAATATGTTATAAGCCAGGCTGCATTTTAAATACAAATTTATTAATAAAAACTGCTGTATAATTCCTTTTTCTGTTAGTATTCAGAGATACTGTCAAACAGTTACTCCATTACCTTCACTTAAGTGAGAAAACACAGGATGAGGAGACAAATAGGTTCCATCCATGAAAATATTTAATACAATCTTTAAGAAGATTAACYGATGCTTTGAGATATAAACAAGCTCGTATTGATACACTCCAGTGATACAGACTAGAACAACAGTTAAGTCAAGCACACTGACCTACAAGTGTCAGTACCATCCTAGAAACCCGAAGTCCAAGCCCTGGGGTTGAACGTGTGGTTGTTTCCTTTCCGTATACAAGCTATTAAAGCTTGCCCATGACCTCCCCAAGATACTGACTTTGTCTCACTGAGCTACCCTGAAATTAGGTGAGCTCCAAACGACTCTAAGATCTAAGAACAGGAAAGATAATTTCTTCACAGGTTTTCAATTAAGCTTTCATGGTATAAAATGCTTTATTTGGTGAACAGTTCATAATTTGAAAGTATTTTCTAATATTTCATAGGTTAGTAACAGTGACAAACATCTTCACCAACAACAAGTTTTAAAAAGCAGAGATGCAATATTATAACTTTACCAACTCTAACAAGTTGCCATTCACCCAGCATGTGTGATCTTTATCACAAGCAAATACTCACCACACAAACCTSCCACTAATTTCAACATAAATTACATCAATCTCACACTGAATTTACACAGGCTTAAAGAGAAAGTAGAAAGTTCTTCTCGCATATGCATTTAATATTTCCAGTAGTCTTTGGCCTAGCAGCTCCCAAGAAAGATCCAATCTCGCTTATGACCACAGGGAATGACTGCTTCTGCTGTCCCATCTGACACAAAGGGCGATGTCCAGAAGTAGAGAGCAAAGATCGGCAAGAGTCACCTTAGTACATTTGCGTGAAAGAGGTGCTATTTCTTAGCAAATTCTAGGTATTGTTTCCAGCCGATGTAAGAGAATAATGCCACCAGGATGCTGGTACAAAGGTACAAGCAAAGACCAGGAATAAAAAATTTTCAATTAATTCCCAGCTACCATATAGAGCACAGTAGACATTTGACCTGCTGGATTCAGACACTCTGCTCACCTGAATTATATATTCTTTTTCTTTTTTAAATTTCCCCTTGCAGCCCCTGACAGAGACAAGACACCAGGCTAGAAAGCCCCTTCAGCGATGCAGAAGAGGCATTTAATGCTCCTTGGTATTCTTGTTATTATACACAGCTGTACTTCCACAGCAGGCAAGGTGCTTTGCACACCGTAAGTATTACTCAGGTGTTTCCAGTGGGAGAACAGACAACAGTAAACCTATTTCCCCAACTGATACCTCAGGTTAAGTCAGATGTTTCAGCTGCATACTTTACTGCAAAGCCCTGAGCTACCTACCATTGAAGCACAAGTTACCTCCATTCCAGGACAAGGATAATGCCTAATAATCATGTCTGGCAGCCTCAATATTTGTAAACCTTAATGTGCTACTAAGAAAACGTTTCTTCTTCTGTGCTTCTCTGATAAACCCAATGACAGTATCACAATCTCTACTCATAATTGTTTTCTGTTGTCAAGTCTCCTGTTCTTTCCCTACACTCAGAGAACAGTTACTCACACAAGCAATCGTCTTGTATTTACATGCAAGCTCAGGATAAATTTATTCTTTGAATAAAAAATAAAAAACAGAGAACACATTTGCAAAGCTCCAGTGTATCACAGTCCAATACAAGGACATAGGTGACACATTAATTTCTATTCCCTCACAAAGCAACAGCTAGCACCCTAAGATAAACTACGAACATGAAGAGGACCCTCCTCATGTTCAAATGATTGATTAAAACCTGTATTTTCTCTTATGATCTGAACCTGGGGAGGAATAACTGGGGAACAACAATCAGAAAAGCAGCTTTGCTGAAAAGAACCTCAAGGTCCTCGTGAACACAGAGTTTATTGAGAGGCAGCAGTGTGCCCTGTGGCAAGGAAAAGCTTAACCGAGTCCTGAGCTGCACTAGGAACAGTGTTGTCAGCAGGTCAAGGAAGGTGACCACTGCTGTCTACTTAGCACCACTGAGGCCACACCAGGAGTGCTGGATCCAGTTTTGTACTCCCCAGTTCAACAAAGACACGCACAAAGTTGAGACGCACAAAAATGGCTACAGAACTGGAGCATCTCTCCCATGTAGAAAGGCTGAGAGAGCTGAGACTGTTTAGCCTGGAGAAGGATCAGGGAGATCTTAACAATGTATATAAACACTTGACGGGAGGGTGTAAAAACCACAGAGCTTTATGTATTAACCATTTCTCCTATCTACTCTCTATTATTCCTCATGAAGCTTGGAATGACCTACTTGACCTTGTCCATCACTCTAGATAACTTTAATTTGTTTAAGTGAGTGACTACACAACTTTCATGCACCTTCTAAAAAATTGGAAGGGCAACAAAGTGGAGCACAGCATACATTAGGGCCTCCCCAATATTTGTGGCTTAAGTGACATAAATAAAAGTTTTTTTCATTTTGGGGAGGTCTTTTGGATGGCAACTACTCTTCAGAAGTTTTAGAAACTTAAACCAAAAACTTGACTTACTCTTAGCAAGTCATCGTCTTGCTGGAATATTCATCCATCTTCTTGGATGAGACAAGTGTACATTCATCCCACTGTACAAAATGTCACAATGCCATTACTACAGTCAAAGCACATCAGAATAGCTTGGGAGCACTTGCAAAATTTCAAACATACCTTTGCTGAACAAAATTGATCAATAAAATTACTTTAGACCACACAAGATTGTTGCCATCTATATTATGAAGTTAACTTTGCTTCAGATCATTTCAAGCCATAAAACATAGTGTGTAACTCAGGGCAATTTTTCTAGTAGTGGTTATACAATTTCAGCAGTTAAAACAAAGGACTGAAGTCAGCAATGGAGTTTTATTTGCTGGTAGTACTGAAACCAAGGTTTCACTACACACATACACAGATTTATGATCAAAGAATAATCCAAGTCATGATACGCTGTTTGCTCTCAGCCTACAAGGTCAAAAATTAGAAGTTATTTATTCCATGTCCTGTGGGCAAATACAGAAGTAATAGCAAATTACTTTCCTATCAGTGAAAAACACTCAAATGATTGATAGCAAACAAGCAACCAGTCTCAGAGTTAAGCTAYAGCTCAAACTAGGAAAACAAAGACCTCTCTTTTTGTTTTTCCAGTTATATGAATACACCTCAATATTTCCCTTAGTTGCACCTTTCTAGGTTTAATTATGTAAATAGGTGAACTTGGGAAAAAAAAGAAAAAAGATAAAGCTGTTCTCATAATCCTAAATTTAATTTTGAATAGCCTACTTTTCTAAGAAAAATATTAGAAATATTTTTTCTAGTTAAATCTGTAATACCCACTAATTCTGCCCCTTTGCAACATTAAAAAAAAAATCTTTACAGATAGACTGGATTTAGACACAATACTGTGAGTTTGCCATTGAGTCTGAAGCCATTCACAGACAAATTATTTTTCTTAAATACTTCTGATATTACTGCTGCAGTACAGGAAGAGTCTTTTTTGCCATTAAGTAAACAAAGGTATAGAGCATACAGCTCTAAACAGCAAGCTGTAGATGTCACACATGAACAGTATGCTCCATTAAGTGAAAAAGTATTAAAACCCACAAACGTTCACAGCAATTGTGTTCACTGCTAGCTGTGCCATTACAAGAGAAAATTAGTGTGCTCAGAATTAAAATTGAATGGAGAGCAAACCCACAACTACAGCTCATTAGAGACATCCCACATTAGAGTGCACAAATTATAGTACAGTATAAAAGCATAATCAGAGCTTCTTTCACTTCTTGATAAAGGATGAATTTATATATTATCTTCTATTTATTCTAAATCTAAGCAGAACAACATAAATYTAGTGGAAGCGAAAACAGGATATATTAAAGCATATTACTAAAATGAAATTTAAAAGTTTAGAAACACAAAAACAACCCCAGCACTACAAGAAAAACAGGACTACCTTGAGTTGCCTCTCAATGCCAGATTAGCAACAAGGGCACACCAGATGCTTGCAAAGTTCTCTACAGCCTCAACTTTATAGTCCTTTCTCCTGCAACCAGTAACTTGTTGCCATTTACCTTCAAACTTCTGATTCTGAGCATACTGGAAAAAATCTTATACATGCAATGGTCATCTAATAGCACAAATCTCCACCCTAAAATAAAATTTAAAGTGCTCTCCAAACAGAGGTGATGAGCCCTCGCTGTTTAAAACAATGGTCTAACCTCAAACTGAGCTCTATTAAGGCGTTTGGGTATAAGACATGCTCTACACTCACATCCCTGCAAGACACAATCTCTGCTCACTTTGAGCTCTTCATTAGAGATGATAAGGTTTTAAAGACAGTGACAGCAGACTAGAACTGGATGCTTGAACTTGGAAACACAGAGAGATTTAGATGTGTAATGTACACCACCACCACCCAGGAAAGAAACGCCTCCTACTCTGTGAATTAGCCCAATGTAACCATCATTTTTAGCCAAGTATATTAATTCCAGGATGCTCTTCAGCTTCAGAGGAAATTCTTACTAGGTCAAGCACACATAAAACATCTCCTGCAATTGTTTTAGTGAGAAGCAATCTAAATGACAAAAACAAACAGCAAATACCCCATTATTTCATTCTCTGCCAAAGGCATCCTTACACCTCCTTTGAAGTTCCAGTGGAAGTTTAACTCTCCCCAGAATAAGAAACACTACATATGGCCTATCATAAAAGGCTGTTATTCCATGAACAGTACAGTATCTGGACCTGTAAATGACTGGATAACTCAGTAAGAGTCATCAATCTACAGTCTGATCACATCCCTCTATCAAATCAGAACATGCAATATCATGCCTACAGCAGTTTTGCATTTCTATGCCTGCTTTGTGTCAAGCTGCTGTGAAACTGTTCCACCAATCTCATGTTAAAAACCCTAGAAACAAGCCTCAGTATATCGTAACACCATGACCTAAGTTATTTTGAACGAGGCCATCTGGCTTTGGTTCTTACCCTCCAAAATGTCTTCATAAAGTGCATGTACTCCTTCTGGCACAATGACAGCCAAGGCAGTTCCACACAGCAGCCCAGCACCCAGAACAGTCACCAACTTCAATCTCTCCTACAAGCAGGTACAAAACAAGTATCATCTTTAAGAATGAAAATGCTTTCTTTACTCTCCCTTATTAACAGAGGTTGGGAAGGGAATTACTTGTTACATAAATATTGAGAATTTGCAACCAAATCTTAACAACAATACATAAACAGTGTTTTTATAGTATAGTAAAGAAAAACACTTTAATTCATATTTTGGGAAGAATTTATACAACAAAAATAAAAAACACAGTTTATCAGTACTTGCTATTATTATTACAGAGTTCTCTTCCTAGTTACATTGTAGTTTGGGGCAAAAAGCTTACAGAGATCTCCTCCTCCCAAAATGACTACATTCTGTTTTACCAATAAATTTACCAAATCACTTCATTGTGAGTACATTGACAGGCTAAAGTCAAAGCCATGTACCAAAATCCAGTTGCATAAACATATAATAGATTCTAAAATATGACAAGTTGCAGAGGCCATCACTCATGATTTGTTAGAACCCCTCATATAATATGTAGCAACCATGCGAATTTAGATTCTCCTAACAACTGTGTAGCGCACATTTTGTGGCAAAATCACCATCATCTCCCATGCTCAGTAAGAAGTCTGAGTGCTACCAAAATACTGACGTTAAGTACTGAGGATCTCGAGACAGAGGTCAGCACGTGACTAACAGGAAGCCACTTGCTGCATATCATTATTATCTCCATCCATTCTCCTTCATGCACCATAATGACACAAATTGTTCAGTCTCATCGAAATACGCAACACTTGCGTAGAAGAAGCAGGAGAGGAGGCATTAGGGAGATGCACAACCAGAAAGCAGGCCAAACGTGACCGTAAGGGAACAACTGCAGCATTACTGGGGAAAGTTCAAATAGTAATATGGAAGAGATGAAAACATATGTAAAGTTTCCACCAACATGCACTGTATACTAACATATATAATTATAATTGCTATATTGTATATTTATACTTAGTATATTGTTATACAGTGACAATCTGCATGAGATGATAAATTTTCAACATCCACTGTTCATAGTCATTTTGCAAAAATATGGTCTCTTACAAGGGAAAAAAGATTATTTTTATCTGCAACACTACAGTATCTTTTGCATACATACATAAACACAGGGAAAAGTGTCAGAAGTAATACTGATTTATTACAACTGCAAATAGAGAGTACTGGTTTCTTTCACTTGGCACCTGTGAATTTCGAAGATCCATGAAAATAACACACACTAACAAGTTATTATYTCAAGATAAGTTTCCATCTTCTTTTCAGTACAAAATACTTAGCTGTGGTGAATACAGAAATTTAATAACAGCCTACACAGACAGGCAAAAGTAATATAGTTTTATCCAAGAAATAAAACCATTTCTGTTAAACACATCTGCAGGTTAAAAAACAAGAGCAACACAGTAACAGTGCTAAAACTCCATGGGAAAAATCTCAAATTCCTCAAATTAGCAAACTGTTCCATGGCTCAGAATTTTTTTAAACTTGTATGGCACTGAAACTCTTACTTGGACCTATCAAAAACTCACACCTACTTTCAGCAGGAAGTGGCCCCACTTCTTGCCTCTGTTACATCACCAAAACATTCAAACTGCTACAACTCCATTTTTTTCATTTTTTGCCTTCAGACTACAGCTTAAGAGAGAGCCTCAGAACTGGCACAGTGTTGTTTCCAGCCCTAAATTACAGGAACAGAGTCCTGCAAATTAGGATTAAGTTGACAGGGTGTATACATCTGCATACAGAAATAAGTCAAAAAGCTCTGATCAGTTTGGACCTTTCTACCACCCATGTTTAGTCACACCTGGCTTTGCCAGAGTTTTATACTTCTAAGAATATCCTAATCTAATTGAAACAAAAGAACACAGCATGAAATTAGAACAAGTACTAAGTTCCATGGCACAAAATTCATCTGAAGGAATGTATTAACACTAATGAATAATTTTACTGTTCTTCAGCATCTGGTGTATATTATGTACAGCATTCACTTTTGTCTTCAACTCAATCATTATAAATGGCCAGTGGGAAAAGGCATTTTTACTCACTTTGGCTACCTGCAAAACTTTTTGCAAACTACAGAATGGTCAGTCCAAACAGTCATTTCAGTTTGAAATTATCTTTGTTGCAGAAACCTAAGCAATAATTTTAAACAAAACAATTATAACTTCTAATTAGACACTTCCAGGATTAGCTAGGATTTGTACATCATTTGCAGAGATATTTTGCTCTTCTTGTAAACCAGCATTGCATGTGAATCCTTAAAAYACCTAATATTTAAATCAAGTGTAAAACTGAGTCACGAATTTCTGAGAGTTTAAGATACCACAATAACTTGACTGCACATATGTGCACTGCTGGTAAAACACCACACACACAAAAGGCTAATAAGTATGAGATTACTGTTTATGCAGAGTGTTGGCTCCACAACAGATCTGTGTTCCTGCAGCTGCTGGAATCCTTGAAAGATTTAGGAGACCACTGATTCAACTATATAAATAAAACACAAAGACAGATCAAGAACCCTACCTTCAAACGATACTGAACATAGAGACAACAGGTGACTATCAAGTACATATGCGACAAAATGCAAAATTAAACAAGAAAAAGAGACAATATTAGGACACAAGGCAGTGCTCTCAGCAAATCTGCAAGAAAATCCTTTCTGGGCTTCAGGGCAGAAGCTTTGAAGAGCAAGACAGTGGAAACAACAACACTGAAGACACATAAGGGAAGGTTCAAAGCATCAGATAAGGCACTGTCAAAACAGAACCCTCCTGATGTTCATGTGAAGACTTCCACATACACTGTTAGGTTTCAATTCATTTAGCTAAGTTGTACTGTTCCTAAAATAAACAGCCTTTCCTTCCATGCTGCTCAGGGTCCACTGTTCCCAAAGCCTCCTAGTAATAACGGGACCAAAGGAAAGGTGCAACCAGCCCTCTGACCTGATGGAAGCAAAAGTTACGTATCTCTTCCAGCACCTTGCTTCCCAAAAGCAGCACTACTTCCAAGAGAAATGGGAAGCCCCTCATAAGAGTGCTCTTACTACCTCATACTGAACAACTACATCATACCTCTATAAAACAACCATCATTTAGAAAGGGAAAAACCCCTTCGGCTTCAGAGGGCATTAGGGGAATTCCAGAGACTGCAACAATCGTCATCACCTCAACAACCATTTCTTAGAAGCACCCAAATATGTTTAATGATGAACTCCTGTACTGTTTGGAAACTCATCCAATTTATGAAAGTCTCTCTCTCCTTTAACAGTACCTTATTTATCCGAGACGTTTTTCCAAAAGAATACCTTGAGTTACACGGGACAGTAGCTCGAAGTTGTATGGTAAGCAAAGAGCTAAGGTCTAATTTTCAGAAGTGCAAGCTGTGAACAACACTGTGAATCAAAGTTTTCTTAGAATATCCTTGGAATTGTTTTGAAAAGCCTTAACTAGAGTATCCCACAGGCACATAATAAGAGATAATCTCTGACTTCAGTTTCTTACACAAGCTTTTAAGAATAGCCGTAACTATTCACGTCCTTACACTACATGCTGAGACTTCGCTTCACTCGACTCAAATCTGACAAGTTTAAATGGCTTTCATACACACTGTCAAACAAGTATAATTTTACACAGCAGTTTTGAATGAAAATTAATATCGCACTCATAACTTATAAAGTAACAGCATCATCCCTAACAGCGTTGCCGTACTGCAAGGCGACAGCACCTACTCCTACTAGATCTCTATCGTTTCTCCTTTGGCAACCAACAAGCAGTTTGGCGGAGCTGTCTTACCTCGGAAAAATTAACTGCCAAGGGTATAATTCCTGCCACATAGCAGGCAACCAGCATGGCCAGGGACAGCAGGCAGATGGAGGGGAAGTCATCCATTTCGCCGCTTTCTGTCCGGTCCTTTGAAGTGAAATCCAACAGCAACTTTTCCACCTGGCCCCACCGCACGCCTTAACCCGTGCAGACACCGAGCTCCCAGGAAAGGCTTTCAGCCATGTCTCTCTCGCCCGGCGGCTCCGGCCGGCTCGGCTCCCAGCCGGGTGTACGCGAGGAGCCCCGGCGCGGCCAGGGAGCGGGAGCGGCTCGGCCACAGGCAGGCGAGCCCGGCCCTCACCTGAGGCAGGAGAACTTTCACCCGTACCGCGCTGCTCCCAGGGGAGGCGGGAGGAACGGGTGGGGGACACCGAGCACGCAGACGGCTCCTCACGGCGGGGCGGCCTCAGACGGGGCCGAAGGGACCGTACGGGACCAAGAGTCCCACCCCGCACCCACGGCCGCTGCCCCAGCGGCCAAGTGGCACTTCAGCGCTTCCCCTTCCGGGACGGGCCGCAGCCGCCCCGCCCCAGCGCGCTTCCCGACTCCAAGATGGCGGGCGGGGCCACGGCCCGCGGTCCGCGGTGGGGAAAGAGCGGTTCCCTCACCAAAGATGGCCGCGCCCCGCCCCCGCCAGCCTGGCCGCCGGTCCTGCGGGCGCGTGCGCGCGCGAGCGAGGGGCGCTCTGGCGCGGGCGGCTCTATGGTGGCGGCCGTTGGCGCGACGGCGCTTCCGGCGGGCGCGGGGGCCTGTGGGGGATCGCCGCGCGCCACTTCTGCCCGGCGGTGCTGAAGGAGCGGAGCCGCCATGGTGAGAACGGGACGGGACGGGACTGGACCGGACCGCCGGGCTCTGGGCATACCGCGCTCGCCCGGGCTGCCTTCTCTTCCCCTTCCCTCCCCTGGGTGACCGCGGGCGGGAAGGTCGCGGCCGGTGGTGCGGGCCCGACCGGGCGGTAGCACGTTTTGGCGGGGCAGGGCCGGACGAGGCGGGGGCACAAAGGCGGCGGCGGCGCTCAGGGAGCGGCGTGCTGGAGGCTTCCGCCCCCCTCCCCCGGCAGCTTCGGCCCATTCTTGGGGCGCTGCTGGAAGCGCAGCGGTTTCCCGCGAGTCTCGCCCGTCGAGCGAGCCTGTCTTAAATGGCTGATTTGCGCTTTCCATGCTGCTTTCCCTGCTCCTCCCCTCTGCTTGGAGGAGGGAAAGGCGGGAGCTTGCGTTGTTGGGTGTCGGAGCGGCACGCTGAAGCTCAAAGACCTCCCGATCATCGTGGTTTCTAGAGTTTATCGAATAAATTAAGATCTGCTGAAGCAAGTTGTTGCCCTGCGGTGGAACAACACCTGCTTCTCAGTTTGCAGCGAAGGTCCACATCTGGCTGGCACTTGCTCCAAAGCAATTGGCTTCGGCCATGATGAGCGGCTACAAGCCCTGTCCCTGTTGGCCAAAGTGAAAGGTGGCCCTTAGGCCACTTTTTCTGCCTCGGTAACTGCAAGGCATTTAGGTGTGTGCAGTGTGCAACTGGTATTTGTATCACTGCACATCTTACCCTTACAATACTTGTTTATGTTCCTTTTTTTTTTGTTTTGGATTTTTTTTTTTAACTTTATCGTCAAGTAGACTCCAGTTCGTGGAAGCCTTCTTGGGCAGATGCTGCCTAGCTTTTAAGTCCTGCTGTTTTGCCTGTTGGCACTGCCTTAACCGTTTTTACAGGGTTCTGCCTTCAGTAACAGGAGCAATTTCTGAAGCGCTCTCTAGAAGTTTGAAATTGGTATAATGTAAACCATGTGGTGTCTCATTCAGTGTCCTGCTTAACAGCAGCCAGTACAACCATGCTTTTAAAGAAAATGCAAAGAAATCTAACATACGCATCRTAATAATAAGGGTCCATTTTGTGCTTTTCCAGATAACCTAGTGCTAATGCAGGAGGGTTTATGGATCTTCCCTTGCTTTGGTTTTATGTCATCTAAGCATACAGGGCGGGTAATAATAGTTGGAGGAAACTTCCTTCAGGCTTCTGAACTTTTCATATTTTTGTACCTGTGTGGTAGGATAGGACCAACAATTTTATCAAATCAAACAATTTCTTTTTTTTTTCCCCTTAAGGTAAAATAATATGAAGTTCTCAAAGAAAAGCATTAATTGTCCAACACAGGTGGTCCTAATGGCATTAATTTTAGTATTTTCCAGGCCAGTATCTGATATAGATATTGTATAGTGTCTGAAGTGATAAATGGCTTAAAGTCAGAAGCCTAAATAATTTCTAATGTGAAGTTTTGAAAGAACTGGCTTACATGTCTGGCTCACTAATCTTTCTTTTTCTATAA
This sequence comes from Amblyornis subalaris, assembly GCA_018881555.1. NCBI lineage: Eukaryota > Metazoa > Chordata > Aves > Passeriformes > Ptilonorhynchidae > Amblyornis > Amblyornis subalaris. Next base: position 1,184,805 of record JACAXG010000142.1, on the reverse strand, counting down.
TCTGATTATTTGGATAATTTCAGAATGTATACATTCATTTAATGCTCTTCAGTGACCAGCTAATTAAAATGATAGTGCTGGAAAAATTATTTTATAATAATGTTTGGCARTCATTTGGACTCCCTGCTAAGACATGCCTGTTCAAGTACAATGCACTGTGGAACAGCCAGATACCAGCCCCCCTTGGGGAATTCCTTTCAAATCTCTCATCCTCTGGCATACATGAAAGTGGATTTAAATGATCTAGGCTCCTTTGTATGATTTGTGTTGTTACAGTGTGCAGCTCTGAATTCCCCTTTTTTTCCATTTCTGATAGGGAAAAGTCTTGCTCCTTCTTTTTCTCTGTGTAACTTTTTCCTGGACTTCTCAGAATCTGGTTCTGCTGTGCTGAGACAGAATTCAAAGAACCGAAAACTATTCAAAGGATGGGAACACTGTCAGTGATGGGATTAGAATTTGTCCTGTTTTCTTCTTATATGTTCCTTGTAAATTCTTATATTTGCCATTTCTCTTTTCTGACACTGCATTTGATGAGCACTGAGCTGGTGTCTTCACTGATGTCCAGAGTATGGGTCAGGATTTTTTCTGTCTGCAGCTGATTAATCTAAGCCAAATGATGTTTTACTCTGCAGTTGCCTCTATGTTGTGTGCTCACCTCATATATTAGCACTGAAAATGTTGGAACCAATTAGCAGCACTGGAAACGGCCATTTGCAGCATGCTTGCAAACTTTCTGTGCTGTGCAACCTGTTAATTAGATCACAGATTGTGTACACTTCAAAAATCATGCTTCTTTGCTCAAATTACTTGCTGTAGCCAAGTGAAAAATGTCATGGAAATAATGGAAGCCACAGAGTGTACAATCGTCTAAGTCTTCCCTGCGGAAGAATGAGCTTATGTACTCCAACATTTGGAACAGTTTTCTGTGCCATAATTACTGTTTAAGTAAACTCATTGAAGTGTGAAAAATCATTACATCTGTTTTGCAGAAAATAATCTTGAATGCTAAGTGCAGATTTATTGTATAATTTGTGTTCCCTTGAAGTTCAATGGATAACTCAAAATAGCAATTTCTGTTAAAATCTTTAAGGTGAGACTGACAATGTGGTTAAGTTGGATCCCCTCCTTGTGCTTTAATTGGGGCATTGAAAATTTTACTAACAGCTTGCGTTTTTAACAAACTAAGTAAATGCACTAATGCTGCAGCTTTTTTACATTGACTGTATTGCTTTGAATAAAAACTACTATTTCTGAGGTATTGTTTTTCAGTACAGTAGCTGCTTTACTGGTGATTTTACACATTTTAAAATTCCATAAAAATTAATAGGACTGGTTGGAAACAAAAATTATTAACACAGCTTATATAAATAGTAAATGCTATTTGCAAAATACGTGTCTTTGCTTATTAGTTCACTATTTGAGTACTTTGCTTCTCTTTGGTTCTTTCAGATAAATAACTTAAAAATCAATCATTCAAATTGTGCAAGTAACCTGTATTTTTTGTGTTTGTTTTGTTTTTCAGTCTCACACAATTCTACTTGTCCAGCCTACCAAGAGGCCAGAAGGCAGAACATACGCTGATTATGAATCAGTGAATGAGTGCATGGAAGGTGGGTGCAGACATGGTAGTCAAAAACTGCTGCTCAAACCCCATTTTTGACATATTCCAAACTTAGTAAGAAAATAAGTTTTCATGTTTTTCAAAGGTAATTCACAAAAACCACATACTCATGCTTTTAGTTTACTAATGTTCTAGCAAACTAAAACCTAGTTGTTACTTGTTTCTAAAACTTCCTTTTTATATTAAATGTCTGGTTTTGATTTAACTAGATGAAACCACATGCCATTTGTGAGAGTAGACAATATTCTTGCTGGGGCAACGCAGCAGACTTGCTTCACTGCATTTCATTGCAGGACCAGTGCCTAATTCTCACTAATTTTTGTCCTAGCACTGTAAAGGAAAGATTGCTACTGGAAATAATATATTAAATAAAAGATTGTGTGCAGTTGATACATAATTTGCAGTCTCATGGCACACGTGCCAGAGTAAAGATCCTGCAAGACTTTGATACACACAATAAGCATGGAAAGAAGATTGAAATATTAGAGTTGTAGTTCACTTAACATTAATGTTTCAGGAGATTTTGCAAGGCAAACAAAAGCATAATAAAGACCATGTAAAGTCTCTGTGCTCACTTTAATACTACAGTCTTCTCAAATGTATTTGAACTGTTTGTTGGCTAGCTTAAATAAAAGTGATTTAAATCTATATACAGGCTTGTGCTGTCACTTACCTCAGTAGCCCTGTTTGACTCTCCGATCAAGAATCATTCTTATGAGTTCTTCTATTTCGCAGGTGTTTGTGCAGTAGGAGTATATGTTGTAATTGCTGTCTTAAAATTATTAGGAGGAGTTCCAGGTGTCCGTTGGAGGTTACTGTGTGGAAAGTTACATATTTGACAGAACTAAAACTTTTTCCCCTAGACAATGAAAACGTTTCTTTCCATACATCTTACCTGATTTTATAGTATTATGTTTCAATGCAAAGCACTAGGAACAAAAGAATTTCAACTCTGCAAAGTTGTTTTTATGGTACTAATCTCTAACCTTTAGTTGTGGATTAATAGCTGAAAAAGTTTCAGCAAATAGTTTTTTAATACTGCATTGTTAATCTTGTTTTTCTGTAGGAGTCTGTAAAATGTATGAAGAGCATCTGAAAAGAATGAATCCCAACAGTCCATCCATTACATATGATATCAGCCAATTGTTTGACTTCATTGATGACTTGGCAGACCTCAGCTGTCTTGTGTAAGTTCAGTTGTACAGGACTGTTTCAGTGACTTAGGAAAGTCACAAGTCTTCCTTCTAAACGCTTTTATGTGAGTTTAACATAACATAAACATGTTTCATGTGCTGTTTGCAATAACTGTAGTGTAGCAGTATTGTAGCTGGCATAACGTGTCCAATACAATTAACTCCATAGAAATAATGTATCTCTAAAAAATGCTTAGAAACGGACAGTTCCACTTGGATTTTACTCACATCGAAGCTCACAGCATTTCAGACACTGAAATCCAACAGTTTAATACAGCTGCCTATTTTATTACTGCTAGAATCTTTAAATTTGCCTCCGTGCTGTTGCTCTGACTCCTCAGGAGGCAGAATGGTTACAGAATTTTTTTCATCTGAGGGCAGTACTAGTGGTATGGTAGAAGGCTACAGAAGTCATTGCAGCCAAAAGTTTATTCTGATCAAGATACAGCAAGATGTAAAGTTTCTGTAAATCCTGATGAAGTGATTTAGGAACAAATGAATCCTCTGGTGAGCCCTAGCTAATTGCTTACTTGCTCTTGTGAAAACATTATATCCAGTTCTCATTTGTGTGTCAAAGTTTTGGGCAAGCAAAGATGGTCTTGGGGACTTCCCATTCTGACTGCACTGTGAAATCAAATGTTAAATTTCACTGTTCAGAACAAAATTTACAATGTTAGGTTGAGCACTTTCCATGCTATAAATTTCAAGGTAATGTTTTGGTGTGACGGTGGTATCAACTTTGCAGAAATGCTGTAGGAGTAAGGATACAAATCTGATATTCAGGTAACCAAAGACAGAGTGTTAGGCTTTTGAATGTCAAAATTCCAGAAAATTTTTAAGTGAATGAGGTTCTGGTGTAGACATTCCTGGAGCTGTACAGCTGGGGCTGAAATCCCAGTGCAAGTACTTGTGTAGCTGTCCAGTGAACAGACTTTGCCAGTTAATTCCAGTTTAAAATAAGAGGATATTTAAAAAACCTGAGCATCAGATTTTCCTTTGTATTGTGATGTATACTACAGAATCTGTTACTGATAATGACTTATTAAAAAGGCCATTTGCCAAAGTGTTCAGTAGAGTAAGTAAAATGGGCTCAGGTTCTGCAGCCTTACCTTCTCCCTACACGTTCTGATGCATTTGATCTTCAGGTGTCATAGTGCTGAACTGATGCAGTTTGAAAAACACAGTTTATCTAACAGACTGAAGCTAGCCACTTGTTTTAGGAGGTAGCAACTGTTTTCTAGGATAGTCTTGTGCCTTTCTTAATTAGGCTTGTCAAATCAGTGTTGTGCCAAATTCCACTTCAGCTTACAGTTTTCCACCAGATGGCACACGTAGCACAAGGTGTATCAGATGTGTCTTGTCTTGACAGAAATTCCTGAAGTACTTGGTGTCTGCTCTTGCAGTGTAGCATTATGAATGGACTTGGGGGTGGAGAGTAGAAATCAACAACTTTTCCTGAAACTAACATTTCTTACACTGCACTAGAACTACTCCTGTAGCACTGAAGCTCTTTCTTTGCCCTTGAACCAGTCATGCTGGCATTTAAATAACAAGGCTTTCTTAGAAACAGTATGCCTAGGGTTTTTTCCTTAGGTAAGAACTGTAAATTGTTCTGGAGTGAGTTAACTTTGGATTTTTACCCAGCTACTTACCAGTGCCCATCTTACCCTTCTTATCTGATCAGAAATATGTATTCCAAGAYTTAAAGACTGACCAGGACTTTAGTACTTCTTGAAGCATTCACTGCAAGTACCATCTTCATGAATATTCAGTTTTAATGACTGAGGGAGAAAGGAGGGCATAATCTACACAGACAGCTTCATGAAGTTTGCTTTCATTTTTCAGTCTCAGTCTGTTTCAATTCAGCATGTCCCAAGTAACTGAATTCTCTGGCCTTTGCTAACCTTGCTCGTGAACTGCTTTTATCAGCTATTCTTGAGTAGCAAAGAAAATGCATCTGTGGGTTCTTGTTTTCAGTTTGCTTTTTATGAAGTGACCTTGTTAGATGTAAGCTTGCCCTCAGTGCCACCTGGCAAGAATCCTTTGCCATCCATCTATGAGTCTRCCTTTGCTCCTGGAAAATTTTGGTTTTGTTAATTTTCAAAAAATTCCAGACAGAAGTTGAACACTTGAAAACTTAAATCCCTGAAGTAGTGTTGAAGAAGTGTTTGGCTCATTAAGACAATTTAGATTGTTTTGTGGTGGAACTACTCTGCATTCTGAGCTCTAGAATACTAAGATTCTCTATTTGTCTTCTCCCATAAGTAATTATATTTATGAATTAAAATGTGAACACTTTGTGATCTGGTCACTCAGTAGTCCTTGGAGCATCTAGATTTATTTCAGGCTCAGACTGATCTGCTGGATAGCTGGTTTTTAGAAAACAGGATAAATCCATTTGATAAGTGGCAATTCCCATCTGCTGTTGTTTCCTGTACACAACTTTCTGCCTCATACACTTGAAGTCAGTTAATTGTTTGTGAAGTTCTTCTGGTAAGTGTACCACAGGGCAGACTGACACTCATTCTCTTTTCCTCTCTAGTTACCGTGCTGATACTCAGACATACCAACCGTACAATAAAGACTGGATAAAGGAGAAGATCTACGTCCTCCTCCGCAGGCAGGCCCAGCAAGCAAGCAAATAATGGGGGCACCATCGCTACGTGGGTTTGGGGGAGGGTTTGGACAACAGGTGTGTACAGAGTGTAGTAGTGAACGTTTTGTATTATAGTCATCCTGTTGCCATCTTGATAAACTCTTTAGCCAGGACTGATTGTATTTTTAGAGATACAAGGATTTTGTTGGATTTTACTTTTTTTCAGTGTAAATGGAGAAGAAAGTACAACATCTTCAGCAGTTTTAATTTTTTTTTCTTCCAGTTTGCTAATGGTCCTACCTTATATGAACCCCTGGGGCTGTTCACATTGTACTTCACCACATTTGCTGTATGTGCCCTTCTGTGGGTTTTCCAACAGTCAGTTATGTCCTTGAGATGGTCTTAATGGGAAATAAAAAATTACCCTTTAGTTAAATTTGAGTGCTCAATTTTGTGGTTCTTGCCAAGAAACAAATATTTTTTCCCTGTTATCCAAGGGATAGGGCTTGAAAGGTCACGTGGACTGAACCAACAGTTGTTTCATGTATTATAGAACAGCTCAAATTCTGGCTTAGTCTTGATACTGTGTTCCCTGGGGATCTTTAGGAAACACAGCAACCCTCTTGCACTCTACAATTGATTTCTCTATGAGGCATTTGTACTCAGGTGTGCCTGCTCCGGGATAGGCGATGGATAAGAGCAGGCTGAATGTATCACATCACAGACCCCGTGAATTAGTCTACTTAAAACGTCCCCCAATAAAGGAATAGGCAAAGCAGATTGTTTCCATGGGAATCTGCCCCAAACTTCACTTTCTCTTTACAAAAGATAAGGACTTAAATGTTTGGACACACTGTAAAATTATACCTGCCCCCGTCTGTATTGAATGCTAATGTTTTTGTAATTTTGCTGGACTGAAAAGGTTTGGGTTGGAGGACAAATCAGACCAAAAAATAGAACAGGTAGGCAAGCAAGGCTGGCTTGGTACTCTGTGCCTTTGGAGTTTGCCTACTGTAGGTACAGATTTGTGTCACAGACTGTACAGGAATACTCAACCAAGAGCCGTTCCAGGATTGACAGAGGAATGCAGTTCTCTCCAATGCACTTAACTTCCTAATATACATCAATAGTTTGTGATGGCACTCACAGCAAATGCACTGGCTGAAAAGAATCTGAGGTCAAATTGACTGTCTATAGTAAAGCTTTAATGAAAATAGCTTTACTTAAGTGATAAGTAATAGCTGCTGAAGACTTGGAATCGAGTTACTGAAGGGAGATAACGTTCTTAGAAAAATACGGGGAGAGGGTGCTAAACTTTTTCTCAACACAAATACAGGTTGGATATTAGACTCACTAGCTCTAGAATTATAGTGACCAGGAATAAATTCAATCTGCTAGTATCAAAACAAGCTTCCTTTATAATGAATAGTGATTTTCAAAACATAGTAAGTGAGAAGTATATTAATCCACTTTAGGTTACTTAAGTCTGTAAGTACTTTGGTGTGGAAGTTTTATATCCAGCTTGACACAGTAAATAATACTTAGAAAATTCACTATTGTCCATATAATAATTCAGGTTTAATACAAGCTATGTTATTTAAACAACTTTTATAGTTCATCCTCCTGGATAGCACATAGTAAAATAACATGTTCTTTTCCAACATGTTTGAGGTTAACTTCAATTTTTTTAAAAAAAATTCCAGTATTCCCATGGATGCAATTTTGCAGTCTTTAAATGAGCCAAATAAACATCCCTTCTCACTACCTATCACATTTAAAATAGTGATTTAATATTTACTTCATTCTGTGAACTTGTTTTCAATTTAAGGAAAACCAGCAATGTGGACTCTTTCCTTATTGTGAAAAGCACAAGGAGAATGCTGAATCTCTACTAATCAGGCATTGGAACATAACACAGCATTTCCTTCAAAGGTGACCTAAATTTGGTCTGATTAAAAAAAGTCTTCCTTGATTTTGGCTCTAGTATAATAACTGCAAACTAAAACCAGTAAACAAGTATAAAATACAAATTTCTTACGTTAGAGTAGAAAATAGGAAGAAGGTACTTGAAAGCAAGTGGTAATTAACCTTTCTGCTTTTTGAAAGGGACTCTGTGAAGGTATGTGTTGTAGTTTTTTTGAAAGTAGAAGGTTTGCAAGCTTTAACTTCAAGGTTAGTTCACGTTGGGGTTTTTTTTTTAAACACGCAAACTTCTGTGGTCATTTCAGTAATTGAAGTTTTCACAGAGTTGGAAAATGCAAGTAAATGGTCCTTTCATACCTCTGGAGCCAGACTTGGCTGCCTGCTGATAGAAAAGTATAGTCTGTATGCCACTTTAAGAGAAGGGACTTGGGCATAATCTCTTTTCCTCATTTTGACCCAGCTACAAGTCTTTTTCTGACACAAGCTACTAGTTAAGACTCTAGTGCATAGTTCTTGAGCTGCTATTTTCCATAGTCCTTCAGAGTTGCCTTTTACTTGATTAACTATTCATGCAACAACAGATTTGTTGCTTAGCTGAGCAGCTGACCAAATACACTGAAAGGAAGAAGAAATGCTACAGCATCTATCTGATGTGCAACCAGCTGGAAAGAAGAATCTGGAAAGTTGCCTCCCACTAACCACTGCCTTCAAAAATTTAGTGAAGAGGGTTGTGAGCACTTGGAAACTTACGCTAGAAGGCTGGCACTCTAGGAAGTCTGCTCTAGCAGGCCAGGTGGAAAGTGACTCTTCACTTCGCTTCTTGGCTCCTATCAAGTAATGGATGACAGCAGGGTGTTTAGTACTTCCTGCAGTTGCACTTCTCCTCAGAGGCATAAGAAAGCACTTTGATATCAAGATACTAATTAATTTGCCCAAGTTCCCCTACTTTAAAAGAGAGGTTCAGCAGCAGCATTTTGCATGTAAAGCCATAGAAAAATTGGCATGATTACAGAAAGTATGTCAGAAAAGAATCTGTCATCCCATGCGTGCTTTGCCTGTGGCAGATTGTCTGGTACTTCTTGCATGAGGATAGGTACAAGTAGCAGATGCCTGCAACAGTGTGGGACTAAATGATAAAGGAAATTATATTGGCTGCTTCTGCAGGAGAGTGGCACAGTATTTTAAAGCAGGGATTAAGAATGGAATCCCGAGACCTAGTATTTCAAAGTGTGGAAATACTTAATTTTTTTAAAAGCAAGTCCATTAAGCAAGCCTAGCCTCAGACCAAGGTGGTGTATGAGCCGTCAACTCTTTGCCAGGAATGCAGAGTAACTGAGGTGCTTGCCTGACTTCTGCTTGCCTTATGGAGCCAAGAACCATGCTGCTTCTTTGCTAATCACAGCATTGGGAAGTCCTCCCATTGTTCTGGACTTCCTGCCATGGATTTCAAGTTGAGGCATGACCAGACTGGTACAACTCATTTCCTGGCATGGCTGTTCACTAAGTGAATAGTAGGGTAAAGTTATTTGAGATGGCTGAGCTGATCTAGCAGTTCCCTGCTGTTGAAAAGCATAATGCTACTTCACACTATGTACAAAAGAAACACTGGGTGTTCTGGGGAAGGGAAGAACAGGACTGCTAGTCAGCACCAACAAGCACAGCAGCTGATCACTTAAACCAAAACCAAAACAACCTGATGTTTTGAGAACAAGGACAAGCGTGGTAGATAAATTGGCCTGTATATATAAAGCACTGTTTATCTACCATTGCGTGCTCCTGCCGGTCAGTAATGCACTGGGTCAGGGAGTAATCCCACTAAGATTAGAATTTGAGTTGTATTTGACACCACAATAATAACAGGATCACTGTCTTACTGGAATCTGACTGTGCAGCCTCCTTCAGTATGCTGAAGGGAAATTGTGAAAAGCAAAATTGAGTTTATTCCTGCTTTGAGGGTGAAATAAGCTAGGTAGTTAAAATACTTGTCTATTGTTACTTCCATCATCATATTCTTTTAAAATGGACTGAAGTCTTGACATCCATCACAGTGCATTATAAGCACAGCAGGAAAGTATGCTAGATCAGTCTGTTCTTGTGCTTATCACCGCTGTCAACGTACAGTGGAGAAAAAAAGTAGTAGCCAAGACCACCTTCTTATCTTTGTTAGTAATTAATAAACTTGTTCACAGCAAGAGGAGACTTGACTACCCACAGTACTTTTAAGGTTGAAAGAACTACCATTTGCGTTAGAAAAGGGTAAGTTGCAAAGTTGCTGGTTGGGCTCTCATTACCCTATGCCAAGCAATTGGTGCTAGTTCATGATGCACTGAAAGCAAGGATGCTTCTTGAGAAGACTTACTCTCATATGGAAGAAGGGAATGCCCCAGCTACTTGACTTTAGAGTATATAAACAATTACATGTATTTGCAATCCCCACTGAGTATGGGTCTGATTGTACTGGAACTCAGCTACACTGAAAACTCAATCCATCAAAAAAGCTAACAGAAAAATCAAGGGTAGCTGGATTACAAGTGCAGAATAATTAAAAGCTTCTGTTTTTTCAACTCCTATGAAATTGTTAAGTGTCTTCTAGACCCTGGTGAGCTTTGAAACAAATTGTTTTACCATTATCATAGGTTGAGGGGGGCAAGGAATATTTGGGGGACCAGGGAGCATAAGTTAGCAATTCTCCAGCAGGAGATGGGCTATGGGTGAGGCTAGAGATTCTCAGCCTCGGTGAGCATCTGAGCCACTCGCCTTAGGCACCCATTTGCCTTTGAAGTTTGGAAGTGTTGACTTCAGTATTTGTCTGAAAGTAAAATGACCAATAATTTGTACTAGCTATACATAAACTGCAAGAGTAAATCTGTTGAAATAGAATATTATTTTACACCTCTGGCATACTAGTCAATTCCCTCAGGTTTTCTACACTGAGTGTATTGTCTGCTATAGTGTTACTTAGTGTTGGCCAAATACAAGGTACCATTCATGGAAACAGCAGGGGAATGAATCTGCCACTGAAATTCACGGAATGGAGATGTTTGGGTTTTGCATAGTACAAGGCAGCTCTCTATTATCACCCATTAACAAATGCTTCTTCCTCGCTGTGTCTGAAAAGCATTAAAGTAAAACCTGTCTTGATTTGTTACAGGAAAATATTAGATYCTAGCAATTAGTTTTCTCATTACTGTAATCCGAACTATGCCTGTCGGAACAGTTTATCTCTAAGAAGTTTGGGCATAGCTCCAATTCATAGGTTTTATTCAAACTATTGGTGCTGAGTTTGCAATGACACACAAGTAAAACTTGCGTGCTGCATATGCCTGCTCAGTGCCATTCCTAGTGGACCATTAGCAAGGGTTTTGTTACCAATCTTGTACACGCCCTCGTCACCTGCTGCTGCACCCCCTGCAGTGTCTCCATAGTCTCCAGCCAGGACTGTTACTATGGACTGTTGTCCTAGCATCAGCCATCAGTGACATACGCACATCTCCTGTAACTCCGTGGCTGCTGCCTGCCTTGTGTTTGTGCCATGTAAGTCAATAAGACCCACAGAGGCGAAAAGTTTGGCAGTGTTTTTAGAGGCTGTTGTGTCTGGACTCTACCACTGACTAGATCCAACACTTGTATTGCCCAGATCTCTAATGCACAGGTGCTTCCATCTTGTATATTTAATTCCTGCTTCTGCATCACTTCATTACTGTGCAGGAAACAGGCTCCTAAATTTAAATTATCTTCTTAGTTACCATGGGGATTGGGTTTCACGGGTACAACACAAACCTGCTGCCCTGAGAGGATAGGGAATATCCATCCTTGGAGATGTTCAAGACCTGACTGGACACAGCACTGATCTGGTTAGATCCTTCAGACCTACTCTGAGCAGGATTTGACTGGATGACTTCTGGAGCTTTCTTCYAGCCTAAATGATCCATTATTCTATTGGAGTCACTACTAGAAAATCCCACATCATGAAAAATGGCAAACCTAAGCTTCAAGTCCCGCAGGCACTCAAACTCAGTGTTCCGCAGGCCACTGAGGATAGTGCTGAAAATGGCAGGGCATCAAGTATCCATGAGGGATTTGGGTTACAAGAGTAGTATTCACTAGGCTACAGAAAGTGCAACTGCTCCTCAGCAATCAAGACAGGGTGCAGAACAGTCAAATTTGATTTTGTTCTGATATTCTCTTTGTATGAATGAAGGCTTACATGGGACACTGAGAATAATGCCTTGTCATAGAGGTTTAGTCCCTAGAGGTCATCAGACTTGCCACTCAGATGCAACCCTCCATACTCCCTGCACCTTTCCAGCCCTCAACAAGTTAAAAAAAAAAAGAGAAAAGGCCTCAGAAATCTGTGATGTAGTGTTAGGGGAAGCTCAAAGACATTGCAAAATGCCTGGGGTAGGTAAGAAGCAGGCCGTATATGGCAATGGAAAAAAAAGCAATTGCACCTGTGCCTCCACCCCAACCCCCTGCTAATCTCATTGGAGCCAAAGGCATCTAATGCACTTGCAAGGGAGAGAGGAAAGTCAGTACTGCTAGGACTAGACATAAACCTTGTTCCACATTTCTTTCTTAGCTAGGTCTACTCTCAGGTTCAAGAAAGAAATGAGGGGCAGGAGGGAATTTCTTTCTCAATACACTAACTTGGTCTCTGAGGGAATTCTTAACCTGTACATCTATTCCACTGGAATGCAGTAGAAGCACTAACCAGAATAGAGCAAGAGACTCAGTGTTCAAGTCTTCTCTTTAAAGTGCATTTCTCAAATCCAGAATTGTTTCTTCTCCATCTTCATTGCCTCTAGAAGTTTAGCCAGTGCCAAGCCAGTGCTGCTTTCCTTGCCTGGCTTGTAATGGTCTTCTAAAACACACTTTTCAGCTCATTACTATCCTTCTAAATTCTAGGTCAAGTGAGTTTAATTTCAATTTCTATCGACTTTATGTTTATCTCCTACTAATCCTAGCAGTTTTCTGCAGGTTTTCCTGTCTAAATTTGTCTTTGACTGAACCTAGTTCAATGAAATAACTGCACCCACAGCTCTAAATGAAGATTACCAGTCTTTCATACTATGGTAATGATATTGCCTTAGTCTTAAGCAGGAATTAATCATTTAATGGCCCCTAAAACTGCATGTGTTGTTTTTGTGTTTACAACACAATTGCTCAGTGATCACTCAGTGCACCCTGTATTCCTTGCCTCTATCATCTCCAAGTAAAAGCACACTCATTATTCATACAAAATTAAATAATTTCAACTAGAAAGCTTAAGAAAGAAACACATGAGAATAACCAAGTATTTGATCTTAATGAGGACACTCACCTCGGATATTCCAAGGAACTCAAAGCCCCTCTGAAATAAGTAGAGTAGGAGCAACATTTAACTGTGTTGCTCTGTTTCTTGGCAGAAAGGCACTCAAATCAGGTCAGCTATAGCTCCAGGAGGTATTTCCCTTCCGAAAAAATCCAAGGGAAAATAGGCACTTCCCTCCATTTCATAATTAGTGGACTAAACATTTTGTTAGCATGTTACATAACCTAGGCAGCTCTCTGCTCAGCATGCTGGTTTCACTGTCTGTCTCACTCCTCAGACCCCTTTCTCCCCAGGTACAGGACACCTAGGCAGCTCACTTAGAGCCCAGATTCYTTTTATGGGGGTATAGCAGCCAGCAGAATTTTTATCAGCCTCCACTTGTCCCCAAAGACACTTCAAATAAAACATTTTAAGCTCCATAAATTTGATTTCTCTGTTTAAACTACTTCTGTAGAAAATTCATGACTACCTCCAGGCATGCTGTCTTTAGAAGTTAGACATCACTCCAATCTGGTTGCAGGGAGAATGGAGGTCCAGCCTCAATGTATTTGACACATAATTCAGATTGAAAAAATTACCTGTGTGACTTGCCTAGACTCTCCTTTGGCTCCTGGAGTAATGTAAGAGTAAAATGCAGGTCCCAGCCCAATACCAGCTAAGCAGCTTAACGCTGAGCAGTTTGGTCCAATTCTCCCTTTTCCCTCTTCACACATGCATTGATGTAAGTGATATCTTCTGCTCTACGTTTGTCAAAAACCTGACACTCACCCTAATTAGCAATAAGTAGTGCTAAGGAGTTGATGCAGAGGATCCTCAGAGAATGGAAACACACCGCCTTCCGATTTACTTGGATAGACCTTTGTCCTGGGTTAGTTATATATTCTATTACCACCCACAAAAGCTGGATAAATTTCATAATTACACACCTGGGACTCCTTATCTCAACTGAGATAAGCACTCCAGCCGACAGCAAGCACCACCCACCCTGGTTATCTGATCTCAGCTAATGGCCCATTAGCACCACCCAGCCTGACTAATTAGCCTGAACCCCATCGGAGGACCCCGGATCATCTCTGAGAACCCTCGGGAGCATCTCGGAGGACCCTCGGGCTCATCCAAGGTCATTACCGAAGCAACCAATAGAACATCGGGAAGATCCTCTGCCATTGTGAGAGTCCCCGCCCCTGGGGGAGGTGCCAGCCAAGAAACACAGCATAAAACAAGGGGTTTGGATGGGAGAAGATACCCTCGACTCGACGGGACTTCACTCCTTGGAACTGGACTCAGTTAGCTGCTCCACTCCTCGGAATTGGACTCAGCTACTCCACTACCAGGCCTTCCTGCAGGACCAGTGCCTAAGGGGACTGCACAGCTACCACGCTGGTCAGCAGGGTGTCAGGTTGTACCGTGACTCTGCCGGTTTCTTTAGGCTGGTGTTTCTGTATTACTGCATTTATTTTAACCTTTTTTATTAAAAATATAATTTTGACCTAAAATCTCTCGAGGTATTCGGTGTGGGGTTAATTTCCTCTGCTGGTTTACAGCCAAACCAGCACAACCTTATAAAGTGAAATCCATTATGGCTGTTAAATGCAAGGATGACCGCCTTCGCTCAGGGTGTCAGTGCATCAAGAGTAACTGAGGGCCCTGAGAGTGTTTTGGGAGCATAGCATGATGCAGTCCCCTTGTTCTTACATTTTTCCCTTGACACTTGGTGTAGGTTATTGACAGCAACAGGCTATTGGGCTTTGTGGCACCTGTATCTGATCAGATAGACATAGGTACTCTAGGGGGTTTGTAAGATTTTTTTTCTTAACTTGAAAAACATCTTCCACAGATCTTTTACAGAGAAGATGAAAGGGTTTATGCAGACCCAAGGTAGAAAAGGAGTTGGAATATGTATAGTTTTTTCCATGTATTTTCCACATATTTTTCTCATTGTTTCCACAAGTTTGATGTTTTGAGCATGGTGTCCTAAGAATGAGAGAACTCGAGATGATGTAACTCTAGCTGATATACTTACTCTTTAGGAGCTGTTTACTCATGGGCTTCATGAAAACTCAGAAAATACTTGCCCCAGAATGCAAGTGGTACAAAAAATTAGTTGAAATATCTACTTCACTGCACTGGCTGGCTTTTAAAGTGACCCTTAACATGGCAGATAACCTTTTCTGTAAACTTAAATGTAATTAATAATACTGATTTAGCCACATCTGCATTTCTTTGAAGTCTAATGCTTCAGTACTCTTGCAATTACTCTTCCAGATGAGTTCTAGGGGCCTTGGCAATTGATTGCTGCTGCTATTTTGATCGTTTGTCCTAGGAGTATAAACTCAGTTATAGAAACTCCATCTGAGTCCATTTAATGAACTACATGTATCAGAGACCTGCAATAAAGCCCAATTAGAAATGAGTGCACAGGGAATATTGATCTCCTTAAAACCTTTTACAGCTTTCAGGATCTGCCTGGTCACTCACTGCTGCAGCAGGCACTGAGCCTTTCCTGCCAGTTCTCTTTCACTCGCTTGCTACGATTATGGTCAGATTAAGATGTGATCGAACAGATCAGCTCGTGGGGACCCTGGGGTATGAGGGAGAGCCCCCAAATAACCCTCCTCACACATGCTCACAGTCCTCTGGATCAGGTTTTATTACTATCTAATTCAGAGAAAATTTCTACAGCAGCGCTTGCTTTTCCTCTGAGCAACACCAAAAAAACCCTTTGAGATTTTATCATTCTTTTTACTAACGAATATGGTGTCTGTAGGCTCTGAGTTCACAGAGGTCACAGATGACAGCATTACCCTACACAGCACATCCATGAAAGGGTCCTGTGAATTCCTCTCACTCCAGATTTTCAGCCTTGTTTGCAGTATATTACAGGATAAGAACCCCTGTGGTAATGAGGCATACATTATTCAAATGAGACATTTGAATAAGAAGTTTAAGAAGTGTGCATTAAGAGAGATGTGTGGCATCCTAGTCAAAACACCACTCAAAGTCAGACGATGTCAGACTCTTTTCTGCACCCTAGATGATGTTTGGTGTCCAGGAGCCCAGATCCAAAGGGTATAGGTGGGATTTAAATTGTTTGGATCATTAAATTTTTGGAATTCAAGAAGTCTCTGTTCAGCTGTTGTCCGAAGCTGGATATATGTCAAATATGCACACTTCAGTCTTCACAATTCAGGATCCGCTTCAACACCCACACACAAGTGCTCTACTCTCAGCTGTGTTCAGACCACCTCTGTGAGTGCTAAGGGAGCTCATAAACAAAGTGTTCCTCCATTTTGCTTGACTTGATAAGCCTTCTCCAAACACAGCCATTGCAAAGAAATGGAAAAACAAGAGTCACTGCTTTCTCTATTTCACCAAGCTGTATAGGGTTGTCTGGGGCTGGCAAGAGGAATTAGAGGACAAAACACTGAATGGCTTATGATGAGGCTCTTTGGAAATCCTTGGTATGGAATATCTGAGGATGACCTGCACCAGAAGGAAAGTAATTCTAGTTTTCTAGTAGCAGCTGGGGTATTTACAGGAAGGTCTTGCATTCCAGACACTGTTCCAAAAGCTGTTCATGAGCTTGAAATTAAATAGTTACTGAATAAAAATGCAAAGTAATTCCTGAAGTAATCTTGGGTTCCAGGCCTTGCTCCAGAGACAGAAAACTCTTGAACCACTAGTCTAGAATCACAGACCCTTTCTTCAAACCAGCTTTTTTGTCATGTGAAGTACAAAGTAGGACAGCTTTAGCAGGCAGAGCTAAGAACAGCTCCACCTTGAGCAACCCAGGTTTCCCAAAAAGTCTGTTCCTTCTCTGATATTTTGCACTCCCACGAGGGTGGGAGTGATTCCTGACAGCCATATGAGGTACAGCGAGCAGCCCCCTCCTATGGATTTCCCCTAGCAGGACACTCTGCTCGTGGTGGGAAAGCTGCTATTCTAGCCTTGCAGCATCCCCATGGGATTCACAGTTCAGCATGTGCTACAGATGTCCCTGGGCAAAGGGGCTACAGCTGTGCTGGCAGCTGCTGGTCCTGCCAAGGGCTCCTGGATGCTGCAAGCAGCCACCAATGCCTCAGTTGTGTCCTGTTCTGACCTGGGAAAGAAAAGCTGCAAAGATAGGTTGAAGCCAGATTTTCTACAACCCTGTTCCTCTGGGCTAAGCTCATCTCTGATTTGGGTACCTGGCTTACGCTTGTGCTGGGCTGGTGTAGTTCACTGGCACTGTTTATTTTTAATAAGATCAAAATGAAGCTGGGAGGGGAGAAATGGAAGTTTTGAAGAAATACAGACCTCTTCCCTCTCAGGACAAAGGATCTGTGCTCTAGAGGCTTCCTCAGATTCTTCAGCATAGGCTCAGTACTTGCAGACACCTGACAAACTCCTGCCATGAAAGTTTAGAGTAAACAGAGGTGATGTGTGACACGTTAAATGTTGCTAATGAGCATCAGGTGTTTGCAGGGAAAAATGGCTCCTCGTCTTAGATATGGTAATTATTATAAAGATCTATTTAGCATTTAGATTGCTTGGGGGGAAAAGATCTTGGAATTCTTGATTGCCTTGAAAAATGCTCCGATACCAATTGGGTGTCTTTGAACATTGCTTTCATCTCCTCAGAAAGAAAGCAGAGGTAAGACTTCAGCTTGAGGTAATTAGAGGGACTTTAACATCATTTGGTTGTCCTTGTAAACAGCGTTATAGTGCGCAGCCTCCGGTGAAAGAATGGCACACAACAAGCCTCGCACAGTAGCGTTTAAGAGATGAAATACAAAAGATTGAACACGCTGCACTGAAGCCTTGCGAGCTGTGAAAGAAGCAGCTTGAACATTTGCACTTCGTAATTCCAGCCCAAGCAGAAGACACTTTGGTATGCTTTTAGACTTAGCTACATCTGTTGCATTTTTAATTCCTCTATTTCATCAACAGGCTGCCACATCATCACCTCTCACGCACTGAGTGATTTAGACCAAACAAAACTCTTGGAGGTAAAGGCTCCATGAAAATCCCAGATACGGCAGGAGGTGAGAGCAAGGAACCTGACGCCCCTGTGGCAGCCGAGTATCTCCACCCATAGTCAGGCTGCACTGTGCTACCGTGTGCTGGTAAGCCTGGTCTAGGGGATGGATTAAAACTATTCAGGGCTGGCCAAAACGACAAAGTAGCCTGCAAGCCTCATACACAAGGCTGAGCAAACCTGGCAATTTGGAATAAATGTCTGCTACAATTTGGTACTTTTCCTCAAAAATCTGAGAAATGGCCTGAAGAGAATGACTTTTGCCTCAGGTAGATCCCTCCATGCCTGAGTTGCTGAAACATGGACATGCTCCCTTGCCCTGCAGCGGGCTGAGCAGCAGAGGCAGTCCAGGTGATAAGCCCACACAGTCAAGCCTTCATCTACAGCTGTCATTCAGATTATTTTAATGGGGAGAAGTATCAGTGTATTAAGCAGTATTGCAGATTAACAACTTGAGATAGGTAGGGTGTTTCAAAAGAGAGATGGTGCTGGACACTGAGAGAGGATCTGTACAGAGCATCCCCTTAACACTGCCTGTACAGAAGGCAGACCCTCTTCAAGCATTAACTGTATTTCTCTCCTTCCCAGTAGCCCCTTCAATGTTTATATTACCAGTTTCCCTATCTCTTGCTGCAGAAATACCAAGCAGGATAACCACAAACCTGCCCTCTAGCCCTCAGTCTCACACCTGCCCTTGTCCAGCTCTTTATTGCTGCTTCTGCCACGAAGCCAGCAACTGCCCAGCAGCGTTCTCCCAGCCACTCACATTTCTTAAAGCCAACAATATTAAAATTCACAGTCAGAAATGTAGTCCAAGTAGGAACAGTTCAGACCAAGTCTGTTCCCCAAATCCAACAAGTGTATGCACTAATGAATTACTTCCGCACAATCCTGCAAAAAGAGAAGGAAAAACGCAGCACTGAGGAGAAATCCCAACATCAATTTCTGCTAAGAAAAATGTTTCTCTGTTCAGTCTCCTCACCCATAGAATCTGTTTAAAGACCAGAAAGGAAAAACGCAGATGTAAGTGAAGGTGATGGCAGAACACACAGAGACTGAAGAGAGCAATAATTTCATCCTTGGGCAGGCAAGGCCATAGGTTTAGGTGCACATAGCAGCTGCAGGGTGGTCACTGCTGTAGTTGGCACAGCAAGGGGATCAGGACAAGCAAACTGCCCCAGCATCAGCATGGTGGCTCCAGCAGCTTGTAGAGCCCAGCCAGAGCTCCAGGCAGTGCGAGCTGCAGTGCAACTATGTGCTGAGCCCGGTGCCTGAGGGAGGGCTTCCTTTTTCCATGCTGCACCACACCGATCGATCGAGCAAAGAAAAAACTCAACAAAGAATTAAATGACTCACAGGAGAAGCTTTGTTAGGAAACACCAATAACAAAACTGGTCCCTATTTGCTTTTCTGAGGTGGCTGAACTAAAGTTCAGTTCATGTTGCAGTATTGGGAGCTGATGTGATTGGTTTGCAGTTACTGAGGATCACAGCTGACAGCAGAACACATTGTTTTTGCTCTGCCCCTTGGTAAGATGAGGCAAAACTCAGAATCAACTGTCCCTATTTATGTTTTTGCCACTGGACTTCCAGCTGTAGTACCGATGGTTCTTGTGTTTAATTTAAAGGGAAGGAATCACTGGGATGATGGGTGGAAAAGATCTAGTTCAGTCCTGGCCAGCTTGGACTGTCTGATCCTCGCTGAGATCCAGAGAAACAAGACTCAAGAAACAATGTTCAGAGACAGCCAAGGAGAGAAGCACGTGGGTGCAGGACTGGGCTGGGACATCAGCCTCAGCTCATCCCAGTGCCCCTCTTTGTGCTGCAGCCTGAGATACAGACACCCTCACACCAGGGCAGTCCCGCTGCCAGCTGCATGACATCCCTTCAGTGGCAGCCAGGTTTGAAAGTCACAGACTGAACACTGCTCTTGCAAGTCCTGGCTGGCTGGCACAGGCCAAGCTGTCCCCTGAAATGGAAACAGGACAACTTGCAGAAGGGCTGGGGGCAGCTGGCACTAGAAAAAAGAGATAGGTCTATATTTTCCTCAGAGCCTGACCCAACAGTCTTGTCCTAGAAACAGCCCCCAGCCATTGCAGCAAGACTCCTACTCCTTTCAAATCTTTCTTCTTCACCCTGTTGCTCTACTGCTGATTGGGCTGAAAGGCACTCATCAAGCTTCTTCCCATTTTTCCTACACTGGAAACTATGGCCAGATTTGAGTGTCCTCATACCTATTTCAGCACTTCCCCTTCTGCTTTTCTGCTTGCCACAGCACTTGGAACACAACTGCTTCTCCTCAGCAAGAGTAAAATGCAAGCCATTGCCTTCAAAACATACCAGCATTGACATGATTTCTGGTTTGCACTCACTGTATATTGGGAGGACTAGGAAACAGAGTGTTTTGGTGGGTAAAGAAATTCACACAAACTCTGGTGAACTATAAAATATGTCATCTCTTCAAATAAGCTGTTCTCTGTACTTTGTATGCAGCTGTCCCACTTCTTTGAAACTTTTGTGGGCACTTCCAAAATACAGCTATCCTGCAAGGCCAGTTCTGGTCACCCAGCTGCTGGAGGGAAGCCAATAGCAGATGGCAATAGGTCTAAAGGTTAGAACCAAACAACCACCAGGAGACCCCATGGCAGCCCCTTGGGGCAGTGACATGAAATGCCAGGGCACGAGGGGAAAAGGGATCTCGAGAGCTGGGATGAAGCCTGTGAGAGCTCACAACCACCCTGGGAGGCAGCAGCCACCCTGCTTACAAGGAGGTCAGGCTGCTACAGCGAAGGGGATATTGAGATCCATCCATCAGCTGAGACTGAGTTGGGGAAAGGCAAAGCAGTCCTGGGCTCTGAACACAAAATTCAGGGAGAAGAGCCATTGGGAAAAGAAAGTAGATAGACCTGGAGGTGCAGAGGGATCCATGGGTGGCCTTTTGGGTCAGTGAACCCATTTTGTTCACTTCATGCTCATGAATTTGTGCCTCCCCCAGGCACTGGCCAGCTCATCATCCAGCGCACCGCTGCTGTTGTTACTGCCAAGCTCAGCTCTGCTGCAGGCAATGGTAAGCTGTACTAGTTTCCATGGAAATCAAAGAGAGAGAAGCTGGTTTCCACCAAAATCACATTAAAACCACAATTTTGTCCCAAGTGGATTATTTAGTTATTTTTTCTCTCATTCTTTTTTTTTCCCACCGTGCAGTACAGATAAAGCTGAATTTATTTTAATGACTTAGATTTGTAAAGCACAAGTTTCATCAATAAGTCAAGCAGAAGCTGCTATTTCCATTCTGATGAGATGTCTCAAAAATAGGCAAGTCTGAACTCTTACCAGTGTTATTTTCAGCCAGAAATACTACCTCGTTCTGGCCTGGTTTTAATTACTGTCAGTCACTGGTGAGATTAAAGCAGCATTTCTCAAAGAGATGCAGATCAGTCAAAAAAGCAAAAGGTTGTTCACTTTCCTCCTGTCCCCAGGCTCCCCTTGCCCAGAGGGTCTTTTGCAACATGCCACAGCAAAGAAACACTGTTTAACACAGCTCTGTACCACAGGTGTTTGCAAAACACCTTGCAGAAACAAAGCCCTAGAAATGTGGATGGCTGCTACATTGCACCCAAGCTGGGAGAGTGATGGAAGGGCAATGCCTCCTGCCCACGCATGGGCACAGAGCTCTCCACTGCAGAAGCAGAGCCAGAAGCCCAGCATGCTGAAAATATCCTGTTTATTTTCATAGGGCACTGCACTGCTGATTTTTTGCTACTATAGCAGCAAAACAAACACACTGAAAACAAGTTTTGTTTCAGGTAGATCCAAACATCTAATTTCAATATTTGCAGTTCTCCAGGGCTTCTCTGCTTCTGTTTAAAGTTCTCACCAGTCATGACAAAGGAATGAATCTTAGGCCCCTAAAAGGGAGGGATACAAGAACTCTTCAGTTCCTGTCTGAACACTCACCAAGCAGTAGAGACCAAAAGAGAAAGGATGCAGGGAGCACGTTAGGATGCTTGCCCAAGGGAAGAGCAGCAGTTGGGTTTCCAGATGCTTCTGCACTTAGAATGTACTTCTAAAATGCTGAAGAGGTCCAAGTAGAGGGATACAGATATCGCCTTCCACACACCCTGCAGTCCAACAGAGGGTCTTGAGAATTAAGAGACATTCCCATAAGGTTTCTGTATCAAGCTAATCCCTTTTAATAAACTGCAGAAAAAGATGGTCCCTTAGCACGTAGATTTGCTACTGAATGTAGCCTGGAGAATACCTCTGAGAAAATAATCTGCTTTGTAAGTGCTAAAGTGAAGTATTTGAGTATTTAAATACACAAAAAACAAACGGGCAACAAATCCAAACAAAACTTGATTTTCCTTTTTAGATAAAGCATCTACTGAATTTGACTCAGCTGTATGACTGCTGTGGACATGGTGCTTCTATGTTTTCAGCCTCTGCAGAGACATTACTCGCCTATAATTTTTACCACACTTGGTTCTAGTCCCTTTTGAGGCACTTCTTTCTACTCCATACTCTTCTCTATCTTATGTGTGTATCAGACCACTGCATGTCTGACCCTATCCTTCTCAGAGGATAACCATCCCTCACTCATTTCTCCTTCCCTTTGAACCCCCCCCAGTCCAGCTTTTTAGAAGATCAGTATATCAATTTCCTAGGCAGGGTTAATTAAAGTCTTCCTAGCCATCATTACAGCCTGAGAAGCTCCTGGTTTCTAGGGCATTTTCGTGGTCATCACTCAGGATGTGCATGGCAGGGCTCCAGGGATACAGCCCAACCACGTCCTGCTACAGGAGCAGCACCAAGAGAGAAAGCCCCAACTCTTCTCCTTTTTATTGAGTTCCCACAGCACTCAAACATCAGGCAGCATGGATAAGCACTGGTTCCCCCCTCAGCAGCTGACTTGCAGCATACCTTCAGCCTCCTTCCCTAGACAGATGTTATGGCACAGCTGCTTTCTGTAGAGGCAGACCCAGCTGATCCTAGTTTSAAAAAGCCTCTGCCAAGTGAACTGGCCCTGATTTTAAGCTCAAAGTCTCCAAACTGACATTTCTGGCTGGGCTTGCCCTCCCCTCCCTTTTTTTTTTCTTTAAGTGAGGTTAGAAGAACTTACCAGCTTCTTTGGGGAGTCACAATATTTGAAGTTTAGCAACGCACATGCTAGGAGACATCTGTGGGTGGTGATGCTTCTTTGCCCTCAAGCCGAGAAGCAGAAGAAAGGTCTTTGGGAGGCTTATATAAAAAATACGCAGGCTGCGTATCAAGGAGGGAGTAACAGGAAGAATTAATTCCCCACAACCCTAGCTGTTTCTTTCAGCATGTCAGTCCATTAATTGCCAGAAAGGATGCTTGTCTCCCTATCCAGCTGAGAAGGACTTTTTCAGTTTTTCAACTCATATACCATTATATCTTAGAAGCATCTCTTCCAGTTCCAGCAGTATCCCTCTAGAAGCAACCCATGAACCCAAACTGGGGTATGTATATCTGGGCAACAAACCCTGTGAGAGACAGAGGAGGGGATCAGGCAAGAAAGGATGCTCTTTTCCAGTAGAGGAAGCAAAGGGAAATAAGAATAGGCTGAAACACTTATTTCAAAATGGATTTTATTCCAGGCATTAAACAGATTCTGGCACATGCTTTTTTGAAGAAAAAGGAAAACTAATCTGGGTTCCACATAAATTACATCTGGCAAAGTGTAACTTACAAATGAGTGGGGAAAATAAACCTTTTGAAATTGATTTCTGTACAACAGTAGATTCAGCTCCTCTTAAATTAACCCCCATTGGTTCACAGCACAGGAAATTACACTGGATGCACTGATACAATAACAGCTTTCTTTAAAAGTATTACCAATGCAAATGCTCTGTCTTGACAGTCTAGGGGGCTGTTTAAAGTAAACAGGAAAACAAGGGTGAGCAGCTGCTTTTTCTGTCTGTTAAAAAACCACAACACTGGGCCAAATCTGGGGACTCGGTCAGTTTGCTTGCAAAAATCCTAACAGAGACCTGTTCCAAAACRTGGCACTGCGTGGGCCTTGGGGAAAAAAACAGAGATAACATTGTTCTTCCTTCCCTTCAGTGCAAGGGAAATGGAAAGTATGCTAATAATGAGTTTGGACAAGACTTTGTTTATTCTGAGAAAAAATTCAGTTTGCGCACACTTGAAAGCAGCCTTTTGTAATGTACCTCCTTTTCAGCAACTGCTAAAATACATTGGAAACCAATGGGTTCCAAAAGATGATGTGCGGGGAGGTCTCCACTGAGCTAAAGCAATGCTTTAGCTGACAGCAGAGTGAGGAGATGGGAGGTGACCTCAGGAGAACATGTCCAAAACCAGGTAGAATTAAAAAGGTAAACTCCAAACTCCACAAGCAATTTGAGTTAGTGACATCTAGCATATGTCCACCTTTGCTCTTTCCTCCCCCAGGCCAGGGCACCTGAAGAAGGAGAGTGTCCAATCTTCAGCTGCCCCAGTTTATAGCCCAAGAAGGATGCCAGTTCACATTCTGCCAGGAGAGCAGTAGAAAGAGAGGCACAAATCAACACAGCTAGTCCAGGTATGTCTGCTCCAGGAGCAGTCAGCAACCTCCAACACTGGAGTCAAACACAGTCAAGGGCAGTAGTCATTGTGCTGACAAAAGCCCTTTGAATTAGGGCTGGCCCAGAGCTTGGAGACTGTGTATAAGCAGAGCTTCTGTGGTCTGCAGCAGTCAGGAGCATTGTTTGTAGAGGAGCTGGGTCCTGGTCCCAGTGCGGTTATGAAGAAGGAACTGCAAGAAAGCTGCACACACACAGTGGGAGCAGGGAGGAAGGAGGCAGTACCTGGTAGAGGAGTGAACATGCTGTTAGCTGCAGCCCATAAGCTGCTGGAGAGTGAAATGGGGGGAGGTCAGATGGTCCACTTAGGCTGCAGTTTGATGAAAATATGTAATCCTTTCACACTTCATTGTATACGGAGCTTATATAGAGTACCTGCTCAAGTGCCCTTCATCTGTCTTTGCATCAACATTTTTCAAGCCACATATGTGAGAGCTTGACTGTTCCTGTCTCCTACTGCATAAGGATGCTATTCTGGAAGTAGCATCTCCTCTATATTCTTGTTTAAAAATACAGTAGCTAATAGGATGGCATCTCTCTCCTCAATGGGTCTCTCTGTCCTGGTCTCTTTCCATTCCTAGACTATTTTCCTTCCTTCTCTGTCCTGTCCTGACCTCAGTGGTTCCAGCCCTAAGCATCTCTATACAGGGGAAAAGAAATCACTGCAGAGTCAGTGCCCTCATTTCCATAGAGAAGAGCAGCTGCACCATTCCGTAAGGATCAAAATGAACTCCCTCATGAATTTTCACAGTGTAGGCAGGTCATTCTTCTGGCTAATCAGTGCCAAGATGGGGGGCTGATGTCAAAGTGAAGAGGGAGACAGGAAAAGAGCTCCTGCCACATGATGGATTTTTTTAAACCGAGAACAAAAAACATTGTCCAGTTTTCACCCTGAGCACATGCAATGTATGAAGAACATTATCTGTTCTTTTGTCAACTGTTTGGGCTAATACCAAGCTAAGAGAAAGAATTAAAAAGAGATACAAACATGACCAAAAGCAAACACCTGTTCAGAATCTAAATGAACAACTTGTTTCTTCTACATCAGATAAGAAAGGATCCGGGCAAGCAATTGCCTAATGAAGGTGGTCCCACCATCTGGTTCCCCTGTCAGGTTCTAGGAAAGGAGGGTTGGTTTACAAAATCTAGGTCAAGAGGAAAATTTAACAGATCTAGTTAGGAGGAGGTAAGGTTGTGGGGTCTTTTTTTATTTATTTGAAAGGTAAGTGTCCCTTGGCAGGTCTGAAAACACACACTTGGCTAGAGCTGACTGATAACTGGGAGCAGGACTGAGAGGCTAGCTAGAGACACCAGTGTCTTTGGTATTTCCAGAACACAAAGGAGAGGTCTCTCGGGGCAGGCCTGCACTCTAGCAGCATTTGTGCAGGGGGCAGTTTCAGCTTCACCAGCTAACCTCTCCCCAAGGTGCTCACCAGGGAGAGAGAGGTGTCCACAGCAGAACAGCCCCAGCCTTTTTGCCTTGTCTTTCTCAAAGAGAGGCAGTAAAGCAACTAGACAGAGGGACTGGGTGGTTTGTCATGCCAGGCTGTGTTCACAGGGGCTATGCAGAGCTGGAGAGACAAGCATGAGGACTGTGGCCCTGCCCAGCCAGCAGCAAGAAGTCTGCTATTACCCAGGAGCTGTCGCCTTCTGTCTCTCACAGTGGGGAACTGGGTGGGCTCCTGCCACAGGCCTGAGCCATGTGCAGCACCTCTGTTTGTGTGTGCTGCCCATGCAGCTCTGTGCACCACCTTCGGTGTGGGCTGCAGTGGGCAGTGGCTGGTAGCACCAGGAAGGGCAGCCAGAGAACAGTCCCAGCTTCCCTGACATCCCAAAGTGTTGGCACATGTCTCTGACTGGCTCCACCAGAGAGTGGTACCCTGAACCTGCAGGCTTGGATCATTCTTGGAGGCAGGGCTGGCCTTCCACACATAAAAAACTGGAAGGAAGAACTGAACAGGGAATAGTCCCCAGAACAATCCCTGGTTAGGCTGCTAAAACAGATTGTCCCTTTTCAATCTCTGTTGTCAGCATTGCCCCAACCTCAGCACATTTGGCTGTAGGGCAGCTACTGTGGGCAGAGAAAGGAATGGGCCCACCACAAAGAGGTGACAAACCTGCCCCCAGGGTCTGTTAGTTCTTTCCCAGCCTCTCCACTGATCACGACTCTTCTGGGCAGTCCCCACTGAGAGACATATGCATAAATGATGCACAATGTTAGAGCAAAAAAAGCCAGCAAAGCCAAAGAGCTACCAATGTTTGTACAAGCATAGCCTAAGCTGCTGGACTGAAGGTTGTGGACTGGATGCAGAGAAAGGAAAGAACGGGGAGAGCTGCAAGGTACTTCTGGTCACTCCAAGTATTGGGCTGGGTCGTTCTCCATCTCTAGGTGCAGCTGTGCACAGGCATCAGCTACAAAGGAGAACTTAAGACAACACATGGGAAGATTTCAACAACTCTCCTGATCTCTCTCACCCCCAGCTTCTTCTCTGAAAAGCTCAAAAAAATCAAGTGCTCAGCTGAAATGGTGACTTACTGATGGGCACAATGGAAACATTTAGGGTCAGACATACAAAACCATGTCTCCCTTCCCAATCCCCCTCTGTTCCCAAAGTCTCATGCACAAAGAAACAAGGAGATCCCTGTGCTACCATCATGTTGCTTGTAGCAGCTCCCACTGTTGTCCAGGTACACCTGCTTGACAAGGGTTGGTCACCACTCTTCCAGTCTGGTTTTCCAGGCAGAGACCACTGACAAAGTGTTGAATGAAACTGCCTTTCATCTTCCACTTCTGTGAGAAGACAGAAAAAACATGATGTTACTTCCATTCCCCTACAGAACTGTGACTTCAAGCTGAAGGTTGAGGGTAATCTCAAGTAAATCCCAGCAACTGGGGAGAGTGAAAATCTGGGTATGGGCAGCATCTCCAAACCACTGGTTTCCTGTACTAACGATACCTGCAGTTAGGTTAGGTTAGGGTTTAGCTGAATTACAGGGCTGGATACTCAGAAGCATCTACAAGGCAAACAACACTAGTGGTCACAGCACCAAGCCTTGTCTGAGTTCAAGGAGTGTTTGGACAATGCTCTCAGGTACGTAGTGTGACTCTTGGGGTGTCATGTGAAGGGCCAGGAGTTGGACTCCATGATCCGGATGGGTCTCTTCCAACTCAGCATATTCTATGATTGTGTGATTCTATGAACACAAAAATCAGCAAGTAGTGGCATTTTCAAAGCATACTATATTCACAGTTTCCCTGCCATTCTCTGTCCTGGGCACCCAGATACCTGTCAAAACCCAAAAGCCTTCTATGGTTTCTTTCCAATCCATGGAAAGCAAAGCACTGAAAGGTCTCCCAACATGGAAAGCAACCTGTCCACAGAAAGCAAAAATCACACTTCCTACTGTTCGACTGGATCTCTCTCTCTTTCATTGGCCCCTCATCTCTTCTTTCATCAGATTCAAAAGGTCCCATAATACAACCCTTTCCTGAAGGTCCACTTTGGTTGTGCTACTTACCAGGAAACAAAAATACATCCTAACCTTGAACTGAAAATTCTGATGGGAAAGGGCTGTACCTTCCATCCCTGCTGGAAAAAATTGGGAACACTGTGGCTGATAATGAAGAGAAAAAAGTAGGAATGAGTCTGTAGATTTGGGATCTCCCAGATGAGGTAGTGCCATTCACCTCCAGTGGGGCACAGCTTGAGATCAACAGGTTAGAAGATTGAGGGGTCCAGGCTCCAGGGGTTTCCCCTTCATTCTTTTCAGTCACACAGATGACCCAGTTAGAATTATGGTCTGGGTGCTCAGTCAGTGAACAGCTTAGGAATATTATGAGAATGTTTTGGCTAACCCATGAGACTGATGAAGAAAAAGAAACAGGTTGACAAAACTGATGGACTTCAAGGGTATTGCAGAAATGATATGCAAAGGTAATAAAAAAAATTCCTGCAATATCTGGACAATGTCAAAACCTACAAACATTTACATTCTCGGGTAGCGAGGCAAAAAGATTGCCACATGCTGTGTGGTTTAAGATATTCAGTTATGTTCACATATTGCTGGCAGCTGTTATGTTTCTTGGAGGGCAGGGCAGTTGCAAAGCCCAGAGTAATCTGTTGCTCCTGTATCACCTATTTCCTCAAGACTAAACACCAGAGACAGCATCAATTTGCCAGTAGTGCTAGCCCTGTTCGACAAGATACCACTAAAGGAGAGCTGTTTGTGCAGCGGGAAGAAGCTGGTTTTAACAGATAAGGGGGCAGAGGAATGCAGTGGTGATGGACAGGAAGGTACAATGCAGTCTTTGCACTACAATGCCCTCACCAGCTGCTGCAACCCACTGCCTACACAGGTCGCAGAGCCATCTGGCTCCCATCTGGCAGAAGTCTCCCTACAAAGAGCTGAGGAAGAGTTAATACCATAAAGCAGCAGCTGTAATGATGGGAGTATAAAGGAGGGGGTCTTCTCCCCTGGAAAGCTGTGCACTGTGTCTAGCTGGTGCCATTTCTGCACGACAGCCTCCCTATCAGCATTTTCTAGTGTCACAGACACCTCAGTAAGAGCCTTTTGACAGTCTCCAAAGCACACCTACTTCCTTGCCCTCTGCGTTTCCCCTACCTCTCTGTATTTGTGAATTCCCAGTCTCCACCTTCCCCTGTGCATGTGCTAGAGAAACCCTGCCAGTTGCCTCTCCCACACTCCCCATACCTCACCAAAAGACCCTGCTGTAAAAGAATATGCTGTTAGGAGATTTGAGATGGAGACCAAGGGCAATTACCAAGAGATACTAGTTTTCTTCTTCCCCCTCGCTGTTCAGGAGAAAACTAACACCATTGGAGCCTTGCTCATGTTATTCTTTCAGATCAGAGACCTGCTACTGTGCCACCAGTCCATGCTGAGCAGGTACCCACTGTGATGTCTGTAGGGAGAGTCTGCAGGAACAGGCACAGCAGGACACCAGCAAACACTCCTCAGAGCACATCTACTGCTGCTAACAAAACCAATCAACTTCTTGGTGAGTCACACCACTGGAAAGCACAGCATGTCAAGCACGACAGATCCCTTTGTTCAAAATAAAGTGGGGCAAGGATGGGGAAGGGGGAGGAGGAACAGTGAGAAGGTGAGAGTGGAAGGTGAGGCTCATCTGGGCTGCAGGGAGGTGCCACGTCTGTAGCTGTTATAAAGCACACTGACAGCAAAAGCCAAAGCAGGGCTCCTCATCTCACATGGGAGCGGTCCTTGCAGAATGATGGATTTTACCCTTTCTGATCAGAAAGTGTTCTTTGCTGCCCTTCATGAGATTCCACAGCAACTCGCCTGACTTCACCTGAACCTTCCACAAGGCCTGACTGTCAGAGCACAGGATTACCAAAGACTGCCCAACATCCTGCCATGCAGAGAGACATCACATCTCAGACCTTTGAGGAGGGTGGGCAGTAGGAATGGATGGAAACAGGAGACAGGATGCTCGTGTCCCACCTTCAGCCACCTCAGAACTGGGCAACTTAGTCTAAACTAGTTGCCTTGTGACATACTTATGGAGGCGTCCAAGGTACAAGCACCTTCTGGGAGGGCCCAGCTTTCTCCACAGACCACCAGGGAAGCCTGGACTGATAACTTTTAAATGACAGCAATAATGACCATCTTTAACAAAAAATAAACAGAGCAGACACCTCCTGAATACACATTACAGGGAGTCCTCTCTTCTCTACACCCAGACATTATGACTGGCCTGTACTTGGAAGAAAAGCTTTTGGAAGATACAAGCATTGCACAATCTGAAATTTTTTGGCTTAAAAATCCTCTCTGGTCTCCCTTTCTTGTGCAGATGGAGATAATAGAGTCTACTGGTCAGAGTAGGTTTGCAGTGAAGATGGAGGAAAAAAAAAATCCACATATTCTTTGAAATATTGTGTCTTGATCCTCTTCCCCAGTGTCAACCCAAAAATTTCCACCATTTTTTGTAAATCTCTTTCTCCATGTTTTTAATCTATCATTTCAAAGTACTTTTAGGTGGTTGGACAGAAGCACCCCCTGTCCAGTTACTAAGAGAAAAGTCAGAAATAGCTAGTCTTCTTCTACCCAATACATACAAGAGCTGAAGTTGTTTACACTAGTATAATTTTTCAGGGTAATCAGAAGTTTCCTTTTAACCCTCAGTAATGCAGGCAGTCCAGGGTTTCTCTCAAAATCCTAACTGTGAAACACAGTGGAGTTGGCCAAGCTCAGGAAGCACAACTGAGAAGGGCAGATTTTGTTGATGACGACTGAGATGCTTCAGGCAGAAATGTATGGAGAGCTGGAACAGCCAAGGATGTTGCAAGTTGTAATGGAATGTACTTGCAGAGCCATGGGCAGCCTGAAGCTGGTCTTGAACACTAAATTTTAAATACAGGAGCAGAGACAGTGTGATGGAAAAAGCTCACACCAGCATCCAGCAAGTACTGTCTTCCTTTGAGCACTTAAATTTGTAAAACTAAGAATCACAACTGAGAGAAACTCTTGTCTCCTGAAAACTGCTTTAAAGCTATAGCATATTGCCAGTATTGTTTTACCTACTTATTATCACAAAGGTGCTGAGTCAGGTGCTTTCAAAATAGACAGGCTTTCACTCCTTCTCTTTTCTGATACTCTATATAAAAGTTGCATTCATCTTCACTTCAGGTAATATATACCAAGAAGTAAGGTGGGAAAAATTTCCCAATGGCATGCAAAGGGACACAGGATTTCAGATACTATGTCTCACCAGAAAACTCAGTGTCCTCATTTTCAGGCTGAGGTCACATTCCTTCAGAACATTTTAATGAAATATAGCTATTTAATAGGATTTCTCAGCATTTCTTGTTCTGTTGGGAAATACTGTGCCAATGTTTCTCATTTTCATTCTCTTGTTTTAGTGTCTGACTCTCACTTTGCCTTCTACTTGTCCTCACTACAATACAAATTAAAACACCACTCCTACTGTCAGCCAGAGCCAAAAAACAAAGCTGAAGGCAATAATTTATTGTGCATTCAACTAAAAATGCTATTCTCCAAATAACATTATGGATAACATCCATCTGGTTTGAAATCTAGTTCTGATTACGCAGAATAGCTTTTGGCTGGTCTTCTGCTAGCAGTGCCAGCTGTTGCTGTTGAATGATCAACAGGATCATGTTGCCAAATAGATTTCATTTCTGGTTTCTTTCAACCCAAGGGAGTCTGACAGAACCAAAAACCATCTAAAGTTTGACTATTGTCTCATATCCTCCTAATTGCAAAATTCTAGACTTATTTTGAGGTAATACTCTAGACACAACTCATAATAGTCTAAAGTCTCTGCTAGAGTATTACCTATATGCCAGATGGACTGTTGTTAGCACTCAAAATTAACAACAAAATTATCTGTCCTGGGGACATGCTTAATGCACAACAGCTGTGTAGCATGGGCACAGCTTCAGTTTGTTTGAAACCAACTTTAGAAGCTGCATGGTGCTGTCATAAGGATCTAACCAATCTACTCCAGGAACACTAAAACCTAAAGCTGTCATATATCCCATCTTTTGTCAGAAATCTTGCTTTTTCATGAGTCAGACACAGCATGAAATCTAGATCCAGAAAAATCCAAACATCTTTCACCACAGATCTCTGATGACAGTGACAGGAAAGATGTTCAAAGCTGGACTTTCATTATGCTGCCATCTCCTCTTAGGATATTGTACATGTGATGAATGTTGCTCACTCTCCTCCATCTGACGACCTCAGGGCTCTCACTTGTCATTTCCAGCTCTCTGAAGTAGCTCAACTCCCCCTCTCTCCACTCAGCTCCTCTGACCTTCTGAGAATCCCACTTAAACTGAGAAGTGGGTACACCCATGCAGAGTTTGGAAACACTGCTCTCACCCAGCACTTGCAGTTTGGGCTGTGAGTATCCATGGGGAGACAGGCAAGTTGTAGGGCAGCTGAGGGAATTTGTTCCCTCCAGCTTTGCTCTTTCTTGAAAATCAACCTCTCAAATATCAGAAGGAGAGAGAACAGAATAGTTTGCAAGATGAGTGACTTCTAGATAATTACAATCTAAGTCAGTGTTAACAACAATTACTGCTGTGTTTCTGGAAGAAAAAAACCATAACAACATTTCCCAGGAACACAAGAAACTTAAGCATTACAAGTAGAATTGGCTTTATAAGTAGAAATCTGAAATGGGACCTTGAGACTACAAAAAAGAGCAACATTTAAGAGCATTTCAACCCAAATTACATTAAAAATTCAAATGCATTTTTCCCACCTCACCCCCACCTTACCCCTTCAGCCGCAAGGCAGTTTGGAACAGCAGCTGCAATTCAAATCAGCCTCCAATTATTTGAAATGCTTAAACAAAATCCTTGCTTAGAGTCAGTTGGTTAAATCATCCACTAGGTCAAGCCCTTGAGGTAAGTGCAGTTTGCTCACATAAGGTAATGGAAAACAACAGCTCACATCCTTAAGTGTGTGTGCCTGTCTTTATAAAGAGCCTGTATATAATCAAGACTCAATAAATCCCATTCCAGCAGCAGAATAAGCCTGCTTTTATTACTGTGGATTAATCTCTCTTCTGCTGATAGAGCTTGGACTCCACCCTCCTTGAGGGACCCTTGTCCTTCCGTGACAAGAGAGGCAGGGAAAGACAGCTGATTTTGGCAGCTGCTAGAGTCCTCTCTGCTGCCAGGGGGGAAAATACTGCAAGGCACATGAGGAGAAGCTAAGTGACCTAATTACACAGCAAGGGGCTGAGTGATTGCCAACAAGAAAAAAGAGCAGGCAAGCACAGCCCACCTGGGATATCCTTGCAGTCTAATACAAACTCAGTTTTCCCAGTGTATTCATGGTGACTTTTCAAGGCATTTCTGCATTAACCAACCCTCCAGAGGCAAGTCTACACAGGTTTTCCATAAATGGGCAGGACTGGATTTCCGTGCTTTCTTTCAGGAAGAACTAATTTCAAGGATTTGTATAACATTAAAAAGTACTGACAAAAGAGGATGCTGCTGAGAACTGGTTAAAGCTGAGCTGTCTTCTACCTTTGGGCTATCAAAACAACAGACGTGTCAGAAAGCACAGAGTCAGCATAGCCTTAGATGACAGAAAAATTCTTCCCTCTTGGTGTAGAGGGAAAAACAGGAACTATGAGTGAAACAAGTCCAATCTGCTGTCTGCCAGTGTTGCGCTGTTCCCTTTTGTGCTTTGCCCAGTTCTGATAAAAAGGCACATCACGTCTCTATTGAGGGCACTGTGGCCGCTGCAGAGGCCATCCCTTACCTAGTGCTGTAAGGCAAAATGATTGATTTGTCCTGACAGATCAGGGATGCACTTCTTGGAAACAGCCTAAGTCACAGAGCTGCATTTCGTTGGGAACATTGCTGCTGTGTATTTTTCCTCTAGGGAGCAGTTCAGGTGCAACATACGGTGCTTTGTGTCAGTCAGTATTTCTTAAATGAGTTGCACACACTCAGTTTTAAAGGTCTGTTCATATGTCCAAAGACAGCAAAAAGAACACAGTTCTCTCACTTCTAAATAAATAAACAAACAATAGCACACACCCCCCTTCCCTTAGGTATCTCAAAGCAGTTGCCTTACCTACCTCTCTCTGGTGCTGTGCTCCATCCATGCACCAATCTAGCTGCACATGAACTTATCCAAGAAGTGAAGTCGAGGTGCTACTGAGCTGGAGGCAACCACGCTGCCAAGGGCCAAGCAGAGCAGACACCCACATACTGCACTTCCTGCTTTGGTCACATGCAATCTCATACATCTGAGCTTATGAAACACACCAGAGAGCGAGATGCAGAACATGGAAAGGACTTTTACGTGCTTTGATAGTACTGGATTTGCCCCTGCTAGCTGCACTGAGGTAGGAATACTGGTATGTGGCAATGAAGGGATTAAAAGCAGGTGCACAGTTACCTACCTGTCTGCCATCTTTTTGATTGCAGGCTTCCAGTGTGATTTGAGAGCCAGTAGAGAAGGAGGTAATGGAAAGACACTTGTCCTGCTGTCTAATTAAAGGGTCACTGAATATCCACTCCTTTGGAATAAGAAAAAGAAAGGTTCCATTAGGATCACAATAGTGATTAGGTGAGGGAGAGAGAGCTTTTTCTATCAGATAGTTAAAAAACCTCTGTCTTTTGTTCTCTTCCTGCCAAAGGCTCCCTGGGAAGACTACCACAGCAGTCTTAACCTGATCAGAAGTTTATGCTCAGGCTTGGTGCATCATGATCACTTCAAAGCCTGCAGCTGGCTCCCCTCACGATTTGAGGTGTCTGATTAACTTTGGATCCCATGCAACTCTCTGCTCTGCAGTTTTACAGACTCAGGGCTACAAAGCAAGGAGAATCCTGAGCCCTGACATGCATGATGTGCAACTGCTKCTTCAAATTTTACATAGCAGACATGTTCTGTAATGGGTATTCTGGACCTGTAGATTGTGAAGCAAAGCAAAACACAGGCAAGCATATCCATATATCATTGGCACGCATAAAGGACAAGCTGATTCATTTTTTCTTCCTCTGACTAGATGGATACCTGACCTAATCAACTATTATTACTATACTTTCCCCAAGGAAGAAATACAGAATGCAGTAAGTTTCAGAGATTTCAAACGGTAATGACATAGAACAATGAGTCAGATTAAATGGCACGTTGAATTCTGGCTGCAAACTAGTTTCCAACAGTTAACAGATGTGAATATGTATTTTCTGGCATAAAATACCCTACTGTGACCCTTAACTTTCTCAAGCTGCTTCCCCGCTGCTTTCAATCACCAAAGAAGAGTCTGAGGGCAGATCTTCAGCTTGTATAAACCAGCACAGCTCCACTGCAGCTCGGAGAGCTGCACCATATTACTGCAGCTGGGGTCAGCTATTTAAACTCTATTTGGGCTTTATACTGAAATACATCTGTACAACGGCACAATTCAAGTCATCTGCAGCTACAGCTGAGCTGGCAAACCAAGGAATGTTTCTGATCCTGGGAAAATCTCTTACCTACATGCCAGGGTACTAAGCCAAGCACAGCCCAGAAATGATTCTCAATGAGTCTGTCACTCCCTGAGAATTCAAGCACTACCTGTTGTCTTTGAGTCATGAAAACCTTCACAATCTATGCCTGACTGCTGAGTCTGTTAAGCCAACAGAGCTCTGAGAGGTGGGCACAGCTTCTTTTTCTGCTTACTATTAAAGTCATTAACAGGGCCAAATTCTTCATTCACCTCTACATAAATCCACAAAGGCCAGAGATGCTTCTTCATTCTCAGGTAATAAAAAGGGTAGGAGCAGGAGCAAAGCATCAAACTGAAGCCCGCCTTACCTGAGTGACAGGTGGATTGTTCACTGTCCCTCTACAGTTTGCGATGCCAGCCAACATATTCCCTGTGGTATCCTGTGCCTGAGACTCCAGGCAGTTTCCTCCTTGTTTAATTATTCCTGGAATCAACTCTTTTTCAGGAATCCTTGAAGTAAAATGACAGTTGCATGGTACTTCATACACAGAAATGTCCAAAGCACTTTCACATTTATAAGGGCATAATTGGCCCCTGACTGAAACACAGTCCCCTATATTTAACAGAAAACGAACAATATCATGCTATTCACTGGAAATATCTGGAGGAGGCAAAAATCAAGTGAGAACTTGGTCAGAGGACTGGTACCTTTTTGTTTCAGAAGGCATACCAAGATCTTTAGGTGTACACCAAGCAGTTTAATGTGATGATTCTCAAATTCTGAAAGAGGCTGTTTCCAGCAAAAAGCCATATTCACACTGATTTACTCTGCTTCTGCCTCCTGCTTTTTAAGTCTTCTCCCCAGTACCAACACATCTTTATCATCTTACTGGTAGGAATACAGGAAAGGTCTGTCAAGGCCAGACTACAGCTGGATGTTTCAGCCTTCACTCGCGCTAGCCACAGGCTGAGGCATAAAGATGTGTTGCCAGGGTGTGCTAGTTAGCATGTGTCAACAACACAGCTCTACCCAGGCTACCTCCCAGCTGAGCAAGGACACAATACTACTGTGTCCTGATCCAGGGCAGGGAAAGCCACAGGCACAGCTGGTTCTGGCTTCATCAGAGGCTCGTCTGAACCACCCAAACCTCTGCACTGAGGCTGTCCAGTTCTACTTGGCTCAACTACCTCCAGGCAGAGCATCCAACAGGAAGAGACCAAGTCACAACTGGGAGAGGTGTAGGTGCTCTGGCACTTGTGTACACTCTGCACCTCTGAAAACACCACTGCTGCACATCTCCAAGGGACAACTGTGTCGGGGGCAGAACAGAAGGCAGACCTTTTGCAGAGTTGCGATGATACAAGCCAGGAAAACGCAGGAGGTTTCTCACCAAAAAGAAGAACAGAGGAAAACCTTTTCCAAGTGTTAGTCTCTTTTGCTGACTGCTGTCAAAGCTCATCTCATTGTGACCCACCCCCCAAATCCTTCAGAGATTTCTACAAGTGAAGAACTGACTCACTTGAGCTCAGGGTAGACATTCTCCAGATACCACTGGAAGGATTTACAGTTCAGTTTGCGTCGCAGCTCCACTCGTTCTGCAACACTGGAAACACAGGCAGTTTGTTGAGAACAAGGCAGTGAACAGGAGGGAGGGGAACAATGAAGATTGGCCAGGAGGTTTGAGGGAAATTATGTGACTTTTTGCCATTACTCATCCTCCCACGTAGTTGTTGCTGGGTTCAGAGCACTAGCAGTGACCTGAGGTGAAAAGGAGGAGAGAGGCAAGTGGCAGGAAATAGAAATGGAAGATAAACACCTTCAGAGAGCTGTTCTTGCACTTCTTTGGCTCAGAGTGATGGCAGGGCCCAGATCCTACCTTGTTAAATAATACATTGCAGTAAAACTACTGTAAGATCAGGAAAGTGTTTCTGACTGTGGGTGCCCCTGTAGAGGCATACCATGAAACCTGCACAACAGTCAGCTGCTGAAAAGGCATAGAAAGTGTCTGTGCTCAGGTACGTACAGATGATTAATCTGTGTGTGCTAAAGCATGTCTCTAGTTCATGGCAGCAGCTCTAGGCTCAAGTTGGAGAACTCAGACCTGGAGAACTTAATCATTTATTCTTAAGCAGTTCGGGGAAAGGCGGGAAGTACAAGGGGAGATTAACTCCACATCTCATTAACTGTCTGCTGTGGCAGTCCTCCCATTGCTGATTTCCTTGGCTTTAGCTGGCTGAAGAAGAGGATTTCCCTTCAGCAGTCCTACTGAGCAGTGAAACCAGGAACTCTCGTCTTTAAGCTATAACACTACATTTGTGTGTTGGGGAGCAATTTTAACTGTACCCTCAGCCCACAGAGGCCACTGTACATATACATGAGGCCTCATACCTCAGGGGAATGTACTTAGATTCTATATCCACTTAGATTCTATATCCACATCAAAATTGTGTGGAAGGAAGGTCCATTTTAGGCTCAGTTGTCAGTGGTGGTATCAAAGGCATCCTAAAATCAAGATTTCATGCAGGTTCACAGAGCTGTTAGTACAGGTCAGGAAATTGCCTGAAATCAGAGCCTTATGCTTTGATCCAGCTTTTATTCAGCCAATGCTGCCAGTAAACTCACTAGGAAGTCTGTGTGAACAAGAACTGCAGGTTTTGCCACTAAAACACATGAGCAACATATCCACATACAATATGCAATAGTCTGGTTTCCTTTACAAGCAGCAGGGTTACTTGCTATTTCATTCCAGCCGAGCTGCTGCAGTCAGCTCAAGGACTGATAAATTAGGTAGGCAAAGCTATTTTTATGAAGATATGTAATGCATCATGATAATAAAGCACAATGTACAGCAAAAAAAGTGACCTGGTTGTCATAAATAAGTAGGAGACGCATCATTATCCTGTGCACACAGCTACACATTTGAGATACAACCACATTTGCTAAGTCCTTACACCAATACAGCAATAGCCGTTTGTTCACAGGCAGATACAACCCACAGGTATACAGCACTCCTGGGATTTTACGTTTATTTGGGAGTCATAGCAGTTTGACAGCACAAAGAGCAAGCGCTCTCCTCATCCCAGGTTTGGTGTCCATCACTGATTTCTGGGTCACAGAGAAGAGTTAAGCCCATACCAATGAATCCCATGTGGCCTGAAGACACCTCTAACAAAGGTGCTGTAAGGAGCACAATTCTGCAGAGACTGTGTTTCTAAATGAGACATCTCACCACTGGCCATGCTCTCTCCTGCCCTACCAACCAGGCAAACTACCCATTCGTCCATCAGGAAAGAGGGGAGTGGACCAAGTGCAATGTGCCCCGTGTGCCAGCCAGCTGTGCTTGCCCTGGGATTCTGCATCTGCACAGGAACTTCAGATCAAGCTCTGGTGACTGCACAGCCCACATTTCCGGAACAGCTGCATGCT
Organism: Amblyornis subalaris; assembly: GCA_018881555.1. Taxonomy (NCBI): domain Eukaryota; kingdom Metazoa; phylum Chordata; class Aves; order Passeriformes; family Ptilonorhynchidae; genus Amblyornis; species Amblyornis subalaris. The sequence goes on along the minus strand of JACAXG010000142.1, from coordinate 1,146,156 downwards.
GTGTTAAAAAAATATTCCTATCTATCCACTTAAAATGTCTGGTCTTTTAATTTCATTACAGATCTCTTTGGCCTTCTGCTAACAAATGATTTATGCAGGGTTTCTGGGGAAAAAATAAAGTGAATTAGAAGCAAACCTCATTAGCCAGACACCCAAACTACACCCTCCCTGGCAAGTCAGCCATTCAGAGCACCTCTGTTTCTCACACTTAGCTCCAGAGAAGACCTAAAACCTCTCTCTTGCTACCAAGGGGAGTTTACCAGAGCCCTCCTGCGAAGGTCTGGGACATCTTACCTTCCAAATGACTTCCCAATAGCAGAAGGCCGGGCSTCATAGTAGTACTGCTTGTATTCATCCATCCACACCTCTGCTGTGCGCTTGGTGTTCCTGCATGGGGATGAGCAGACACTTTGGTGGAGAACCTGCCCTCCCAGCCAGTAGGCACTGGGTGGGCAGATCCGAGGCCTGTCTGCCAGGAGGGAGTGGGGGACAGTCCCATACATGAAACACAGTGGGCAGTATGGATGGATAGAGGTTGAATGTGTTAAGTCTACAAAGCCTTGCACAAATGCTTCAATTTAGAAGTTAACATTTTAACAGCCATAGTTTACCATGACTTTTTCATGCATACTTCCTCTGCAGAGACACAGGGGTTGATTGTCACCATCACACTCGTTTACAGTATCCCTTTCCCCAGATTAGAATAACACCATGGGATAATTCAGCTTGGAAAGCACCTCTATCTAACATCTAACCTCCTGCCCAAAGAAGATTAGCTTCAGATTAGGTCATGTTGTTCAGGGTCTTGACTGGCTGAGTTTTGACATCTCCAAGGATGCAGATTGCACCACCTCTCTCGAGCCCTGCAGCAGTGCTTAACCACTTTCATTGTCAAGCACTGTCTCATCTCTTTTCTCTTCCCATTTGTCCTGCAGCAGTTGTCCGCAGCGCTTATCTCAGAGCATGTACAGCTCAGAGACAACAGAGATGTCCAAGGACTGCTGATACACAGGCACATGACACAGGGCAGTATCTGTGAATGGCCAGGGTTTCTCCCCGGGGTACTGATCCCCCCCTCCACCAGAGACTGAGGAGGAACAAGACACACTAATACAAACAACAGAGAAGGAACAAGTTTTGTTCACAGAAAACAGCAACTCATCCTTCGCTTGAGAACAGATGATCAGCCACAAGCTGTTCTCTGTTACCAGGCAAAAGGACAACAAAGAATTCAGACTTATTTAGACATGCCCAACACAAAGGTGGCCTGGCTGCTACAGGAACTACCCCACACCTACTTGATGTAAGTCAGCGCGTTGCCCTCAGGAAAGTCATAGGGATGGCGCTTCCTGAACACGTGTCCCACTCGACTGCAGGGAACAATCTCCAAGCTGCCACCACACATCCACACTCGGAATGAGAGCTCTGGAAGAGACCCCAAGAGTCATACAGCTGCAGGCAGATGGGCAGCAGTTCCAAGAAGGGCAATTTCCTTGCCCCTCTGCTCTAGGTGTATTGCCTGCAACAGGAAAATCAGGAAAAGCAATGCCATGTTAAGAGTGGAGAAACTGTCCTGCCTTTGTTAAAATGGAGGCAACCCTTGTGGCTCAGGGACTTCCAAGCCTTCTCCAGTCCTGTTCCTCTTTGGTCTCCTGAGCATTTCAGTGAGACACCTCAAAGTTGCTCAGGATGTCAGGCCTCCAGGATGGCATTTGGCAACAGACTGAGACCACTCCCATAGACACACCTTGTTTTGGACTTCTGTAGCTCTTATCCCTGCACATAGATGGAATTAAACAGGAAGAATTTACTGTGTAAAGAAAATATGTGAGGAAGAAAGGGAGTTTAGAAGACAAGGGGAAAGAAGAGAACAAGATGAGGGCATAGAGAGTCAACGTCTAGAGCTAAGTCCTCCCACTCATACCTCTATCTTGTTCTCATTCTGGTTGGCTCTGTTACTAACGGAAAAAAAAAAAAGTGGCTGAACTGTGTTACAGTTTGTTACCAGTTGCGTCTGCTGGGGGAACTGCTCAGAGCAGATACCAGTCTAATAGTATGACTATGAAAATACTGACAGAATCCTGCTACTTCAAGAAATCCACCCTATCCTGAAGCTAGATTCAACATTTTGTTAAAGGATTAGAAGAACATGAAGCTTTGATGTACAGGCACTTATTTGCATCACAGAAGATATGTGACCTTGCTCAAGCTTACAGGTCTGTCCTCACTGCCCCACCAGAAGGGTTTTCCACTTGCAATTCATGTGGTGATGAGAAGAGAAGAAGGAAAATGAAAATTAGCTGGGTAGTTTGATAGCCCTTACCAATAAGGCTTCAGATCGTATAGACTGATTACTTCAAAAACTTTACTCGGTTGGGATCTCCCTCCAGTAATGTCTGAATTATGTGGCTCTGATGTTTAGAAATTAAGAAGAAATTATGTATTCAGATCTAATGGATGCTTGAAAGCATGTACACACACTAAGGTCTTCCTAACCTTGATCTTTCTCCATAGCTTTCCTCTCTGCATACTGAAAGGTTGTTCAAACAATGAGTTGCAGGGTGGGGGGAGATGGTGTATTTTATCTAGCTTCTAAGGAAAAAAACTCGTTTGATTAGACTGGATTTTGTAGTTATTTCTTACTAGCTCTTGTCTCTCCCTGTCTCTTTTTCAGAGCTAGTTATTTTCAGATTCTTTTCAACAGGGCGTTCCAGATTTGAAGAGAGAAAGGATTTTAAAAACAAACATAAAAAAAACACTGAAGACATAAGTTGCTGTCTGGTGGTGTGTCCAGCTGACATTTGCTCTCCTGGAATGAGGTTCTGACTCACTTTGGCCTGCAAAACCAAAACTCTCAGTCTAGCATGTGTAACTTAAAAGTGATGTCCATTTCCCAGGAGAGGATTTCTCACGCCATCTTAAACAGAACCACTCTCCCATCTCATCTACAAATGATGACCCAATCCAAACAGTTCCTTTCCACTCAAAATTGTAATATTTAGTAAAAATAATGTTTCAGAACATTATCAATATTTTTCTTTGATCAGAAAACCCAGTTTTCAATTAAGTATGGTAAATTCTTTTTTTTTACAAAGGTAAATTAACCATTCTGAATTCTTCAAGGAAAATTAATACTTTCTGTTGTCAAATCCCTGTTGTTTTCTATCCCTCTGCACTCAACAGCAACAGACTTGATGGAGGATGAGAGACAAGTGATGGGAGACACTGAATTTACAGAAAAAACACATAACAAGGCAAAACTGGCAAGCCCTGTACACGTGGCCATGTCCCACAAAGCCTGGTTCAGCCACTGCCAGGCTTTACAAGAGCTATTTTAAGGAGAATGAAGCAAATTTTGTGGGGTAATTCTGTGATTTTGATCAGCTCTACATGGAAGAGTGGCTGTGAGCGTGCACATAATTTACTGCTACTTATGGCAGAGAACTTTGCTTAGCATCACGCTACTGACATATGGACCAAGCTACGACACTGGGCTCCCCAGGTGGGCAGAAGCAGAGAGACACAAGCCTAAAGAAATATTCTTTCCCCACCTTTGAGGTTTACAGGGTTTACAGCTTTTACACAGTTGCAGCTCAGAGGCTGACAGAATGGCCAAGTGGCTGGCTCTGCAGCTAGAGCAGAGCTAGTGACAGCAAGAAGCTGAGTTTGGCTGTGCAGAGGAGTCCGAGGGACAGAGGGGAGGGGATCTTCATGCCTGGGTAAAGGCTCCCTGTTACTTTTGCCACAGTGCTTAGCTGATGCTACTAGCACTGTTGAGATCCCAATGCCAGCACCTTTTAATATCTCTATTTAATATAAGGAATACCATAAAACTGAAGTAGGACCTGGGAAAACAGAGAATACTCATTATTAGACATTTTGTTTTTAAAATGTGGTACTTTGAGAGTCTATTATTAGCTCAAAATATTATCTCCTGGTTTCAGAAAGCATTTCAGAAAGAGGCAGCTCTCCCAACTGTGTTCAGAGAAACAAAAGTTTCCTTTTCCTGACGATTTCATTCTTTCTAATTGGTTCTCCAGGCGCTAGAAAACACCATACAAATTCTTCTTTAAAGGGTTTTATTTACAAATTTGTGACATTTATGGAAGCCGTAGAAACAGAATTTTTTTTGGCAATGTTAGCTACAGAGAAATCTACTTAAGCTGACTACAACAAGCAAGGCTTTTATCTCTTCAGCTCCACTGGCACCATTTTGAAATGAATGCCCCACATACTTGAGGTCTCTGTGAATCTCTCTTTAACACTCTTCTTGCTTTTGTCATTAACACCTGGTGACATTGCATATCCCATCCCACAGGGCAAAGAGAGATGCATGGAATACCTGGGCCACCATTAAGTGCAAGGAGATGGGTTTAAGCACCATGCCCACAGCACTTGAGTGGACAGACTACACTGGGCCTCTGAATTCCTCACATTTGTGATACCCTAGTCTGCTTCTAAAAGTTCACATTCTGAATCTATTTGTAACCAAATTCCATTTACAAAGAGGCTTGTTTTATTAGGAAAAATATCTTCCTGACCTGTCAAGCTGGGAGAGCAATTCAGACTTATTTGCGGAGCTGGGGCAACACAGACTGTCATGAAGAACTGGAGGAATATTCTCCAAAAACAAGCAACAATTTAAATATCAGGAGATTCCTCTTTCTTTCTTGTACTTGTAGAAGCTCCTGTACAACAGCACAAATGCCTGTAGGATAGTGTGGCCCTGATCATGCAGAGTCTCCATTTACTTTATGCTGACAGTGATACAGCTCTGACCACCTTGGGGACTACCTGACCACGTCCCTAACCTTACACTGACATGCAGATCAGATCTCTCACAAAAAGAGTTCTGATAAGCAGTGAAGAGTGGGAAGAGGTTCTGCATTAGTGTGTCATTCCCTTGAATCATCCTAAACTCACCAAAATTTTCTCCTCCCCAGATGTCCATTTGAGTATCATATTTTCCCAGGTGGTTAAACCAGGACTTGTCAATCACAAAAATGCCTCCTGCTATGACAGGGGTTCTGGAAGAGAAAACAGAAACCCAGACAAAATAATTACACATATATGTAGCATCGCAAACCCAATTTTAAAGGGCAGACAATTTGTCCAGGCATGACAAATAGCACCTCATTTAAAAGAGAAAAATACTAGAGCTGGAACGTGAGCCTGCAGCAGGTTTCTGAGATCCCCCTCACTAGATCATCCTCCTGCCTTTGTTAGATGGTCCTGCAAGCACTACAAGAGCACTGCTGTGTCTTTTGCACTTAYACAAATATGCACAGTGTGACGGAATGACAGGCACTGTCTGATGACTGTGTTCACCAATTAGATATGGTGTGACAGGCTGCTGCAGGTACTGCTCTGCTGTTAGCAAGCTGGTTGCTTCTGAAGTGCAAACCAGCGGCTCTCAAATTACACAGAGGAATGAAATGATACTTTTGTATTACAAATAGGTAGCTGTCTGCCTATACAGACAAGCACCGTGACTTTCCATATCATGATTTGTTACACTCTACACGTCTCAGAGCCACGTACCCTGAAGTGAGGCTGGCAACAACTGTTCCAGCCAAAAGAATCTCTTTTGTCCATGGACATGCAGATTTAGTAGGTGAGAGTAATTCTATGCCACATTACTAGGTAAGATTCAGTTCTCTGATCTACTTTACTCATGCTGGATGACTGTTTATCTGCTTCATTCCTTAAGTTTTCATCCGAAAGATGGAGGTAGTTAAAAACCCCAATGGGATTTCTGAGGCATTCAGAGTGTTGAGTTAGGGAGACCACAAGAACAAATGTGTGGAAGAAGAGGTGGCTTGTAGAGATGGTGTGCATGATAGTATCTAATTGCTATTCTTACAGTATTCAGAGAGCAATACTCTCACACATAGGGTATAGACCTCAAGACATTCAGAAAATAACATGAAGAGTTTGTCATCATCAAGTGAATGCTGTGGCATTTTGCCCTCAGCAAGGCAATCCCTGTACCCTCCTTGCCACACTGGTGAAGGCTTAGTAAAGGCATTTGGAAGACTGTACCCTGTAACCACCAGAGACAGTTACCTTATAGACTGAGTTGGGTCTGTTCTGGACATCTTCTGTTCTATAGGAATCTGCTCCCACTTAAAGTGAAGGCTCCAGTCAAACCCTGAAAAGGAAAAAGACATGTCAAATTGGTTTTGTTAGTGTAAAAACAATACTACTAGCTTCAGTGATAGTCTCCACCTTTGCATCACAGGCTATCCTTACGTTCCTTCCCTGACCTCCCTCACCGTCTATCCAAAACAGCAATAGTCTACCCTAATGTAGACCTCACCAGCTTCTGTCTTGGCACCATCACTCCTTAGCATTTGTGTTGGTTTTGCAGGGCCTAGCTTTTGGTAGTGGGGGGGGGCGGGGGAAGCCACAGAGGTGGCTTCTGTGAGAAGCTCCTGGAAGCTTCCACCATGTCCAGCAGAGCCAGTCCCTGATGGCTCTGAGGATGGACGTGCTGCTGGCCAAGGCTGGGCCAATTAGAGATGATGGTAACGCCTCTGTGATAACATATTTAAGAAGAAATCAAAACAAAGCTGGGGGTGCAGTTGGAATTTTCCAGCCAGAGTAAGAGTGAGAATATGTGAGAGGAACAACAATGGAGGCACCAAGGTCAGTGCAGAAGGAGGGGGAGGAGGTGCTCCAGGCGCCAGAGCCGAGGTGTCCCTGCAGCCCGTGGTGAGGCCCATGGTGAGGCAGTTGTCCCCCTGCAGCCCATGGGGGCCCACGGGGAATGCAGAGATCCACTTGCAGCCCGTGGGGGAGGTGCCCACGCCAGAGCAGGTGGATACCAGGACACTGTGATCCAGAGGAAGTCCCCTGGAGAGAGAGGCCTTGCTTCCAGGCTGGAGCAGCCTGTCCTTGGAGGACTGCACCCCGTGGCAGACTGACCCATGTTGCAGCAGTTTTGGGAGTGCTGCTGCTCATGAGATTGGACCCACGCTGGGGAAGTTCACGGAGAACTGTCTCCCGTGGGAGGGACCCCACAGTGCAGCAGAGAAATGACTTCTCTCCCTGAGCAGCAGAAAGAAAATCTTGCGTGATGAAGTGACCAAAACCCCCACCCCATCTCCCTGCACCATCAGAGGGAAGGAGGGAGGGGTTGGGGGGAAAACGGGTGTTCTTAAGGACTTACTTTACTTCTCATTCTCTTACTCTGATCTTGTTAGTAATAAATTCACTTTATATCATTAAGTTGAGCCTGTTTTGCCCTTGGAGTGTTTTCTCCCGGTCCTTATCTCAACTCAGGAACCCTTTGTTAAATTTTTCTCCTCTGTCCAGCTGCAGAGCAGGGGAGGGTGAGTGAGCAGGTTTTTCATGGGTGCCTGGCATCTGGCCGGTGTCAAACCACAARAGCATTACAGATCTTCCTCGATTTCACTCCGCATCTTCAGGAGAGTGTTGTCAGTCTGACACATAATTGTACTTTGGCCAGTTTGTCTTACACGTCCCTGTCTGCCAAAGTTATGGGGCTTTAATAAAGGACTTTTTGGGATGTGATATATTCTGGGAACAAAGGCCTGCAGATCATTGTAATCACCATGTCTTTCAAGACTACCATTTACTTATAGATGGCCTGTGGTGGATAGTTGAGCACAGCAGAGTCACTAACTTTATACCATTGTTAAGGGTAGCCAGAGAACAGGTACCCTTTGGCTGGCAGTGCAGAAGTGAACCCCAGCCTTAAAAGAGGTAGAAGGGCATCAGGAAGTGGGGTGCACACAGGAACAGCTGCAGGGGGTTCAGCTGTGAGGAGAGAGGTGAAAATGCTTTTCAGAAGATGCCATGAGATAGCCTGGCAGTCAAAGCAGCAACTGGAAGTGCCTGTCAGACTCCTGTGTATATGTAGCATAGTGAGGACATGGTGAGACATTTAATCAATTAACTAAGTCCTGAAATTGCTAAATGTTACAACAATGATGTAAGTTCAAGAGGAAAACACTAGTGGAGTTTTGTTCTAACTCTGCAAAAGATCTGACTTTGCAAGTTGCAGAGGAAAAAAGGACAGATAACCCATCAGGAAAGATCATCACTCTGTGTTCTTGGAAAGCTGAAGAGAACACAACTTATTTTTCATGCACCATCCCTCAGGTCTAACTTAGACAAGCCATTCATTATACCCACCTCCCCTCAAATCTGCTGATGCTGCCAGGTAGGCAAAATTATCCAGGCTGATAACATCAATGATTGGACTCACCACTCGGGTATAATCCTGAGGGAGAGAGACAAAGGGGAAAAAAATGAAGTCAGGCTTTTCTTGAATGTCTGGCAAAGCTGCCAGAGATCAGGAAACACAAAGCTGCACATGTAAATCTTTGTCTGGTTTCTCCAGTATGGTTCTGGTAGCTGTGCAAGGGATCCCTGGCCGCTACCTCCAAACATGGAGATGGTGGGTACTAGCTAGCTGCACTCCATGGATGTGGGGAATGGAGTCAGACTCCAACACTCAAAAATGCTGCTAAGAAACAGATTTTTATTTCCTGCCCAAGTCATGGGGCATCACTGTCCCAAAGGTTTTGTGCTTGCTCTCTTTATCTATGGACAGCACATCTTCTGTTCAGCCATCCTTGAATTAACTCATTATCATCAACCTAAAAATTACCAAACTCCTAATAAAGCATCATCCTAAGAAGTACATGAATCAAAACCCCACACTTTAGAAGCATAGTGCAAACCCGTAATATATATAATACATTGTATACATCATAATATTAAGATACTGTGAGTACTTTACTGCCATTAAGGTATATAGATATTTACAGTTTTCCTTTGCAATCCTTTTAGTAAGCAGAAGTTGAACGATTTTTCAACATCATAAGACAGGGCCTTAAAGACAGTGTTGTGACAGCTGACATATAAGACAAAATTCAGATGGCAATGCCAGAAACAGCATCTTGTTATTGGACAGCTGCCAGCATCCATGTCTTTCCTATCAAACCTTCATTCTGTGCCTTGCAATAGTTCCTCATGATGCAGTACACTTGGCCAGGATGGCACATCCTAGGTGAGAGCTATCATTCATGTKTATTCGCCTCTGCGCTGTGATGGTTGCCCAGTGTCTGCCCAGCCTGAGCCCCCCAGCACCCACCTGGCAGCCTGGTGCACRAGCCACTCCTCCAACCAGTCAGTGCCAGGACTGGGTAGGGCAAGACTGAAATCTGAACTAGGATGCGCATCAGAAATGTAGGAAGTAGGTCAGAAATAGGTTGACTTGAAATCTGCTCACTAAAAAATTTGTATACTAGAGTCAGCACCTGGCTTTTGAATTAAGATCCTTCCCTAAAGAAATGAATGAGGTTCCTGCTTAGGGACCCCTATGCTGCTGCTGCAGCTTGACTTAAAGACCAACAGTAAAGTAAACATTTATGGAGCTCCAAGACAGAGAATTTATTGAACAGGAACAAAAAGTAGAAGCTTTTAAGTCACCAATCCTTAAGTTTCACCTTCTTCTGCTCCTTCCTATTACACCAATAAGACATGAATGCAAAGCATAGTTAAAGCCTCCACCCCTTATCCTGAGGCCCATTACTCCATAAGATCCCCCTTTCAGGGGGCATCACTCACAGCCACTTGCAAACATGGCTTCTCCCATCACCTCTCCCCTTCCTTCTCTTACACCAGAGCTGTGTGGTCTCCCCTTTCAGCTCTACAGTGCAGGCAGGGTGACATCTGCTAATATTTCCACCTCATTTTCATTCTTTCAGCCTTACATCAATCCTTTGCCAAATGAACCATCAAAGGGACATCCCTGCACTCACAAGCAGCTTCTCTGAGCTAGGAAGCTGACTGTCTGCAGGTGATGTATGTTGACAGCTCAGTGGGAACATTAACGGAAGGAAAATTTTGGCAGTGACAAGGCAGAGAGGAGGGTCCAGCACCAAGAAGGGAGATGGAAACCATGGAAAAGCTGCACAGTGTATGCTGCCAAAGTGGCTGTCCTACATACAGGTGAAGAGGACTAGGAAGTACAATGCCTGCAGGAGACATGAAGTACAAACTGGCAGTTGCAGCATTCACCATTGCATCCTGCCATGCTGCACCTCCTGCCTTGTCACACTGGAGGAATGTAGAATCCCATCTTGCCCATCGACCTCAGGCTGTACCGTCCTCTGTAAAAGCCTGCCTGAGGAGTGCCTCGGCAGGCCGTGTCCCCACCAGTACTGCTGACAGCATGTGAGGGCAGAGGATCCACCAGCACAGGACAGGCCAGCTCCATCCATCCCAGAGCTCACCTCTTTTACTCTCTGAAGCATTGGCTGCAGCCACTCGCTGTTGACTTCACAGTGACTGTCCAAGAAGGTAAGGATGTCAGCAGTAGCCACTTCAGCTCCTCGCACCCGAGAGCGAATCAACCCTACCAGGAGGAAAGGACAGCAAAGGAGCAGGAAGGTTAGGAAGGCAAACAGTTGAGCCTCCTTCAGAAAAAACACTGTGTGGCCATTGCAGGAAAGGAGCAGGTGATTCTCCTATGTCACATCTCCATCAAGAGCAGACAGCAGCTTTAGCAGGGCATCCCCTGGGGACAGTCAGATGAGACCTTCCAGCACACAATGAACGAACTCTCCTATCACTTCTGTCCGTGACACGGAACTTTCACCTGCCTCCTTGCTCTTCCCTTCTAGCCCTCTCCACAGACACCCGGCTGCTGCCTGCTTGTTATCTTGCTGTCTCTCCCACTGAGCAGCCTGCTGCCTCTCCCACCAATTCCCCATGGCCAAATTTTACTCTCTGCTTTTTGCCTTTCTTACTGCTTATCCGCTTCATTTCCATTTGTCCTTTATTCTGCCCTGCAGAGATATCAGCCTGGCTCTCAGACGTCTCCTTACCTTCTTACAGACCATCCCACTAGGTGGGATGGTCTTTGTGAACTAAACAGTGATTCCTGTCTCTCCTTCTAGATCCTCACTCCAGACCTCCTGTGCACTGACAGCTTTAGAAAAAAGTCAGCACATATGAGTCAAGCTAAAGAGAAGCTGGGAAAGTCAGAATTACCATTTATGCACATAGGATATATATGAGAAAAAACTTTCCTTAATTGTATCTCTTTATGATAGATAAAAGATTGTTTTTCCTTCTCCCACGTCTCCTACACGGCTTGTTATCCTGCACTTGAAAGTGCAAGAGTTGGCTTGAGTTTAAAAGGACAAGACTTACATCTGTATCTTTATTCATAAAGATATTAACATGTGGTCTTTGTTCCAGCCAGGGCTTCTGGACACCACTTATTATTTAAGTATTAAATGAGACCCCTGAAACCTGAGAGTTGGTAAGCCATATTCTTCCTCCACAGAGCCTCCAAATGCTTATATTGAAAAAACAAACTGTAACTATAAGAAACATACGAAGTACTTACAAAGCTTTCCACACTCACCTTCTCGATGGGTGTTTCGTAGACACTTGACCTTTGGGATCTTAGTAAGGAGCTGGCAGTCCTCAGCTTAGGGGAGGCAAAAGAGACATTTGGCACACATGCATGAATTATTTGGCTTCAAGAGAGAGCCCAAATTAACTGTCCTCCTGCTTCTCCATGGGAGGGGAAATTCTGCTTTCACTTAACATCACATTAATCAGCCTGATGGCCTTAATTCTGTTGTCTAAAGAGTACACAGAAGAGCACTGCCTGCTTGCTGTCCTCTTCAGGCAGCTGAGCCTGTGTGAGCCTGTGTTTCCCAATCCTCTGAGCAGCGAGGCCTTCATCTCCCATGCTCAGCATTCAACAAGAACAATGGGCACGTGCTGGCAGCATGGCGCCAGGCACTAATGAAACTGAGAGAACGCAGGGAACTCAGACTGCAAATCACCAAAGTGCCAAGGAAAAGAGAGTTCTGCAACATAAAGCGATCTTATCCACTCTCTTTGCCTTCAATGGCTCATCTTGGCATTTCCTGTCGTTTGTTCTAGGGCAGTTTTCGCTTGATTTTATTTAATAAAGGCCACAGAGATGCAACCCGCTTCCTTGGAGACACCGTTACGTTGACATGGATGCCTGACTGAGGGCTTTGCTGGCAGCTTGCCAGAAACTCCTGGCATCTCTCATTTACATTACCCAAGGAAGATGAGAGAGGAACAGTTACCTGCTCCAGCCAAGGTACCAATGAGCACTGAATCTTTAGTTCTCTGTCATCTTCTCTCTATTCCTGCCCTAGCAGAGGTCATAGGAATAGCAATTTCTAACTTGCTCATTTTCCTTGCTCCATCAAGTTCACCCCAGTTTCCATGTTTATTCCATATTTCTTTTCATGTCTCATGCCCCCTCTTTCCTGCTGTCACTTCTCGCAGACTGAGCAGTCTGGGAAGAACACAGAGGCCCTTAGCCAAAGTGCATCTCTTAGCACGTTCCTGTACAAGCGTTTCCATTCTCAAGGATACATGCAATCCGAAACAGTACTCTTATGTGGGCACTTCGGCAGGTGCTGCGTCACCCAAGGGAAGTGGCAGGTCCTCTGAATTACAGAGCATCAAGATTTTGCTGGACCTCTGCCACAACAGAAGGCAATTGTCTCATCTTGGCCAAGTCACAACTTCAGGTATGAGAATCCTTATTAAGACATTCACTCTGCAGGAGTGGAGCATATCACTCTGCCTCTAGCTACTTGCCAGAGATGACAGACTSTCAGTATATTTGGAGGAACTGAGGCAGGTGTTAAAGCAAAGTGTCAGACCCCAAACATGTGCTGAAGTGCCTCCATGAAGGTGTCTCAGGGGAGTGGCTATATCCACAAATAGCCAGCTGCCAGTGAAAAAATAAGAGCTGGGATGGGATGGGATGGAGCTTTTTAAAATCTATTTACCAAGGAGCCTAAATGGGAGTTTCTGGTTGAGCCCTGTGCATAACAGGTACCAGAAATCCATCAGTGTTGATGTGGAACACTTTGCCCGTTGAGAATTGAATTTTTAGGTGCAGAATGTAGAACACTTAGGATGGTTTTTTGGAAGTGCTCAGAAACACCGAACTTCAACAGCTGAGCACAGTTCAGTACTTATTCAAATCACACTGTAAGGCTCTCAGAAACTTAAATCCCTTATCTCAGCATCCACCTTTAAAAATGTTTTTTTGTGGTCAAAGCTATGTAAGTATTTAGCTGCAAAACCAAAATAGCATTGCTTCCTTACCTCAGCAGGCCAAGGTGGGCATTTGCAGCTATCTGTAAAGTGTTTTGAAGGAGTAAGTATCAATTATTATAAATGGTACATAACTAGATTGTCCTTGAATCTAGCACACATCATGGGAGAAGCAAGAAGTCTTCTATCCCCACCACCTCACAACTACTACACAACAGCCAGGAGCAAGAGCAACTATACAGATGGAAAGACTCCAGAGCCTCCAGTCTGCAGGTCTGGTGGAACTCATCCAGTAGACACTCCATCCCTGTGCCAAGCTGCAGAAGAAGGTAGGGTGCTGTCCAAAGAAATAACTCTTCCGCAGCTTCTCATAGGGGCACCTGGGATCCCAGACACATGGAGGCTTGCCCTGGCCTGCCTGCAGGACCCCAGGCAGCAATTTTCTGTAGGCTCCACTGCATCCTCTTCTTGTCTCTTGGTCCGTAGTTACCTGCTCTGTTCATGTACACCATTGCTACCAATATATCTGTGCTAAACAGCTCACCAAATGGTGCATAATGAAACCAGACAAAGACCTCTGGCAAGCTAGTCAAAACTGCCATGCTGACAGAAAAAGAAGACCCAATGGAAAGAAAAAGAGAGGAAGAAGCTCTGGCCTCTGCCATGCATGGACATTAAACACAGAAAAACTTTCTTTCTTTTCTTTTTCTCTTGCATACAGACAAGAGGGAATCTGTGAGGGAGGGGGACTGAACAGAACAAAAAGAAAGAGGGAAAACAGAAGGGAAGAAATAAGTGTAAGGAAAATAGGTCCAGACTTACGGTCTGAGCTGAAGTCATCTACCAAAATGATCTCCTGGATGAGACTGGGAGGGGTGCGGTTCAGAACACTGCGAGGACCCAGGGAGGAAAAAGACACACTGTGAGCTGCCATAATAATGACAATGTTAGGACTGAGAGAAATCTGCTATGCTAAGCATTACAGCAGGAAAACCAAACTCCAGTAAAGTGGAAGCGGTGACCTTGCCCTTGTAACAGCGTTCACTGGCAGAAACCAAACTACAAGTGAGAATATCCCAGAGAGCTATGGCATCTCAGCCAGACCCTACGAGGACCCACAATCAGGAGCTGACTGTGGGACTTGCCTGGGGGCAGCTAGCAAAGGATGCTGCAGCCTGCTCTCTGCCTCTAAACAGAGGTGGAATGGAGAGCACCACCCACCCCGAGGCAGCCCAGTGGCCATTCCCATCTGCCAGGCTCTGGGCAAAACTCATCACTGCTGGAGCACAGAAAGCGCTGCCACTTTCCCCAGCAAGGAGGTCTATCTCAGTACAACAGGTGAGAGCTGCTCAGGCCTTCTCATTGATTCCCTTCTTTGGAAGGAAATATTGCCAATATTCTGGATTTGAATTTTTTCCCCCTCTTTTGCTTGTCACCTGTCTTTCTTTCAAACCAGCACCACACTTACTGAAAGCACCCCCTTTCCTGAGCTTGGTTGCACGATACCATGTAATACCCTTGGGTCTGCAGTGAGTTTGCATCTGCAGGACACACACAATCTTCCCTCCTCAGAGGTCAAAGCACTCTGATACCCTGGAGTCTGAGCCGTTTGGTTCTGACCTCTTTGTCACTCTCATTCATTTAAAATGCTTGAACTCATTTTCCATTAACTTTTTCAAGTCTTTCTCCTGGCTTTATTACCATCACACACCATATTCCCCCTTCAAGCCTTCTCCAATGCCTCTCTGCACAGGCAGGTCCTCGTTAACTTCAACAAGGTTGCTCAGTAATGCTTAGGCAGTACAATGAAGAGGACAGCTATGCAAATTTTAATACTAAAACCAGAGGCAAACACTAGCCTCCTAGTTCTAGCAACCGTCTCATTTCAGTGGCACCTGCTCTTTTGAGCAATACTGGAGAAAAGTTACTGGAGAAAAATTTCTGGCTTTTTCTTCTCTTTTGGATTTTTTTTTGTTTGTTTTATAGAGAAAATAGACAACAAGAATAATCCCATACTCCCAGGAATGAAGCCATAGAGAAATAAATTACCATCTTGTTATGTAACATCACTGATGGCTTTGCATACAGAGCCAGTTTCCTCTGTCTGGAAGAGTGTTCTGCTTTCTCACACAGCAAAATTCTGACTGTTCTGCTGCTCAGTATCACATCCCACTCTATTTCAGATTCATATTGCTTTATATACCTCTGATAGTATTTGTTTTTCGAGCTTACATGTCCCTAGATGACTGAGCTTTCATTTTTCAAAGCTAAATCTCATTTGCTTCTCTTGGCTTATACCTCTCTGGATCCTCTAGTATGGTGGGGTGGGAGGTGGGGGGATGTTCCTCTGCCATTCCAAGTGCAGCTTCTCCCAGCACAGCCATCATCTGTGTATTTTACAGACAAGGTTGCCCTGCACTGAAATTCTTGTCTGTGCAAACACAATGCAAACCAACCCAGACAGGCTGCAGTATAATGGCTTTAAAATGGTATTCTACACCTTCTCCAACTAGTCTGGCTATTGGCAATGCTCACATTTTCTCCACAAATTTCATATCTTTCAACCCAACATAACCAGGGAAAAAACACCATTTTGTTCTCTCTTCTTCACCTGTCCACTGATTCCCCAGCAGAGAGAACACATCCCTTGAGGAGTTCATAGCTCATTGTACAGTGCCCAGTTCTTCTCTCAGCTCTGCAATAATTTGCTTTGGATCCTTGGGAAAGGTACTTAATCTTCTTTGCACTTTGTCTTGCCTGTCCTTTTAACAAGGAGCACATTAATCCTAATATTTCCCTTCACTGAGGTGCAGAGATCGCCATGACAATCAATTACTTTTAGGTACAAAATGTATTATTAGAATTCCAAAATCCAAATGACAATTGCCTTTTACAGCAGAAACACGGACTGTTCCCCCCCATCTCATGGATTTCCTACCAACTTTGCCTTTTCTCACAACTTCCTTCTTCTTTCAGTATCAGTGTCCTTACTCTCTTGCATGACATGACATCAGCACTGCCAATGAGTTTCTCTCCTCTGTCCATCACCCATCAGCTCACAGATAATCTTGTTTATTCTAGATGTTAGCAGAAGAGTATATTTTTTCCCTGTGCTCTAAAATAATATCCCTTTTTGCCATTATTTAAATTGTCATTGTAATGAGATGCTACACCAAATGCTCTAGCATTACAACAGCATCCTCTTAATCAGAATTTTTACAGGCTCTCTGAATACGCACTGAACCACTGACAGCTGTTCAAATCCATTGACTTAGAGCCTGACAATTCACCTTTGCATTTGCACCAAAACCAAACAGTCCCTGCAATAGTGACTGAAATCAGAAAGAGAAAGAGAGGGACCAGACAACAAAGCAGTTGACTTTCCCTTCTGCAAGTCTCACAGCGGCAGAAGTGATGGTATCGCTTAATGACTGATCATGCACAGACATCAATCACACAAAATGCCTCCTGAGTGACAGTTGCTTCTGAAGGAGAACAGGATGCCAAGCAAGTGACTGATTTGAGAGTGACAGCTATGTCCTAGCAAGGAAAAGAGATCAAAGCAGGCCAGCAGCTCTTGACTGACACACATSTCCTACAGGACCGAGGATGCCAGCAACAAGCCATTTGAACTGGCATGTTCACAGGTTCTCTCTGATAGGCCATTTCCCATTTTTTTTTCCATATTCCCCTTCTTAGTCTCCTGCTGGATATTTTTAGCCAATTGTCTCCCTCAACACTGAAAACAAATGGCTGGAGCCCACACTAGAAGACGGGCACGCAGCCCATGCTGTCTCTGGAGACCAGGAGGGACAAGCAACAGGGTGCTTGAGGGAATAAACTATTCCTCCTCACAGTCACTCCTCTATTTCCCCCTCTCCCTCATACACAAACATTTTTCCCATCCTCAAGGGGCAACAACAGCACATCATTCCTGTTGCTTCCACCCAGCAGCAGAGATCCCAGAGACAGCAGGGAGAAGTTGGCAACTGCTGAGCTGCCAGAAGTGTTTACATCTATGTGTTCACACTTGCATGTGGGGTTAGCAAGAAGGGTSTGCAGACCAAGATCTGGTCCCTACAGCTGCCATGTTTAGATCATCTTGAAATAAGCCTGTAATGCAGGAGTCTCATCCCTGGGTCATTTCCCAAGACCTTTTGGTACCAGCATTGCCACTTTGTTGAGTTACCTTGCAGTAAGCCAATATTTGGCTCAGAGGAGTGCATTTGGGCTCCCTCTGGATTTAATTTAAGATCAGTTCAATCCCAGTACCTTTTTCATGTATTTCATTGTAGAATTTCCCAAAGTCTTAGAGCTGGTTTTTGAGTGCCCAAATTCAGGTACTCAATAGCCACCCTAGCAAAGATCTCACATATGAAAACTTCAACTGGTAATACATATTCTACTCACCTCAAATGATTAGGCCTCTAAAAATGTTTTCAGACATAGAACATTTTGCTTTTAGTGCTGCTCATTTCCATCAGTTGTCCTCTTTCACACCCATTTCTCTTATAGCATCCCCACAGCGTAATTATGATAAGTGAACTTGGGAAAAGGCCCATAACAACAGTGGAATCATATTTAACTTTCACCAGGTGCATCTCAAATGGTTCATTCTAATTATCTAAATAATCATGCTCTACCTGGCTTAAGAAAGCTCTTTCAGATATAGAAATAATGACAAACTGCAAGCCTGACTAGTCAGCAGGTAAGCAGGCAGTGCAATTTTATGCTTTCTGTTGCTTAATATCACTAAGGTCCTCTGCAGACTCACAGCCAGGTCATAAACCCAACAGAACAGAACAGTCCTGTCCCTTTGATACCTGACTTATCCCAAAGTGCCAGGGATGCAAAGTAATTACAGAGTATTGATGCACTAACTGTGTATGTGAATTGAGCAGCAATTACACTCACAGCAGTAATTCAGCAAAACTCACATGAGTTTTGCTGAATGACAAGACTCTCAGGTTACAGAAGAGGCCCTGAAGAGCTCTGTGAAGTCTTCAAATCCCTCTATAACATCAGTGTCAACCTGTAAGTAGGACTTATGCCTATGCCTCTTCTAGCAGTGCAACTGTGACCTGAGCCTTTACCTCTGTGTATGGCCGCCAAACCTCCAGTGCCTCAAAGACAAAGCTACTAGCCAATGCTTGGTTGTGTGACACTGCAAATACTGTAGAGCCCAAGAACAACTCAGGCTTCAGGTTCCCTCATCAGACAGGGATAAATTATTGACACTTCTGACCTTATTTAAGGAAGGAGGAAATCCATCACATGCACTGGCTGTAAACCTTCTGGCAATGAAGACTCCAGCTGTAGCCAGAGATCCGGAAGGAAATTCCATCCACTACACCATTCACAGCAGAGTGCAGCCAGTTCCTCACAACAGCACTCCTCCAGCAGCAGCAGGATTGCAGGGATCAACCTGAACAGATGGGTCATCCATTTTTCAAGGTTTTTGTTGGGGGCTCTGGGTTGCAGGAGACCACATCTGAGAGACTGGTAAATACCATATATTAAGTACTCTGTGTCCAGTTCTGGGCTTCCCAGGCCAAGAAACAGTGGGACATGCTGAAGAAGATCTAGTGAAGGACCACTAAGATGATTAAGGGACTGGAGCATCAGATGTATGAGGTGAGGTTGAAAGAGCTGGGATTGTTTAGCCTTGAGAAGAAAATGCTCAGAGTCTTTGCTGAGTCTTCATCCTTGGAGATATTAAAAACTCACCAAGCACAGACCTGAGCAATCTACTCCAGCTGACCTTGCTTTAAGAAAGCCTGGCCTGTTCAGGCACCAGTGACACTCATCTGCTCATTCATACACATCACATCCATAGGATCTGGATATCAATTTCTCTCTCTCTGTAATACTCTGCTCTGAATATCATCTTCTCTTCATTTTAACTATCATTGCGTCTGGCTATTTGATTGGCTGCCCTGAAATTTTCTTAAGGATCCTACTACCATGATTTCTGAGCACCTAACTATTTACTGTCTGACCTATGAGTGAAATGGCAGAAATCTCCTCCAGCTGCCTTAGCAGCACCATGATTCCAAGCAAGCCTGCTTGTTTTCTGGACAGTGACTCTGTAGAACTATTGTATGGTTCAAATGAAAAGGAAACGATAGAAATAAAAGACAAAATGTGTAAATGCAACATATACAGGTCTCTGGAAACAGAGTAGCACCAAACTTGGCAGACAGAAACCCAGCCTTCTAGACAAGAGGCCAACTTGAAAAAGCCTGTTCTTTATTCATATAGCACATTTCTTTAAGTCCACAGGACCTGTCAAGGGAAGAAGTGGCAATGATGAATAATGCATTCCTGTTAGTGATACCATCAGCTCAACCTTCTACACAGACAATTCACTCTTCCTTCAGCCTCAACAGGCTGTTCCTGCTTGCAGGCTTCAGAGACCCTTTGAGAAATTACTTGATAAGTCAGAGAGGGCAGAGGGCATTTCTTTCTGTGAAAACTAAAAGAAAAAGAGCATCCCTGGGTTCTGTGGGGGTGATGGAAAAGAGGGGTGAAGAAGCAGCTGGAACACTGCTTTGTGGTACAGGTGACTGCATGCTTCCATCTCCTTGGGGATACTGACAGGCCCTATGCCACTGTGTTGGTTTTGCAGGGCCTAGTTTTTGGTAGCAGGGGGAGCCACAGAGGTGGCTTCTGTGAGAAGCTCCTGGAAGCTTCCACCATGTCCAGCAGAGCCAGTCCCTGATGGCTCTGAGGATGGACGTGCTGCTGGCCAAGGCTGGGCCAATTAGAGATGATGGTAACGCCTCTGTGATAACATATTTAAGAAGAAATCAAAACAAAGTTTGTGGCACAGCTGTAATTTTCCAACTAGAGARSRGTAGGAGTGAGAATATGTGAGAGGAACAACAATGGAGGCACCAAGGTCAGTGCAGAAGGAGAGGGAGGAGGTGCTCCAGGCGCCAGAGCCGAGATGTCCCTGCAGCCCGTGGTGAGGCCCATGGTGAGGCAGTTGTCCCCCTGCAGCCCATGGGGGTCCACGGGGGATGCAGAAATCCACTCGCAGCCCGTGGGGGAGGTGCCCACGCCAGAGCAGGTGGATACCAGGACACTGTGATCCAGAGGAAGTCCCAGTGGAGAGAGAGACCTGCTTCCAGGCTGGAGCAGCCGTCCTTGGAGGACTGCACCCCGTGGCAGAGTGAYCCACGCCGCAGCAGTTTTGGGAGGAGTGTCTGCCCGTGGGATGGACTCACGCTGCAGCAGTTTTGGGAGTGCTGCTGCTTGTGAGACTGGACCCACGCTGGAGGAGTTCACGGAGAACTGTCTCCCGTGGGAGGGACCCCACAGTGCAGCAGAGAAACGACTCCTCTCCCTGAGCAGTGGAAAGAAAATCTTGGGTGATGAACTGACCAAAACCCCCACCCCATCTCCCTGCACCATCGGTGGGAAGGAGGGAGGGGTTGGGGGGCAACAAGGCTGTTGTTAAGGGCTTATTTTACTTCTCATTCTCTTACTCTGATCTTGTTAGTAATAAATTCACTTTATATCATTAAGTTGAGCCTGTGTTGCCCTTGAAGTGTTTTCTCCCAGTCCTTATCTCAACTCATTAACCCTTTGTTAGATTTTCACTCCTCTGTCCAGTTGCATAGCAGAGGAGAGTGAGTGAGTGGGCTTTGCATGGGTGCCTGGCATTTGGCCAGTATCAAACCATGACAGCCACTTATTTACTTAGTTAGATTTGGCCACTGCTGATACTCAGATATGAGGAGACACTGATAGAAGATAGCAAGTGTCCTGCAGGCTCAGCAGGGTCTGTGTGCAAAGACCCAGGGAGCATCTGGTGGGCAATCAGGTTCAGCAACTGTTTACCAGCAAGAGGCTCTGAGCAAGGGCTCYGTCTCCACGAAACTTGTTCACCACTTTGTGCTTGGAAGACTTGCAAGCTCTGTTCCTGCTCACACTGAGCCAGCCTCAGCTCCTGTAACACATGCCCTAGCAGGGAGCTGGCTGCTTCTTTCCATTTATGGAACACAGTTCCTCCCAAGCCTCCATACCTCAGCTGCACCTAGCAACACGCAGCGTTCTCTTTGGTCCCCCTCACTCTTCCAAACCAAGTTCATACACAATGTCCTCACTTGCAGATGCAGGCCCAGCAACCCTTTCCTGCTGCTCATAATTCCCCCCATAGGAGCCACACAGTGGCTAACTGCAGACACGGTCTACATTTCAAGATATACCCACACCACCAATCCAAGCCCCTGGCCTGTCCTAGTGGGCCATCTTGAGGATAGAACACTATCACTTGGAGAACTGCAGCCACTCTGCTTGTCTAACTGCTGGAAAATGCCTAATTTTCCGCCAGAGCCCTTCCAGACTCCACCATCTAGGCCCCGCTGAACTCACCTCTTCACCGTGCGGAGCAGGGTAGATCGCGCCTCATTGTGGAAGGTGATGATGAGACTGGTGCCTGGCAAGTCAGTGTCATAGCGCACAGAAGTGCACCTGCAACCCAGGAGAGCAGAAGTGTAAGCCAAACATCACCCAGCAGTAGCCACTGCAGCAATGTACCTAGAATTTCCAAAAACAAAGTAATATGCTAAAATCAGAATCAGCACAGCTGAGCTGCAGCAAGGGAGGCCTCAGCAGCCCCTGCACCAAGGCTGGCAGAGACTAAAAAGAACTGTACCTATTGAAAGGCAAATTTTTGACTCCTTGATACCTAAGCTCACAAAGCTACATGGTAAGGAGGGCATGGGGGTTTTATAGTGAATAAAGTTTCAACACTGTGGACTCTAGTCCCTGGATTTATCTATGATTCACATAAAATCTTGTTTATTCATGCATAGGACATGCACATGATAAGGATGCATGGAGCTGGTACACCCAGGCATCGCTGTATAAAGCAATCCAAATTCTTCGGACATTAAACTTCACAGAAAGGAAAACACTAGCTAGTGCTGTGATCTGCGTTGGGGAGTTGCTGAGGTTCAACACTAATAGCTCGGCTGACTTCGTAATGTTAGGTACGTACATACATTCTCACACTCAGAACCAAGGATTAACTTGCACCAGGCTGCTTCTCCCTGTGGAGAACAAAGATTCTGTGAGGGGAACAACTCACAGATGTGAATCCTGAATCCAGTTCTGCCAGATGATAAACATAGCAGATTTGGGCAGACCTGCTCCTCCAAAGTGTTCACCTTCTTAACTTCCAGCCAGTGTCAAACTGCAATCAATCTGCACTATTTCCCTGTCTGACAAAGAACCCACAGCTGCTTTTAATAACTCAAGGCTACGTATAGACTGAATCCATCCTGAGAAGGGATACAATTAACTTCTTAGACCCACTACTTGTACTTCCACATTTACTTACTATTCCTTTATGACTATTGCTAAACTGTTACTGTTTTTATCATCACTTTCAATCCTACCAGTTTATGACTTTTTCATAGCAATGTTTTATTAAGGGGACAGCAGCTTCATACATCAATTTTCAAACATATAAAGACACCTTGATAAAGACTAAAGCGGAAAACATGAGACCAGACATGAAATATACCATATTTACTATTGTTTGAAAATAACTGCATGATGTAATGCATACAAAACGTATTAAGGAATCAGGAAGTAGAAAAGCAGAAGAGGCTGGTGTATGTGTTATTTGGGGAATTCTTCCCAAGATTTCAGCATTCCTACAGCATCACAGAGAACAAGGACAAGGTTTGTGCTTGAAAACAGACCCTCTCTTTGATTTGGATCAAAGAAACAGGTACATGCTAAGTCAAAAGGAGCTTGTAGGATATGGAGTCAAGTACGCCCACGTTCTGCTTGGGTGCCTGAACAAAAATGGATATGTTAGTGACCTACAGACTCCCCCCATTCATTAAACAAAGAGCCAGGTCCACAATCTAACTCGTATCACCTGAAATAAGTCCTCATCCTGAGTTGCCATTCCAGCAACTATTCCAGTATTGTTACAATATAAGATACTCAAACACAGATCGCTCATTCCAAAATTGCCACCCCTGCAAAGGGGAGCAACACAGAAATAGGTTTATTTGTTCTGATTATATACCACTTTGGACTCACCATTGCTCTAGGGAATCCTTGCAAAGCTGGGTCTGAAACAGCCATACATTTGCAGGGAGTCACATATATGCTGTTCTTCCGACTGAAGTGCCCAGACAAGGCTTTGCACAAAAGGCATGCTCTGCATGCTAACATAGATCAAAACAAACCATAATTCACCTTTGAAGTGAGCTGGTTTTAGGCCAGAACATGACAGCAGATTAACAGAAAACCGCAATTCTGCATGGCAGGGAGACATGTCAGTAACAGAGGACATGGCGCCACTGCCACCGGGTCACTAGGAAGCCGATCCAAAGTACTATGATGGAGAAAGAAGAACAACACTTGGATCCCACAACCAGTGCTTGCCTTCACAAAGCACTCTGATGGGTGTCAGTGCTGGCAGGCTCAAAAGCTCCATGTCCCCTGGCATCTCTTTTACAGTCTCAACCAAGTTAGATGCCTGGTTTCCTGTTCCTGCCAGCTGTGAAATGTTGCTTTGCAACCACAGGTAGGTTCTAGCTAGTCTAGGACTGAAGTAAACTATTTTACACTACCCTATCACTATCAAACCTACAGTTTTCAAGATCCAGCATGACCTTTTTGTACTCAAGAAACTACAAATAGTTACCTAAGCACTATTACCAATTTAAAGATGAGTTTTTTCAGCAGAATAAATCACCCCAAGTGAAACAATAGCAGAACAATAAGCACTTTGCAAGCAATGAAACACTCTATTTGCACGTTAATTTCATCCCCACCCCAGCAGCCTTCATCCAAACAGTGATGCTCAGGCTGGAAAGAAGGCACCAAACCAGTTTCAGACAGCCAGGATACAGCAGGTGAGAAACACCAGAGCGAAGCAAGGCTGCAACAAAGGTGTACTTTGCAGCCAGGACAGAGGGGCGCTGAGGGAAGCCATGAGTGTGAGGGGAGGTGCACAAAAAACAACTGTCTGATGAGCAATTTGAGCTGCAGTGG
Organism: Amblyornis subalaris; assembly: GCA_018881555.1. NCBI lineage: Eukaryota > Metazoa > Chordata > Aves > Passeriformes > Ptilonorhynchidae > Amblyornis > Amblyornis subalaris. Next base: position 1,122,033 of record JACAXG010000142.1, on the reverse strand, counting down.
AGGGGCTGTGCTAAAACAAGACGATACTTGGACCTGGAGAAAGAGATGCTAGAAAAGTCACAAGCTTGGGCTGAATTAGTCAAGGTTCTCTGAGCATTTAAGACCTTCCCAAAGGAACCATGAAATTCAGTGAAGTCGTGGGCCACAGCTGGCAAAGAAAAACCCAAAACATTCTTTGTCAACACTGCAGACCAACACAGGAGGGTAGTGGACTCCCTGCCCCAAGCAGCAGCCATGGCTTGGAGCAGGAGCTGCAGGGTACCTGTAGTGCCTGGTGTCCCGGATGGGTCGATCGCTGCTCAGTCTGTCGCTCTCCAGCTGGTTAAAAGCGTGCTGGCGGTAGGGGTCTTCTCCGGCCTTCAGCACCTTGGAGGTCAAGTAAGCCTTTTCGTCAAAACCCCGTCGGCTGTTCTTCTCTCCTTGCGGAGCCCTCGTCATCTAGAACAGAGACAAGCATCAGAGCATCAGGGAGAGCAGCCGGCCCATGTTTAGACAGAGGTAAGAAGTTCAAACATGGCCACACATCTGGAAGTCACTCAGGTATGGGGGAAGGCAGCACAGGCAAGAGCTTGGAAAGGAAAGCAGGATACCCTCACAGACAGGGTGTTGTAATTGTTTTCTCTAAGGAAAATTGCAGGCCTCGCTATCCTTACTGACTGCGCTTGGGATGMGAGCTGCTGGTCCTGATAGCAAAGGCAGAGCCAAGTTCCCTTTAGCACTTGTTACACAGGATGTGTGAGACTGCAGGCATCTGGAAATCCTTCCAGGCAATGAATGTCTGAGAGCAGTCTCCAGCCAAGGCGGCTGAAACACGGTATTTTGAGGAAAAGCAGTTTCAGCCCTTCGACAATCACTGTTGCATACAAACACAGAGGTAGCTGATTTAACAGGTTCCCTGTTGTGCCTTGCTCAGATTTGCCCAGTCTCGCAGATGTCCCTGATACAGCTGAAAGCTGCACACGACTGTTCCCAGTACCCCACAAGAGTCAAAAGACCTGGGCCACCCCTTTCCTCTCCTAATTTTCCTCTAGCTTTCCTAGGCCAGAGTCAGTACAATACCAGCACTTGAAAACCATTCACTAGGGTCATTAGGTGGGAGGACAGGCACAGCTCTGGCCCATACTAAAATCTTAGGTACGAGATTTTAGCTGGAAACAACCTACAAACTCTAAAATATTGGGTTATAAAGCAATCAAGATTGTTTTAAACTACAATAGAAGTAGTTTAACGAATTGTCTGTGGTAGCTGTTTGACAGACCAAATCACAAGGAAGATAAAATACTCCCAGCATTGCAAGAGAGTGCTGGAGCTCCCTAAAACTGCTGCAAGAGGCAGATACTGGCACATACACATCTCATTCAAAGCACTAGATAATCCCCAGATCTTAAGATCCTCCATGTAAAATAGTTTGGATACCCTCTAATACTAGGCTTCATCACGTTACTCCCTCTGCTAAAGGGCTCCTTTTAGGAGTTACAGAGGGCAAGAGATCAGAGAGTGGTCCCCAGTACCACACAGCATGTTGGTTGAGTCATCCTGATGCATTGGGAAAGAATTCGAGAGATCCAGCACCACAGCAAACTCCTTAAGCAGAAGAGTGCTTAGGAGAATATTCATCTCTGCACCTTTCTCTGACAAGGGCTACCCTGCAGTGCAGACAGCTCTAGGAGAACCAGACAGTCAGATAAGATGATGGCAAATGAAATTCAGCATAGAGAAGTGCAAGACAATGAACATTAGGAAAAATAAATTGAACTACTCATGTACATTGATGGATTTCAAATGAACCGTGACCACTCAGGCTACAGATCTGAGCACTCCCGTGGACAGCTCAAATGAAACCCTGCACTCGGTCTGCCCAGATGGGAAATACAGCAAATTGAGTGCACCGCAAATGGGACAGAGAAAACTGAAACCATCGTGAGTGGTTATATGAAATCAGTGACAGCTCAGCAGCCGTGGCCAGAGCACAAGCTTTGTCAAGCCTGTATCTGGAAGGAAGCTACTGGAGGATGAAGAGAAATTAGAGGTTAGGACTATTCCATTTGGAGAGAAGATGAATGAAGTAAAAAAAAAAAAAAAAAATGAAGGTGGCCCATAAAATTATGCCTAATACAGCCAGGGTCAGCCTGATGCTCAGATTTCCCTTTCTCACCATTCAAGAATGAGGGAAACATCTTTTCATGGGAGAAAAAAAGCACTACTATTTTCAACACAAAGAAAATTCTCTCAGGCAGTGCACAACCAAGCTGATCCTTATGGGTTTGCCCCAGTGTAGGACACACATAGGCACACTGTGGTGGATGAGTCTGCCTCTGCTTCGTTCCTGCAGGCAGAGAGTGCCCTGCCCTGCTGCCCCTTCTCCAGGGATGCTGCTGCCATCCTCTCTGCCCCCTGCATCCACCACCGATGCCACCACATTTCCGAGGCATGCCACTGGSTTACTGGAACGTTCCGGCTACTTTTACGGCTGGTTTCCCAGCCTGCTGCCTAGAATCCTCTTCAAATTTTATTTTCAGTATGAAAAGGAAAATAATTACTTTCATACCTCTAAAAACCGAAATGTTTTCTTTCCTTAAATCATACTAGGAGTTTTGACAAACTTAGCTTCCATTTCTCTTTTTCCTTTTGCCCTAGAAAACAATACTGATCTGCAGCAAAAATCCAGCTTAACACACACCTTTAAATATTTTGCAGTCACTTGTTTGCCCTTTGCTACTTATCTCTTGCCTCCCCAAGCCCTGTAAGAGCAACAGCTGGTTTTGGTTTATGTTGCCAGGAACATATGAGAAAATGCTGGAGGTGACAACAAATGTTCAGGAGACGTTTTTCTCAGAACAGCGCAAGGGCTGGGGGCTCCCTATGGTGGGGAGCAGGGCCTGGCAGCCAGGGACCATCCCACACCCCAGCCAGAAGTTGGGCACTGGGGGGGCACCAGAGCAGCCTCAGCCCTAGGAATCAGGCACCTCTCTGGGGACAGGACAGGATGGGCACCCACCCTGGCAGGGCCCATGGCTGGGCAGGGCAAGGCTAATGGGAGCTGGAGACCAGCCCAGCTGAAGCATCACTGGGGCACAGGCTGAGAGACCCTGAGGTCCTGACCACGGGCAGGGAGGGGATAGTCCTGGGGAGCGGGCAGGGCCGGGAAGATCCTTTATTGCCCTCCAGGCCATGACTTGTTCAAACTTGAACTATCAGGGGTGATTCCTCCGGATACTATGGTTCTCACATTACTTACACATCAAAAAGTGGTAAAAGAGCACAGGGAATTGATTGTCAGTTAAGTCCTACTTGCAGTTTTCTCTGAGACAGTATCTCTTTGTGCCCTCTTCAAACAGAGGAAAGGGAGGATTCAGGGGGTGATAGCTGGGAGGGCCTGGCTTCAGCTTCCAGAAAGGCMGCTAATCAATAGATAATCAACAAGTAACCAAACATCCATCTATGAGCACCAAGAAGATAACAAGGTAATAAATAGGACCTAACTGAGATTTGTCAAGACCAAGTCATGTCAGACCAATCTAATTTTCTTCTGTGATGGAGTAATCAGGCTCAAGGGTATGGAGAAGCAGGAGATAGATACATCACGACTTTGATAATGTTTTTGGTAGGGGCTGTTAAGACGCTGTCATTAGCAAGCTAGAGAAATAATAGTCTGGGTGAAACTATGGCAGACTCAGGTGAAAATGGCTGGAAAGTTACTGTCAGAGCAGCAGTTCACTGTCAGAGCAGAAGGGCTATGGTGAGAGCAGGTCTTGGGGTTTTTTTCTGGATCCAGTGCTATTCAGTATTTTCATAAGTAACTTAGATATTCAGACACAGTATGTTTGTCAAATCCATAGGAAATCCAGAAAATATGTCAGACACATTGGGTAACAGGATTAGAATTCAAAATTATCTTGACACATGGAAAAAATGTCTGAAAACAGTAAATGCAATTCAATAAGTGCACTGCAGACCTTTATAGTTCACCAGGTCTGTGCTGATACAAAACATGGCAGAGACAGCACGGTAGCAACTCCTCAGAAAAGCCCTAGACGTTACATCTCATTACAAACCACACAACAGCAAAGTCAGATTAAAAAAGCAGAGCAAACGCAATCCTGAGTGGAGCCTAGACAGCTATRAACTAGCCTGACAAAGTGAATATAAAGCTTATCTTTAAGGACTGACTTGCTTTATCAGATTCTTTACCTAGAATATAGATGTTGGACTACAGGACGTTTATTGCTGTGGAGTCAAAAGATACTTGACAGGAACAGTACAGGTTCTCTATGAAACCCYGCCAAACCCTCTGAGAAGGGTGGACTAATGTCTACCCCCCTCTTTCCTCTCTCTTCACATTCACRCCTCTCACTTCAGAAAGAAGTCAATACAAGCAGATATTAGCTTTGGGATACTAAAGGCATAGTATGTACAGCTGAATGCAAAGTCAAGACTTTCACCGTATCAACAGGACAGTTCATACCACTCAGTCCTTTAGGCAGTTACACACCCTGTATCCCCATGCTTGGGTCTGGAACTACAAGTGTGAGTCAGAGGAGCAAAGAGCCCAGTTTCTTATGACTGATGCTCTCTGATAGATCAAAAAAAATGTGCTACATGAAAGCAGAAATAAAGATGAATAGGCACTGGAAATATGAGTGTCTAGACTAGGGATTAGCAAACAGTTTGCACAAATTAAGTTTTGTCCCAAACACTGCTGAGATCTCCAACAAAATTCACATATCAAAATTTCAGGAAATACTGTAAACCTTCTAATCTCATTTCACTGTTTCCCATTTTCACATATGCTTTTCCCTTTCAGTGACAGAATGCTCAGATGCTCTTCCGCTGTTGAATGCATGTTCTTATTTGTGTTTTGACATGGTTCAAGAGATCAGAAACTATTTAAATAGCAAAATTAACTTTGTAAGCGAGGGATTAAGGGAAAGGAATTAATGCCATGCACATCTATGAAAACTTGAGAGCCTCATTTCTCGACTAACACAGGGATATTCCTCTAGGCCTGATTCCTTGTGAAACAGCAAGACTGTAATACAGACAGTGCCATTCATCTCTGTGCATTGTCACTGCCTGCCATCAGACACAGGCACACCAGCTGCCACATCATGCTAAGAGCCAATAAAAGCAGAGCTGGGGAATTCAGGGTCCCAAGATGCATTTTTTTAACAGCAGGCTTGGTCAAATTCAGAAAAAATAACCATACTCCAGGGGTTATGAGGAATCATTACTTAATTAGAGTAAGGTAGGTAAAACTCTCAAAGGTAAGTGCAATTAGTCATTTTCTAGTTACTGTGAAATTAGTCCAACAGCAGTTTTAAGTGACAGGACATACACTTTGCAGCTCTCGCACTTCTCACAAGTGTTTAACGCCAGTACAACAAATGGAGCAGGGGGTGCCATGTTTCTCCTTTGTTTTAAGCTCATTTTCACAATTGTCTCAGCTCTGTCAAACCACAGAAATGGAAAGCATCAATTCCAAGCCATCCCCAGTAAGTGCCTTTCCCTGGAAGACCTCACTGACCAGGAAGGTCTAATTGACTAATATGGACACAGAGCAAGCCAGGGAGTAACAACTTTACCAAACCTTCTTCCCTCTTGAGGCCCCCCCCTTCAATTTACCCCACTGCTGCAGCCTCACACACTGTCCCTGCCATGACCCCCAACCCTGTCAGTACTTCCCTCCCACCAGCTCTGCACATCCAACTCCCCTCAGCAGATTTCCCCCCTCTGAGCTGGTTTAATGCTAGTTTCAACCCATTACATTGAGATGCAATCTTGCTGGCTGAGCAAATCCTCATCCCTCAGAGCAAAGGTCAGAGCTAAGTCACCTCTGCAAACCCCAGTGGCGCTGCTGGGGCCTGCATAGTGTGACATTTCTCTGTGGGCTCACCGCACGTGCTCTATATGCTGTCTCAGTGACCTGAAGACAAGTCCCAGAGAACGCAAGACAGCACAGCACCACCACCAGCAATAAGATGCTACCACAGTCCCAGCTCCTTACTTTCGTATGTAAGTACGTGCAGTCTTGCTTCTGAGGCAGCCATGTGGCCTCTGCCTAATGATCCTACTTAGCCATCTCTTTAGCGTCTCTGGGGAGAAGCATCCTTCCTGTGATATTTCACCCAGATCCTGCATGTCCTTGTCCTTGTCTATAGGAAGGAAGAGAATGCTTCCAGGAAGCATATCTGGATCACTTTACCCAGGTCTCAAAGGTGTGCAAAGCAGCATGAGTTGACAACTGGAGGACAGCTAAAAGTAACACACAGCGCGCAAGTGCCAGCACTACAGCACACATCAGTCTCGTTCCTTTTGCAAACAGCAGCCCTAAAGAGTGTGGGGTACTTGCTGCCGTGCTGGTTATGCGAGCTCAGCACCACACTGTGTGCAAACGAGTCACTTCCACACGGAGTGACTGGCCTCAGCACCAACTAACCACTCTCCATGCCCACACAGATTAACAATCAATGCATAAATCCTGCCAACTTGGATTTCCCACTGAATACAGTCCAGATGTATATTCATTGCAGAATGATAACCTGAGAAGCTGGAATTTATTATACAACCTCATATGTGACAGGTGCAAAATACTACTGTTTATCCTGCTCTGCTGCTGGCCAAGGCAGATATAGCATATAAAGACATAACATATAACAGGAGAGGACTTCTATAAAGTATGTCCACCTCTGACCCAGCTATGCAATCCTGAATAGACTTTCAGCAATTAACAAGAACTGGAGCTCCCAGTTCCCTCCAGTTGCCCAGAGGCAAGAAGACATTGCCCATATCTGAAGGGAGGGGACATGATGCCCTAAGGTATCCTTCTGGTCTTTTGTTTACAGGAGTGTTGAATAAAGCAAAGCAGTGGAAGCCAAAAGGGCTTCAAAGACAGATGCCTGAGGGCATTCTCTTCCAAACAGCTCGGAGAAAATGAGGCTGCCTCAGAACCGTAGATATCCAGATCCCAGATGACGTAAGGCAATTGCCAAGGCCCATTTCTTCCCTCATTTTGAAGTCTAATGACACATATGTCTATTATGAAAGTGTATAATACTATTTTTGGGTTTAATATATTTATGATATTTACATACATTGATTTTGTATAAACATCCACATGTCCAGACTCGCATACATCTTCTACATTTTTTCAGTCTTCATCTCATACCCTGGAGTAAAGCCATTTGTTCCCTATTCAGCAAACGTTGTTGTGACATGAACGCTGCCGCTTTTGCTCACAAAAACCTTTATGTTTTTGTATTTCACTCCAGGAGAAAAAAAATGTGGAGAACCCCATGAAAAATAGTGAGTGGATGGTCTTCAAAGTTGCTGAGTACCAGCACAAGAGGGGAGTGTGAGGCCTGTAGGTTTCCTGTTCCCTGAAACAGCACTTGTTTTCCAAGCACACCTCCCTGTATCCATAAATATCCATGACAACATCTGGTGTCAGGCAGAAGACAGACAGGACAGTACACTCTTTGAATACCTAAGGGACTAGGCCGTTCATGCTGGCACCCGCACCCAAAACAGCAGCATTGTCAGAAAAGAGATCCCAGTGGGTAGCTGGGGACACAGTGCCTCTGGGTATGAAGGTTTTGCACAGAGAAGATGGTCACATGGACATGAAGCTGCCTGCATTCAGACATCTGTTTAGTACCACGCAGGAAATCTCCTTAGCAAAAGCCATCCAGGTTACTTACTGTATGTAGGAATATTGCTCTGCTAAAGGTCATACCTACACAATTTGTAAGTGTGTTTTGAGGTCTTTCAGAGTAAAAAAGGTTCTATGTGAAGACGCATTTTTTTCTTTTAGAAAAATATCTCCGTCTTCATAGACATTTAAATATGCAAAGAATGCCTCTGGTTTCCTAGTGATTTTGAATTAGGAAAACAAAGAAGAAAAGGCAACAATATTTTGTTATTTGTCTTCTAAGTGTTAGGTGCTCAGTGACCACTTGGGCATTACCTGAACCCTGATTTATAGCATCTGTATCAAGACAGACTGACACATAGCGTTCTGTACCAAGATGAGGCCCCCATGGTCACATGGTAACACCCACAAAGCCAATAAGACAGTTCAAATGAGGGTGGTCTCTATCTCCATAAATCATCAGTCACACAAACTGCATCTCTCTCTGCTCACTCCCCCACCTATGCTGTCTGCACAGACACAACATGTGTATGTGCCTCCCGTGCTGACGTATTAATCTATTCCCTTTGAACTCAAGTGACCTACATTCAGTCCTTTCCTCCCAGTGAATCACAACTGTCTGGAGTGACAGATGCCGCCACAGATATTTTCCCAGAAAAGGAGAAAGCAACTTTAGGCCTCATAAGCTGCTAAGATAGTAAGCAGTGAACTGGTTACCTAAGAGGTGAGCAGAGGTCAGCTAGCACTGAGGAACGGGCACCACTTAACCAAAGTATTAAAGTATTTAATTACTTTAAGCTTCGGGCTCATTTTCTTTGCCTTCAAGATCACACTGTAAGGGCTTTTTGCTAAAGCTAGAGAAAGGAAGCTAAAGTACCTTTTTAATCATTCATCCTCAAGAGTTAGAGCTTTAAATGAAGATTAGAAGATTAAGAATAAAATAGTGTGGTTTTGCAACTAGCCAACATTCACACTCCACAGAAATAATGTTCACATGCGCATGCACAACTGAGCCAGGAAGACAAGGGGACACTTCAGGACATTTCACACCCCCAACAGGGACAAACCCAGTCCCACAAAGGAGGTGGGAGTTTCTTCCTGTCTTCCAACAAGGAAAGATTTTTCCCTAATGTGTTTTTGGCGGATCTTGCTCAAATAGTCAGGATTTTAAATATTATCCAATTCTGCACCAACTCTCTCCTCTCTCCCCACGTTAACCACTAGATTGATCCTGTCACACCTCTCACAGGTAGCTGCACCAGGCAGGAGAGAAGCACTGCACATCCTGCAGACCGAGCCGGGTGGCAGTCTGGCCTCAGAAGCCACACTCCTCCCTGCCTTTGTGCCAGCTGGGCCCAGTACCGTGCTGCTTCTGAAAGCTGGCCCACAGCCCCAGAGCCTGCACGGACCTCGTCTTCCCAGGAAGTAACACCTGAGCTGGACGCGACCTTGATGAGTCAGGTAATTTACCACAATGCTCCACACAGCTCCTCCTCACATTAGCCTTTGAACATCATAGAGAAAGGCTTTTGGCACGACATATTGGTTGGGAGTCAGACAGGCCCAATATTAAAATGCAAATTGTCTGTACACCAACAACCAAAGTGACACTTAACAGAGTGACTTGATATAGCTCCTCATGTTGCTGCTGAATCAGGACCTGGTTTCTTAGAGAATTTCAAGAATGACCTTCAGCTCACAATGCAGACTTGTATTTTGGAGGTTTGAAGCCATGAGATCTACTCCCAAGGACTGTACTGATATTCCTTCTGTAGTGACACTAGCAATGGTGCATATACATCAAGATTTATTACAAAAATGAGTCCTTTTGTGTAAGACCATCTTCACTCAGACATCTCTGCCAGGCATTCAGCCCTGCGGCATGCAATGTTGTCTTCTAATAGTGGAAAAACTCATTGTCTATTTGTCCGTGAAGATTTGAGACAATCAGGCCATTGCCATTTTGTTTAGGAGCCAAATGATATTCCATTTTAATTGATTAATTTTTCAGTTACTGCACTGCTCCAATTCCAGGACTCAGCAATCAATGTGAAGTGACAAAACCCTCAGTGCTGCGCTCTGCTCCTGCTTGGGTCTCTATTTGCAAAGGCATTAAATTCACCTCCCCAACAGCAAATTTAATCAAGGATGCATACCAATGAAGAATCATGCAATGGGCTCATATATGCCTGTCAAATACGAAAACCACCTGTGTGTTACGCTATGCAGGCCTCTGTCATTCTAGACTTCAATCACAGTATTAATAGAGGCCTCCTCAACAGCCCCTCAGCTCTGCCATTTAATCAGCTCAACCAGGAAAGAGCTCGGCACATAAGGAAGAGCAGAACCACCGAAGAATCACAAAAATACACTCAGGACAGGTATGGCCACAACCACTGCTCATCGAAACACAGTTCTGCCCATGCACAAAGTGCTGCAGTCCCTCACACAGCCACTTGTGCAGGTGCAAAGTGCAGCAAAACCAAGTCAGTGACAGTGAGGATCTTTAAAATCCATCAATCAATCCCTGTCCAATACAAAGGGCATCATCTGATTCTGCACACACAGTGCTCAAAGTTCTGTATTGTAAGATCACCTTGTAAAGTTACAAATCCTGGATTATGTTGTTAGGAGAATTCACAGCTTTTCTATCGGTAGGATAAATTTTTGCTGTCATAGTTGCAGAAGAGAAAAAGGTGGATATCTAGATATTCAAAACCCAGAAGGTCAAGATAAAGAACACAGAACTTGATTTTCAAATCAAGTAATGTTTGAATGTTTGTGGTCAGCAATAACACCACTGCAGAAATCTTGGGCTATAGCTGTTTTTTTGGCCTGGCTTAACATAAATCTGATCAGGCAGATTTTGGGAGCTGCTGGTTTGGAGTTCATTTACGAAAAGGTATGTCTGGCATTTTTCTCCACATATTCAGCTAGTGAGATTTTGCCCAAATTCCATTTTTAGAAAACTCCCAGAGTCCTGCAACCAAGTCCCACTTCCCTCTCACCACAAAAACTGCACTCCTGACATACCTCCCCCTCCTTTCCCTGCCACCCAGCTGGCTCACAACCCAGTCACCAGCTCAGCAGTTTCCACTCTGTGAGCAAGTTTTCACTTTTCAAAGTTCATGTATGGGTCATAGCAAGAATGTGGGTGTCTGCTTCTGATAGCTGGGGCTGAGATCCTAACCTTTGGCTTCTCAGAGGACTGTTGTGTGAGTCTAACCAATACTGTCAAGAAGACAGTTTTCCCTTCTCAAGATCCATCAGATGCTTTTTTTAAAATTCTCCTCCTCCAAAGTATGAAGGCTGAGTATAACCAGTAGGATTGAGTGACCTCTTTTCACAACTCTCAGCAACATAACAGCCTCACTACCTCCCTTGGCCTAAGGAGCACCACGCAGGTGCATTTTTCACCACACAGACTTCTTTCACCAAAGAGAGAGCACAGCTTCAAAAAGCCACCAGTGCTGCAATGGTCAAAGAACCTTGCCCAGGCCTTCAGCAGCCTTCCTAAATATGAATGACAAATAAACCTAGACATATCCAGTCCTGTCACAGGTCCATGAGACCCACAGGGTTCCTTGTGAGGACGAGCACTGCTTGGTGAGTTCTGCTTTCTCCTCTCCACAGAAAGATGCATGAAGCACATAGGCTTTGTCTGTCTTCAGAAGAACACAATGTAAAAGTCTGAGTGTCTGTAAATTACTAGTTAAATTCAGTGGTAAAATTGCTAGTGAAATCAGCAGGATTTCAGCCACAACAAAAATATAAACAATGAGAAACAAACACACATGCAGTACTCATTGAGGACTCAATTTTCTGCTACCTTTCAGACCTTTGCAAAAAATTAAACTGCTTAACATGCTGAAGTTCCCTTTCTTACAAGTCTTTTTTTGCTCCGGAAAATGGCTCATGTTTAGAAACCATTTTAACTATGTTGTAAATGGCCTTCAATACCCAGAAGACAAATAATGTATAAATTTCTAGTTGGAGGTTTTGGTGGTGAGGTAAAGGTTAAAAGCAACACAGCTTGTTAGAGATATGGAGTCTGTAACACAGCTGATTTTCTCCCAAACAGAAAAACATGTTGAGACATTCCTCACATTTCTGGATTGCTCGTTGGGTTTCAGCATTTCTGGCTCCACAAAGGAACATGGGAGATGAACAAACATGAACAAAGGAAATGCGCTGACAGGTTTGTTCAAAGTAGATTTTAAAAAAAAAATCATAATACCAAAAGCAGAACCGTGGTTGCAAGCACCAAAGATATCACAAAATAAACTTTAAAAAAACTCCAAACCATTAAAACCAACCACCCAAAAACTTGAAAGAACTGTTATAGACAACGAACAAGGAGTGGGAGGCCTGTCCTTAAGATTACAAAAGGTGAATGAGAAAGACAAATCAGCTTGTAATTCTGCTTCACAGTCTGGAATAAGCATTTCTTACTGTAGCTGGTTGGATGTAAAAGGTGTTCTGTATAATGAGTCTGACCATGGCAGGACTACGGACCAACAGCACGCAGGCAGTGTATTCACCTGCATGCCCTATTCCAGGTTAGTTTGTCCCTGTCAGTGCTGAAGGTGGTCAGACCAGCAAAACACTCAAATGCCAATAAAGAGCAACACTCTTTAGCAGAACACCTTCTACTGAATAAAACAGATTTAACTGTTCAGATCTTCTTTTGATTAGCACAAAGGCAGCTGCCAGTGAGGTCCCAGCAGCCAGAGCGTGCACAGCAGCTCTTACACCCACTGAGTAGCACTCACCACTCACAATCCAGCCAAGTGCCAGGACAGCATTCTTCAGTCTTTCTCCCTAATTAACAGATATTTAAGCAACATGCACTGATGAAGGGCTCTTCATGATCTGTCAATACATACAGCTCTTTATACAGCTGTCACAGCTTACAGCTCTCTCTCTTACCCCTTCTTCCCCAAGCCAATATTAAAAGCCATATTTAAAGTTGTAGAGTTACATACTCAGCAGAAAGAGCAATCCTGAATTACAAGTGTCAATGCAAAGCTACTTCTACCATGTACATCCACTACAAGCATTAACTGGCATGACTGCACCTAATTATATGYCAATGTGTGTCCTCATCCAGGAGACGGAGCTCCCTGGAGTTCTTCCTCTGCTTCCCTGCAATCACGTACAAAGCAGAACAGAAACAACTGGGATGCAAAAAGTGTCCACATCAAGTTCCCAGTGATATCTCACACAGAGTAGCTTCAACAAATTTGAAGCCTGAAACGGCAGTCAGGCCTGCAACTTGGTCCCAAGGGGAGCCAGAGCAGCACAACGCCAGAGAAGTCCTTGTGTTCCAAGAGGCAGCTTCCTTTACACATGCTAGGATCCTTTCAGGATCATCCTGAGGGAGGGCTGTAGGAAACAACACCTTTTTTTTTGGAGGCAGCATCTTCATGGAATCACAGAATGGGTAAGGTTGGAAAGGACCACAGCGGGTCATCTGGTCCAACCTCCTTGCCCAAGTAAGGTCGTCCTAGAGCACACGGCACAGTATTGTGTCCAGATAGTTCTTGAATATGTCCAGGGAGGGAGACTCCATAACCTCTCTGGGCAATCTGTTCCATGTGCATGGTCACCCACAGAGGACAGAAGTTCTTCCTCATGTTTAGGTGCATCAGTTCCTGCCCATTGCCTCTTGTCCTATTGCTCAGCACCACCAAGCAAAGCCTGGCTCCATCCTCTGACACTCTCCCTTCAAGATACTTATATAAACTGAAAAGGTCCCCTCTCAGTCGTCTCTTCTTGAGGCTGAGCAGGCCCAGCTCCCCAAGGGTTTCCTCATAAGAGAGATGGTCCAGTCCATTCATTACCTTTGTCCTTTTGAGGTAATTTCTCCTCTTCAAAGCCAGGCCTTCTCAGGACAGGTCTTTTCCTCTTCTAGCATCAGCCTCTATAATTATAGTAAGGTCCCCTACACCTCCGTAATTGCCATTCTGGAAGTTCTTTCCCTTTTTCTTCTTATCTTTTGCCCAGTCCTGCTGTATTTTCCCAAAGATGCTTGTGGAGAGCAAAACGGCTATCCAAGCTACCAAGAAACCCCCTGCTTTGGGAGTGCTTTGGAAGGACCTGCTCCATCTCTGCCAGAAACCCAATGTGCTCTGCTACTGGCACCTTCCCTCTAGTAGGATTTTAACACTGCCCCAAACGGTGCAAAAATGGAAAACAAGAATAAAAACAAAGCAAAACACAGAACCACTGCACAAACAAATAAGCACCACACCAGGGAAGAAGCTGAGATCCCTTTGCCTTCTCCCAGGCCTGCCACTGAATGTGCTGCTGGAAGCTGCAAATGATACCTGTTTTCTCCAACTAATCTAAGCACTCCAAAAGCCTGATAAAAGACCCAAGCTGTTCTTAAACTGCAGGATATTCCAGCGCTGCAAAGTGCATTTGGCCACTCATCTCTCATTGCCTGGGTGGGTAGTGAACAGGCAGTGACATACACACATCAACAGTCTGCAACTGCTCCTAGCCTGCCTCAAGCAGAGGGAGCAGTAGGTCTCATCTTTGGAAAGATCCCAAGGTATCATAAACCTGCTGCTGCTTCCCTTTACAGCAACATTTCTGTCTCTGATCGCATATGCAACCACCAGGGCACAGCCTATAAAGCCCAAGCCTGCAGTTAATACAGAGATCTGTCTGCATTTCTAGATGTGTGTTACCATAGCAATACCACAGTACTTTTTAGCTTCTTTTGTTGCTTTCAGTTTTTTTTTAAAGCTAGGTTCTTATCCAGTGCACACAGAGCCAGTTCCCAGTTATGTGAGAAGGAAACCTCACAGCGTGCTGTGGATGTGGCAGGGCCCTGGGAGCAGGGTGCTGAGAGGAGATGCTCAGCTCCTGCCTCAGCCCCACTGTAATTGCAGGGCTCTGCCCATTTCATTCACTAAAGCCACTGCTGACGCCTGCACCCAGCATGGTGTTGCTTCCTACCCACACTGATGAGTGCACCACTGCACTTCTTACCTCTTCGGGAGCTCTTGTGACTAACTTTTCTCAGAACACCCATGAGATTGTTAGGAGCATCCACTTTCAGCTTCTTGAGTAAACAGCTCAGCCAAAAGCAGCTTACAAGACCAGCACAAATAACATAAAGCCAACTTTTCCTTCAATGCTAGAGTCTACTTCGGGGTCTGGTAGTGATCTACAGAAGCCTTGAAACAACTATCATAGGACTGTTTTCCAGACCTGCCATATCAATGTACAAGTGGTCGACAGCTTGTTTTTCAGCACGTCATTCACAGGCTACTCCAAGGAATGTGAAAAAGACCAAAAAGGTTGACTGACAKATATTTACTCCTCAAATATAAATAACTGTAGTCACGTTCAGAATCAAGGATACCCACAGGAGAATCCTTCCAGAAGCAGGAAGAAAGGTATCCTTTTGTTAGAAGATTGCTTTTATCTTTTTTTAAGAGTCAAACACTGGGTACACTTGGGTAATTTTGGAAAGCTGACCCTTTGGCAACCAATGCCCCAACTTGGTGAAGCAGAAGAGCTTAGCAGCACACTTCATTAGAAACCAGTTAAGCTAAACAATAGAAAAATGTCTCCTACCATCAAACCTTTGTAAGGTACATCCACCATAAAATGGAGCAAGTTTTGCACACCTATCTTGCTGATGCACTTGGACTGCACACTACCCATGTCTGTGTGCCCGTTCACAGAGGATAACTGCCTGGTATGGCTTCTGCCAATGAATAATCAGTGCTTAAACACAAGCAGCAGAGGTTTATAAAGCAACGCTGAAGGCCTGGAGTTTATAGATATCTGTCAGTCATGCGGAACAAGTAATTTTGTTAGAGGATAGTAGAAAGGTATCTTTCAAAAGTTCATTGATCTTTAGTCACAGATTAGGGAAGAAATTATGTTTCTCATTGCAGAAAAGTAAGTGATTTTCCTCACTGAAGGCAAAATTGTAGGATGAGAAGGACTGCTTCAGAAATGGCTGCCTTGAGAGAGACAATTGACACAGACCATGCACCATGGCGAAGGCCATGCAATTTCAATTTATATCTCTGCATTAAGYAGTGTCAACAGTTCAAATCCTACTGTGCCAGGTCTAAGACATGCTGATAGGTGTCAAGAGAAAGGAGATACCTATCTCAAGGAGGTTTATTAAATTGGGAACACTAAAAAATCTATTAAAATCCCGTGGGCTGAGGTATTACAACTTTACATAGCCATCACAAGTAAATGTTCATTTATTGTGGTTTTAATCAACAGACTTGAAAGTGCTTCACTAGTTTTTGCTGGCTGAGCCTCTGCTGCAAGGCTCAGAGATCATCTCCAGCTACAGAGGGACCTACCTGCTGCAAGTCACTGGTGACTTCACTGGTGCAGGTATGAGTGATCCCACCCTGAGCAAGACTACTCTCACACAGGAGGGTAACCTGGCTTGTCCCCAGCTCTTGCATGCCCCAGATCCCGAGATTCAAGAGAAACTTGAGAGAATGGAAGGCAGCTGGGTCCCGGAGCTGCCTACTCCACCATCCATTTCTGCGGAATGGCTCTGGGGTTTTTAAACTGAAGGTGTTCAAGATGAACCTCTGCTTGGTGGGGATGGAAGTGCATCAGCCAAATTGACCAGGTTTGGCCTCTTATTAGGTAAGTATGTCAATTCTGTTGATAAATACAGGGAGGCATTCTGACCTCCAATGCTTTTGCTCAGGTGTCCAAATGACTCGTCAGTATTTTGTTTGTGCTACTCAAACCAGTAGGAAAAACACTAGATCTGAATTACTACTTTAAACAAAACAGGAAAATAAGTACAAAGATGATGAAAATCCTCTGTACTGAAAAAAGTCTCTGCAACAAGAACCTCAAGGCTCTCAGTATATACCCACACAAATAACATGTATACATCTCCCAGACAACTCAATTCAGAAACAGTGAATGTAGCCATATCTTCGGTTTCCTAAAAAAATATTGCCCCTTTTTTTCCTCATCTGAAAGTGAGGAAGGTGTACAGGGATGTTTAAATAGCTGCTGTTCTCCACAGTCTAAAGCCAGGGGGAAAAGCACAAGGAAACAAAGTTGGTCCTATCTTGCCACTTGCAATATACTTTCCCTCCAAATTAGCTTTCTTTATCCATCCTGCCAGGCCCCCTGCAAGCTCTCCCCATCCCCTGTCACTCAGATGCACTGAGTCAGAGGCTGTGAGACCTTTCTATCTACAGGTTAATATTCACTCTCTGGGTTAGGGCCAGTGGCTCAAACCACAAGGATATTTCCAGCAAGGCTGCTCCAGCGGCCTTTGAAGCTAAACTGAGAGCTGCTAGTCCAACTGGCACCTTTCCACCCTGTCCTCCACTCAGTGCTTAACTGGAGGTGGGGGTGCAGCAACCACCCCAGCAAACTACCATCCCTAACCTGGTAACATCTTAACATCTTAACAGATGAAAGACCCTACAATTACTCTATCGCCCATCAGATATGCCTTTAACAGACTCCTCCTATCATAACATATAGAGCAATAATGCCAGAACCAACTTCCAAATGACTGATAAATTTTGTAGAGAAGCAGCAAGAGGGAAAAGCATATATAGAACATCCATCCCCACCCTCTGTTTTCCTACACACATTCACCCCTTTGATCTCTTCCCAGAGCACTGTGTTAATCTGTGTGAAGCAGTAAGTTTTTAACCAAGAGGAAAAGGAACTCCCTCAACTTCTTTTAGTAAATAATGACTTTATGTTACCCTTCACTGCACACTTTCATGTTACCAGGCAAGTAACAGCCATCATCCCTCTCATAGGCCCCGGTTCATACCAGGCTAACAACAGGAATTCTCTTTGCAGTTAACCTGTCCGAAGCAAAACATTCCCAGAATGGTGTCTTCACCTCCACCCAGGTGCTTTAACCTTGAGTACAAGCATCATGGCAACGGAGCAAAAATAGCCCTCCTCAGGGACGACAGCCAGCATCCAGTGGAGATAACTTGGCTTTTGCTTCTCCTGTTTCCCCCCCACACACTCCTTCCAAACACAACTCACATCTCTCTCTCAGTGTCTTCTCAGTCCAGTTATTGGAAGATAACATCTGTCTCTAGACCTACCATGCCCTAGCAGGGCCCACGTCTCCTGCAGGTATGGGGCTGCACTGGCTCAGCCTTTGCCTCTCTCACAGCGCAAAGGGGAGGCAGTACTCAGGGACAGGGAAATACAGGTGTCATTTGCAGACAGATGGAGGGATGTTTTGGTAAGACTAGTTTCGCCTGTGTTTCTCGACCTCCCAAGCAGTGTCCCTACTGGCAGCTGGCAGAATCTGGAGGAATGGCATAGTTGCTCACTGTAACCTGTGAAGCAAAATATAAGATTAGTGCCTTTTCAGAGCAAGAGGAGCAGTAATAATCGCCTGCAGGCTTGCAAGTCAAATATAGTCTTGCTTCTTTCAGCAAGCCACCACAGCTGTCTACCCCTTCTGCCAGTTGCATGGTCCCAACAAGATCTTTGGAGGACACAATCAATGATGTTCACAAGACTGCAGACATGTCTTGCAGTGCCCTTGAGAAGTGATTAACACTCCCTTTCCATCTCAGCTCAGAGGGAAAACTGCGAAGCACAAAACAGCTTCGTCAAACATCTACTTTCAGATCTACCCAAGTCCTTCACCCAAAAGACCCTGCCAGTCTAAAAGCCAGTGTTTTGTTTATTTAACTGCTTCCAGAAGTGCAAAGCTGTCATTGATGAGCAGTTCTTAATTAAACACATGGACAAACAGTCATCTCCTTTCCAGTAATACCACTGATCGCCTAGCTTTTATGCTTAAAGGACAGAAGCAGCTGAAAATCCCAACTCTGACATACTGTGAGAACCAGAGTGGGTTTTGGCCCAGTACAAGTGTGCCCAACTGCTACAACAACACTGGCCGCCTCAGAACACAGTTAGTCTGTTCTTCCTGTAAGAAGAATGCCTATGTGGCCTTCCCTGTCTGCCTCTGCCTGCCACACTGGCATTGCTCCTCAAGGCTCCAGGGTTGAGAGCAAAGTCTTTGCCAAGTTAAAAGAGGACTCAAACTCATCTCTGAGACAGCTTCCATACGTTCACTTCCTTTTTAGTCAGGGAAGGAAACATTTCTCCTTAGCCATCTGTTAATATCATGATATCCATCTGGAGAGGAAGAAAGGAGACAAATCAGCAAAAAGAAAATTTCCCCAAGGAGATAAATGGAGGTTATTGGCTAAAAAACCCACCAAAATCAACTCTGCAGTAGTCCAATAGTTCCTGCTAGCTTAGGAGGAGGGCCCTGCTGCACCCCTCTGGCAAGCATTTCAAATAATGCTCATGTGCTTTGCAGCCAGCAAGATGTTCTTGCTTATTTTCTGCAAAAGACACAGATCCTTCAAAACCTGAAGGTAAGCAATTAATCCCTGGTGCTGGAAGCTAGGCCTCATGTAGAAGAACCCAATGAGCAATTTTTAACCTCAAATTCTTGAGTTTTGCACAGAGAATGGACTTTCTCTTCTTTGACTGCTTACAAAATGGTGTCCCTTGGCCACCTGAGGGAGGGCAGAGAGAGAAAGTAGGGTGCAAGATGTGCCCCAAACCAAGCTGTTCATTTTGAAATTATGATAGTGAAATTATTTCCTGGCACTCTATCCGTTCCTGTGCCAGTGGCAGTATGGGAGAAGAGAACACCAATATTTAAGGAAGAGCTGCTGTTAAAAATTTAAACATGCCATGATTTTCCCCCTTTATCCCTGCAGATCTAAATATTTTTGAATATGCAAGTTTTAAGCATCTGCTGATCAACAGATAGCAAGCCTTGTGGAATTACCTCAACTCAAAAGTCAATAGTTCATTAACTAATTAAAAGCATTATAGTGGCAGCACAGCAATATCATACAGATCTCATCTCTTTCTGCAGACATGAAGTGTTGCCACATTTCATAGAAATAGTAAACAACAAGAGGCACATTTCTGAGGATATGATTAATCTCTATCGCCTGCTATAATAACAAGAGAAAGATGCCCATGTTAAAGATGAATTCTTCTAATTAGGAACCCTGTGCAAATGGCATGTGTTTCACATGAGGGATTTTGTCTAAATCAGGAGCCCAGTTCTAGGAAAAAATTCAGCTGCATAGCTAGGCAAGCACAAATCACAGTGACACTCTTCCTTCTGCCAGGCAGGAGCCAATGAGCCATTCCTGGACAACTCGTTACTGTCTGCCTCATTTGAGCCACTCATTACAAGAGCCTTCACCTCACAGCACTGCAAGATGTCTCACTCGCAAACACAGACCTGAGCACTTTCAGTGCTGCAGCCCAGAGACCCCCAATAAGGAGAGGCATCATCCTCGGGCGGCAAATCATGCTGTTTCTGTGCATCAGCAGGGTATATTCATTTTAATTTTCCTTATTCCCACTGCCTTCCCTGCAGAAGAGCCATGACTATTTAAACATGCACTGAAGTTCTAAGGAAGGGGATGTCAGTTAAATGCCCAGCGGGAAAGACATTCTAAGAGAAAGTCAATGGAGCCTGAGCAATCAGTGTAAATCAAGACTTTAACCTTTCTGAGCCTCCTTCAGACTCTTGATCCGTAAAAGAAGATGCTTAAGCACTTACCACATTTCTCAAGAGTCAAGTGCACATGACCTGTCAATGCAAAAAATGTTTATTACCAAAAGTACCAATTGAAGTGTTTCAATCTTATTGTCTGTGGACTGTTTTCCCTGTAAAAACCATTGGGTTGAACAGATGCCACTACAAATCTGTTTAACGTAGATATATGGATTCACTTTCAACCTGTACATCTCTAGTAGATAGATCCTTGGCTTGGTGCAATAACCAAGTCCTAACTAATCCGACATTAGTAATTAAGTCATAACTATAGTGGCCAGTATCCTAGTTTCTGGTGCATAAAACAGCAGTTTCTGTTTATTGACCAGCAGAGAGAAATCTGGCTGCCTGGCAGCTGAATCAGTTGGGAGCAGCCCCTTTCCAATGCAGTAAAGAAAACTTTCAAGGAAAATCATCCTCTATCCACTGCTTTCTGGGGCAACACAGTTAGGCCATGACACACAGACAGGTCATTTAATACGATAGGAAAAAATCCATTGATAGCATTTCCCTTGCCTGAATGGGAGGCAGTCTGTCAAATTACCTCTGAAGGAGCAGACAGGCCTCTCTAACAGCAATCCTCTCCTCCCAAACCACGCATCTTTAAAGAGCAGCCAGCTCCAGCCCAGCCACATTGAATTCTAGTCTGTAACCCCAGCATCCTTAGATAATCATTCCTGCTGGTTCCAGACACTGAGCACCCAATCTGGCTCAATATAGACTAAAACCACAGCATTGCGCTTCCTGCATTTTATATTGTCCTATTTAATGGGACAGAGGCAAGGAAGAGCTATGGGATGGTTTCCGTACCTCCCAAAACAAGCCAGAAGCTCCACGAGCTTCTTCATGGGCCATTTCTACAAGCAGCAGTCAGCATCTGCAGGGAGGCTGCAGCTATTTTAAGGCAGTATTAAGAGTCTACATTTCAGCGAACATTCAAATATTTTAGAGGTATTAAAATTGTTTAAAATATATTTTAATACTTTAATATTTTAAATATATTTTAATACACCCCCTCTATACTGGGAGAACCTACTAAAGACAAAAAAGTCCTTGCACCCCACAGTTCTTCATACACCTTTCTCGTCCCAAGGAAGCACCAAGGAAGTTCCTCCAATTCAAATAAGCTAGTTCAGCAAACCAAGGAGAATACTGCCATCACACCATCACACTCTCAGAAATGTACCAAATCAATTTAATTAAAGCTAAGATAGTTTTTTTTAAACAGTTTTTGAGAAATGCTCAGTAACAAGTTCTTTTAGGTCAACACTTACTAAAGCACAGTATAAATACCCTCCTCCTTGCCAGACTTAGTGTCTCTCCTGAGAACAGATAGCTGAGCTTCCCTCTAACATCGAAGACATTTCCATGCAGTTGTTTTTCACACACACTTTGGTAACACTGGAGGTACTGAACTGGCAGGAGAAATGCACATAGTTCTTCTGGAAGCACAGCCTATAGGGAGCCTGAACGGCACTACCAAACAGGTGGGGATTTTTCACTCACCCTTTTAAGGGGCAAAGGTATTTCTTTTAGATCATCAGGTCTCTTGGTCTATTTTGGCCATTTTTTCTCCTCAAGTAAATCCAAAGAGCCCATTTCTACTTACAGTGCAGAGCCATGCTGAAGAATCCATTCTGCAGAACCAAGTCTGTCCCACTCCCACCACCCCAACAGCACCATATGGAGATATTCAAGAAGTAACAGCAAGTCTGTGTCAAACAGGACAGACTGACCTAAGGACATTGAGTTGCTTGCGCCTGTTAGGAGCTTTCTCGAGGTGGCCTATTGCTGCTGACCTAGAAACGTTACTCCTCACCCCTCTGATCAGGAGACGTGCTCTCCAGCATGCTTCATGGAGTGGGTTATCCAGCCCAGGTACAGGCTATAACCCAGGGGCCCCACGCTTAGACTGCCAAGTTTCCCCTGCCTGCATTACAGAATTACTGGCAAAAAATACTACCCAATATCACTTGCCAAAACAACGGTGGTAAAGGCCTGGCCATCCATTTGTAACTTCTCATCATCCAGCTGATGTTGTCCAGACTGCTGGAGTCTGAACTAGTTAAGTAGCCCTTCTTGACACAAGGTTGGGTGTAGCAGCAGCGGGTGCCCTATGTTCAGACTCCTATTTGAGGGGAAATCAGTACAAGCAGCTAAATTCACCCTTATAGAGTTCCGCTCCTACAAAAGTAGACACTGGTGTTGTACTTGCATTTGACTATTAATAACTTGTGGGGAAAAGGCCATATGCCCAGTCAGATGGTATTGCCCATGACAACTTGTGCCACATGCCACCAGCCAGGCATATAAGTATTTCAGCATCCAGGCACTCACGTTGTTTTCTATCTGTGCAAAGAACTGGGTAGCAAGACAATAAACGAGTACATGCGACAAATGCCAGGAATATATTCCCAGATGAAAACACTGTTTTCTGCAGAGAGAATGATTAAAAGTGCTACAGTGTGTTTTCCACACAGAAGAGCAAATTACACAAAATACTGGTTTAAGCACAATGGTTACGGATGTCATTTGGCATTGAAAACAACATAACACGGGGAACCTCACTTTACCCTGATTAAGTCAAGAATTGAACTCTTCAAAAGCAGAACTGAGAATGAAGAAGCAGCATCAGCCCCAAGGAGCCCTGCTGGTCGCCACCCCAGCCAGCTAAGGCGTGTTTCAAGACTGTTCAGTGTTCAGGCTGAGGTGGGAGAAGCTGAAGTCCAGCTTCCAGAGCTCAGCAAACACCCTCCGATTTACTCCTGTCCAGCCTGGAGAGGCAGCTTATCATGATGGGAAGTCATGCTGCTAAGTGGTAACAGGTTTAATGATTAACATTTGCACATATAGGTATCACTTAGGACTTTTTCCTAACCTGTCTCCCCTCCCAGCAGCTTATTCTCAAATGCTGCTTCTTCCTGCAAAATGAATACACAGAAACAAATGCACACCAAAACCTGAGTTGGCAGTTCAGGTAATTGAGGTAATCGGGGGGAGGAGATTTCCCAAGACCTCCCCTCCAGCCACAAGGCACATTTGTTCCCCTCAAGCTGTCCCAGCCCCCTCAGGTTACATACAGTATGTGCTAAAGTGGTTTTAGGTGGCCAACCCATCACTGGTCACAGAAATTACAAAGAGGTGGGGAGGTGGTCCAAATATATTACCAATGCAAAATGTAATGAGGTGTGGCCAGTTACAAAAGCAGCTACCACAGGACAAACTGAGTTTTAATTGTCTCTGGGGTAGTAGCTGCAATTCAGTAGCAAATTCATTGAATATGTGCTGGTACACAATTAATATCCAAGCTATCTTGGCTTCACTGGTATTTTCATCAGAGTTAATAACCAGAGGTTAGCAGTTCTGAATAACGCTCTGTTTCCTTTCAGCAGAGCTCAAGGACTAATCTCAGCTCTGCATCAGGGCAATGGGGCAAAGAATGTTTTCTATCCCCAACTCTTTATCTCACTCATCTACAGAGGTTATAAAGTCCAGGACAGAAGCTGTCTTTTCTGTTCACATTTCACCCTGTGCAGAACAGCCCCCAGCCTGGATACCCAAAGAAATCTGCAGATAAACAGGAAGCACTCAGCAGTACAGGCCTTGTGTGAGGTCATGGATAAGAGCAAGACAAATGGGAGATCTCACACAACTCTTATGTGCAAATTGCTTGGAAAAGGATGGCAAGGCAACTGGTAACTCCAAGAAAGCTTGTGGCAGCCCGTAATGGTTTATTATTCAATTAGTCTCCCTATCTCACTCTCCCATCACAGTCCCTCACAAACAAGTCCCTCACAAACAGAAAGAGCCTGCTATAGAGACACACATCCAGCTGTGAGCTATGTACTCCCCTGGCACACAGAGTTACAGCCAGGGCAGGGGAAAGGAGTTTACATAGAGAACAACTTCTCTCCACATCTCTCCTTTTGCACCTGAACCCTCAGCACACTGCCAACCCTCACCCACCTCTGCCAAGCACTCCCAGGTAATGGCAGGAGTCACCCCCATCGCAACCCAGTGCAGCAGATCTGATCTCTGCATTACAGCTGCTGAGCCCAGCCCAGACTAAGCAGCATCTCACTCTCAAATGGCTCCTAACTGACACTGACCAAAATGCATCTAAATTTATCCCTATGAGATATGGGACAGTGATACAGGAACTTAACCATAGGAAGAAAAATATTGAACAGAAAACTTAAAGCAAATTCTGATCTCAATGGGAATACTTTCCAGTCAAATTCAACTCACCTACTCAAGACCAGAAAGATAAGAATTGCCTTTAATGATTCAAAATAACCTTCTGTCAACATGCTTCATGGCTGTTCTTGCCACAGAGAATGGTGAAGACCACACTTAAAGCTTCACACAGGGCCAGCAAGTTAAATATAGCAGTAGGAGGTGTATTTCTACTGGAATTATAAAAGCACTAACAGAAAGCTGGACAAGAAAATTGATGATGTATTGTGGATACTCAAAATTTACTTAGTCTTTATGAATCTGTCACAAGACTTAGTTTAGCAATTTCCTGGATATTTAATAAACACAATGTGCAGCATTATTTCCTAATTTCTCAGATTCACTGTTATATGTACTAGGGAATTCAAATGGTCACCATGCATTTCTGCTTTCTAACACTTTTAAATATTCTTCCATGGCGAACAGCACCACCCAGTTACACCCCTCCCCTCCTGCCCTCCAAAAAACCAAGTCAAGATATTTAATTTAAAGTTTAGATTTTGGATTCTGCTGAAGCCAAGCTGAAGCAACTGCGTGCAGAACTGTGTACTGGGTTTTCTGAACATGCAGCCCTCTGGCAGCAGCAAGTTCCTTTTGCGCACTGGTGAGCTGGAGACCTAGAGAATGTCTTACAAGGCTCCTATGGTACAGGAGGCACAGAAGAGTAAGAAGGGAATCCCTTCATACACCCAGTTCCTATCACCACTCTCCCCTCCCACAGCTGCTGGTCCTGCCCAACTGACTGCCAGGAGTCCCTGCTCCTGCTCACAAGCAATCTGTGGACACGGATTAATGCCAGTGTGTCAGGCAGCTGCCACAGCTCAGAGGTCACAGTGCATCCTGTGCAGGCCCTGCAATAATGCAGGCACAATAGGTAGGGAGAGTTTTCTCACCTCTTCTTCAGCACTTGCAGTCATGTTAATACCTGTTTATCCATTCCTGGCCATTCTTTATGATGTCTCTTAGGAGATATTGGGCAAAAGCAGAAGAAAAATATAGAGCATTCCAATCCCCTTTAAGCTCAAGGCGACAATTTTAATCCTCTAACTAAAAGGAAAGAGGGGGAAAAATGAGATGGACTGTGACAGGTTGGGAGGACTAAATCCCTGTTAACTAGGGCACCAAGATTTAAAGGGCTCAGCTTTGCACACATCAAATGTCTCTCACAAGGTCCTCACGGAATACTGTGCCCTCCAATTTCTCAGTGTAAGTGAGAGTTGGTGAGACCCACTGCCCCTAGGACACTGGCGGTGGGCAAGAGGACACTAATGCCATGGCACCGCCATGCCATGACTAATGCATCCAAACCCATGGGAGTGGCAGAAGCACTCAGGTAGCCCTTTTGTATCATAGACACAAGGGGTAGCAAAGGTACCAACCACGCATGGCAATGCTGCACAATTAACAGCTGAACAGCAGCAGCAAGAAGAATGTAGCAACAACCTGTATTTCACATTGGCTCTGCCACACACAATGATTTGTATCACCCCACCATGTTTCCCTTTCAACTCCAGCACATCTTTCCCGAAAGTGAGGCTTTGGGCCCAAGAAAATTAATGAGTAAGTAATTTACAATTCATAATTTTTAATAATGCTGTAAGGACAGTGATGGAAGCAGATCAGCAGATTTTTCCTGTTACTCCATCTGACTCAATCTGTATCCTGTGCTGTAAGGACGGTGTTCGCTTTCACTGTTAACCACCTTCTCATGGCTCGCCTAACATGTAGTGTGGGATTTATGTCTGTTCAAGGACCTGACCCGAGCCAGCAGTCCAACTGGTCACTTAAAATCCTTTCACACTCAGCCAAAGGTAGCTTTTGATAGGTGCTTGGGCAGCCCCCCCAAGGCCAGACCTCACACTTGACCGCATCTCATCATCACCTGGCCTGACAGATTCACAGTTAGTCCTGAAGGAACGCTGGTTTCCCAGGCCTTCCCAAAATTTCTTTTGGGCTGCCTAGCCAGTGTGGTCCAGTTTTCCCAGCACAGACTGGAAATGCCCTGAAATGTCCCACAGGGCCACTCAGCTAGAAGGCATGGCACAGCAATCTGGCATTCCAACGCATACACAACCAGACTCAGACTACCCAAATGCAGAGAGGATGCAAACAGACACCAAGTTCACTCAGGTTTGCTCCAACAGATTTTTTGAAAGGGTTACCTCATTGCAGAGCATCCATCCTTCTGCTGTTAACCCAAGCTCAGCTTAAATATCATCCTGCACCT
This sequence comes from Amblyornis subalaris, assembly GCA_018881555.1. Classification (NCBI taxonomy): domain Eukaryota; kingdom Metazoa; phylum Chordata; class Aves; order Passeriformes; family Ptilonorhynchidae; genus Amblyornis; species Amblyornis subalaris. The sequence goes on along the minus strand of JACAXG010000142.1, from coordinate 1,095,324 downwards.
GAGCAATGAGAGAAACATGACTGTGCTCATCCCAGCCTGCCCCTGGTACTGCCAGAGGAGCCAGCTCTGCCAGTGTAGCACCAGCAGGGATGTGGCAACTCAGCATCCCTAGGCCAGGGATAGAGTTATGCTTTACTTGTTTGTCAATGCCCCTGTTAACCCACCCAGAGGTCACTGTGAAAGGCTGTTTCCTATCTTTATGCATAAAACAGGTAGTTCAGCCAGACTGAGACATTTCAGAAGGTTGGGAGACACATACGGCCTATKCCATCAGCAGCCTGCTGCCAGGTAACTCCTACTGCACAACCAGATCTGAAAAAATCTCATAGAAAAGTATAAAGAAAGGAAAAAAAAACCCATCAAAAATCACATGCATTTTGTAGCACCTGGGAAATAGAGCATGATCACACGAATCGGGAGTCTGTGGTGAGCACTTGCAACATTCACATTAACTGCAATACTTTACTATTAATTTTTACAATTTCAAAAGACTATAGGAAACTATATAGGAAGCACTCAATTGTTTCATTTCATTGTGCAGATGTGACGGCTCCCATTTGCACTGCCACTGTATCCAGATTCCTCTACTCAGAGACTACCTGACCAGTTACCCAGCGAGCTGCACTGCTTTCTGCAGCTCTTACACACTCTTCCTCATTTATTACTCTTTTTCCTGGATACTTGGTACCAAAAGGCACACAGTTACAGCTTGGCATTACTGGGCGTGAAACTCTGTGGCACCAAATACTTTGTTCAGGGCACTCAGCACGCAAGCAGATGGAAAGCATAATTTTTTCCAATTTTGGCCTGCAGAAAGATTTTTTCAGAGAACCTCTGAAGACACCTTTATTGGTTAGAAGCACTTTTCCAGCCAAGCTCTAGCTGTTTCAGGGCTGTTATCCAAAACAAAAAAGGCAAGAAAAATATTCCCTTTTTTTTTTTCCCACAGGCCCACAAAATGGCTGATGCAGATTTCAGCACAGGTGCTCTGTTAAACAAAGTCTCCTCAAAAAGATCATATTACAGGTTACAAGATGAAAAATTTGGAAAGCGGGAGAATTGAAAACAAGAGGTTAAAGCAGATAATTTTCTGCAGCTTTAGCCAAATGTCGTCAATGACCATGCTGTAACAGAATCAGAAGTTAGAGCACTACCCCAGCCTGGCCATGGCAGCCTTTAAGTCTGAACTGCAAAGTCAACCCTACAGCTCCATCGTGGCAGGACGACCAATCAAGCATCATCTGACCAGCCCAAACAGCTTTCCAGCCCAGGGGCAGCCCCATGTGACAGCTTCATTTGCATCCTGGGGATGCAGAGGGACACCAGGAGTGCCCTGCATTGGCACTGCAGAGGGAGCTCAGGCAGGTCTCTGCAGGGATGATGCCCCTGAAGTAACCGAAAGAAAGCAGCTCCAAAGGGAGCATGCAGCTGCTTATCAAAAACCCTGTCTCTACCAACACTGAGAAACTACCCATATGCTCAAACCACATCACAACATGGATAATTTCTCTGCAAAGATAGTGCCCAAGAGACCACTGTGAGTTTTTTTTTACTTTGTTTTTGATTTTGTTTTAAATATACTCCTATATATCTCACTGTCTCCACAGCCCAAGCACAACTGGGACATGGAAATCTGAAGCAGAGAGTCCACCTCCAGTCCTTTATCACTTTTATTAGTTGCAGGAATATGTGCTTATAAAAACACAGTGAAAGACAGCAGCAGGTAAGACACAGCCTTTTCTATCAAATCCTGTTGTTCAGTGCACGGAGCAGCCCATGCTGCGCCTGTAACACCTTCCTCTGGTAGCAGATTGGCCCTGACCTGCTACATTTCTGCTAATCCCATTCCTGGTTCAAAGGTGTACAAAGGGAGAACTCGACCAAATATTTTGCTAAGGTTATCTCTCTCATCTCCAGCCCTTTACAAAAATTGCAAGCTAAGCTGCCCAAAAGCCCTGTGAAGCAGATAAAATCTCCATTTTAGACTTGGGGAAACGGAGGCATGAGAAGAGCCTGTAAGGAAGATGAGCTCAGCTCAGTCAGCTCAACTCCCAGCCCATGGGTCTCACTGTGGTTCAATCTTTACCTTAATGTGACAGTATGGGATGTGTTGTGGATCACAGCCTCCGTGGTAGGCACCGGACAGATAGAACAGCAGTGACAGCTGACAGGACAACCCCAGAGAGCCTACAACCCTACTGCAGGAGCTGTCAGATAGGGCTGAGGAGCACATGGGAGCAGCATACACATACGAAAACAGGAAAGAGAGAGCAAGGTCCTGGGACTGTCACTGAGGTGATGTGGAATAGGAACAACCAGCTGGCATCCTATGGGGAGCCAAGGAAGACAAAGAGATCCCACCTTGCCAAGCTCTGCTCTGGGGCTTACCCTGCAGAAGGGAGACAATGCACAGGCGAGCCAGGGCCCCCTGCTGCCCCATGTGCTTCATCCTCAGCACATTCGCCTCTGTTTGCTTCATTGCCTTTGTGCTACTCTGCATGTTTTTCTAACAGGAATAATTAAGTCAGTTTTCAGTGCTCCAAAATGGGCAGTCCCAGTTCAGTGCCACTGAAACAAAACCACATCTTCTCCTCTTGCCTTTTAAGTGACTCTCAACCTGTCTTGGGATGAAATGTCTGGACCAAGTTTCACCATGGCAAACAGCAACCTGAGATGTCTCTCAAAGCCTTCCGTTTCCAGCAACATTGCTAAATTTGTAGTTTTTAAATCTTAAGACAGTTTTGTATATGCAAAGACAAATCTAACCGAGGAAGCAGCTGCACACTAAAGAATGCTTCAGCTCACTAAAAATTGCACTTCTTCACCCACTGATTTAATGGAAAGGCTCTAGTAAAATAAATCATGTTCAGGAGCACTGCACAGGCACCCCCCTCACATCTAYACACTATCCCAGGCTGCCCAGACCACCACATTCCCCAAGCCCCAGCTACCTTACTGCAGCTACRGCATCACTTTGATTAACAATTAAGGCCAGTGCTGCCAAGTGGATTTTATCAATATCACTATTGTGAATTATTCCTTTTATTTTTATTTTTAATGCACCACACGGGCCACTGGGACAAATTAAATATAAAATCATTTTCTGCCATTTAGGCAAACAGCAGTCATTCCCACATTTCTAAAACATAAACACTGTAAATAAAATATTAAACCATCAAGCTGTCACTGAATCTTCCTCCTGCAGTAACACCCTTGGAGAAAAAGTTACTGAGTCATCTTTTCTCAGGGAGCTGGCACTGGCCTCATGTGCCATGAGAGAGATGCCACAGAGGTCCAAAAAGATCAGTACTGCCACAGGGTCTGGCCACAGCAGGAATGTCTATCACAAAACCCCAAGCACTAAGGGCTATGTCCCCCACCCTGATACAAACGCGGAAGAGCAGAGGCCATATAGTAGCAGGGAAGAGCCAGGCAGGTGCTGGATTTTGGCAGTGGAATGGGCCAGGCTGAACATCACAGACAAGCCCAGCAACTGGCAGGGGCACCTTCACCTACAAAAGCATTGGCACTGCAACCTGCAGCTTCTTTTCCATCTCATTTCCAACACCCCAGATATTTGCAGAGCCACAGGGAGTGGAGCTGCTTTGTAGGCCAGTAGCACGGAGAGATTAAGTCTCCTTCACTTTTCCTTTAATTTGAAAGGAAGAAGATGTTTTAAGAAAACAAGAGCATTTTGTGAGCTGTTGAACAAGGTGACTTCACTGGCTTGCTCACCGTACCTTCCTAGCCTCGAGTTGCGGCTGCTGCAGCCAAGGTGGTCTGGCTTACAGGCAGCATCACAGCCTTGGGGAGACCATAGAGCCTCCCGTGCTCTGTCCACGTGTGCAAACTCAAACACAGCCACCCAGTGTAAGAGAAGAAAGAAACCTACATAGCCACATGCCTCACCTTTGCCCCAAAAGGCAGGAGACTCAAAAGGGAGCAACCTGGTATGAGTAAAATGGTAAGGAAGCTGCTGAAATGAACTGTGGCATCTCATTAAATATTAGGCCTTTTCTCGCCATGGCACAGCAGGTCATGAAATTAAGCCTGACAATATGCCAATGCAAGGAATTAGTGCTCTTGCCCACCTTGTTGAGTTTGTTGGGGTTTTTTTTATTTATTTAGGATCCAGCTCAGTTTCCAGAGTTACATGGGTGAGGCTACAAGACCTGCCTCCAGGCAGGCACACATGCAGGAGCCTCATGGGATACAAGTTCCTGAAATATGGTATCACAGCAAATCAGATAAGTTCACCTTATCCCAGCTGTGAGAAAAACAGTGTCCTCTGAAAGCTGTGCACAGAGGAAATGTGATGAAGGGATGAGAACAAAATCATTCACGAATGCATAGCAAAACACCAGCCAGCACCTGCTCTGTGGAATTCAGATACCCAGAAGCCAAAGGCAACACAAAACAAAAGCAGCAGAGCGTGCTGTTAACTAGGTGTTCTGGGGTCTGAAGAGCATACATCGAGGAGGTCTTACATGGTGGCAAATACAAGCATGGCTAAATGCGCCAGTTTGGCAACTCAGAGAAGCAGGTAAACCCCAGCCACTGTCTATTTTCTGGCTAAACAAGATGTGGGAATCAAACAATTGACATCTTTCCTCGCCAACTTCTTCTATGCCTACACACACCTCCTGTTCTCAGCAAAGCATCCCAGTGGAGCCTCCTGCTTGCTGTCTCACCACAGGCAGGTGACACTCAGTTCAGTGATGTTTGCAGAGCATTTAGAAACCCTTTGGTACAAGGAAAAAGGATGCCTTGATCTCATGTCCCCAGCGCTTATTTTATATGGCTGAGCACAGAGGTAGGGAGCAGCCAGGAGGGCTGAGCCCAGGCAACCTGAGCCAGCATTACAATATAGGGCCTCTCCGCTGCCAAACAGGCTCCAGTGTGGTCACAGAGCAACTACACAGGTCACAAAAGTTGGCAGGACAAAGACAAGAGACAACATAGCTGCTCCAAAGAGCAATTGACAAAGATAAGAGGTATCATACCTGCTCCAAAGAACAACTGGGCATCAGCCTAACACAACTCAGAGCATTTAAATAACGATAATTTTGTTTCCAACTTCCAGGCGTGTTGCTGCTTTCCCGCCATCCCAGAGAAGGCAGCGAGCTGGAGAAGCCTGTGGGCAGCCTCACACCCTGCTTTTGACTAGGGAATAGGAGCAAATACTCCCACTCCCAGGTCACAGTTAGCCAACAGAAATATTTCTCTTTCAAAGCCGCCTACCAACCACCCCTCTCACTAAAAGGCTTTGCCCACACGGCAGCAATGGCCTTGGTCCCTTCAGTGGGACACAAGCACACTGGGCAAGCTTCCCATGCTGCAATCTTTAGAGGTGGAAGAACAGAGCCCTGGGCTCTGCCCATCAGTGCCATACTAAAGCAGACAGGCAGAACATGGTGAACAATTAACCACCTCTACATAGTGCAGGAATGATGCCAAAGCCCTTCCAAAGACACAGTGCACAGCTTGTGGCCTTTGGAAATTTCCTGGAGACAGGAGACAACCTTTTTCCTGGGAGGGACAGAAAAGAGTCCAAGGAAGAAGTCCCTCCTCCAGAAACACACAAGCCAGCTGCCAGAGGTCCCAGGGCTCCTTCTAATTGATATGAAACCATGCTGTGCTCCAGAGAAAAAATGCATTTCTAGGACTCACTTGTGTTTCTACCCTCCGTGGTAAGTGGAAGGGGAGGCATGCAGGGGCTCGGTGTGTCACCAAGTGAGCCCTGCCATTTACCAATTTCTGAATTTTCATTTCAAGCATCTGTACAGCCTGTTTGTGAAGAGCCTATTGCAGAAAGGCCACATGTCAAGATTTCTATATATAAAGCAGATATCTGTAGGATCACTATTAATGCACGAGCTGTTTCTGGGACACTGATCTCTGACAGCCCCATGCCCCAGCTTAAATATTCAAAGACTTCCCCGGCTGACTCCAGGAATCAGACATCCAGATTTTAAGTTCAAAGTTGTGCTATTAAATATGAGGTCAACATATAAAAAACAGTTTCAAGCTGAGACTTGCAATTGACTATAGTGTTTACCTGAGGTGATTTTTATTCTTCACATTAAGACAGAATAAAGAAGAAAAACACAAGTCTAGAAAGCACTTCAATTTTTAAACCCATGCAATACACCTTCATTTGCCCAGGATTTGAAATGTCATAGCATAGATGCAAGAGCAGAACTCTTGGACTCATTCATCCAAAAGAAAGATTTTTTCTTTTTCCCAGACAGAAAAGCAGCCAATTTTAGAAAACGGAAAAAATATTTTTCCAGAGACCCGTAAGTCACATGCTTCACCCTTACTTGCAGATGAGCCCAAACCTGAACTCCAACACCATCACTCATGCAGAGCAGAGGAAACCAGAAGCTGGATCAAAATGGGTAGCTTGTCTCATTGGCTCTGCAGAAAGCCAAGGGATAGAGAAGCAGGCAGAGCACAGGCACGCCTCCCCTTATACATAAATGCCATTATATGTTAAGTCAAGTAATCTAACTTCAAGGGGAATGAACTCAGGGTTGAGGCCTCTGCACTGCCAAAGGACAGCTGCTTCTCCAGATTCGTTATTTTTCCAGCAGGGCAATAGAACTGGCACATTTTCCATGCTGGCTGGGAGAGGGTGGTGGACTGTGCCACAGCCCACATGTCATGCAGCCAGGGACAAAGCTGGACACAAGCTGAGCACCGCCTGCACAGCTACTGCCCCAGCCTGACCAGCCCTCGGGCTCACACACCCAGCTCAGTCCGTGAGACCAACTGCTCAGACCCTGCTAGATGCCACCCCCTGCGGGACAGTGCTGTCCCCGGACCACCGCCAACCTTCCCGCCCCGTGTCCACCTGCAGTTGCTTCCCTGCTTCTGCCCCAGCAGCGCAGGCAGAGGCCATGGCCGGGACAGCTCGTTGTGCAGCTAAGCCCATTAGGCTTTCCATTGCCCTGGCACTGCATAGTTGCAGGAGTACACATACTGCATTTTACCACCTTGCCTCTCACGGCAACCCACGAAACTCTTGGGAAACCTGCATGCATGAGGGAAAGCCCAAACACCACAAATCTCCCCTGGTTCCCTTCTCTATGCAAATAGATCATGGCAGGTCAGGATGTGATATTTCCACCATGCCCCACTGCCAGGTGCATCAGGAGAGGGTCTCCTTCATCTCAGCTGCTGCCTACCAGGGGGATCAGGACTTACCTGGAGAGCTGGCACATCCTGGGACCCCAGTTACAGAGGGATAGGAGAAGCAAAGGACAATTTTTTTTCCCTGCTAAGGGATTTCAGGCATGGACCAGAGCTGGGATGCTTTACATCATTTGGAGAGCAGGACCAGATTTGGAGTGGCTGTTGTGCTGTGCTCTATCTTGTAGAGGAGAGGCTTTGTGGTTAGCCATGAGCACATATTGCCTCCCTCCAAACAGCAGCAACATAACAACGTGCAGCACTGCCACAGCATCCTCCTCACGAGGATTTTAAGGTGCTTGGCAGACGATATGGTTTCATGTAACCTCACAAGCCCTCTGAGAGGGAGTAAAGTAAATGCTATAAAAAACCAAAAGGGGTAAGCGGGGGAACAGAGAAATAAAATTGCCAGAGCAGCATGTTCGAGCACACACAAGAAATCAGGGGCTCAGAGGCAGCTTCCTCTTCCACTAAGGCAGAATCAAAAAAGCAGGAGTGCTCCAAATCCTCCGTTTGTTCAACTCGGCCCTGGCCAGCCTGAGAGCGTTTCCCAGCGTGCCCAAAGGGCTACAGCAATAACTCGCACAGAGCTCCTCACCTTACTGTACTAATTTCCACAGTCCTGCTCCATAGAGGGTCTCATAGCAGAGCAGCCTGAACTTCTGGCGGCCCCCAGCCCTACAGAGCATCAAATAACGTGCCCAAGAGCTTCAGCTTTGACTTTTGAGTTTCAGCAGCTGCAAGCAATGGCCAAGGGTCTCAGCTGAAGGGTTTCCACCCTGCTGCCTGAGGGCTGGGGCTGCTCTGACAGCATTTTCCAAGCATTCACAAGGCTTCCCAAACACCCATACACACATCTCTCCTCTCCACTTTACAGGTGAAGAAAAGAGACATAAGCCAAAATCTCAGGGCCAGCCAAGGAGGGAAGCGGACAGCCCTGGCGCCTGGCCCCTGCTCCGACTCTGACCAGGCTGCTGCTTTTGTTCGCTTCCATGTGTGCGTAACCGGCTGACAAATGGATTCGCAGCCAAAGAGTGACACACAGTGCAGTTCCCGAACTGCTTCAGCTGGATCACTCCTGCGAATGGTATTGCTGGGCCACTTTTTGCTCCAGGGGCTGATTTTTTTTTAATGAAGCTATTGCCTAGAGGGGAAAGCTTTTTTGATGCTATTTTACAGGCTGAAGGGAGGACAAATCACCCCCATGAACAGAACAGAAAGGTCCTCATCATCCTTAAATCAGGAGCTCAATACTGAGCCCACTGATACCCAGGGAGGGCAGAGGGTGGCGCTTTCAACAAAACTGAAGTAGCACATCGGGGCACTGCTACCACCCCTTGGCTTAGGAAGGAGCCCTGCGGGGCACCCGCCATCTCCCTGCCCAAACCCTACCCTGAACCCGACTCACAGACTGCTGTCTCTGGCTTAGAAGAGACAAAACTCGCGAGTGGCACCCAGGTCCCCCATCTGGCAGCCAAGCGGAGAGGGCCGAGGCAGAGACTGGTACCAGTTGTACACTCTCCCACTGCAAGTGCCACTCGCACCCCCCAGCCCGGTGCTCAGAGCCCGGCTGGTCGGAAGAAGGGCTTGTGAGAGGTCATGGCTTTCAGCTGGTCCTGACGGGAAAATACTGTGATCACATACATGCGTGTGTGCATACATATCTGTATGTATGCGCCTCCTGAACGCGAACCAAAAACCTCCCAGCTGTTTCACCCGGCCTTTTCCCCGGCCAAGGGCAGCCGCGCTCAGCCGGAGGAGCAGAGCCCGGGCTGAGAGCGGCAGAGACAACTCGCAAACACTTTACCCACGGCATTACTCTATTCCCCCGAGAGTGCCCACTCTGCTCCCCGATTATAGCGGCTGCCATGGTGACAAGCACGAATGCTAAAATAAACAGAAAACAACCCGAAGGCAAAGCGCAGCCCTCCTCCGGCGCACCCCGCGCCCGCCGCGGCTGCTTCCTCCCCGAGCATCCCTCCCCGCCACGGCAGGACGGGATGCCGGCGGCCGCCGTCGCTCACTCACGATGAGGGGGATGGTCCTCTCCTCCCGGCGCAGCTCCAGCCTGCCGGCCGCCCTCTGCCCGCTCCGGGCGCCGCCGCTACCGCCTCCGGCGGACCTGCCGGCAGCCGCCGAGCGGGGCTTGTTGTCCTGCCATAAGTAGTAGAAAGTGCCCAAGATCCAGGCGACGGTCAGGATGGCGATGGCATTGGCCCTGATCCTCCTCATACCGAGCGCCCCGCGGGAGCCTGGCAGCGCTGCCTCGACGGGCAGGGGCGGCTGCAGGAGGAAGGAGAGGAGAGAAGGAGGCGGCGGCGCGGCGCGGCTCCCCCGCCCCGCACCGCTCCGGCTCCGGCTCCGGCTCCGGCCCCAGCCCCGCGCCGCCCAGACGCCGCCGCCGGGTCCTAACGCCTCGCCCGCTCCGCCGCAGGGGGCGGAGGGCTCCGCACCTCCTCCTGCTCCTCCCTCCTCCTCCCGGCCTGGCCGGCGCGGCGAGCGGGGGCCGGCTGCCGACGGGGATGCGCTCGGCGGTGCAGCTGCAGCGGGGACGGGCCGGGGAGCGGGTGATACGGGCTCAGCGCCAGGAGACAGCTGCCGGGACGCGGGTAGCACAGCAGCCTGCGCTCCTGCACCGCTGACCCGGTGGGACTCGTGTCCGTACTGCTGTAGTCGTGTCTGTAGGGCAGGCGGCCAGCGAATACACCGTGGCGCCTCACACAGTGGGATCTAGACACCCACTCCATGGAGATGAGCGCATCTCCCACTGAAGCTGTGGTGCTTCACACGAGCAAGGCTCTCGGGCTGGCAATGGAGCTGCGCAAGCACCCGCTCCCATCCCTGCTACACGCGAGCCCGCACCAGTCACACGCTGGCACAAGAGCTGGGCGCCTGGGCCAGCACCACAGCCTCGAGGCCTTTCAAGCCCTGCGGGAAGACAAGCAAGGCAGTGGAGAGGCAACGATGATCCAATTCCACATCACAGGGCACTGCCAAAGCTGTATCAGTAAAAAGCTCACTGAATCCAGCCAGCCCTGCGRGCAGCTTAAACAACAGATCATGCAGCTTGTGAAACCAAGTGACATTTAGGCACAGTGCAGCTGCTGTGCAACTATGGCTTCAAGGTTTGCAGGAGCAGGAGGAGGTACCGAGAAAACTTACCAGTGAAAACAAATGCTTAGAAAACATAGATGCTTCCAAGGCACCTGATAAGGGGATTAGATAGAAAATGTGGGTGCTTCCAAGGCAACTCATGAGGGGATTAGACGATTTACTTTACAGTACGGAAAATGTCATCAGGGCTTCTAAATGACTTTTTGCCCTGCCTTCGTCCTGACCACATTCCTCTAAATGTAATTGCAACCTGCCCTGCTAAATTGCCCTTTCAGGTTTACCTGCACACTGCATGTTTTCCTGAAGTACAGCACAGTACAAAATTAAACCATCAGACTTGTTCTGTGGGCAGTCAGAGCAGAATGCTGTTTCCACGACCACCACCTCCCAGGGCTACAGCATGGCTCCACACCAACCTCCCTGCAAAGCACACTGCATGCCTGAAGTAGAAAAATGTTAGAAAGCATCTCACATCCTCCTAAGTACTTTTCCCAATGACCTGTCGACTACACATAACTTCCCAGGCTGACTGGTCATAGTCAGTGGCAAGGGGAAGTTTGAGACATTTAAGGCAAAAACAAAGTCCTCCAAGGGATCAACAAAAACATAATTAATCTAAGCTGCCCAGTCCATATCTGTCCCAGTGGTATGAGTAATCTGTGGAAGCTGGGCTCCCACTGTTTTCAATCTCTTTCTCTTTCAGTCTTACCAAAAAAAGAGCATCTGCTCTCCTGTGTGGGTTTGGATCCAGCAGCTGCCTGGGTTGCAGAGGGACATGAAAAGATATAGAGGAGCTGTACCAGGGATTCAGAAAAGAGAAAGACAGGGAGTAAGATGTGTTCATGTCCATGTGACAGCAGAGTCAGCCAGACTGCTCTTTCATCACTGTGCAGGTAGTACCAGGGTACCAGACTATGCTTGATTCCTTCTTAGTCTTTTCTCACCTTTTGGTGGGATTCACTACAGAAAAGAAAACTGCCAACAGCAATGGAGAAATATGTGTGAAACAGGAGAAAGTCCTCTGTCCCAACACTTGAACTAAACAGACAGCCGCCTCATACCTTTCCAAGCACGCTGCTTCCCCTTTTCCACTGCAGCTATTCATTTTCTTCCTGAGTTGCCCCCCCAGCTAGCACACTCTATAAGATGCCATGCAATCACCATTGCTTCCTCACATAGCATTCCAGCACTTTTATTTATCCTGATGGAGATCCCCACCCCACAAACCTCTCAGCCTCAGCCAAGCCTCTGACAAGCTCCCCTGCAGGGTCAGTCCAGCATCTCCTCTTTTCTGCTCAGAAGAAACCCAGCTCACAGACTCTTCCAATTCAAATTCTCCAGGGACATCATTTTGGGCACTATTCCCTTCTGGAGCAGATACCACCTTTCCAAGGAAGGATGCATTGCACTTTATTCCCTATGCAGGACATGGTGTCACATGGGCCAGAGAAGCTTTGTATTTTCACAGCATTACCTGTGAAACTTGAGTTTTGCAAGTGTAATCTAACATTTGCCATCTGCTAATGAATCCCAGCACCTTGTCCATACTACAGTATTAGTTCACACTCATAGCACTGCCCACCTGCCATTAGCAGCAGCCTTCAACCCCTATGCTACCTGGTGCAAAGCACTGCCAGGTGATCAAGCAAGCAGAGTAATATGGTCTTGCTGTGTTTGCAGAGCTGCAATCATTGCCCAGGGGAATGTGTTAGCAGAGATTTCAGGCTGTGTTGGCACTTAACCTCTGTGCATACCTGCAGGGAGCCAACAGGGCAGGGAGGGACTGTGGGCAGCACAGTTCAGCAGGCAGCTGCCTGCATCCAGCTGACCCTCACTCTGGAAGCACCTTACACACAAGCCTGGAAAGCTGACTGTGTGCCCTTGGGTGCTCTCTGTCATTGATGAGCTTGTGCTCTCAGACAGGAGACTTCCAAGCTCTCAGTAGTGCTTTCTCACTCCTGCAACAGATCTTGCCAAGCCCTCTTAGCTATTCTTCCCCATCACATCCTGTTATTCCCAGAGCATGGTCAGCAGTTCAAAAAAAAGCACAAAAAACCCCAAACCCACTGAGTTTACTTGTACTACCTGGGTAATGTGGCCTGCTGACAACTAACATGAGTGACAGGAACTCTGCTGTGAAAAATCACTGCTTTCCTTCTTTAATTCATTAATTACAGAAAAAAACCAACTCAGATAATTTAGCCATTTAATTTGAAGACCCTCAAATCCCTCTCAAGGACTGGCCTGTAGGGAAGTGTCAGAAACGAGCAGAGTTCTCTGTAGGCAAGCTTCAGCAGAGCCCCGAACAGAAGCTAGGTCAAGAGGTCTTTCTCCTGGGGGGAGTTGATTTTAGTCCCCGCTCCCTCCAGGAATCAGCACTAGATAGCAGGGTCTGTTCCTGCAGAAACACAGTCAGAGTGCTGGGTAGGGAAGTTCTACTCTAGCCCACAACCACACCGAAGGGCACAGCAAAAGCACCCAAGTTACCCACCCTCAGAGCTGGTGGCAGAGCAGACATAAAATGAATATTAACAGTGAGAATACTTCAGTGCTGATCTTTACAAAAGCATCAGCTGATTCAATAAATGCCCTAAGAGAAGCGACCTGAGAAACATAATATAATAAACTAAACAAATCAAGATTATACAAACCCCACAGCAGAATTATGGGATCTTATCACCACACTTGTTCTTTATCAGTTCCATCATAGGGATGTTAAATCTTTTCTCATTTTGTGACAAACTTTGTACAGTGGAATAAGGGACCTCTTGACAACCCAGGTGGCTGATTTTTTAGCGTAAGCATAAACTAAGCATTTGATGAATAAAAGAGATACAAAACAGGTGGAGGAATACAACTAGCTACAAGGAGAATTTTATGTGGGATTTGAGAACCTTATTTTATTTATAAACACCAAGACCCTAACCAGCATCACCCTCAATGAAAAGAGAAGTCCTAAGGCCATGAATATTAAAAAGTGCTCTTGAGAAGCCAGTTTTGTCTTTGGCTGACAGCTTAGGTCACGTCATCTAGAACAGACCTGGTGTCCCAGATTGCCCAGATAAAATTGAGCTGATCGTTATTGCAGGGGAAAAGACAAACATCATCCAGATTTGTCTTCAGAAAAATGAAGTGTGGCTGCTTTATACTTATGGGAAGACAGTGCATGCTTTTGCAGTCATCTGACATGAAATGTAGCTGAGCTTTCAACTATGAAACATCTGGAGAACACCAAAAGGTTTTTCTTAGCACTACTCTGATCTGAGAAATCAGGTCTGCTATATTTGTGGCCTCCAGGCACGGAAGTGCCATCTGAAACATGAACATAAGGTCTGTCTGGATTCTGGAAACTGTTTGAGTAAATTAACCCAGAGTTTAGCTAAGAATATTTGAAATATAATTAGCATTAGAGTTCAGGGGCTGAAGCAGGTCATGCTCCAGAGAGAAACAAGAGTGGCACATTATGATGATGAGTGGGGATGAGAAGACTTGCTCAGAGAGGCAGCTCTGCTTGCCTACAGCCAGCCAGGAGCTGAGCTCCGCCTTACATCTAGGGAAGAGCAGCCCCAGTTCAGAGACTTTTCAGGGATTTTTCACAAAAGATCACTCCTACATGGGCAGAGCAGGGTGTCAAGGACATGAAACATTTTAGGATGGTTTTCTCTGAACTTGCTGCCACCAAGTGACTCCTTCTTCTTTCTCTGGCCCACCCCTAGGCTGGACACTCACCTTCCCTGGTGAAGCTCCTGGCCTTTTCCCAAGCAGGGTCACTGGTCTGCTTCCAGGTCAGGAAGAGGTTGGTAGGAGTGGGTGAAAGCAATTTACCCATTGAAGGGAGAGGACTCACAGCTCATCCCTGATTTCAATTCAGGAAAAGGAGAGAGAAGGGAAAAATGTTTGTTTCAGTGGGCAGAAAGAACTGAAGCTCTTTCCCCATAATGGAAGAGAGGYGCCTCTGACAGTCTGACCGTGACATCTCACCATGCTCTTCATCCAGATCCAAATCTTACCCCTATAAACCTCTGAGATGTGTTCACCCATACAGAATGCCAAGATGACAAAGTGTGTGCCATCATCCTCCACCACGCAGTTGTTGAAAAGAAAATGAAAAATGTTATCTGCATTACTCATCTACATTGGCCAAATTCCTACAGTGCCTGAAGTACTCTCCTTGTCTGAAGAAGCTTTCTCATACTGGTCAGAGGGCATGGGTATGTTTGTTGCCTTCGGAAAATCCATATTGCTGTTCCTCAGGTCATATATCACCCTCCACATCTCTGGCCTCAGACACCACTGGGAAACCACAAGGTGCACCAAAAGTCCAACAGCTTGTCTTGATCATGCCCTGCCTAGAGCTAGACACTGTTCAAGTAGTCTCCAGCCCTTTACTGCCACAGGCACCATAAAAAGGCCAGTCAGATAACTTACTCCCCTCGGAGTGGCTTAATTTATTCTGATGCCCAGTCAGAATGGGTACATATGGTGGATGCCAATTACTTCTGCATTTAGCAGAAGATAAGGTGTCTAGGGTGTCATATATGCTGACCGGAACAGAAATGGCTTTTGGGCCATTGTTTCTGGCCAGTCTGCAAACAGTAAGGTGGTGGAGGGCAGGGATTCAGGGCCAAGTTAAGGCAAATAGCATATAGTTAACTGGAAAGTAGGATTTCAGTTGCTTTAAATTGTACAATTAAACATTGTCCTAAGTGCTGTTAAGGTCACTTTAATCTTAACATTACTTTCATGAGCATGTTTCTTAGGGAAAATGAGAGCACAGAGAAGAATTCACAATAAGCTGTAATTAACAGTTCCCCGTGGCACTTGTGCTCTTCAAGTGTGAAGAGAAAAACATCTGCTAAAAGGCTAACAGTGGCAAGATGAATCTGCTTTGACAGGGTGTGAGAGCCAGGAAAGTCTTCAGAGACAGTTGGCTGGGATTCAGGACACCCCCTCTCCCTGGTGGGAGATGGTGCCGTTAATCCCCTCTAAGCCAGGTAACTCACCTGTCTGCGTCCACAAGACAGGGTGGGCCTTAGTGAGGAGTAGAGCTAGGGTAGAATCAGGCAGGAGCGATCAACAGCCCAGAACAATGCTCTAAGTTCATACAACCCTTGTACAATCTTTTAAAAGTGTAGAAACAGAATAAATATTTAAGGAGTAATAATTACATATTAATACAACTTATTAGCTAGAAGATCCACATATAATCAACCTGATTCACTTTACGAGCCTGATATAAATTTTAGCTCTCCCTCCTACCACTTTTCTTATCTCCTTTTCTCACCCCAAGTCATTTGCTTCACTTCCTTGCTGCATCTTTTCTAGGACACGGATTTATTTCCCACCTTCATGGTAAAGTATGTAGCACTTTTTCTGGTGCTCAGAATTAATTAACAATAAAATCTTTTTATTACAATCTGATGACAATTTGCTTTCCTTTACTGGCATCCCATCACAGTGCTGACTGTGACCTGAACTGCAATTTAATCCTCATAGAAATTCAAAGCTTTTACAGCTCAATGTAGCTACTAGGTTAGTGCTTGTAACAGTCCTCTTGGCTGCAAAGGAGAAGCAGTTTGAAATGCTTGTCTGGCAAAATGATGAAACTCCTGTCTTCCACTACTGAGGAATTTCATGTGAAAACACAACAATCTGGGAAATAACCTGTGAAAAACATCCAACCCAGTTTCTCACATATCTCATAAAAGAAGCTTGCATCCTGCACAGCAGACTGGGTTTGAATAGAGTGAAATGAAAAATGTTTAAGTTTCCTAAAAATCACAGCAATATATTCATTTTTGAAGGTCTATCACTGAAAATAGCTTGGATAATTAATGGAAAACTTTCCAAAACATTCCTGGCACTAAGCATGAGAAACTTCAGGCTGAAGGGAGGCCAGAAATAGGAGCCATGGATCAGTCAACTCTAGAGGCACTGCAGTGCTGCTCCAGCGAGCTCGATGCCATAATCTGCCTGCTGGGATCGAGGTCCATCTCCAGGTGGCAACTGGAATGTGTAAAAAAGCCAGGGAAAGGGTTGGAGTTCAGAGGACATCAGGTGTCCCTGCAATGTCAGCAGTACAATCCAGGCAGATCAATGTGATATTTAATAAGTTCCTACCATTTCCATCTGTGTTATTTTGGAACATCTTTACTCCCAGGGAGGTGGGTGAAGCAGACATCAAGAATGGCAAGAATATTTATTGAAATGACAGCCCTGGTGGAATTGCAACCAGTAAAAACAGTTGACCTGCAGCAGGCCAGCAAGCAGCTATATTAGTCTGGAAGACACCAGGGGCTTCACAGGGCAACACACAGACAACTCCCTCAATATGACACCACTTCTGGTTGAAGAATAAGGTACACAGTCTGAGCCTGGCAGCATCCTTCTCTATAAACAGCAATCCAGGTATTTCTAAGCTTCCACAAACATGCTGCTAAATCATTTTGAAGCTCTTGCAGAAATGGAGCTGCTGTCCTTTCATGACTTTAGAAAGTACTTCTTTAAATATTCACATTTTAGGACAAATACTTTTATCCCTCCCTAAAGGTGAATGCTTTAGATGTGCTGAACAAAATGACGTCCTCCACTTCCGCATAGAAGGGGAGATGGGAATTAYGGAGTAAAAAATTTCACTATTTAAAAAATGACCCCTAATTTTTCCACGTAATTGACTTCAGTACTTGAATGCATGGTTTGGCAATGAAGAGCTGTCACTGTGGAGCGCAGCAGCCAGAAAAAGGAGTGAGAAATGGGAGAAACTGCTTAAGACACTGTGAATGGTAGTGGTACTCTTTCTTTTGAACACTTGCATGTCTGCAGAGATGCTCAGCACATTACTGCAGCATTTTCAGATGCAGAGATACATCATGACAGGCATATACATGCATGCATATGTGTTTCACACCCTTAGATTAGTTTCAAGTCTAACTCAAGTTTGCAGCAGACACCACTTTCTCTGGTGCTGGCTGAAGACGAGGAAAATATCTTCCACAGGAGCTAAGAACCATTGCAAGCCTAACCATTTCTTGGATCTTGCCACATGTGACCTTCAACCAGAAATGTGCCACATCTAGCAAATATGTAACTACTTGCACATGTAATTCCTTTACAAAGGTGTCCACTGCAGCATACTTTTCCCCACAGACAGAGGATGAAAAAGGCTCTGTGCAACAATTATAATCATATTGCTTAATGGCATACTGAAGAACACTCACAGGTTATTTTACTGCAGTAAAATCTATACAGACAAGAATAACCATATCTATAGGTCCAAGTTTTAAAGCCCCATGTACAGCATATGCAATCTCAGCCTGCCAACAGTTATGCTACCATGCATAAGTGTCATCCTGGTCTTTCCTGCTTCATTGTCTGGCTTTTTTTCTGCTCTAGGCAGCTGGGTCAGCCAGGCAGGCTTTGTCCCAGCTCCAACACAGAGCAAGCTCAAACTCCACCATCACGGCACTTCATGGGCTCTTCTGTGCCATGTTCCTGCCTCAGCTGGGCAGCTTCAGCCCCTGTACCTGTGCCTCTAGAGATGGGAGGCGGCTCTTCCCTACCTGGCACACCCGGGGGCAGCTGAGTGCAGCAGACACAGCGGGAAGGAGGCACCAGGTTCTCTTTATCAGGTGCAGGGAGGACGTCAACAGGAGGACAGGTGTGTCTCACAGGGCCGTTTGGCCCCCGACAAGCTCTGAAGGATGAGTTTGCTTTGACACCTTTCTAGCCCTCAGGAACTTCTGCAACCTCCCTAAACAGGGAGAAACAAATGCTCCACTTCTTTCCATTTCCCTCCTCCTGCCTTATCCTCCTTCATGTTCTCCATAGCAGCTGGATCAAAAAAAAAAAGCTTAGAACAAGCCATGTGAGAGTGTGATCAACAGTGAAGGAAGAGACATGTTTTCTGTTTGCTAGCAGAAAGCTAGCCCTGTCATTAAATATCACAGGTTGAAGGGCCTCTGTTAAGCAAGGAAGTGGGAAATGGAAGGTCTGAACCAGTAAAGCTGAGAATGTCAAATGGGAATCACAATGAAAAATATCTGTTGAATCTGGAAATTACAGTCCAGCCTCACAGAGTCTCAGAGGGAGGTGCTACAAGAGACTCACCACAGGAGTGATTTTGGGGAAAGCCAGGAATTCCTCCGTTTGGTGTCCCATCCATTGCAAGGAAAATCCAGGAGGCTGTTACTCTCCCAGGCACACTCAGTACTGCATTGGTTGCTTTGGAACGAGTCTGCTGTAAAGTGGAAAGAGTCCAATTACCAAAGTGAATGAACATTAGTGGTATGGTAAGGAAGAAGAGGAAAGTGGATTGCTCTTACTACAGACAAAGCAGAACAAAGTGCCTTACAAAAATTGGTGAATCTGGGGTCCCATGGGAGAAGAAAAATGATGACAGATCATCTGCTATCTGAGGTGCAACTAGCACTATATCCATCTAAATCTGAAGTTGTTTTAAATCATCTGCAACAGAAATTATTTGTGATGACATCAGGCCATCAGGTCATTGTCCATTCATCATGAGCTGGGGCTTGCCCAAATTTCCATCCATAGTTAGACCACCAGCCACTACAGTATTCGTAACTGGCAATTCATTTTTGGCTCAGATGCCGTTCTTTCACTAATAAAACACTGAAATCAGCGACCTGGCACTGTTTTGCATGGACTGAACTGAGGCAGACTGTGCATATTCATCCAGGTGCCCATCTTTTTGCCCCTAGACTGAGCAGAAGTCAATAAATGAGCTATAGCCAGTGCTTCGAGATTTAGAAGGGTTTGCAGGTACTTTTAATTTTATGACTCTGTTGAATTTGTAGTTCCTTGACCTCAGCCCACACATCATGCTTTGGATGTGGATTTACTGAAGTCAAGACTTCACAGCTTTGACCAAGACTCAGAATATAGTTTATGGATGCCAGAAAGGTCAGAAATGAAGAACTGGGACACAAGAGACACACCTTAAGAAAAGCACTTTCCTCCCGTCTCTGAAGACTGATCAGCTGTGGCTCTGAAAATCCTGTTCAGCAGCTTGGTCTCCTCAAAATGCCCCAATCTCACTCTATTTGTGTTCCCCAACCCCCAGCTATTTTGTTACATTTAGGAATAATTTTTTCCAGCCCTGTTACACTGTTTCCAGCTGCACGGCACTTGAGGTGCAATGCCCTACCACCTCCCCACCTGCTGAAGCATGAGCTCAGCTACTGAGGCAACAGCCCTAAAGACTTGAAGTTTTAGAAATGACAAGAACAGACCTCCATGGGAGCTGTCTGAAGGAGCAGTGACATTTCTTACATTCATTGTGTATGTTTTGAGTCTTCTTGATATGAAATTAACAGGGAACAAGAGCAACAGGTGAAATTGTGAGGTCCACAATGACTGAAGTGAGGAGCTCTGTTCCCTGGTGCTGCTTCTTACTCCTCTGCTCCTGCTGGCCCCCGGTGCTGTGACAACCTTCCACCTCAGTTTGGTGACAGTCCAGTGCCCAATTCCTCAGCAGGCTCCTTTGTACCCATTTGCTGTGTCTCAGCAGAGATCCAGGCTGCCAGCAGTGCATAAATGCACATAGCCCGGAGCCTGAGGTGGAGAAACACAGGTTTAATGCCTTTTATTCTCTTTTGTCAGAAAAATGTAATTTACTTACTACTCCTATTCACTGTTAAAAGAGAGAGGAGCTTGTTGATACAAAAGTAATACTGCTTTAGTATCCTGATAGCATTAAACCAGTGCAGCTCCCTCAGGATGGACACAGCTTCTGGATTCGAGGTGTTTATAGCACCACATTGCCAGGGGAATGAGCTATAAACACATAGCAGGCCTTTGCACCACCTTTGATGGCATCAGGTCACATTTTCAGTTAGATAAACAAAAAGACCATCCAAAAGCCCACCTCCAATCAAAATAATAATTAACGCTGTGCAAGTGAGGTCTAAATTTCTGCCTATCATGACAGAGAGAGATGCATCCAGAGGGTCCTCTCCAGATGGTCTGTACTAGCTTAGGAGATAGGTCGCTTGATGCATCTCAGTGGGCATTCACAGGCATAGCTAGTGAAGAACATTGACACTTAAGTACTTGACTGCTGAAGACACAGCCATGGTGTTCCTCAACCCTGAACAAATGATACCTGCTTATCTGTCTCCTTGCCACTGTTGTCCATCTCCCCAACTGGCTTGTCATCAAGCTACCTTGCAAGTGTCTTGTTGGCACAGTGCAGCTGTTGATAGGCAGGCAGTTTCAGCAGGGGCAATAAGGACCACAAACACGGCTCTAATGCCTTCTTTGTCTCCTCCATGTCAAATCTGCAGAGCAGTGAGGTTAACACTCATGCGTAGTGTGAGTTTCTACTCCTTTGCCACACATTCTAATTGRGAAGTCTGGTCACATGTTTCTTACAATGTTCCTCAACATCTTTTTATGTCACTATCACCACAATCCACTGACAAGTACATGAAGGAGGGTGGACCAGCCCTTTTTTCCTTACCAAATCATCACAGCTAGAGCATTGAATCTTTGGGGTTAAAACAGGCAAAATAGCTTGTTACACCAAATCTGCCTGAACACCAGCACTTCATTTCACAGACTGTCTCACTACGTTTACCATGATTCTCTGCATCCCCCATCCTTAAAAGAAACAGAGTCAGCTAGACAACAGAAAACTTCAAAGTTCACTCCGTGTGAACTTTAAAGTTCTTCCTTGTAAAATGCTCTGTTAACTAACCAACAGTTCCTCTGTGCATGAGCCTTTCTGAAGCAAACTGAAGCAGTATTGTATCAATCAGGCTCTTCCCTCCCCCACCTTCAAACCCTAAATGCAGCTTGGGAATTCACATTGGTAGAAACACGTGCAGTCACTTTAGCTGACATTTTTCAAACAGGCAACTCATTGAGAGTCTACTCACTGCTGGGTATTTAGAGAGAGGAAGGTGAAATTAAATCCTGCTGACCATACAGCTCAACCCCAGCAAAGCAGTCACTGCCACATTTCTTGGTGATAGGAGGCTTGCTAAAAAAATTCTGCCTGGCTCTCCTCAAACTACCACAGGAAATATCAGTCAGTTTTCACCCTGAAAACATGAAGTGTGAAAAACAAACTATCTAGGGAGAACCAAGCTCACACGACTGACAATTAAGGTCAGAGAAACTGTCTTGAACTAACTAGACTTTGGCTTCAGTCCAGCACCGCAATTCCTACATCTCCATCCTTGCCCTCACAGATCATAACAGGGTATTTTTTTTGTAGTGTGCCTAAGACACAGCACCCCATGGGTTTTGGAATTTCCTTCAAGTTGATTGCATTTTTCAGGCTTTGCCCTTCATCTTTGTTTGGGATACAAGCAAGAAAATCTTGCTGGTTTTACTGGCATGTATTTCCCATCTTGATTCCAGCACAATTTGTTTCTTTGTACAGCAGTTCCATTTAACTTCATGGAGGGGGTGGTGGTGGTGAAATCTCCCCAACAAACTCTAAGGAATTTTATAGAAAAATTTCAGTAACCTCACTAGCCTTTGGTGARGTTACTGACTCCATTGTCTCCCCTAAGTGAAGTTCTGAGATTTAAAATAAATGAGCACTTAATTAGGAATAGAAAGTTTGTTTAGGTCTGGAGGTCTGTTTTTGTAATTTTTCTCAAGGAAGCTTTCTTTTGGAAAGCTGCTAAGTTGCATTTAAAAAAAATCCTCATTTGGCTTCTATGTCCTTTTTTAAAGCATTAGACTGGAAGCACCAAATGTGGTGTTAACACACAGTGTGAGGATCGAAGGGGACAAAACACGTGCCAAGGTCACCTCCTCAGCAGTAGCAAAGGCAAGCTTCACAGCAGTGATATAAAACCTCCCTCTGATACAAGATACCACTCTCAGCTACTTTTTAAGAGCTATAAAAATCCAGAGCAGGCACATATTAATTAAAGTAGTTCAGAGAGAAGCTCTGCGTGTCTGCCTTGGCAGTGGGTGACTGAAGGGCACATAGTACATAGGAGAGCAGAATGTCCATGGACAGAGTTAACTAAAATATTTTAGTTTTTATCACCTCCGAGTTTGTCAGTGGGCAGCACAGATGGTTTGCAGCTGGGGAGCCAGTCAGTGTGCTGCTAAGAAAGCAATGTGACCTGTGTCATGAAGCAATGCATGCTGTAAGAAAGCTGTTCTTCATGACTAGCACAAATCTCCTTCGTTGACATCTAAGTCCATAACCTCCTGTCCTAGCTAGACTAGAAAGCAAACCAGAAGAATACCCCTCCCCTTCAGCACAATATGTTTCTTATTTACCTCCTTGTCTCTCAGTTCTTTGTTTCCCCTAAACAAGACAAACTCAGTTTTCTAGACTTTGGTGATAAGCCACATTTCCACACTGATGTCCCCTACAGAGTACAGGACTCACCTTCCAGAGGGGCAGGTTTTCAGCAAAAGAGGCAGTGATGAGGACAAGGACCCAATCAGGCTTCCCTCAACTCCTTCCCCTTCAAGGTTAGGGCAAGCCAGGCTGAGAGACAATTGAGGTTGGTACCAGCGTGCAAACCTGCTAGCTATGGCAATTTCTCTTCCTTGTCCCCTACTGCAGCCCACCATGAGAAATAAGCCTTTGCTATGAAGCCACTGACTAGACACAGTGAAACAGATCCAGCAAAAGGATGGTGGCTAGCAGGAAGTCTTCCTGGTTTCAACTGGTGATTATTCCAATTGAGTGAAATACAGATAACCCACCTTTTTTAGCTCGTACATTTATCTACCTGTATTTACCTAACCTGCTGGCTTCTTTGTCCAAAATTGCAGCAGGCCTTACACACTCCAATATTTCACTATACACTGGAAACCCTGAAAGCAGTGGAGCAGACCTGGGGGCATAGAGCTAATGGGACCAGAGCCCAGCGGCATTAAGAATCCCAATGCCCATTTGCAAGGCAAAGAAATAAGGGGTATTTGGGTATTCTTGAGGATCTATCATTCAGCATCACCTATGGTGCACAGAAGATGCACTTGAAGGCAGTTTTCTCCCCAGTAAACAATTTGTCAAGAGATGGGCAGTCTAGTGTGATATTTTCCAGGGCTCTGGAAGGATTTAAGTTCCAATTTTACTGCTTGGACCAACGCTTCTTGTAGTGTGGGGAAAATATCTGTCAAATGGAGCTGGTCTTTAAGTCATCAGCACAGTGCTTTGAGACATGCAGCTGAACAACACTCTATTCTTGCCACTCACACATTGCAGGAGAACTAGAGGGGGACGGAAGATAGTTTAAGCTTTTAAAACATATGGAAAACATTATCTGAATAGCAAAAATATTACATAAAACTATACACACATACTTACGGCTCAGATTTGAACTCTCCATAGCCCTTGCTAGACAAGTAGAGATAATGATTTTTTTATTCATAGCACATTGAAAGGGAGTCCCACTCATATTTTCACACGCCCCAGCAGTCAGTCAGTCTCTCTGCTATTATTTATGGCTAAAAGTCCTGGACAGAGTTATGGCACAGAGGAAAAAGGAAAAACRACTGGCTGATGCAAAATACTGTCTGACATTTTTCAAAGGATAATCAATCAGAAAGGACTTGCTGTTAATCAATATGAAACGGATACATTTCAGATCCCCACAGAGCATGCTACAATGTGAAGCAGCTTCTTAGAGCAGCAGGTTTTTTTGTGAAGGGAGTTTGGACAGGAAGTTTTTCTCTTAAGCCTGAATTTCTGACAGCTGCCTAGTACCTTTTTCCCAGACTTGTCACATTTGTGCCAAGATACATAAATGCCTTCTCTTTTTTGCTTCTTAACCACTGCACAGTCTTTCAATTTTTTAAGCAAAGAAAGATAGAAGCCATATTTTCTATCATCTATAGCTGAAGTTTTTCCTGTACAAGGAAATGGCTTCTTGTTATCTGAAGATGACATCTCTATTTTACAGTAAAAGACTCCATCCTCTTTTTATTTGGTTCTCTTTACTCCCCCTATCTCAAAGCTGAACTTATCCAATAGCTTGCAAAGAAAAGTAATAAAAGAAAGATGGTTTTGCTCTGTCTCCTGGTGATCAACACCACTGAGACCCCAAGTAGCAACACACTGGCTAATTCAAGACAGAAACAAGTTCTGTTACACTTAAGTGGCAAGAGAGGATGCAACACTAACCTTGGCACAGTAAATCATTGCCAGAGCTGCCTTGTCTTTCATGGTAGAATTCACAGTGATAGAGGAATCTGTTTTGAATATGAGAAATTATGTTCCATGCATGTTCATTTGGCTTTTGGGTTGTTTTTCTCCTTTACTAAGCTTAACCATGTTGGCTCACTTGCATTACCCTCTTTACCTGTAAAAGCATTTAACAAAACCCCCTTGATGCAGGTGTAATACCAGAGGGCTCACTGTGGCTCCTTTAACAACTCCCAGAGAAAGCTGGATACATCTTCTTTGCACTTACCTCAAGCTGCCTCTGCCTTTCTCCAGAACAATGTACCCCTGAGGGTGAGAAGTCCTTATATCAATAGCATGGTACTTACGTTGAAAACAGAGAAWGGACTTTAAAATGGCCCCTATTCCCAAAGAACATCAAAGGGGACGGCAGTTTGTCAGCCTGTGGGAATGAAGCAGGTCTTACAGGTCTGGACTGCTGTGGAGGCCCAAAGGAAGGAGGAGATCAACGAGCAGTGATGAGAATTGACTTGCTGGTTCAGACTAGAAGTGCCTCTAAATCCGTACAGAACGCTGCAGACTGGCAAGGGCTCCTGGTGACTTCTTGTTAGAGAGGCTCCCTCTGCATGTGCAAAAGACATATATATAGGCACAGGGCCACGGCAATGAGGTACTTCTCAAGGATAACCACATTGCCTTCACAGAAAAACTCCCACCAAAACCATGTTACAGATAGTGCCGAGTTTGGATACTCCCTAAGGAGCCAGAGCAATAGAAATGCAACAGGAAGAGAGCTTCCAATCCCTGCCATTACTGAATACCAGAGAAAAATGTAAGAAGCCCATGGGGATATGTTGTCTTCAGTCCTGTCAGTCACAGATGTGACAGCTGGGACCTTTAGAAACCGTCAAAGGAGGAAAACCAAGGCATTTCAAATGCCAAGTCTGTCAGCAGCATAATTAACATGTCATGTATGGTCTGCTCCAAAGTTCAGCACTTACTGCACCTCCAACAGACACTGCTGCCCAGCTCGTAAATCCTGCACCTTGCAATAATGTCTAAGTCACTGAAAAATCAAGAAAAACCACACACTGTAGTGTTGGAAACACAGAAGTCAGTTTGTAGCCCACAGAGGAAGGCAAGCTAACCTACCACAGGGGCCGTTGCTACTCCTGCTCTAGAGGACCGTCTCTGGAAATTTGTACCCAGTCCTATTCTTACAACAGAACATCCATTTCACGTGGGCAAAACACATGAAACAAAAAAAGGGATGGAGCCAAGTTCTGCAGGGAATTCATAAGCCAAGACAGGTTTGGGGATCTCAGCAGTTGGAGTGTGCTCCCCACTAACCTGCAAGAACCAGTCTGAGGCAGGTGGCACCAAGCACCAGGTAAAAGGGAAAATTTCTCTCCCCCATCTCTAGCAGCGTACCTTTGACAAACTTACAAATGTGAAGTGACAAGCAACTGAAAGAAAAGTCCCATGTTGTGAAAGCCAGCCCATACAGAGAGGCATTGCCAATTCTCCTCCTCCACAGACCAAATGGATGTGCATGGTTAAGTGCAGGACTGTCCTAGTTAAGGTAAAATACTTGGGACAACCTAGATGCTCAGGTTGAGAAAAATCTAAGGTTTCATTTGAAAAAATGGAGATCTGTAGCCATGACTTACCAAAATGACCAGACCAAGGACAGCACTCGAATCTACTATTCAAACACACCTGAGGAAACTTGCTATCACATTGCTTAGAAGCACAGTGTTACTGCCAGCATGGGCTCTTTCACAGCTGATCTCTGACACACAAATCAGGGAAGGCACTGGAAAGGGAAACTTAGAAGGTGAGGTCCACGTGTTACTGCAAGGAACGATGGACTTGTAAGGACTGGGTAAGATACAAGGAAAGAAGGGAAAAAAAACAGGCATGCGAGAAAGGAAAAAAGAGCTTCAAAAGTGATAAGTCTGGTAAAAGAGTAAATTTTATAGAATGTAACAATTAGCAATGAAGACATACAAGGAAGTTTTATCTATAGACTGCTAGAAAATTTAAAATCATAAGAAAATAAAACAAATCTATTTCTGTGTAATAAGTATATTGCCTCCCTTCTTCTTTCAGATTGAATTTAAATGATGCAAGTTAAGGATCTCTTATAAACAACAATGAATCTTAGTTTAGAAAATATTTGTAAAGGAAGTTTTCCTTGCCAGTTATTATTTCTGAAAAAGTGATTGGGAAAAAATCCCTCTTCAGTGATACCACTGGCTGCTTAAAAATAGAGGACCTGTAGTCCAATTTTTGCCTCAACATTATTTTCTTGTCTCACAAACGGAAAAGACCCTGACCCTGTGGTCAGCCCATCGGTTCCATTAAACAGACCAGTTTTATCAGGAGTTCCTACATCAGAACAAAGGGAGAAACAGCAAAGCAGAACAAAGAGGTGAAATGGATACCTTGTACTCCTGATGACTGAAAAGCAGTATCTGAGCCATGCAGAGAGCTCTCAACACCACAATCAGATAGAGACAGGATATAGCACTATCTGAACACATGCTCAAAATGCTTTGGAGAGAAATAGTTATATCCAAGCTGCTGCTGTAGGCAGGAGGGTCTTGCTGAGATTATAATCAGCTGTGTGAATGAGCACAGAGATAAACCACATTTGGCTAGATGAGTTTTTGTTAAGACTTGCCAGTGGTACAGGAAAAAAATAAAATTGCCCTTATAATGAAAATGGTGTCATTCGCAGCTCTGCAATAAGCAGTATTTATCATGAATCTTTGATTCCTCATGCTGCTATTGCAGCTCCTCTGGGATGGCATTAATGTACCATTTCTCTCCATGGCTCCTACTTATCTCAAACAGTCTCTGCTACAAACAGGATTTTCACCCCTGGCCTGTGAAATTTCTTGAATTATCTGATAAGGGAGAGTTTCAGCCACAACCCACAGCAGGTCCAGGATTCTGCCCAAATGTTATAATAAGATGTGGGTCATCTGTGCTATACACAGTAGTACGAAGTACGATAAGGGTTTTACTGAAACTTTTTTACAGAGATGTATAAAAGTTCAGCACAGCTTCATCATTCAGTAGAACCACATTCATCTCATGCAATCAAAATCATCAAAAGTGATTTTACAGAAAGGAGTATTTTTTTAAAAAAGTTATCTTTAGCTAAGGTCTAGCACCAGACAAACATGAATATTTAAGAAAGTTAGACAGCAGCACATCTTAAAAAACAAGTTATAATTAGCACACACTAGCTTATGTTTTCAAAGCATTTTACAAAAACATGAATTAATTAAGCCTCACAACACCCTTGTGAGATAGTTAAGTGTTATTAGTCCCATTTTAGAGACAGAGAAACTGGCATGGAGAGTATAACCTGCTTGCCACCACACATCAAATCCAGATACAGAACATCAGATTTTCCATTTCTTTGCCACATGTGGTCTGGTCTCTTAAAAGCTGCTGGTTTTTCAGTTAGTTTCCTCTCATCCCTTTTAAGACAGCTGTCCTTATTTCAGTCTGATATGAAAAGGTACTCACCCAAACAGAATGGTTTGGGTTGGAAGGGACCTTAAAGATCATCCAATTCCAACCCCCCTGCCATGGACTGGGACACCTTCCACTAGACCAGGTTGCTCAGAGCTCTCCATCCAACCTGGCTTGGAACAGTTCCAGGCATGAGGCATCCACAGCTTCCCTGGCAACCTGTTGCAGTGCCTCACCACCCTCACAGTAAAGAATTTCTTCCCAATATCTAATCTAAACCTAGCTTCTTTCAGCTTAAAGCCATTACCCCTTATTCTATCACTACATCTTTTAAACTACACTACTCTTTTAAAAAGACATAGGAGTGGTGCTTCAGCCCTCTAATCATCTTTGTAGCCCTTCTCTGGAGTTGCTCTATCATATTCAGGGCCCCAGAGCTGGACACAGTACTCTAGGTGATCTCATGAGAGCAGAATGGAAGGGGAGAATCACCTCCCTTGACCTGCTGGTCATGCCTCTTTTGATGAAGCTTCTGCCCTGGTGTGTTGCCTCCCCACCAGATATGGGGTGATTGAAATCCCCCATGAAGACCAGGGCTTGAGAACAAGAGGCTGCTCCTATCTATGGAGGGCTTCATCTACTTGGTCTTCCTGCTTGGGTGACCTGCAGCAGATCCCCACTGTCACCTGTCCCTGCCCTCCCTTTAATCCTGGCCCATAAGGTCTTGGTTAACTCCTAGGCTGAGCTCCATGCACTCCAACTGAAGCTCCCTGCACTCCAGCCACTCATTGACATAGAAGGTGACATCTCCTTGCCTCCAGTGCCTGTTCTTCCTGAAGAGCCTATATCCTTCCATTCCAACACTCCAGCCACAGGAGTTATGCTACCCCGTCTCTGTAATAGCCCTCCACACGTGAGCACACAATTCATGACAAACAAGCAGAATTACGGAAAACATTTTTTATAACTCTGTGCTGCTGGAAGCTGTTTAACAAAACACTTGACATGGGTATTTCCATACTGCCAGAGTGTCACTTCTCATCAGGCACTTGCCACCAGGAAACTTGCTGAGGTCTATCTGCAATGCTGGTACAGCCCAGAATCTGTAAAAAACGTAAGATTTCTTTGCCACTTCCAAACAAGGAATCTCGCTCTGGCAGGAGGTCTTCTCTAGGAAGAACTCATGTAACTGCACTGAAAACAAAGAGACTGTTATCAAGAAGGAGTCTCAAGGTGAAGCCAAGGGCACAAATATATTTCAGAATATCTGGAAATGTTCATATATTGTGCTTTTGTAGCCTTTCTCTGGACTCACTCTATTATGAGCGATAGTCTGGAGGCATCAGACATCCTAGGGGCTAGAAAATAGAGTCACTTTGAGAGGACAAGTTCCCTTATCATATCGCTCTTGCACTGAACTAGTGAGTGACAGACTAGGATTAAACTTCCAAACCACATGAAAGTTCAAGTCAGTGGATAGTTTAACTCTAAACTGTCAAATTTAACTCTATAACTGTCAAACCTGGGAGATCTACTGCTGCCTTTTTGCCAACCCAGGCCCCAGATGTTAGTGGAGACATAAAAATAAACGTAGTTCTTCCATCTTCGGTTACATACATCCATTAGACACTATTCAGAGTCCAGGAAGTTAGTTTCATGACAGCTTGATCTGAAGATCCTCCCCATACTTTTGGATCAGCTTCATGTGGTTATGGTCCACTGACCATTGCTCTGGGAGGTGCTTGGGCTTCATGCTGTCCAAGAAATGCTGCCTCCAGCGTTTTTCCAGCTGCATAAGGGAGCGCAGGCCTCCTTTAGCACAACACTGCACCACCTTCAGTCCATGTGGCACGTAGCTCTCATTGCAGATCCTGCCAGGACACAAGCACAATTTATTTTCACACAAGCCCACTGTCAGACTCTAGATCTGTCTCCAATGAACAGCAAGACACTGAAGATACTTTCAGCTGCAGAGTTTAATTACAGACAAACGATAAGCTAACCAAGAGGGAGAGTTTTAAGCTTTGCTTCAATACCAGATTGCTTTCTGGAACACAGTTACACTGTAAAACTGGTTTCTCCGAACCGAGAAAGTGTTCTTCTTTTATAGCAACACAAAACAAAGCTCTTAAGGTCCATTACAAGCTCCTCAGGAGACTGCAAATTTCTCAAGGCAAGAACTACATGACCCTCCAGAGCACTGAGCCTGTCACTGAACTCCTTGCCTGCATAGGTTCTGAGTTATAACATCAGCACATTACAAACAACAGTGAGCATAACAAGGAGAAATTACTGGTTTCATGCAGAGACTAGATACTTGTTAAGAAAAAGTATCTGGGGAGGCTTTGAGAAAGTGGAGGAGACTTCTGATATGATTGTCCTTCAGACTCCTTTCCTGATCTGTCCTTCAAAAGAAGTATAAAATGTTGGAGGGGAAGATGAAGAGCAAGAACAGAAGACTGCTGAAGAGGAAGGAAAAGAGGGAAAGAAACAAGAGCTGCAGTTCATAGACCAGTGGTGGGGTGAGGGGAGACGCGTATAAACAAAAACAAAACCAGTAAGAAATGCAATACAAATGACTAAAAACCTTACATCCAGCCTACACGGGCTTGCTATACCTGGTTTCCAGACCAGCTGCTGCCTGAAGCATCTCTGGAGTGACTGTCTCTGTATTATAGAAGTCCTTGATGCTTTGCAGCAGCTCTGCCTTGCGAGGGTCAGGCAGGCTGTCTGCATTCAGCAGGGCTCGCGCCCCCGAGCGCACTTGCCTGCGCAGAGGGTCCTCC
Source organism: Amblyornis subalaris (assembly GCA_018881555.1). Classification (NCBI taxonomy): domain Eukaryota; kingdom Metazoa; phylum Chordata; class Aves; order Passeriformes; family Ptilonorhynchidae; genus Amblyornis; species Amblyornis subalaris. The sequence continues at coordinate 1,064,619 of JACAXG010000142.1, read as the reverse complement.
AGGAGACGCATCCCTTCCTCGGAGCCGATGGGGGCCCCAAACTCCTCAGCCAGCTGCTGCTTGAAATGGTTGTCATAGCAATTTGAAATGGCATGGCAGGATGTGCAGAGTAGGAGCACATCATGTGAGTTGTGGTCCTTCATCTGGATGGGGAAGTGTCTTCGGTATTCATGAGGAACAACATTCTTCCTAAAGAAGACAAAACAGACAACTCATTACATTTGTCTGGAGCTGCTGCTTCCCAGTTCCTCCTCGTCCTGGCCCAGAAAGGGCGAACTAAAACTAAAAGTCCAGGAAAACAAAGATTACCAGGATCAGGACCCTTAGTACAGCAAGAGATTATTTTAATTCTTTTTATTTGCATTTTCTGCATTTCTCTTTTTTCCCCTTCCAAAAATTCATGTCTTTTAATTAAAAAGATTCATATCGTAAAAAAAAAATACATCAAGTAACACACTATGAGAAGTGTACTTCTCAACTAAGCAGTAGCAGACAAAAACACAAAGACAAAAATCTTGTTCTTTTTGACCTCATGAGCTTTAGGCTCACCTAAACCTTTCAAAAACACAAGGATTAGGTAGTGAAAGGAATAGTACAGCCATTTTCGGAAGGGGATGCCAACCACCCAAAGTGTGTCAGCACACTGCTGCCCCCATCATTCAAACTGCAGCACATACTTTGCTTTGCTCTCTCCTAGGATCAATATCTCCTGCCTCTATAAGAGGAAAGGCTGGTCTCTTCAGCATCTCGCTTACACAGCCACATACAACTGCAGAGCATTCCAACAGCGATAGCCCACCCAGGATGTGAACAAGCACAACGTTTCAGACCACTAACCAAGCTTCTGGATGCCAAACCAGATGCAGACCTCAGTTCTGTTTTAAAACATGCATTTTTCTCCTATCCACTAAACAACTCACCGGATATAGGATTCTCGCTTGCCACATACAACACACAGGTTTTCTTTGACTGTCAGGTAATAATCAACTTGAGACTCGGGACGTCCTGAAGGCTCAAACCGCAGCTTCACAACAAATGGGTCTGTGCTAACTAACTCTGAAAGAGTAAAGGCAAAGAGAGAATATTCAAGACAAAGTTATATTTGAAAGCTAAAATAACGATGCTACAACGTAAGAGTCATTCTAGTGAATCCCCAACAGTATTTCCAATAAGAAAGGATACAAAAAAAACCATGCTCCAAGAGAAGAGAAGAGAAGAGAAGAGAAGAGGAAGAGGAAGAGGAAGAGGAAGAGGAAGAGGAAGAGGAAGAGGAAGAGGAAGAGGAAGAGGAAGAGGAAGAGGAAGAGGAAGAGGAAGAGGAAGAGGAAGAGGAAGAGGAAGAGGAAGAGGAAGAGGAAGAGAAGCTGTATTTCAAATAGATCAGGAAAAGTATTATTCCTACCTCCAATCCCTTTGTCCAGATACCACTGAGCCTTCTTGCGATCACAAGTGCACAGGGGCTGTCCATCTGGTGCATGCAGGAAGCAGTTGTCATACAGTGGAGATTTCCTATGAAACAAGGGCAGTATTAAGCAACTATAACAGCATGCAAAAAACCCCAGAGCCCTCTATAGCTCTGTGTGCCACACTGCAATTCATGCGGCCTCCTCCAAATCAGAGGAGTACCCCTGAAGACACACTTGAGGCTGCTGAGACTCCACAGGCTGCTGCTAAGGGAAACAGTACATCTGAAAACTTATCCAGAGTTCACTAACTGACCCTAAGGTCTCTTTGCTCTCCTGATGCCAACAGAATTGTAACTCTGAATCCCAGTCTTGAATAGATTACATCAACGATGACAGCCTTTAAAAAAAATTGCATTAGAAAACAAAAGAGAATTGAAGTCACAAAGGATGGTGAGCTAAGAGTAAGCTCAAAGAGAGCGTCAACTTACAGGCAAGGCAGTTTCAAGGATCAGCTGCCTAAGCCTGGATTTTAATGTTTTAGTACAAAGACTTCTCTAAAACTTAGTGTGAATAGCAATTACTTCATTCATCCAAGAGAAATGGTCCAAAAACACTCTTGCAGCACTGGGAACTCAAACACGAGTCCAGGAGAACAACAAAGCTGAGCTAATGCCTTCAAACACAGGCCCCAACCTTTGGCAGTGACAAGAAGTCCTGCTTGAGCAGTCTCTGGTGGTTTGTGGCAGTGTGTGGAAGGGCTCTGTTTTGCAGAAAATGTTTCCTTACTCTGCCAACCTCCTTCAAACAAAACTGAAGAGTGAAGCAGGATGGGCTCAGAGAGGACCTGGGAGGAACTGGCCAGACATGTCACAATACACCGTAGAAAACTTTCCCTTCTCTACAGCAAGATTGTACAAATTAGTACTCAGCAGAGATCTACCAGCTAAAAAGGTTGATTTGCAGGCTATGTAATCTAACAAAAGGATTTCTTCTGAGGTCCATGAGGGGAAAAAACCCAGCAAAAGATACAGGAGGTCTCCTTCCACTAAGCATCAACAGTTCAACTCAGTCACCACGACAATTTCAGTACTTTCCAACTCTAAATGAATAAACATTAAAACTAAACAGACTTAAACAGAAAGGAAGAATGAAAAAGGATTTTTGAAACCAGACCCAGTGTTATTACAGACCAGAGCCACACTGCCGTAAATACTGTAAAGAACAGTGAGTCTACAAATCTCTCATGAAGTCAAGCACAGTTAAAACAAAAAAATAAATTAACAAATATGGGGAGACCTCAATTTATCTTGGAATGTAACTTCATTTAAATTTTAATCCTCCCATGAGATGCAGTCCTCCTGCTTTGTATTACACAGCCTCCAAATGAAAAATAAAAAAAATCTGAAGGACTTGCTCTGTAAAACACAATACCATTAATGACTGCTAATGAAATCAATCCTACTGACTACTACTACATTAAAATGTCTCCATCACCAATCCAATAAACTTAAAAAGGAGAAAACGAATAMAAAAATGTCTTTCTTTCCCAATGATAATTACATATAATTTTAGTTCTCACGTCCAGTGATAAATTTTATTAGATTGTATTCCAACAAAACCAAACATACCAGCTCCCCATGTCTTCCACTGCATTGAGCCTTAACAGACTTCTCCAACTTATTTTTAATTTAAAAACAACTGAACTGTCACTAGCAACAGGCCTTAAGAATTCAGGATCTGCTTCAAAAAATCGCTTGCAAGGATGGTGATCCTGAATCCAGCAACAGCTGCCTCTGCAAGGCCAAAGCAGCACCATTCTCTCCTCTCTCCCCCTGGCCAACACAGAAGGGCAGTTCTTTGCTGCTACCACATGCTGTTCCCCCCTGTGCCCTCTGGCACCTCACATAACGTCTTATCCCTGTTAACCTTAGCTATCAGCTCTGCTCAGTACCCTGTCGTCTCTGTGGCCACAGTGATATGGCACAGCAAAGGACAAATAACAGTCCATGAGGCAGATCCTGATGCAAGGACAAGCTCTATGCAGCTGCCACCTTTTCACTGGAGGAGACAGGGCACAGCTGTTTGAGCAGTAGAATCACAGAATATGCTGAGTTGGAAGAGACCCACCAGCATCATCAAGTCCAACTCCTGGCCCTGCTCTGGACACCCCAAGAATGACACCTGGACAGCCAACTGTCTCCTGCTGGGACTCTGCTCTCTGGCTAACATTTCCACAGGGGAAAGAAGGGCAAAAGTTGAAGACAACACCTCCACTTGCTCATGATCTAAGTACAGATCTAAGTGCTGCCCCTGCTTTCAACAGCACCTAGAGGAAAATTAGGGAAACAAAAACAGGATCTGACCTCCATGACTATTAGGTCTTGTGTTCCCTTTCCTAGCTCCTATGACCTGCTTTGTTTAATGACTACAGCATGAGGCTCTCATGCTCTCAAAGTTTTCTATCTGCAATGCAAAGAGTAAGATGTGCTCATATACTCACCGTGCAGAATATCCCACACCCAGAGGCTTTCGCCTCTGCTTCCGTGGATCTCTTGTTTGCTGATTGCCAGAGGGCTGGCCATTCACCCAAGATTTCCGATTCTTTGTTTTCTGAGGGGACCGTCCCTCTCCACTCTTCTCCTCTCCTGTGCTTCCACTCCTTCTTCCTCTAAATGGGATATCCACCAAGTCCTGGCATTTACCCCGTGCTTCTTCCCAAGCAGTGACAGAGTTTTCAGATGTAGCAGGGAAGCCGGCAAATCCCAGCAAATGGAAGAACAGAGCCACCGAGACCTGGGCATCCCTAGCAGCATAGAGAACCTGCAGAAAAGCACAGACATCGAGATACTGACAAACAGCAAATACCCCCAAACATTATCAGTCTTTAACACTCGGTACAGTAAAGCCAGAAGCTGGATTCATTTCCTTTTGAAGTTCACATGAATTTTGGCCAGTTGAGTGGCATTTTCATAACACCTCCACACCCCACTACGCAGGGTAGTGCCCCCAGGAACTGCAAGGGACTGAAAAACTTCAGGACAGACATCCTCGTACCCCACGAATGCCTCCCTCATAAAAAGCTCTCTTTTACCATACTGGCTACGAGTATTCAGCATGGTTCTTTGTCCTCTCACTCCCTCTAGCGATCATTGGCACCGCAGACACTTGCCGCTTGACTGAACACACAGGGCAGTGCAGGAAAACACAGTGCTCTAAGAAAGGTGACCAAGATTTCCAGTATCCCTCTAATATTGCACTGACTGCTACAGACTGAAAAAGATAATAAAAAGGTGAGGTTTTGGTAACATTTCTTCAAGGGATCTTCCCTTATAGATCCTAAAGGACTAAAGGAAAACAAGGGTCAAGAATCCATGGAGAACAGCAGAAAATTATCTTCATGGAAAAGAAGGGAAGTGCAGGCAGAGAATCTGAAATTAACTTCAGACCATGTCACACATACGGTTTTGAGGGAAAATTTGAATAGGCTCAGATCTCCCTGTTACAAAGCCTATTTTTCTACTAAGAAGGTTACTTTTCCTCCCAAAGCAGTAAGTTGCAGTGGAGGACGCACCTGATCTTGYGTCAGTTCTTCTGCCTCCCAGTTGCTGCAACGTACATGAGGAGACTTGTCAAGCGGAAAGTTCAGGACTTTTTCAGMTAAAGACTTAAGGCTAAGGCAGTTGTGAAGTAGATCCTTCCTTCAGTTCAACAAAGAAAGTGAAAAAAACATATTAGAAATTAAACTATATACTCATGCACATTCAGATGGCCTCATACAGCCTGAACCTGCCAGAACACAATGCACATGATGCATGACTCAAACAGCACACAGTCACCTGTCAGCTTTACAGGCCCTCTCCCTCCTCTCTGCTAAAATGTCCTTTCTAGATTTAGTAATTACCTCGTGTCAGCAATATGCAAAGCAGCCAAGGCTGGGAGTTAGTAACATTTAAGCCTGAAGTGTTTGGCTCTGAACTACTCACTTCTGAACTAAAGAGGTCCATCACAAAGTGATGGACCACCTGTCCCAGGGATTCATGAGAAGCCCAAGAACCAGGAATGACTTGGAAGAATCCTGGCCACTAGAGACAAGAAGTCCATTCTCATTTCTAAAAGGCACCAATAGGTCAGCAAACCCACGGCCCAGATCACTAACACCACACCCAGACATTCCTATAACTGTACATAAAGAATATTTGCAAGTAAAGTATTTTGTTTGAGGAAGAAAGAAGGATAAGAAAATGGTATCACAACTGTAACCTTTCCATAGAAGCATTGTTATTAAAAGAGAAAATTAGAACTAGTTTATTTAGTAATTTTTCAAAAAATCTTGAAATTCAACAGTTCCACTTACGTGCCCTGRGCACATTTAACCCACACTTCTAGGCAGTGTATTCTAACATTTGCCGACACAATGATCACTCTCACTGCATTACATCGCTGTGCTTGGACTTCTCAAAAGCTGAAGCACGATACACAGAAAAGTCCACAAAGGTATTAGTCTGTTAGAGAAGACTTAACAGACACAATTAGCAAATGAAATCTTTACGAAGATTTCATTTCCATTAAGATCACAGAACAGAAGCATAACGTTCTTGGGCTGCAGCTATCAATGCCCATTCTCTAAAGCCACCCTGAGAACTCCAGACATACCAGCCTGGTATCATTCAGCATAAGCAAATTATTTAAGAAATATTTCCAACTCAAATGATGTCTCAAACAGAGTTACCTCTGTCTTCAGGCACCTACCGCTGTCTCATGGCTAAATACCGGAGATCCATGCTCCCTTTGACTGAGAGACCATAATCATGAAGTAACTTGCAAGCATCTTCCCAGCATCCTACCCCAACTTTCAACACAGCAGTATCTGCCATGATGTCCAACAGGGCCTTTGGAAGAGTCTGTCCACTGGCAACAAGCCTGGGCAACCGAACAAGAATGCAGAGACCACTGGAAGAAGCCATCTGTAGTAGGGATACAGGATTTGCTTTTCCCTCCACAGATACCTGTAATGAAGTAAAAAAAATGAGAGTCCAGGTTACAGCATTATTAGTAATACTGGAGCAAATTGCAAATTGCAAAAAAGGCCACTGAAGGCAGGAAATACTTATCAGTTTATACAGTCAAGTATTGTCACATCTCTAAAAATTCACTGCAAGTTATGTGGTCTTTTTCACAGTATTACTGTCCCCAAGCTACTTCTTGCCACACTCCCACAAGACAATCTTTCCCCCTTTCACCCTTCCCCTTCATAGCTGAGCTGGTGGAAGAAATCAGACACATTTTTTAATCCACATCAGCACAAAGCCATCCACTATATAAATGTTTATGACAAACACACTGTTTAGATGTAGCTTATACTAATGACTGTGGGGTGAATAAATTTCCAGTCAAAACAATGGCAAAGCCAGGCTTTATAAATCACTTACAACCTGTTTTGAGATATCACACATGCAAATGTACAAGCAGAAGAGGGATTTTGCTTTCTCCTTGTCCCAGTGAGTTTTATCTACATATCAGCATTATCCTCGTTTTTTGGATTTCTCATTCTTAAGATATCGTTTCTTAAATATGTAGCTGGATTTAAAATAGTGTAAACCCAAGCTACTTCTACAAAGTCACCTTTAAAGAGATATTACACAAAACACCTAATGCTATACTTAGCATTACAGGAACTCAGTAAACAAATAAATCTAGTGAATTAAAAACTTAGCATACTTAAACGTAAGAGCAAACAAAATTAGCAGCTACTTCACTGCTGTCATGACAGACAATCACACAGTTTCAATAGTCAGTCTTGCGCTATCTGTTTAAGCAGAGGAAATACTCCATTCTCAATGATTTCCCCATGCAATTTGCAATCTAAAGGATGGGCGCTTTTTGATCACTCACCCACTCACAATCAATTCCAAGCACCGGCCACTTCTCCAGCTGCTTCTTCAGCAATGGTTCAACATGATCCCACTCCTCCTGCTCTGAAACTGTCACTATGTCTGCACCAAGGGTCCTCTCCACCCACGAAAGGGTGGGAGACCTGAAGAAGGAAAGCACGTCCTTATCCTCTGCCTTCATCAGTTTCTCATCTCCTGACTTTACTGCTGCTTCCTCTTGCTGACTACTACAGCATGTTTTTCCTTTCCGACGTTGGGTTGCTTTCCACAAAACCAGGCCCCCCAAAGCAACACCCAGCAGGGTGGCCAAAGTAATTGTCACTACTGTTTGCTTGGCCATTTTTTATTGCCCTTACACTCCCTTCACTTCACCCACTCAAAACAGCACTGTAGGATTTCATCATGGCCTGCAGGGAAAAATGAGAGAGACAGAAATCAACGACAACTTAATGAAATGCGTTTAGAGATATTAAATACATACAATGGTATCATAACAAGGTTCTAGCCACAACTTGTGATGCTGATAGAAAAAGGACTGTGTCCCACTTTGATAGACTGGGGACCTGGAGACAGACCGCTGCAGTGATGGACTGGGCAGTAAGAGCTGAATGCTGCTGTTGATCACACCACTAAAAACCTTAAAGGGAATCCATTAATTTATACTGATGCAATTGGATGCTTCCACAAACTCTGCTATTCCAAAAATAAACTAGTCACGGTTATTATCAACATCTTTTAGTTCAGTTTGGAACTAGATGAACCTAAACAAGGGCAAAATGAAATTGCTGCAGAATAAGCACGTCCATTCACGCATTAGTAAATAACAGGCATTTATCCATTACATTCACAACCATACTAGAGTCAAACGGCTCCTCAGGCATCGAAAAGCCTTAAAGCAGCAGCATCTATTTATAACATAGTTGTCCCCCTATCATACAAAAGCTCAGTACCCCTTCAGTAAACTGAAATCAATCCTGCCCCTGCATCCCCACCTCCCCCATCCACCACGTTGTTTCTAAAGGGCTCCCCTTGCGCACTCTTCCCCACAAGCACAAGTTCTGGTGCCGGTGCTACTCCAGCCCTGCTCAGCGGCTCCCAGCACCCCGAGCACGGCCCGGGCACCTGCCTGAGCGCCAGCGAAGCAGCAGGTCATTCACTGCCACCCCGCGAATTGAGCGCGAACACCGAATGCGACGAGGCCGCCCGCAGCGATGGCCTGTCCCTCAGTCCAACAGCCACTGCCCCTCTGGGAACCGCGGGGTGCCTGTGATCCCAGACAGGCCCTTGTGCGGACCTCCGGTCGGGGCAGGAGAAGCCCCGATGAGACACCCCGGCCCCGGCTCAGCCCCGGGGGCAGCGGTGCGCCAAGGCCCGGGGGCGGGCCCGGGACGCGAGCCGAGCGCTGGTCCAGTCCGCCGCCAGGCCCAGCGGGATGGGGGTAGGCGGGGTAGCCGCGGCTCCTCTCGGCACCAGGGCGAAGGCGCTGCCCGCTTTAGGCTCCGTCGGGGCTGTCCCAGGTAGAGGCCCAGGCGCCGGGAGCGAGCACGCGGGAGGCCGCGGGCGCAGCTGACCGCGCACCTGCAGCCGCGGCCGCCGCTTCTCCGAGATGCGCGCAGCAGTCTCTCCCCCGCGTCGGCCCCGCCGCCCGCCTGCGAGCCCGCCGGGCGCCCACCGACCCGCCTGCTGCCTGCGCCCCGCGGAACGGCTGCGTACGGCTGCGGGAACCCCCCGCGGGGCGGTCGCCACACACACCGGGAGCCTTAGAGTGGCGGACGCTTCCTCTGTGCCGGCGGAGAGAGTGGGCGGTGGGCGCCGCCATGTTGTACGGCAGCTGGTGGCGGGGCGGCTGTGTCCGTGGACAGGCGTCGGCATGCCTCCAGCCGGGGCATCAAATACTGGCAAAAATACTGAAAAGCCGGCTTTTTTTAAAGGAGATTTTTGAAGTGAAAAGACCGGTTTGTTGTCTGCGACTAGGGAGGGCTTGAGGAGCGAGCTGCAGCGGGGCCGTGGAAGCCACCCACACGCGGAGCAGTGGGGAGGCCCTGGGGCAAGAGGGACAAGAGAGAATGGGAAGAACAAAGGCAGCCAGGAAAATAAATAGCAAATCGTAGCCACCTCCAAAGCGGCAAACTGGAAGAAAACAAAGAGGGGAAAAAATCAAATGGAAAGTGTTAAGAAATTAACAGAGGAATAATCATGACAAGTAATTGTTCCCCTCGTGTGTGGGGAGAAATATAAACGTTACAAGTGTGACACCACAAAACCTGGACAGTGAGTGTACAGGCAGCAGCTGTGTTCAGGGTTATGATCAAGGCTTGAGGCCATCATTGTCAAAAAGCAAACAAGTTTCCAGCCCACATTCTGATGCAAATGAAAGGATCTGAGCACCCAATTTCTTCAAATTCCTTTGCAATTCCCAGTATCTCCCAGTTTTTGTGCTGTTTGAATTCCAGCTAGCTGCATCTGTTTGAAGTAGAGACTGAATCCACAGAAAATTCTGCATTAAATCGATTTAGCAATTTGACAGCATCAAATTTTGTTTTGTTTTAACTTTCCCACTTGTAATCATCGGGGTAGGAGGATCTTCCTAGCAGAGACTTGGCATTTAGCAGACACATTGTCCAAAGAGTGCAACAAAGCAGCTAATGGCTGACATCCGGGAAAATCTCTATAGAAGCGGTATTTTTTTCTGTATGTAGGTGAATGCTCATCTTTATTTTCCCCCTTCTTTTTTTCTGAAGTCGGGCATGAGGTACAGACCTATTGATAGCACGCAAGGAACACAGGTAATTTCCAGAACACTTTTCTGAACAAATAAGGCCCTCTCCTTATCAGAAATAAGATGACAAGGCCATTAAAGGTCAAGCAGCTACTTGTCTATGCCAGCATGGTGTGAGCATACCAGGTCTCAGACTTGAATCTGTATTTTGAATGTACAAATGCTTTATACCTCAGAGTTACAGCTTCCGTATAATGTGTTTCTGCACAGCCCCTCAATCTTGCTCTACAGTGAAGAGATTTTTATCCATTTTTATATTAATCCACTGGGGGTTACAAAGCATTGCAATCTCACTCATTGCAGTAACTCACATCTTGTCTCTGGTTCATTCTACTCTAGAGGGAAGGTCTGCATCTCCCTTATAGTAACAACCTGGCCACAGCTTCTCCATCCATCCCCTATGCTCCAATGCACCAGACAGAGCTGACCAGCTGAGTCAGAGGTCACCAACCAGGAGCCAGCACTACTCCGAAACTCCTCACATGACGTGTGGTCAGAAGAAAAGTGCATCACATACATGCTCAGGAGAGAAAGCTGGAGGGGTCTGGCAGTACCTGAGTTCCCATAGTCGGATAGACATGTTCTGCCTCTTTCTCTCCCTCTCTCTTCCCTTCACACACATTCCCTGAGGTATAATGCTTTGTTCTATATGGTCATTGTAATCTAGCATAAAACTGGATGGCTGCTTGGCTGGACAGTCCCACATTTCCTGTTGTACCTGTGATTGCCTGCTCACTCCCTGCTCCCTTGCTTCAGCACCCACGTTTCTGTAACGACAGGGTCAGAGAATCATGGAACTGATCCATCGGTAAACTAGTTCAAGGAAAAAAGGTAACACCTGTGGACATGACAGACTTATTTCAAGGCCCAAGTGACTGCAAGGAGAGCCAAGAAGATAGTGTGGCTGGGCTCCAGGATCCAGCTGCTGCATTGTGGGATAGACAAGGCATTCTTAAGACAACTCTGTCAGAGCTCAAGATAAGTGCAGAATACTGAACAAATCTGCAAAGGTTGTTCATAGCTAGTCCCTTCACAATAAACTGGCATCCACACAGAAATCTGAAATAGGCCAAGTTTTCATTTTACAAATTGTTTATTTTAGTTCCTAAAGTAATAGAAGTTTAAGTGTAAATTAGCAATAGAGAAAAATGCAATAAAATACCCCAACATTTATTACACAGTGAAAGTCTCACAGAGCAGATGCTAGCTTTTCTCCAAATAATGAGATTGTATCCCTGGTTGCATTTAAAGCCTTTATTTTTCATGGCATCACTGACATTACAGAGTCCTGTAACCCACAAGTCTCTTTAACAGCTTGTCTTATACCTACATAGCCATTTATTCAAGTATAAAGATTAAATTAAAAATAAATGAAAGCAACTGATGCATGAGTGCACTCTGGCAAAAAAAAAAAAAAAAAAAAAAAACAACAAAGAAAGCCAAGTTCCCAAAGCCTGATGGGGACATTGCTCAAGATGAGAAGATAACCAAGTGAGCCAACACCAACTGCTGGTTTAGCCTTGCTTATAAGACCTCTTTTATGGCAGGTAACTGGAAGCTTTTACATGGTAAACAGCAACATTTGCTTTTCTGTCTCTAGCCTAATCTGAGGTCTCTGCAGAGGTCTCTGTCAAAAGACTAATTTTTAGCCTGATTTCCTTAAGAAAGAAGGTTTATGCAATTACACTATCAGTTAGTGTTTCTGCCTCTGGGTCCCATTACTTCCTCCACTTTCCTTGCCAAAAAAAACATGTTTAAACCATTGCTAAATTCCATCTAAATTTGTACAAAGGTAACTTAAGTGGAATGCAAAGCCAAATAGATGAAACAGGTCCTAATAAAGCTGTCACTGGTAAAATGGCAAGCATCTGCAGACACTGCTTAATATACACGAGAGAATCCACACAGCAGTACCACATCAAGACAAGTCCACAGGAAACCAGGCTTCACTTGTTGTGTTGATCACAGAAAAAGAATTATTTTTGTAATGACATTAGCTCATCCTTTAGGATGGAGAAGACTAGTGTAAATGACTCGGTGTTCAAAGGAAAATCAATGATCATGGAATATCAAAGGAGAGAGGCTCCAGTGAAGATTTAAATTGCTGGTGGCAGACAATGAGCAGAGAGCTGCATGTAGTCCCCACTAGCTCATTAATAGCACTCTCTTTGGGGCCCCATCCCAAGCTACAGAAGAAAACCAAACTCACCTTTCAACTCCTAATGTGATTTATTTTCCTCCTGTCAATGGTAGTAAGCCCATGACTACATATGCAAACAAGCCATTTTGAGCAGGGTTTGTTTTAACAAGGTTGATACCAGGGAGGCAGTAGGGTTTCTTTCCTCAAGAAGTCAGAATGAAATGAGTTTCAATCAACTGTGAAGCCACAGCCTAAAGGTGGAGTTTCACACTGCAACGAGGTGGATAGAAGGTTTAGCTTCTGTTGAAAAGGCAATTCTGCTTCCCCTTTCTACCTGTTGGCATTCTTCACCAGCCTCACTTCTGCAAACACTGGTGCCTGCTTGATTCAAGGAATTAAGTGAGCAGAAAGCTAGCACAGCAAAAACTTGAGTTTTTTTCTGGTTTAACTCCTTGTACTAGCTCATCATACAGCCAGATCTCAGTGAAACTACATCCTAAGCCAAAAGATGAGTCAGTGGTAGCTCACTGCAGAGATCTGACAGTTTGCAGGTTTTGCAAAGAATCTGAAAAAAGCTCTCTCAAAGGTGTAAGTTGCCAGATAATCCCATGAGGATGAGTTGTATTAACATCGATCATCATCAATGTATTTCTTCCTTAATTGCCAACTCTTTTCATTGCTTATGTAAAAGCAGAGATGAATTTCACAATTCCATTCCTTGAAGAGCTGCTTAACTTACCCCGGTGCTTCAGTCCAGAAGGCACACTGAGTCAGCCTCACAGTTTATGGCTGCTGAGATTATGACATCCCCCATCTCCAAAACTCATCTCCCAGCTGTGCACTCCAGACTCGCTTGTGCTGATTTTGGCCCTCTTTGAGACACTTCCATGAGCCAAATAAACACAGTAAAATGGCAGACAAACAGGTCCAATTAGCAGCAGCAGAAGCACAAATAAAGGGACAGAACACAGAGCCACAAAAAAATAAAGCCACCTTTCAGTGGCCACAAGTCATTAGATTGGCTTAGCTGCATGTTAAAGCTACATCTTTAGCTGAACAGCCCCAAAGGGAGACCTTTGAGAGAACAATCCTGGTTTTTCCTACCTTTCTGGTCCGTGAAAGTAAGCAAAAGGAGAAAAGCCTGGAAGCCACCAAATTTTCACTAGATGGAATAAATTAGACAAGAAAAATTATTTTTTAAAAAAATGATGTGGCTAAAATATGGTATAGTCTTCTTGGTTTACCTTCCCTTTGTTTCTCTTTCCCCTTAAAAATAAAAAATATTGGTATAAATAAACAAATTAATAAAAGCCTTGACTCGAATCTACTTTCCAAATTGAGCATTCATTCTGTCTGACTCACTCCATAGATATCCAACTATCAGTAAGCAACTATCCAAACTTCTCAGTTTCCATTCTGGATTAACCAAAGCCATTGAAAGGTTCAACAGAACCCCAAAAAAAGTATTTAAAGCTCATCTTTTCTGGCCTGTCACAATCAACCATGCTTTACTTAAATACATTTTACCTATTTAAGCCTTCCTTCCTAGTGTTTGACAGATGCTCAGAGAGCTGTATCTTTGGTCTTCTCCTTTTATCCTCCTACATTATCTTGGAGTTATCTCATCTGAAATACAAATAAATTAATATGTCTCTGTAGATGATTTATGGATCTGCTCCTTTCCCCAGAGCTATCTCCCTCTATCCAAACTCAAATCACAGTCTTTTTCTTTCTTCTACGGATGACTAGCAGGAAATTAGAGCTCATCAGAGCTAGAACTCTTCCCTAAAAGCCCTCTTACTTTCTTCTTTGTGTGTATCTGTGGATAGCATCATCAGTTTACCCGCCACTCAAGCTTGTTTGTCAGCTGTCAGGTCTGACTGACATTTCTTTGTAGATCCTAGCACCCAGGGTACATACTTCTATGCGGCAGCTCCAAGAAAATGTCCTTTGTCCGTCCTTGCAGCTAAGACCCTTGTTCTCTTGCTGACATACAGACTGCCCTGAGACCTCTCCCTCCAGCATTAACCAACACATTTCCTAACACAACAGCCATTGACTGCTGTAAATGCCAGTCTGACAACAGAATAAAGCTGACTGTAGGCCTCCTATTAATGACCAAATACACCACAGCCATCAAATGGAAAACAACTAATGCCATTTAACTGATTCTCCCAATTCACATTTGTTCAGAAAAACTGTTGAAGGGATAACTTTGTACCAGCAGACATGAAACGCAGATCAGTTATTGTCAGTCCTTCCAGAGGCAGAATGAATCTCTGTAGCATGGACAGAAGCTAACACAAGAGCAATGTGACACCATGGCCATACCTGATCCAGATCAATTTAGTACTGCCAAGAGACTGGGCTGTGCACAGCCTTGGAATTAACAATTCTGAAACTGCAACCTGAGATTGTTTACAAAGATCTAACCACATCACTTCTACATTTGAAGCATTGTCCTAGTTCCCTCTTCTGTATTGCATCCAACATTTTTTACTTACCTTCATTTCCAAGGGCATCCACAGCAAGTCACCACCTTGTTGGTTATCTCCCATTTCCTTTCCAGTTGACTCCTCCAATCTATTGCCTACTTGTTGAAATTCCAATCAAAACAATTTTTGTGCTTTATTTCATGCTGCTTTCAAGACATGGAGGAGACTATAAACATCCTACAGAACTAAGCTGCTCAAGCACTGTGTACAGACTCTGGCTTCCTCTCCCCGTTGAGTCTGGCGAGGCTCGATCCAGTTTGGTCTGTGACCATCAGTCTTGATATAGCACCCCACATGCTAACATGTCCTACAGAACAGCAGCTTGATGAATTTTGATCTATTTGACTAACTACTGTCAGTACCTCGATTCCATTCCAAGCTGCAGAATGTTCCTATTAAAGCAGACAAAGATGCTTCACTCATGCTACTTAGGTATGACTCAGGAAAACAGTGTGCGTGCTTTGGAGAGATAACAGCACTCTTGCATTATTAACACAGCAACCCCTTATTTTTAAAGGACGACATTACCGGTATAGGCTATGATAATTTCCTTTAGGGGTTATGGTCAAAATTAGTTAAAAGAAAGGAATCAGAGTGAAAAGGATGCTTACCAATATGGATTTTTAACCTGTATGATCATGTCACTGGCAGAACAGATTGGCAGTCTGCTATTATTTTTTTTTGAATTCTGACAACATATCTTCTTTCTGACTGCTTACAAATGTGATTTAAAAAACACAACAAACAAACAAACCAACAAACCTCAATTAAATATTTCCTGAAAATCCTGGCACTGGGGGCTTAGGAAACAGTTTTATTTCTATGTAAGACCATGTAAGTACACAGCTTTCCTAGAGACTGGATCCAGAACATGGAGAAAAAGCACTGGAGATTTTATTGTGTTGCATATTTACTTCAATACAAAACCCAAAGGTATTCAAAGATATTCAACCTGAACAATACTTTAGGAAAGGGGAAAAAATGAACCACATGTTGGGAATTCAGAAAAGAGCAACAGTTTCTGATATAATTGTAATGATGCAGAGTTTCATGGCATGCAAGCAAAAGACCTATAAAACGTGATTTCAAACCAGTGCAATTTGCCTATGTCTGAAGCTAAGGTAATAAATACAAACCATGATGGACAGGGTCTTTGCCTCTCTATATTGAGGGTTGCTAGACATGTTACATTGCAACAGTTGCCCATCAACAACTGTAACTAGAAAAAACCCTTTTGTATAATTCAGGTGCAGCAGACATTAACTGTGCTATGTTTTCACTTCAGTTGTGAAGCATTGTTAATTATTAATGTTAACACTGTTAATGCTAGTAACTTCTTACATTCTTTTTTTAGTTACCAATTGGAAAGGAAAGTTTGTTATTTACTTTTGTTATGTGTTAAAAGTATGGTTATAGTGTTGTCAAATAAAAAGCATGGTTTATAGGATTTGATGCTCTTTCTATAATCCTAACCAAGAAGAAACCCAGAGCACTTAACCGACTTTCTATAATGAAATAATTTCAATTTCTATGGCAAAGCTGTCACCAGAATATGGCAGCAGTCTAACTGTACCCAGTCATGTTGCCATATCAGAGTTTATGTCAGGGTGGGTTTTTCTCTTTGCTTGTTTTAAAGTTCAGAGACTCCTAATTCCCAGCAGATGCAGTGCTACACAAAGATGGCCAGGACTGTCAGGCTAACTCCTTACCTTCTGTATCTTCCCGAAGTACTGGTGCCACAGGGAAATACAGACCCGAAAGTTCAAAGCTGCTCACTTTGTGCCCAGGCAGCATGCAGTCAGACGCTGCAAGGTGAGACTAGGGCTCTGTGCAGCACCGCACGTACATCACCCTTTGAATGACACTCCTGTTGTCTGACATGGCATCAGGTGTTACCTGCGGGGTACAGGGTCCTGAGAAAGACAAAAAATATTTTTATTCCAGAAACGTAAAGGTTGGGGTGTCGTTAAACAGTGATGGACAACACAGATCAGTGCCACCTGGTTAGTCAGCTGCCTTTTGGGGTTTAGTTGATACTGGAGGGTAAGAGAAGAAAATTTATCTGTACTTCCAGCAGTCTTCTGGGGCTGCAGAAAGGTCTACTGACTCACTTGGGATGGGGCAACCCTCCCGTTTTCAGTGTTGGTGGGGAAGGAGCAGGAGAAAGCAAGCAATAAAATCTCTGACAGCCCCATGAAAACTATCATAGAGAAAACAAAAACAAAAAAAATCCCCAAGGCCGTAATGCTTTGAATTCCCGCAGAAATCACTCAGCATTTACAGAGGACAAGCCCCACTGCAAGCCGCCCCCGCACTTGGGCTATTTTTCCCTCATCTTCCTTCGGTGCGTTACCCGCAGGACCTCAGGGAGGGTAGGCCGTGGCTCCGGAGCGCTCCCTTCCCATTCACCGCTGGCGGGAGCACCTGACCGCCTGCCGCCTCCTCCCTGCCGGCCGTGGGGCCGCAGACGGCACCGGTCCCTCAGCCGGGTCGGCTGAGCAGCGGCGGGACTCGTCCTCCCGCGGCTCCTCCGAGTGACGAGTGTGTCCGTCCCCTGGCAGGTCCTCCGAGTGCCGAACGTGTCCTTCCTCCCAAAGCTCCCCGGAGCAGCGAGTGTGTCCGTGTCCGCACAAGTCCCCGGAGCGGCGAGTGTGTCCTAGCCCCAGCAGGTCCCCGGAGTAGAGAACGTGTCCGTCTCCGGAGTGGGGAACGTAACCGTCCCCCCGCAGGTCCCGGCAGGGGCGAGGGTGCCCGTCCCCCCGCGCCGCTCCAGGAGCGAGTTAACCGGCGGCGGCGCCACGCTAGAGCCGGGCCGGGAGGCGCGGGCTGCAGCTGAGGATCAGCTGCTGAGGGAAGCGGGGAGGAGCCAGCGGGATCAGGAAGCGGCGGAGTGTCTAACACCTCTCTGCCATGGCTGGCTAAAGAAAAATCATCATAACCATAACAAGGGGGGAAGCGGGGGAGGGGAGGCGGCGGCGGGGGAAGGGGCGGCGGGGGAAGGAGCGGCGGGGAGCGGCGCAGGCGGCAGCATGAGGAGGAGAGGCAGCCGGGGGGGCAGCATGCGGTCGGTGGTGGGGTTCCTGTCCCAGCGGGGCTTGGAGGGGGACCCCCTGCTCACCCAAGACTTCCAGCGAAGACGCCTGCGGGGCTGCAGGAACCTCTACAAGAAGGACCTCCTGGGCCACTTCGGCTGTGTCAATGCCATTGAATTCTCCAACAATGGAGGCCAGTGGCTGGTCTCAGGTAAAGCGAACGCTCCCGTCCCTCGCCCCTTCCCGCCACCCCCTCCCCAGGAAGCATCTTCCTCCCCGGCCGCCTCTCCCGCGGCCCCGGGGGAGGGGAGCCGCGGCAGCGCTGCTCGGAGCCGTTTCCCAAACCCACCGGTGCCCGGGAATGATGTTTTCTCAAGTAGGGATCTAAAATGGTTGACAGGTTTTAAATTCTGCTATTATCGAGGGGGGAGCCCTGGACAAAGTTTTTACGAGAGTGTTTCCCGGGCGCTGGGGGTGGAAGCTGGGGGTGCCCTTTTATTTGATGGCTTGCGTGTCTTTCCCCGTAAAGGGGGCTTTTCTTATTTTGGGGGGACGGTGATGGAGAAGAAGCCGCCCCGCGGCGCGCATTGTGGGCGCCGGGTGACATTTATCAGCGCCGTGCCCCGGGCCGGGGGTCAGCGATCGCTGCCGTGGGCGGGCGGCGGCCCCGAGTTTGGCCGGGGGGGCTGCAGTCCCGCTAGGCATCGGGCGGGAACCGGATCGGTTTAGTCGAGGGGCTGGTCACTTTGGGGCCACCCCCACCCCATCTTCTTTTGGGGGAGGGGAGTCGGGTTTTGTTTTGTTCCTSCTCCCTCCCCTTGCAGGGCGCATTTGGGGAAGTGGGGGGCATATATTTGTGGTGATGGTTTTTGGCTTCAGGTCCCCTCTGTTGCCTGCCGACGAGCCATAGGGGTGGGGGATGCTGTCAGGTAGGAGGGAGGCGAGGGCTTGACATCAGCTGCGACACCGAGGACGGGGAAAGGCTCTGCAACCCCAGCGAGGGAGAGGCTGTGGGGCTCGGCGGCCGGCTGCCCGCCTGCTCCCACCCCAGCAGCGCTTGGCGCAGGTGCCTCTTCCTCCTTCTCCGCCTCCGGGCTCGGAGGGGCAGCAGGGGAAGGAGGCAACTTGAGGCCGGGGCCTGGCCGGGCGCTGCAGGCCGCGCTCTCCTCGGGCGGCTCTTAGCGACAGGCCGGGGAATCGCGGGCCGATCCCGCCCGCGGCGCCCTAGGGGCTCGGGCGCTGAGGGGTCGCGGCGCTCTTCTCCCGCCGAGCCCAGGGACCCCGCGCCCCGCTGCGAGGAGGCAGAGCCCTTCTGGCGGCGGGAAGGGGGCTGCCGGCCCGGGAGGGACCACCCGTACTGCGCCGCCCCGGGCAGGGCCGGGCGGCCGAGCGCGGTGTCCATTGCAGGCCGCGGTCGGGGGGCGTCGTGTCCCGGCCGCCCCTCAACCCCGGGGGAAGCGGTCTGAAGAGGGCCGGGCAGCAGCGGGAAAGGCTCGTTCCCCGTCGTGTGGAGCAGCTGCCCTCAGGGGAATCGCAGAGCTCCTTGGCACAAGGCCTTGGCAGCTCTGTAGAGAGTGGTCTCCGCTTGCCAGGAGGGTGATGGCCTGGTTACCAACCAAGAGGAGGAGGAGGAGGGCCGAGAGGGCCTCGGTTTTGCCTGGCCACCCTGTAAATAGCGACAGGGGTTACTGAGGAATGTGATGGGGGTATGGCTGAGCGGGAAGTTTACTGCCTTCTCGTGGTGTGTGGGCAGAGGTGAACTGTATCACACAATGGTATCAGTAATAACTTCAAAGCGGATTCAATAAAAAGTTATTATGCCTGGTTACTTCTAAGGACGGGCAGACTAGAAACCCGGTACAAACATAGAGTGGAAGCTGATACACTGAAACGCCTAAATTTAACATTCTTACTGAAGAAACTTACAAGCATGCGTCCAGTGATTTCTGGAATAAGTGTCCATGAAGGATCTCCGTGTTACTGTTGGGAATTCTTTCATCTTTCTGCACATGCAACTTCTGTGATATGCATCCATTTATCTTGTGAATATACATGTGTATACATACATATATATGTATATAAACGTGTGTGTATTGGAAGGGAATGCTGATTCACCTAAAGTTCCCATTTGTGCTAGAGTTGTCATGCTGGTCCTTGCACTGGTCCTTCTCCACTAGGAAGTAGAGCGATGTATTTCTACTTATAGAGTGCTACGGAGAGCTCAAGTCTATCTGTTGTTTCTTTTTTATTTTCCATGAGTGATGGAAACACATCAGTATTTTCTGTTCTTGCTCGAGAAGACCTCAGGGCATACTTCAGGTCTTGCCATATCATCAATGCATTTACCTATGTTGACATCCATTCTTTAGGTAGAAACATAAACAGTTGAGGGCTGGAATGGACTTTTAAGAACTAAATTTGTCCAAACTGCCTGAGTCAAGGTAGGTGCAGTGAGAGAATGGAGGCAGATTTCCCATCTAGTGGATATCTAAAAAAGTATGTAGAAGGAAGGCTTGCAAGGAATGTCCAATTTTCAGTTTCCTAGCTTCTTATAAAGCTTCACAATGTTAAAAGATGGTAGGATTTTCTTCCATATGTAGGAGAGAAATGGTATTAGAGTTCTACTCTCCTAAAAAAAAAAAAAAAAGGCTTAAGTTACGTGTCCTAGCAGTGCACAAATTTGGGATAACCAAGAACACGCTACCTTAAATCTGACCTTCTACTGATGCCCTGAGAAAATGAAGAGCTCTGATTAAGGTAACTTTTTTATAAAAAACTTTCGTGTTATCTGTGACCATAGTATCTAGAATGCTTTATGTGCCATAACAACAGCAGGCAGGTGCTTTGTGCTTCAGTCAAGAACAAGAAATGAAAAGTCAAAAGATTTATGGATACTCTATTAAATTTCATGCCATTGTAAGACTAAGCTTCATTAAAATTACACTCAAAGCACTACTTTTAAGGTCGTACTTCATCTTGAAGCTCTGAGAAATAGCAACAGCAGGGAAAAAAGCAATTAGGAAAGGTAAAAGAAGGGTGTAAGCTGCCTCTACTCTTAAGTTTTGTGGAAGAGTTGCTTTAGAAGACTTTAATGCAGATAAAGCCTTAGGATTCGTGGCATGTGGGTCTCTCTTCCATCGAAATAATCAGCGTACAGAAGTAAGAATGAGATGCTGGATGGTTCTAACTGTGCTTAGAGCAGCTAGGAGAGTTAACAGGTGTATTGGAGTGTGTGAAAAGGGAGAGTGCAAGCAGTCTTTTCAGTTGTTCTGTCTTAAGTAATATGTATATTCTTAACCTAGAGAAGTCTGCTTTGGCTGATTGACTTGTTAACAACTTAGACCTTGTTAGAGCTGTTTTAAGTACAGCTGATACAGTGCCTTTGTAGTGGCTATACTGATGCCAT
This sequence comes from Amblyornis subalaris, assembly GCA_018881555.1. Taxonomy (NCBI): domain Eukaryota; kingdom Metazoa; phylum Chordata; class Aves; order Passeriformes; family Ptilonorhynchidae; genus Amblyornis; species Amblyornis subalaris. The sequence goes on along the minus strand of JACAXG010000142.1, from coordinate 1,043,470 downwards.
TGAAATATTAGCCTGCATCCAAGTTAGTGCTGGTCTCATCACTTGACTGGAATACTTTCCTTAGGTATATGTCCCCCCCTTTTTTTTTTTTTTAATATGTCTCACAGAAGCAAGTCTGTAAGGCTAATGATTACTGCTTCAGTAAACAATTCAAACTGCTTAAACAAGGTTTATATTGCAGTACAGATAATTTTCCTGCCGGTATTTTGGAGAGAACTTCAGTATAGACAAGCCTCAGCAGGCCTTCTGAAAGCATGTTTTAAACTTTTTGGTATCTTCTTTAAGTCTTGTATTGGAAAGTACACATATGATAGTCATTAGTTTTGTTCCTAACCATGTTTTCAAGTAAAATAGTTGAGGTCCACAAATTGAGTTGGGGGCCAGTCTGTAGGCTTCTGCTGTACCTGTGTGAAACTCAATAGTGTCCCTTTATAGAGGGGGAGAAAGAGAGAGGTTAATGTTTTGGGACAGGAATGCTACAAGAAAGGACTGGCATAAGGACAGGAATTTAAAAAATTGAAATAAATGGAAGGAAGAGGTGGACACTCAGGAGAAGATGCAGTGTGACAAGTAGAAAAAAACTACCTGTAGAATGACACGAGGGAAGAGGAAAGCTTAACATATAAGAAATGTGTAAGTGGGTTGAAATTGGTTAAAACTTTGTGCTGCATAGAGTTGAAAGATTTTATAAAGCAAAATGTGTCTTTGCAACACTTTATGTACTCGAGAGTGTTTTTTTCTTTAAACAGTTTGAGAAACATGTGATTGTCCATGCATGGAAATTAAAATCACCATGCAATGGTATGCAACTGACTTCTTCCCTCACATTTGCTAAGCATCTCCTGCAATTTGACTTCTTAAAAATCAGGTTTACTTGGTCTGTGTAATAAATTGTCTTTCTCCCATCCCTAGGTTTGGTGGATATGTTTTCCTGTTTGTTTATTTGACTGTCATTTTTCATGCCTGCTATCTTTTACGAACATGAGTATCTTTATCAGAACCTCCCACTTTTTTTGCGTACTTTAAACTGCACTTTCAAGATAACTTCTGGGAAGTACTGTAATCAGAGGCTTACTTAATCCATGCCGGTGTTCTTTTTCTCTTGGCTTTTTTTTCCTCTTACCAGATAATGCAAAAATTAATAGCTGCTCTATGATCCTAAATTTGGGAGAATGCAAGATAGTATTGGAAATTCTTCTGTCATTTAGTTGTTATGTAATTCTGAAGTTAGTATGAGCCTAAAACATGGGAATGAGGTGACTTTAGTGAAGATTGCGGAGTATTACTTCTGAATAAGGGAATTGTGTATTAAGTACATTTTTAAAAGGGACACCTTTGATGTTAGTCTCTTTGTATCAAGTAGAATTCTGTGTGAGGAGGGATATTAGGTCCAGTTACTACATCATGTTTTATTTAATATCTGAGAAATTATAAAATTTCTCAGGAAAGATATCAAGATAAGGCAGCAATAATTTCAGGGGATAGGAGTTGAATTTCAAGTTAAGATACATTACATGGAAAAAAATGTCATGTGTTTTGATAGGGACAAGTGCAAACTACAGCACTTGAATAAAAATGGTCAACTCTACAAATATACCATGAAGACTAGACCATAGTCATGTAGAAAAGGATCCAAATGCAGAAATACCACCATATAAGTATCATCAGACATGATAAAGCACGTGAAGTAAACCTGCTGTGGTGCTGTTGGGGCCTCACATGGAGCACTGTGCTCGATTGTGGGCACTGCATTTTGAGAAAGATGTGCTCAAACTGAGAAAACTCAGAAGAGGATGAGGAATGATCAGAGGCCTAGAAGAATGAAATACTGAAAGGAAGGGGTCCATTTCATCTACAGAAAGAACAGCTGAATAAAAATGCAAGTCTTAAGCTGCGTGAAGGTGTTTTTAATTTTTATTTCATGGGGTTGTAAATTCTATTTTGTCTACTGGGAATAGGACAAAGAAATGGTCTTAAATTATAGGAAGAAAGATTTTAGGATGCTGTTTGATCTTGCACTTTCCCTTCATCCTGTAGTTCATTCACCTGTTTCTCCTCTTCCCTGTTTGCATTGTGGCACTTGTGTAATTGAAAGTCAGAAACCGGTATGATGGAAGCATCTGATTAGGAGGATGGAATAGGTAGGGAGAGGCTGTTTGTCTGTCAGTTGATTTTCTGTCAGGTCAACGTCTTTAACTTACTCACCCCCTGCCTGAATGGCCACTGAATCCAAAGGAAGGGAAAATAGCAGGAGCACATGGCAAGGGGGAGTGGGATTACATGTAATGTCAAACTGCACCCTCAGGCTTGATATTAGGGTAATCTGCCTAACGGCAAGGATAATGAAGAACTGAAATAGGCTGCCTAAGGAAGGTATGAAATCTACCTCAGCAGTGTTTTCTTAAAGGGCAAATTAGAGACATATCTTCTGGGAATAATTCTGACAGAGTCTGGCCTTTTGCCTTTGGCCAGGGCCAGCTAAGACATACTTCTTGAAATAACATCTAATCCTGCTTTCTGTGATTCATGCAACCTCTGGAGTAGATACAAACAGTAAGATTAATGTTTTATGCTATGATTTAGAAGTATTGCCCACTCGCCATGTAGGTTCTTTAATGACTGGGCCTGGTATGTGGGACACAAAGCGGAGTAGTGATCTTGAGCTTTGACCACTATCAGCAAGGTTAATGCACTTTAAAACTGTGGTTTTTCGGTCCTGACTGGTATGATTTTGAAGTGCTTCTGTTAGTACACAGGAGCTCAAGTGTGTTTCATGAGCTATGCAGATACTGTTTGGACTAGATTTACTTTTGGCAAGGGTATGTTCTGGCCCCCTTCGAACAACTTTATGCCTAAAAAGAATAGATTTCTCTTCATGTCTCTCTTTGGTTTTGAATGTAGAAGCAGGTTTGACCCTGCTCCTGTAAGGAGCACTAAAGTACCTGACTAATTAAATCTTTTTAAATCTGGTTCCTTTCTGAAAAGTAACTGTAGAATGGCATTGTGTAGTTCTTAGCTTGGTCACACAAACTTTTACTTTTCAAATTGTCAGTCATACAGTCCTAAACAGAATCTGCAAAATAAGGTGAAAGTGAAGCTATTTCCTCTTTGTAGATGTCAAACTTACTGTTTCTGACAGCATGGACAGAAAAATTATAAATTCTCTGTGAATCTTCAATTTCCAGAAAATCCACATGTGGAACCTTGTTGACTAAGGTATTTTCATATGAAGCCATATATCCAGATTTCCCAGATATGTAGTAAACCTGTTGCTGTTGGTATATGCTCTATATTATGTTGAGAACATACCCTTGCAATACACTGTTATTCTCTTTTGGGGAGGATTGTAGAGTTATCACAAGTTTGTGCAGTGGGTCCAGTGGTTGTCGAAAAGTGTTGGGTGGCTTCTGCTTCAGTTGTTGTAGAATCAATGTACATGCACAATAAATTCACTATAAATTGAAAGCATTGTAATTATTTTGCATTTGCTGATCTGCGCACAGAACAAATGCTATAGAAGTTTCCTATAATTCTCAAACTTGTAACTTATATTGCATAATGTGTATGCACTTTGTGTCTGATGAATCATAGTTCCTATCTACAGAGCATAAAAACTTTATATGTTCACATTTTCTTTGCTTTCTCCCTGTATGCCTGTCCATACATGTGCACCTCACTCCTTTCTTCCCTCTTATTGTAAGAGTCAGGTTTGGGTAGTGGAGATTGCATTTGCTGGTTTTCACCTTTCCTGGTTTCAGTCACTTAAGACTTGGCTTTTTTTGGGTATATTTGCCTGTGATTTAACATTTCTTGTTCTCTTGTATGAGGATGTAGAGACTGCTGAAGTGTCTTTTTTACCACAAATCCTCCCTGATCCAACACATTGGGTAGCTTTTTCTTTCTGGTGGAACTGGCCTTATGTTAGAAATATTTCTAGAAGAGCTGAATTGGAATTAGAAGGGAACACACTTCCAACACAGTTAATGTTATTTTGTTAAACTTTTATGTCTCAATATGGTATGAGAGGAATAAAACTGAGGAGTGAAACAGGTGTAGAAGTTCTGAAAGACAAGGATGTACAAGACAATATATGGATGGAGAAGGGACAGCATTGCATGAGTGTGGGGAGCATTTTAAAGCTCCTAAGCTGTGGAATGTGCCGCCACCAAAGTCTCATGGAGATCTAGGTGTCTAGGAAGAGGGAGACATTTGCATTCAATAAGAAAAGTTGTTTCGAAGGTGGAGGCAGAGGGAATAGGCACTAAGATATAGGAGAGAAGGTAGTGGCAACTTTTCACACGCTGACACTTTTCTGCACAATTTGCAATTTATGCTACTCCTACCATACTATATGTGTGCTGGAAACCACAGTAATGTTTGTCTTCTATGGATATCTTAATTATTTTTGTTGTATCTGGATGTTTGTTGGTGGAAATGATTATGAATTTGCTGTTGAACTGAGACACCTAGATGGCTGTGCTAGGTAGAGGATGTGTGGATTTACTACAGTGGTTTTGCAAATTGTTGGTAATTGTTACTAGAGCAAACCAATATGTTACTATGTTTTGCCCTGAAATGTCTTTTCCAGAAGGCAATAAAAGAAGTCTAATAGAAGCAACATTGGCATTCACCTGCCTTAAATGTTGCTTAAATTGTTTTTCAGGTAGTGATAACATTAAGACATGGCTGTCGGCAGCCTTGGGAAGTAGCCACATTAAGTGTGACAATTACTTCTTGATTTTAACTTGACTAATGTGGTCATATGTTTCGACACTCATGTATTTCTGTGTCTCGTTATTAGAAGCTCATCTGCAATCACTAGAGTGCAAATACAACTTTCTCTCCTAGACAGAAAGGAATATAAGCTTCCATCAGTTTAGTTGACCATAAATAAGCGTGTTTTTGTACCCATGAGATTTGACTCGTTCTCAGTAGTTATCAAATGCATCACAAATCTTTGAATCATGTACTCTTGTTTGACCTGTGAAGTACAATATCAGGAGGAGGAATACACAATTAATTTCATGGAGCATGGGTAATCATAACATGCTGCTGTACTGTCTATCAAAGCATCATAAAATCTGTTAGGAGACTCAAAGGCTGAGAGACTGTTTGCTTATAGGATGTTTGACATAACTCAGTTCCATGGGAAAACTTAATAGCATCATATGATGTGAAAAGTTTTAAGAAATCTGATTAACAGTAGTAATGAATTCTATTTATGCGTTTACCTTTTCTGTAAGTAAACAGCAGGCCAACTAATTTTGGTTTCTTTTTTTTTCTTTTTCATACCTTTGTTCTCTGGACAGCAGCTCAAGAGGCTCTGAGTTTGGGCTTTTGATTATGCAAATAATCAGTAAAGTGTTTTAACAGTAATCCGCATGTTTCTAGTGTCACTTTTGACTTGTGATGCCGTTCTCTTTTATTTGTTATTAAAGACAGATACCAAAAATATTTTGAGTCTGACTTGAAGAAATTTTTTCAGATTTTACAGGCATTCAAAATTGCTGTTGAGAATGCTGCCCAATACAATAGTATCTTGATTTTTTTTCTCTTCCTAATAAATAATAACTTAATGCAATTGAAGCATGAACAGTCCAATATTTTTTATACCTAACTGTTTTTCAGACAGAGAAGGTGGCACTTAAATATATTTGTGTGTAGAGCTCTGAATTCAGAACTGCATGTAGGCAAGCTATTAGGAGTACAGCAAGATGTAAAGCAAGAGAGTTGAACTTCCTTTCTCCAGATACTCTCTTTGTCAGGACTTCACCTCAGAAGTGCCTGTCTTAACCTTTGCAAATCTAGAAGCCTGACATAACTGTGCATGCTGAAGACTTCTGAATGCTTCAGTAAAATCTTTTTATGGTCACATGTCAGTCCTGAGCCAACCTATGCTATGAAGGCTTTGCCAAGACTGCTGGAGGAGATCTAGTTGTCAGTGAAAGGGGGAAAAAGTTCCTGTTTTATGAATAACATAAGCAATGCTGGCAACAAGGAGTTGATGTAGAACCATTTTGCCAACATGCGTATGTGAATTTGGCATATAATTCATCTATGGCTTGCCACAGAGTTTTGCATAGCAGTAGATTTCTGAGTCTCCAGGTTGCTATAGGTTGTCACTATGTGTTGGCAGAATGGCAGCTGTTTAATTCAAACTTTTCCTGCTGATTGCTCTGTTTGCATTAATTTTAATTGAATACCTGACTGAATGACATCTTAATGTAAATGTGTGTCTATATATCCAAAAAGGTATACATTTTTTATGCTAAGGTTTTAGCAAAGATTTTATGAATAGCTGCAGAGTTAAATAGTTTGTCTGTAATCAATTTACACGTGACTCAGGCAGTAATGCACATTTCCTTTATTTCTTCTAGGAGGGGATGACCGCCGGGTCTTACTTTGGCATATGGAAGAAGCCATCCACTCAAGAGTCAAACCAGTTCAGCTGAAAGGGGAGCATCACTCTAATATCTTCTGCCTAGCTTTCAACAGTGGCAATACAAAAGTGTTCTCTGGAGGTAAGGAAGGAAGAGCACCCTGATTTCACAGGAATAGGCATTGTGAATGCCTTGGAGTAGAAGCCATGAATGAGATCCTCCCTGAGATCTGGAAGGTGTTCTTAATCAGCTGAATCAACTGAAATTTTTTGGGGAACAGGGATCCTTTAGCTAGCACAACATTTTCAATTTTGTCATGCCTTTTTCCAAATGCTGGTGTAAGCACATTRTGTCTCAAGCTGTCGTGAGAATCCTGGGTCCAGTCTGCCCCTACTTGTGCTAAAGACTGTGGAAAACATTGTTATTCCCTCATAGCTGTACTGAGAGCAAACCCTGCATTCTCTCTGGCACTCAAGCCTGATGCTTGAAAATCTTTGCTGCTACTCTCCGATTTCAATGCACCCTTAGATGGCTCATGAAGGACTATTGCCATCTATTGGTGGATCATGTTTTCTTAGACCCCGTTTCAGTTCTTGTTAGGTAAGCCTCTGTCTTTTAGAAATGTTGGCACGTTGGGCTCTGATAGGCCTTGATGCTCTCTTCCCTTTTTAATATAAATCTACTTTTTAACAGACAGTTCAGTTCAGCCTTAAAACTAAAGTAAGGGAAGTGGACATGTACTTCTTCTGGGGTAATAATTTCTGCAATTTAGGTCTATTTCACCACTTGATTTTTAAAGTGTTGAGATAGGGTGGAAAATTGAATTGAGAAGAAAAAGGCCCAAGACTGTCAATGCAGTCAAGTATGATTTTCTGCTGTACTTCATTTCCTCTATCTGACATGGTCGTAGAATGGATGAGTATTTGTATCTTTCATCAGTATGTCCATTAACATACAGCTAGACTTATTTTAGGATATTATGAGACCACTTGGTCAAAGCCCTTCATTACCTTTTTGAATGAAGATTTGTGAACTGGAAATCAATGCTAGAAATTGATTCTGAGTGCATGTGAATGGTAGAGTCTTCCCATCCTTCAGTGTTGTGTTTAAATTATAAAATTTCTTGGAAAAAAAGACATGACAAAACTTAAGATGGTATCAAATTTCAAGGTTGAAATGATTCAGATATACTTCTCAGGTGGAATAAACCCCCAAACTGTCAAATAGTTACACCTATCTTCTTACTGGGGGGACTGCTGTTTGTTTTATGAGAAAGACAGCAGTACATGTTGTCTTCAAATGAATGTACCTGCACAAATGATTCCGATGAAATTTTGGGCCAGGGTCTTTTTACTTTAGTTTGAATTCAGACAAATGGAACCTTACATGAATATTCAAGGAATGAACTGTGCCAAATCTTGCTGGACCAGCTGGAATGGTATTTTTTGATGTCCAACTCAGTCCTCTGTCCATTGGGCCTTGCTGTCAGAGGCTGCTGTTTTCACAGGAAAGGCAGAAGAGCAGCTTGACTGTACCTTGCTACTGAAGTTAACACCTGCAGTTAAGAATTTATATCATTGATTATGGTGGATTTTTGCTAAGATGCCAGGTTAGATGAGCTGTGACAGCTAATGCACAGACAAACTGGCCGTTCTCATCTCTTCTTCCTCCTCCAGTTTGCATAAAAATGCTGTGCCTCTGCCAGAAATTATTTCCATTGGAGGAGTAAGGAACTCTTTCAGCTGCTCCATCAAGATTCAGTGAGCTCATCTGCAAGGGCTGTGAGTCTGACTCTTGGATCCCTTGTAAAGAGTCATTTTGCTGCATGGCCTAGATGTACCATCTGTTTTATCTCTGTTGGTAAAATGGGGCTAGCTATATTTATTCATTCAATGATGTTCTGGGAGATTCTTAAAAGGTCTGAAGGAATTGTGGGTCCTAAGATCTACTGATTGTCACACAGACACCCACACCCACACCTGAATTTGGAGTTGTATTTAAATCATAGAAGTTGGAATACTTTAAAAAACCCCCAAACTAAAAATTAGAGTATGCAAACTAGCACAAGGCACACAGAATGCTTATTTATTCTGTAAATAAATGACTGCCAACGGCTAATGACTTAGGATCTGATGACCTTTCCTTAAAGCAACGCTTGATAACAGAGGAGAAGGGATTTTCCACTTTAGTACAAATTGGATTGCATCCAGAGAATTTCAGAGCTCTTTGCTTTGAAGGAGCAAGCACCCCATGTAGCCATTACAAAAATGGAAGGCAGGAACTAAGATGACAGTGTTTTGCATGTAATATCTGGAGATAAAAACTGTCCCAAAGAAGTTCCCATCCCTGAAGAATATTGTTGCCCTTCTCTGTCCACACACACTGAGAGTAGAGCTGCACTTGAAACGCAAGATCCCTTCCTAGTAAATTGTGTGGACTTTTTTTTTCTTTGCACTTAATGTTCGGTATATGAAAATCTGAAATACAGGAAATTGAATTTGTTTCTTTTAGGATTGATGTGACAGATATGGGGTTGTGCTGGTTTGGCTGTAAACCAGCAGGGGAAATTAACCCCACACCAAATACCTCGAGAGATTTTAGGTCAAAATTACAATTTTAATAAAAAAAGGTTAAAATAAATGCAGTAATACAGAAACACAGGCTTAAACAAACCGACAGAGTCACGGTACAACCTGACACCCTGTTGACCAGGGTGGTAGCTGTGCAGTCCAGTTAGGCACTGATCCTGCAGGAAGGCCTGGTAGCCCAGTCCCGGTAGTGGAGTGGAGTAGCTGAGTCCAATTCCGGGGAGCGGAGTCCAGTCACGCCGAGTCGAGAATCCCGTCGAGAGCAGAGTCCCAAGAGTAATGTCCCGTCGAACCGAGGGTATCTTCTCCCATCCAAAAACCCTTGTTTTATGCTGTGCTTCTTGGCTGGCACCTCCCCCAGGGGCGGGGACTTTCACAATGGAAGAGGATCTTCCGGCTATTCTACTGATTGTTTCGGTAATGAGCTCGGAGGAGTCCTAGGGTCCTTCACAATGTTCTGGAAGGGTTCAGGCTAAGTAGTCAGGCTGGGTGGTGCTAATGGCCATTGCCTGAGATCAGATAATCAGCTGGGTGGTGCTAATGGGCCATTACCTGAGATCAGATAACCAGGGTGGGTAGTACTTCCTGTCGGTTGGAGTGCTTATCTCAGTTGAGATAAGGAGTCCCAGGTGTGTAATTATGACGTTTATCCAGCTTTTGTGGCTGGTAATAGAATATCTAACTAACCCAGGACAGGGGTTTAGGCCACCTTAACTGTACTCATCTGTATGTGGTATGCGGTATTTCATCCTTACAAGTAAAACTGAAGGGAATGGCAGATTCTTCTTGTCTTTCTGATTGTTGTAACTGCAGTTATCAAAACAAGAGAGATTATAAATGACACAGTTGTGCATACAATTTTGACCTGGTTAGTCTCAATGAAGAATTAAAGTGTTAAAGTAAAAACACTGTAAGTGGGAACTCCACTGGGCTGAACAACAGTGATGTTTTCTGCAGGGATGAACCTTTACCAGAAGCAACCAACCAGTTTGTCATTAGATTTTTGTCACCGCTTTCTCTTCCCACACACAGAATGGAGGAAAATGGTTATTCCACTTTCCTTTCATTCTTTCTTTCCCATTTTGGAGCTTGTGATGGAAGGGAATTTGATCCCATGATGACTAGAGGYCTGAAGCCAGGCAACTGGAATTATTCTTGTGTTCATACTGGATGGGGACTGAAGAGCTGGAGGAAATGTTGTCATTGGAGAAACTTGGCTCTGTTTTTCACGTAGGCACTAGAGTGGATTTACCGGGTATAAACAGTGTGTATAATATGTAATGGGCAGTTCCCAATACAATTAATGACCAAAGGACACTTACACATAAATGAATTGTTTATTGTACCATGGAAAAGATGAGCTACTGCAGTAATCTAAGGCTGGCATGATTTTACTAGGAGCCTGTGCAAAGAGCAAGTGGTTGTAGAAAAATCTCATACCTCATTAGTCAAAGAGAAACTTTCTCATATTTCTTCTGTTGAGACAGAATACAACTGAAATATGTACGGGATAAATGAAAACTGAGTCAACTGAACATTTAAGAATCATAACGTGAAATCTTGGTCCTTCTGAACCTCTGTCTTTAGTGTGCATTAGGAAAGCTTCACAACTCTATATCACAACTACAAAGACATATAGAGCATAAAAATATGACCTTGCAGGCTTTCTGTTTTTTTTTTTCTTCTGAATTAAATATCAAAGTGTGTGTGTCCTTAAATATTTCTAAAGAGGAGGTGTCAAATTTAGGTAATTAAATATTCAGCACAGAGACTAAAAAAATAATCTGTTGCTATAGCTTGAAAAATGTTGCATGAGCTATTGGATTTACTTTGTGGCTGTGACCCTCTTAGCCTGCACACATGTGGTTAGTTTCCATTGTATTCAATGGATGTGATCAAAGAAAAGTGACATGATTGTTTGGTTATTTGGCTTTTGGTTTTTGTTAATACGGGAGAAATTACGTTGGCTGTCACATTCATGCCTTCTCAATGGTTGCAAAACCCTGAATGCTGACAGTGTTAGCTGGCAGCATTTGATCTGGGAGCCAAGTGCATTTTTCTTATGACATCTCTTTTCACCTTTCATGATCTTTTTATGGAGCATCCTTTGAGAAGCAAGAAAGACGTATTTCATGAGAGTTAAAAGTGTTCTGCTGCTTTTTGTAATAGTCTTCTCTTTACTGCAAATGTCGCCAAACTCAAGCTCAAACTGAACAAAGAATGATTGGTAGCATATTTAAATACAATTATTTGTTGAGCAGTAGCAGATGAAACAGATTGGTGTATTTGGTCATGCCTGGAATTATCACATGGAACCTTTCATATAACTGAGCAGAGGGCTAACCATGTAGCAACTGAGCTGGTCTTCTCTGTTTCAGTATTGGTTTTGAAATTGTAAATTAAAAAAAAAGAGGTGGTTTGGGTTTTTTTTCACTACAATGCCTTTTAACCACTGGAACATGATGTTAATTGCTTATATTTCTCTTTTTAGGCAATGATGAGCAAGTTATACTCCATGATGTTGAAAGGTAAATACACCGTTTGTGTTTCCACTGCTTCAAGAACTCCCTTAATGCCAGCTCACTGGAGGCATTTTTTGTTTTAAATTAATGGTCTAGGAAAAGAACAGTGTTTTAAGCCTGAAATTTGCTTTTTATTTATCTAAATTCATATCTGGAATGAAGTACTGCCCGTCACCCCATTTTGTTTTTCAGCACTTGGGTTCTGTATTATTTTGACCTCAGGAAAGAGAATGGTTATTAAATGTATATGCTCTCCTGCAACAGCATGGTAGGTTTTGAGTAGATTCAGAGCCAGGTTATTCTGGCACATATGCAGCTGTTGGCACATACAGACTTCCTGTTTTTCAACACACTCACCTAACTTGTGTTTAAGATGGCTAGTGCTTGGCCTACCTACCTACCTTTTAAAACTTTGGCTGCAGCTGCCTGATTCTCCACACTAATATGAAGCATATTTATTTTGATACTTTTTGCCAAAACTACAGAACAGTTGGGAATTAGGCGTTGTTGTGCGACATCAAGATTAGGCTTTTAGTCAAAGTGTAATTAATACATTAGCGGCAATATATTGAATTGCACTTCTAGACATCATGTCTGTTGAGATTACTGCTTTTGAAGTAGAAAAACTTTAAAATCTTGGTCTGTACTAATAACTTCTACAGATTTAAGCATTGACTATTTATTTAACGTGAACTCAAGAAAATCAAATATAAAGAAAAAGCAGAAAGAGATATACATATAAGAACAGAGAAATATAAAAGTTTCCTGAATAACACAATCTGGACATATTTCTGGATGTGTTTGTCCAAAGCCTTTTGCATTGAATTGTTCAGTGTTTATCTGCCTTCCACCTTATGTCTGCTTTTTGCATAAATCTTACATGCAAGCTGGCCGGAAGTAACTTTGTCTTCTGTCCTAATGCTTTCTCAAGAATATTGTATTGTTTAGTACTTGGGGTTTTTTTGTTTTGGTTTTAACACTTTAGGGCTTTTGGGAGGGGCACTTTTTTTGGGGTTGGGGAGGGGAATTGATTTGCAGAGAGTTTTTTTGTTTGGTGTTTTTCTTGTTTTAATTAAATGTGGAAATGTCAATTTTAGATGCTGGTGTTTGTTGTGTTCTGACTTTTTAAACTCTTACAAGATCTTTGTCCTTTAAACTTTTCTATATAACACATTTTTTCCTGCCGTGTCTTGTTTAGATATTTCAACAAGTCTATTTGATATGTATGTATTTTTTATGTGCTTTTGTTATCAGGTTTTTATTTTTTAAGATATGCTAAGTCCAGTTGTAATCCATAGAGAATTAATTCCTCTAAGACTATTTTATGTGATCTTCTGAAAGAAACCTCAGTAGTCTGACACACTGAATTCTGATTGGTTTCTATGGAAAGTTAATCTCCTTTGAATGATAACACTAGGTCTTTCAATTGCTTTTTCATAACTTTGTCTTTTTATGTTACTGCATTTTTTCCCTTTTTTTTTAATGGTTCCTGAGACAGAGTTAGTAGATCTGTCACTAAGAACATCAACTGCCACATGAGTAAAATGCTGATTTTATGTGGGATCTCTTTGATGGAGCTTCCATGACATATAGGGATTGTATACAAAGTGTACTCCCCAAAGAAATAAAGGGGCTTTTTCAAAGAAATAGAACAGTCCCAGAATCTTCTGACTTAGTATTTCAGCTTTTGGCCTCTCCATACCACTATTTCCTCCTTTTTAAATGATCTAAAATGTTGGGAAAAGAATGGAGAATGTGCTTTTACTTTTTTTTATAGCTGTGAAATGGCTGAAATCCAGGTATTTTTGGGGCAATTATTTTTATTTTGTTGGATTTTTGCTGCTCATTCTACATGGAAAAATTTAGGTCTGGCCTATCCTGAAAAACAAAGAAAACTCACTGGAAAAGCCATCTGGAAAGTTGCTCTTTTGTGAGCTTCAACTGAACTTTTGGACAATACAGAAGCCTGCATTAAAGAATGAGCTCCACAGGTCCCAAGCCTTCTTTCCCTTTCCCATTACCTCCTCCCAAATTTAAACTAATGCAATATGTGTTCCATAGCATCTTGTAGTATCTGAAGTTTTTAATGTTTGGGCTTTAGTTTGAGGATTTTTTTCCCTCATAGCACATGGGCATTCTGTTTGTTTTTTACTCTAATTAAACACGAGAGTCTTCTTATGAAGTTACATAAACTTTGTCACTAAGTATTACTAGGTAGATAAAGCTGTAAATACTTTGCTTTTTAAAACAATAGCAAAAGAAGGAAGAATGGTAATGTTGTATCTCTTTTCCAGCACCGAGACCTTGGATGTGTTTGCCCATGAAGATGCTGTGTATGGCCTTTCAGTGAGCCCAGTAAATGACAACATCTTTGCTAGTTCATCAGATGACGGCCGGGTTCTTATTTGGGACATCCGAGAGTCTTCCCATGGAGGTAAGGTCTCTAGAAGGAAAAGATAATTGATTTAGAAAGAATTTGTGCAAGGCAAGGAAAAGTTAAGTGGGACAGTTGAGACAGTGAGTCTTGGAGAAGGGTGAAAGTGAGGCATAATTAATTTGGCCAGTGATTGGCAAGCCCTGGTCTTTACAGTTCAGAGTTACTGTCTTAGATGACTTTATAAAGTACAAGCACGTAGTGCAGACTAGCATAGAACTTGGTATGAATAGGTTTTAACTTGAGTAAAGGGGCAGTGGAGGGCATATTTCTTCAATCACATCATCTTGCCAAACTTGCAGTCAATTGGGAATATGTTTTTGGTTTTTTACCATAGCCTGGGGTGTAAAAAACCCACAACTTGATGTTTAGAAAGCTGTTATTTTGATTTGAATAGTATCCAAAGCTTTTTATATACTTCCTGGGACCCTGAGACACTTACACATAATGTTTTCTTGTTGTATGGAAACTTAGAGGCCTTATGTGATAAAAGGGAAGTTGAATTATTACTTCAAACTTTGTTTTCTGAAACAGAATACTGTTGATTTATGTAACAAACCTGCAGCTTCTCAAAACACCATAACCTGTGTTTTTACAGCTGCAGGTTTGAGGCTGAAGAATCTCAGCTTAAAACTGTAGTTATATAATTTTGAGAGAAATACCTCAGTAATTGAATTTCAGTGTATGAATACATGAGTAATACTGAAGTAAATGAACCTTCGAGTTTACCTCATCCTAAAGAACACAGAGCAATCTGCAGGAGTACAGAATATGGTTCCCTTCATTCATAGCTAAAACAAATGTTCATCTTTTTTTGTAAGCTGATTAAATGCAATTACCTCAGCTTGTAGTTTCTACTTACAGGGAAATTGTTCATGGCACTGAAATCCATCTTAATGTATTTTGTACACATTTGTTGTTGGGTCAAAGCTGCTGTTTTAACTGAATTATCTTTTTCCATGCCTAGTGAATTTGATCACTTTTCTAGACTGCAGTTCTGTCCCTTTTTGACTTGGAAATGAAAGCTTTAACAAGACATACTTTATAGTCTCACAGGAGTCTTTTAGAGCCACTAGTATCCTGAGGGCTTTATTGAACGTGAGTAACCAGAGTTAGGTCTTTCTTGACAAGCCCCAGCAGACTACTCATAACAGATTGCTTATAGATACCCTCCCTAACCCAGGCATATTGCCTTTGTATAAGGATAAATAAAAATTAAACATACTAGCACAGCATCCAATTTTGTGCAGTTCGCTGGCACAATTGTATTACCTCTTATCTCTTTTCCATGTAGTAATTTTATTGAACTTTCTGAAAAACAATGCACACACTTCATATATGTATATTGCAGACTTTAATAAAAATATCTATATTGTCTCTTCTGTGTCTTTGAGGAACTCATTAGTAACACCCTTCTTCCTCACAAATCTCTTATCTCACAGTGAACTACTGTCTTCCCTTTAGCTGATTTCTTACCCCATGCAACTAATTTGCTAATCCCAACTGCCTGCAAATAAACTTGATACTACAGCATGTGCGAATTTAGTCCTCATTACATCTACCACTTTTCCCCTGTATAAAAGGTCAGTTATTCTATCAAAGTAAGAGATTAAATCACTCCGATGTGAATATTTTACTTTTGGAAAATCCAAGCAGCACCTCATGCCTGTTTTTGTGTTTTCATTATATCCAAATGGTAAGACCAGACACTGAATATGGTTTCCAAATTGAAAACGGTGAAGTGTTGCTTTACTGCCCTTTCCTGAATGCTCCACCATAAAGATCTGTCTCTGTTAGGAGAATTACCTGTTGCTGACAGTGGATGTCAGCAGTTGGGAGGACTGGATGTTTAAATGCGTCTGTATGAAGCTGCTTGGTATCATAAGCTAATGTCCGATCTGATCTGAGTTTCTGAAATTTTATGAAATTAAGTTTGTCCTTCTTTGTTGTAGTTAAACCTTGTTACTGCTTTTACTGTTGCTAAAACTTTGAATGAGAAGGCCGAACCAGTGAAAATGGTGTGAAAAAGTGTTGACTGTAGTAATTTTGGGCTTTTTGGAGTTGTGCCTTAGGTTCTCTGGATTTTAGATAAAGGGCTTTTGCATGCTTACAGAGGAGTCCTGAGTCAGCATGTATATGTGAGCCCTGCCAATGTTTACTGCGATGTAATGCTTGTCACTGGGGTAATGCTCTTGTCTGCAACAGTATTTTTGTGGGAATAGGCACTATGACTGCTAGTGTGAGTATAGTTAGTTACCCTGAGTGGCCAGCTTATTAAAATCTTGCAAATAACCTCCTAGTTTAAAATAGTGCATTAAAAGAAGCTTGAAAATGAGTTTCATTCCCCTTCTCTTTCTCAGTCTTTTGCTGCTGAGTGATTTATGCAGTAATTTTTATAAACCCACTTCTAATTTTTATTAGAGATGGAGTTGAGCTGCTCCCTTGAGAAACATGTTCATACTCCAGTGTATAAGAGCTACAATTGTGAATGAGCATAAAGAACAATAGAAAAGTAATCCTCCTACTTTTCATTAAAATGACTTAGTGCCTCATTAGTTTAGCTGCTGTAATCTCTCTTTGACAGGCTGAAAGGCAACTTTTGATATCTTAGAAGAAAACTCTGGTGCCAATCTGTTTAAAATAAAGGTGTGAAGGAAAGCACTGCTAATTAGTGACAATGATTTGACTAAAGAAATATACATAAATTGAAAGTTTATTTTAAACCCAGCTCCTCTATTTGGCAATCTGATGTTTGTCTCTCCACTCAGCTAATGCAGGCCTTTGCTTCTCAGTGGGGGCTGCGCTTTTAATAACACAGCCTTTTATGTCCCAGCAGGATTCTGATTTGATGATGCAAATATAGAAGGTCAGTTTTGGTGTTAAACCTTATTTGGAGCTGCTGGCAGACCAACAGCAATTTCTAAAGCCTTTGGGCAGACTGGCAGAACAAAAGTTGGCTTCTTTTCATCTTTTACCTCTGACTCCTATGACAATTAATAGCACCATGAAGCTTCATCTGTGGTCAGAGACCTTTGTTTTCATCACTGCTAAATAAATGCTAAAAAGGAAAGTCCCTGTATGAAAAAACTTCTAATAGAGCCTGAGAAGAGGATACAGAGGGGGCAGGACAAACAAATGTTAATTCTGTCTCAGTTGCTTAATGGGCAGTCATTTCATAAGGTATTGGGAATTTGAGAGGGTTCTCTGTTTAACCATATTTTATATGTGGTAATGAGGGATATGAGGAAAGAAAATTATGTACCTTTGGAGGTGCTTGTGGGGCTAAGGGTGCCTGCACGTGGTGCCTCAAATAAGGGCAGAAGCTGTTTCCCAAGCACATGAGCAGCACAGGAATTGCATCAAAGCAAACAGTGAATGGGAAAGTCTGGCATAATCCCTGGCTCAAAATACACATTGATTCTGGTTTCTTAGTTGATTGAAACATGTGGCAGCATGCCACAAAAGATACACACAAGGATGGGAATTAGACTGTGTCTAAAGCAGTAAAGCTTGCAGAAAGAAAGAGAAGAGGGAACTGTCAAGGCTTTCCCCACTCTTCATGGAAACAGTATTTTGATGGAATGAATAGGGCAGAGTAGATGTCCAAACACAGTCTAATGAGAGGGAAAGAGTCTGAATGAGCATTTTTTTACTCTGTGTGTAAACAGCAAGAGCCAACTGTTAAAATTTTTTTATGCAAGAGGAGCACCCTTCTTGTCTGCTCGTGCAGCACTTAAGCGGTGGCAGACTTCTTTTCCCCAGGATTAGCAGCTTGCTTTGAGGTGAGTTTCATACAAACTTATTTCACTTCTTGTGATATTATTCTCCCTTTTAAGCAATTGCTGCTACATTTATGGTTTGGGTGATCATCAGTGGCTGTGGAAGCTCTCAGGCATATATTGCTAGGAAGATTTCAGAAGCCCCCCATGTATAGTCCTTATCAGATGAGCATTTGGTCATGAACCTTAAGAAGATTAAAATATTTGTTCTTTGAGGTAGCTAGTTTAAAACTCTGATAACCTTCCATAAACAAAATGGTGTCTTGAAATTCAGTATGCGTCCTTTTTAATATTTAGACAGAGTTAATGTACATGTGGGTGGATTTTAAAACTTCGGGTTTTATATTGCTTTGGATGTGTCAGCTTGAGAAGTGGTTTGAACATGTCTCCATGTCTTCAGATCTTGGCATGCTGTTTCCATATTAAGCTGCCAAACTCCTTGCATCAAACAGTTGTATGCATTGTATATTCTTATGTCTGAAATTTCATCTTTTTCAACAGAGCCCTTCTGCTTGGCACACTACCCATCAGCCTTTCACAGTGTGATGTTTAATCCAGTAGAACCCAGATTACTGGCTACTGCTAACTCTAAGGAAGGTGTGGGACTCTGGGATATTCGTAAACCTCAGAGGTATGATCTGGTTGTCCTTGTCTTATGCTCTGCTATTTCTTTCCCTTGGGAGGTGATGGCATGCTGCTCTTTTTTTTTTTTTTTAAAGTCAGAATATGTAATAGTAAGAAAAGATGCAGAACAAAGTTAACAGCAATGTTGGTAATCAATTATTTTGCATAATTAATATTCTTCTTCATATGTATGATCAACTTTGATTTAAAATGAGACTAGATCTTCAGTGTTAAGGTAAGTGATTATTTTTTGATGCCTGCATGGCCTCACCACTGCAGATTAACTTGGATTGCTGTGTCAAGTTCTTGTAATTATATTTAGCAGTGTCTTGCTAATAGTGGAAGAAACTGTGGTGGGCACTGCCTGGTTTACAGTTCATTTTTCCTGCCCAGCTCAGTTTTTAGTGGCTGACTAGAGATTGTGGTTAAGGCAGCTTTTTACTCAGTGCTTGTGAGTTTTACATGACTTCTGAGTGATAGAGACATCTGTATAATCATTTGGCTGTATAATGTGCTTCCAGATTTGCATAGAATTAAAAACAAATGAAGAGAATTAGGTTGCAGCTTGACGTATGGTTACACTGGGTTCTAAAGTGGATGTATGCAATGTCTGATACCAGACTTTGGCATGCATGAGAGATTAAGCTTTTTCAGTCTTTCAGATTTCAAATTTTCATTTTTTCATCATAATAAGGTGTGGGTTAACCCTGGCTGAACGCCAGCTGTAACATAAATGAATGCAGGTGTTAAATCCGCTTTCAGCTACCATTTTTGTGGGACAGCCATTAGGCCTCCTCCTTTGCTTGATCAGAGATGTGCTCAAAACATTGTGAGAAGGGTATGCTTGGCTTAGGAAATGAAAATGGCCCTACAGCACTCTGCTGCCACTACAGGTTTTTTTTTTCCCATGAAACTCTCAGGAAAGAGGACTCTTCAGAATGGTATTGTCCTGCTAGTGGGGTGCCAAAGCCAGAGTCTCTCATATTTAAATAAATTAGACTGGATTTTTAGTCTTTTTAAAGTAACAGAGCATTTGCCAAAACTTCCACTGGTCTCTATAGATCTGATTTGCTAATCAAGAAAGCTGGAACTTGTTTTTTAGTGTATTTGGGGCCAATTTACCTTGTCTCACGAGGAAAAAAATTTATTAATTTTTAGATCAGTTAAGATACAATCCTCACTCCAGTGAGGAAGTGGAAGCCAAAATTTAAACTTCCATCTGTGGATTTTGGTTTGTTACAGTCTCTTCTGGGGAAAATACACTTCATTATCAGGGTTTAAAAAAAGCTTTTGTYAAAGATAAAGTAGTCCATGTAATGCTATAAGTAGTTGTGATAGACTGCACAGAACTGACGTTGGTATGTGAAGGAGTTTGTGAATATTTTCTGTATTTTTATTAATAATAAAGGACACTGTTGCAGGTAAGATGTGTGCCAAAAGCATTTTGGTTGGTGAATTTTATAGGCAGAGTGGGTTAAACAGCCCTGAAATTCTCAATAATCAAGGATAAACAGGAAGCTGCCTGTGTAAGCATGCCACTAGCAGAGCAAAGAAGAGCTATTGCATCAGCTGCTTTCCTCACTGTTAAAAAAGTCTGCTAGTGGTGGAAATCCTTGCTTCCCTACAGATTTGTAGCTGTCTTTTATACCGTCATCGGTATCCAAAAAAATGTAATACTTCCTGAAGTGTAGGAAGGATGAGGGAATAGAGGCTTTTGAGGGACATCATTTGGAAGTATTTGCTTGATTGTTGAATCCCTTTCTGGGATTGTTGAATAGCACAATATATAAATAACTACAATAAAAAATTGCTAGATCTGTCTGTTCCTTCCGTAGTCTACATTTTTATTTACATTGCTGCACATGACATTCACCTGTGAGGGATTTTTATGCCTTAAACTGTCAAGGGAAATTCCTCCTTTCCTTCAGTATTAATGTGGTCCGTTATAACACTGTGGCCATTGTGGAAGTTTTTCAGTCCCATCATTCCACCTGTGATGCTAGTAGAAATTACTAGATCAGGTAAACTTCAGCTGTTTTGTCACAATGTGTGGTAGTGCAGTTTTGATTAGAGTTTGAGCGGGTAGAAAGAAGGGGAAGAAGCTTAGATACTTTTAGATGTTTGCTGTGGATTGCCAAAATCTTAACTTCCAGTGGGTTAAGCCAAACCACAGCACTCTTCCAATATGGGACAAGTGAAATGGTCACATGTAGTTAATAATTTGTTGCTGGTATAACGCTTCCTGTAAAATTCATTTCCCCAACTACTGTCCTGTTCTCCGTCAGTTCTCAGATGGAGGCAGAGTTAGACTGATGCAGGCACTTCTTGGTTTGCTTCATAACTGGAGGCTCTTCTGGGGAATCCTGCTGCTGCTCGTTTGCAAAATCCAGCAAATGAAAAGCCTGGAATTCCGAAGACTAGCTGTTTGTGGCCATAGCAGTACTGTAGTTAGCAGTACCTTCACATAACATCTATTGCAGTGAACAGCACTGGTGTGATAATACTTTTGACAGATACAGGTGAGGTTTGATAAACCCACAGGATTTGGCTGGCCTTCACTCCTTTGAAGGGGATCAGGCTTGATGCTGAATTTCTGGTTTTAATCAGCAGAGGCTCCTCAGATGAAGTATAGTTTTTCTTTGGCTCTGTTCAGCTTGATAATGCACTGTCAGAAAAAGGGAGATTGGCTGTTAACTTCTAAACTTGTATGTCAGTCAGTGAAATATGGCTAATTGTGTAGTTTTAAATGAATATCTTTACATTTTCAAAATATTGAATAGTGATGTCCTTGTAGCTTAGAGAATTCAGATATAGATTCCACTGCTTGTCAGAAACAAATGAGCTACATCTACTTATTTATCCATAAAATCTGAGGATCTTTACACAAGAGTATTTTTCTCCAAAATACATGGCTCTTCTCCAATTGGGTTGTAGGAGAATTTGTCTCAGCTTGCTGTTGGATGCATCCAGCCAGGAAAGTCAGTTTTGTCCACTTCTTTATTCAGGCAACACTAAGCAGCTCTACAAATTTAAAATTAAATGCTTTTAGGGCTAGGAAAAAAGTCCTGATTATGAGTAGATTTTATTCATATGCTGCGGAATTGGTAACTTTCTTAAAGGGAAGCTGGGAGTGCTTTATGCTTGGCTACTACAGTGAAGGAGGTAATTGAAAAGCCAGCATTTCTTGGCATGTATGGAGAAATTTAGAGACAGTTGCACAGCTCTGAATTGTGGAAAGTTTAGCTCACTTCAAATAGTCATAATTTGATTAGTCTTGCTGACTGAGTCAGGATACAGAGGCGGATTCACTTTGCTTTTTCCCAAAGTTCATTCACAGCTTGATACCTCTTCTGTCTCAGATTGAGTGCAGGAATTGAGATTCTCTCCTTCTACCCTAGTATACTAATAAGATCTGAATGGGTTAGGTTGGCTCGTCAAAAATAGCATATGAAGTGCTTTTAATATAGAACTAATATAATTCCAGCATGATTATAAGTTGACTAGTGATTCTGGAAATCTTATTTTTCTGTTTTTAGAATGTGTAGGTATTTCTGTTCTTTCAGGTGGATGTTAAACTGAGTCCATCTGTATTGTTTCTTTCTTAAAAACAGTGCATTGAAAAGCTTTAAATGTGGTTTTGATTGATGAGGTTGTTGTAATATGTTCACACCACTAGATGGAGTCTGGAAGCTGTGCCTTTTTTAAGAAAATTAAAAAAGGCAGGTCAGCTTCTTAAACTATTTAGAATAAAATATGTATTACAAGTATGTATTGTTGTAGAATTGCTGGGAAAAACTCAGCAAGTCAGAGTACATATATATTTCAAGCAAAGACTAAGTAACTTCAGCTATTTTTAGGTACTCACGTTCTCCCTTCCCTTTTTCCATGCAGCTCCATGACCACGTCCTTCTTCTTACTGAAATCAGAAGACTGCTTTTTCCCCTAAGAAAATATTATAATTATCCCCTTAATGCTTTCTTTTCCTGTGTTTCACCTCACCCACCACTTACATCAACTAATCTGGAAGTTTGAGATCAAAATTATATTGGTTTTCCTACTAATGACCATTCAGCACTTTTAAAATGGTCTTCATGCAGCAAAAAGGCTGTTCACAGAAGTGTGTTCTGCTTGTGATTGGAGCGTTGTTCCTGTACTTTATACGCATTGGGATCCATTGGTGTGTGCAGTTCAAGGGTTAAAATGCTGTCTTGGGTCATAAATATGTATCTAGGGGCATTTTATGTGAGCCTGAGAGGGCTTATCTAAAATCTACCAGGCCCTCATTCCTATGCCCGTTGCATAGTTATGTGTTTGACCTCTTTTTTCAGCCAACTCATCATGTTTAGAAGTTAGAAAAGTAAGTTGGAAAGGCTTTGTAGCTTTCTTATGCCCTAGCAGGTTTAACTTGGTTCAGGGAGGGTCCAGTTGCAAGTGTAAATGATTGAGAAGAAAGTGAGGCCTGTAAGGCTGAGGACAGGACATAAGAAGGAAACAAAACCTTCCTCATCTGAGGAGCAGTGGACTATTAGATATGTTCAGCTGTTTGCAGCATTCTGCTGATTCTGTTTTACTTGCTTTGGTTTCTTTTGCTACACTAACCCTCCTCTTTTTTGCCTCCTCAGCATGTTCCTTACAAGCTTTATACAAAGTAGAAATGAAACATAACCAAAGTTGGGGATGATTTACCTTCCAAGGCTGCATGAGAATAACCTATAAGCAGAGAGTGTTTCTTTTTATTGCTTGGTTTTTTGTGTTCCTGGAGTAAAACAGTGTTCCAGGACCCCTTTAGTTTTGGGATCTGAAAACATATTTGTCCCCCTACTTCAAGTACTGGATTCAGCTCTGAGTGAGGTAGAAATGCTTACATGCAATAGACCTTTTTAAGATTCTTCTGAAAGTTCAGGAGATTAGTGCTGTCTGCATAGTTACAAGTCAGTGTACTCAAAAAGCCCAATGATATGTTAAAAAAATCCTTGACCACCAGGGCAAACCTGGTATTGCTTGGTGATTGTAACCTTTATGGCATATTTTAAAAGCTAATTTCACCATACAAATCATAATAAGCCCAAGTGAAAGGAATGTCAATTTTGGTGTTTTCTGTCAATGCTTTACAGACAAATCCGAAAGGAACATTAATTCAACTTCGATTTCTTTGTCTTGGCTGACAAGTAACTGCAGTTCAGAGCCCATTTAAACAAATATTTTTAGCTCACATTAAATGAATATTTGTATCTCAAAAAACACCAATCAAGAAGGCTTTCTTAATGTACTTCAAACTAACATTAAACTTGCCTCCTGCACTGAGAATTTAGAGACAGCCAAGTCCCAAGTTGTGGATAAGCAATACATGTTGTTAGATATCAGTGAATTATATATAGTGATTATTTCATTAAATGGCAAGCCAAACATAGAGATGGAAATTTATTTCCTGTAGTAGACTAATTAGATGCAGGGGGATCTTGAGGGAGAACTCTTCTTAGCTTGTTTATGAATGTTGAGGTGTGTTGATCTTGCCAATGTGTGGAGGACTTCGAAGGTATGGCTGCACTGTGCTACTGGTCTCAAACTGACTGTGTTCTCTAAAGTTTTTGTCTAGAACAGAGATTTTGCACCAAATGCTAATTACTAGGTGTTCAGCTTAGTGATTGTGCTGCAGCTAAACACAATCCAACCCTTGAAACAATCTATTAAACCCATAACTTTGGGTCCACATGTATTGGAAATCTCAGGTACTCAGTACTTTTGAAAATACAGTTGTTGGCTCCTGATTGCTTTGATTTGTAGGTTTGCTTGTTTCATTTAGTTTGCAGCCTTCCAAAGACCTAATGAGTGTTACTTTTTTGTTTCTGTACCTGTGGTCTCTGATAGCAAGAGGAAAACACCGTTGGACATAGAAATCTTACAGGTGGAGTATGTTAGATCAACATCCTGACATGTAGTTGGAAAAGCTAGGTTTTGGGTTCATGAGGCCTCTCTCCGTATCGAAATAGAAGTGATAGCTGCCAGAACTACAGGTAATTTCAGAACAGTTCTTCACAATTTAGCTAGATGCATGTCAAATAGACCATCTTTGCAAGAGAGGACTGAGTATTACCTCTGAATAGAGGCATGGTTAATTCTGTTAGAGGGTTTTTTTTTGATGAGTGGATGTGCAAGGGAAAGGGAGATGATGAGTATTTGCAACTCCGTCTGTACCAGAGGTGATATTTGTAACCTGTTGCATAGAGAGGACTTTAGAAAACCTGTGTGGTGATGTTGAAGGTATTCTAAGGTCATAAACACAGCATTGTAACTGAGTCCACACCCATAGATTGAGGTCTCCAATGGTTACCAATTTTAGTTTCTAGGGTCATACCTTCAAGGTATTTGATCCTTAAAGATCATATCAGAAGAGCAGAGAAGGCAGTTCTTTTCTGAGAAGTGCTCATGCATGTGCTGAGATTTTATCCTTTCAAGCTTACCTTCCAGAGCTCACTCTACAAAGTAAGTTTTGCTTACTTTTCTCTGTGTGTTACCAAGATGTCTGGTATGTTGGATGAAATACTGAGCTGCTGGAACTGCAAGTGAGGGATCTGGTATTGTTGGTGATTGTGTTGGGGATATTAATTCGGGGGCCAGCCACAGGGTTTGCTTCTGACAGTGAGCTTACTGAGATTCAGGGCTCTTCCCTTAAAAGCTATTACTGGTGGATTGGAAATTTTCTTAATGTAGAATCTGTAGATGTTACATGATGGCAGAGAAAGTATGCGGATATTTAAGGTTTTACTTAGACTGTTTTGCATTTTGACTTTTCATGTGAAGGAAAGAAGCTTCTGATTCTCATCACTCCCAGTGTGAATGCTTTGGGATTCCCAAAGCCCCTGCAGGTGGAAGAATTCACTACATCATTGAATTGGCAAATACCTGTTTAAATTATTTCAGTGCAATGGAAGTGTGCTGCATGTTTCTGTTTGGAGATCTTTGTCAGTCCTGCTCTGAGCAGAGCACTATAATAAAGACTGCAGGAGAAATGTGTGTATCTTGGTAACCACCTTTTTATTGCCAGGCTTATAATTTTTCTCTTCCCAGTGGAACCATTTGTTGTGAATTTTAACTAATTTGATGCTGCTTAAAAGTAATCCTTTTAGCTAGGTTATAGTATATTGTGTTTTAAGTGCGATTTTGTAACTCAGCAATATGGGTCAATCACAGCACCTCAAATAGTTCAAATAACTATTTGTCTTCTCTTCCAGTTCAGGAAATAGAACTCATCCCACACATGTACCATCCTCATCTGTTATTCTTCTCTGCTACTGAGGCAGCTCAACTGATCTGTTTCTCAACCTAGAATTTGAAGCTCTCCTAACCAGATACAACTTGGCATATTTGCCCCAAATTACACAGAACCTAAACTTGGATACTTTTCCCCCATTTGTCTTCCATTATTTTGCAGAAGTTCCTTTTAATGTGATAGAAAGTGAACTGATTATTGCTTGAGTTCATGGTGATTAAATTTTTCTCTTCTGGAAACCTTTGGGATGTGTTGAAGGAACATTTGAACAGTAATGGCTTCTGGGGGAGTAGTACTTTGGGGTTAGCTTTTGGCTTTGATTTCCTTATTGTAAACATCAATCTCGAAAATATTTGCCACAATTTTAGCCAAAATCAATTACTTCTTTAGGGTTAGAAATATCTAAGGCAGTCTCCTCGGCCTTTCCTTCTTTCTTCTTACTGAAGGAAAAAAGGGAGTATTCGCAAAGGAGTCTTTTTTGACTTTGGGCAAAGAGAGATCGTGACAATCATTAAGACTTTAGTCGTGTTGATGACTTTCCTGCATATGGAGACCTTTTTTGTCATTGCCACCTTCAGTCAGTTGATGCTTTTTCCTTTTTTTTTCCTTTAAAGACAGGAGTGCAGCCTGAAGTTGCAAAATATGTAAATCGGTGAATTAAAATTACATATTTTTTTATTCTGAAGCAAGTAATCTTTTCTGTTGCTGGTGTGAGTACCAGCTAATAGAGAGTCTGGAAATACTTAAGCATGCAGATCTGCCAAATACTGCCTGGTATTTAAGTGTGTGAAACAGGTGCTGTAGTCTCTTTTTCCCACCCTTTTGTCTTATTGCGGAATTTACTGGGACAGTACCGTATGAAGGGCCCTCTCACTTAGCTTCTGTTGTAGATGTACACACTCCGTATTTCATTTGCAGTCCTGCTTTATGCATGACCTTGTCAGCCCTCTTGGGATAGAGGGTTTAGCTTAGCTTAGCTTTCTCTGTGTTGAGGTTGGTATCCTTCCTGTAGTGGAGTGTATTTAGAAAAATTTTTTTTTCCATTTCTGGGTTTGTTGATCCAACACACAACTGATTTTGGAGAACTGAGGTTCAAATTGTATAATAAAAAAGAGTGTTGTTAGTAGTTCAGCTTTTAATTCTTTGTTGTTCTCACCTTCTCCTGTCTTGATTGACTAGTTTTCTCAAACCTTCATTAGTTAAAAGCACACTACCCATTGCAGATAGTTAGCCCTCCATCATATACATGGGGATTTTTTGATTTGAAGATTAAACTTTTACACACCTCTCGGCATCCTCACATTAGCACTTGTTTGGTTCTGGCCGGGCACTTTAAGCTCCATACTGTCCCTTTGCTCTGTCAGATCCAGCTTGGTCCTAGAAGCAGCAGTGCTATTCAGGTTTAAAATTTTCGACACTGTATAACTTCATGCTGTAAACAAGAAGTCAGGAAACCTGGTTTTGTTTCACAGTGTTGGTTAGGTCTGTTGGTTGACCTTTCCTGCCCTCGGTTTTTCCTGTACCAAGAAAAAGGAATACTGCCTACTTCAAAAGCCTCATGATGCTTAATCTTTTTGTTAGCTATGAAATACTTTAGCACCCAGGTCTTTCTAAAGCAAGAATTTAAAGTGCAAAGTATTGTCCTCACAATGCAAATTTAAAAAGTATAATCTGTTGTTCAAATGCAGTTCAGATTTAATGGGGTTTTGGAGCCTGCTTTCTTAAGGTAATAGGTCTGTTTTCAACTAAGTCTTGCCCTAGTCACCTCTATACCTCCATTTAATGTGGAGGGAATTAAAAAAGAAACTTTTTTTCTTAAAAAAAAGAGAGAAAGGAAAAGTAAAAAATAATATTGGTGACTGAAATCAAAGGAAAGATCCTCTTAGTGCATTTACTAGGAGAACGTCTGAAATGTTAGTTTAACAGTGTGGTAAGACAAGGGAATTAGTCAGTCCAGGGGAACTGTGGTGGAACCAACCTGATGAGTCCAAAGTTATGTGTGCGCTTGCATTCACCTAGCTTTACGTGAAAATTTATATTCATTTTCTACCTACTAGAGGCAAAAGCTTTACTGATTCAAGACTGGACCCATCTACTGCAGGAGCATTTTGGATCTTGCCAATTTTCCTGTCTAAAGAAAGGCCTACTTTCTTGTTGCTGCTATTTTCTTTAATTTCTGCTTGTGTAGCTTTTATAAACTAAAAATTCATGCAGCTTCACTAGAGAAAAGAAGGGAAATGAGTGTATATATATTATTGGATAAGGAACAAGTCGGTGGCTGATGTTACTCAGCTTTCTTAGTGCAAGACAACAATTGCAGCACATTTCCTAGAAATGTGTAGGAAAAAATGTATCATAGGACTGCAGTATTGACATGTGACTGATTTTGCATAGACACTAAGGTATGAAAATGGATTGATTCTTCAGGAGGAATTGCCAACTTTTACATTCAGGTTATTTTTCCGAGGTAAATTTCTCTGGTATCCATGTTCTTTGTGTTATAACGACTTTGGTGAATGCTTCGTTTTGGGAACATTTGGCCTGAAGGTCATCTTCCCATGCCRTGTCTGGCTGTATTTGCATCTTCTCTATCTGGTTATCTGATGGAACCTGCTCCTTTGTGTTTTGCTGGAAATAGCTGAGCAGTGTTCTCTGTCACAGTCTGCACTCCATCCTACAAGGTACTATTTCTGAACAGGCTGAATAATGGACTCTGATCGGAGGATTTAGGGATTAGAAAAGGATGGAAATGATCAGGTGKTTTAGCTAGTTTGCTTGTGCTTGTGGGACAGTTGCTTTTTACATTGTATTCTCTACTTTCTTCTTTTTACCTGGCTACGTTTATCTGGCTAAATTTTGTTGTTGGTTGGTTGTTTTTTTTGTTGGTTTTTTTTTTTTTTTTCTGAAAAATGAATTTCCTGCCTACTAGATCTCATTTATTACTGACATTACAGTAACACCTAGATGATTCAAGCAGAGAGTGAGAACAGGACACACTCGTGCCTGCTGACTTGCAGATCTGTAGTGAGGGCACACCTAGGGCAGTGAGAATGTTTGGGAACAGGTCTGAGAAAAGACCAAAACAAACCTTGGCTAGAGCTGGAGGAGGATGTGAAACATTCAAACAAAAAGGGTTTTTCTTTTTTGCTTGTTGTCATTTGCTGATGTTCAATCTCTGTAATGGCAGAGGTAAGCCTTAAATCCTGAAAGGATAAAAGTAATACAGATGAGGGGGAGAGTTTAGTATACTTTATGCCTCTGCTCTTGCCATGTTCCTCAAAATACTGAAATTCTTGAGTTATTTTCCTGTGAATAAAGGTAGAATAAAGGAAAATATGCTTTCTGGAGAACTGCCTGAGATCACTGGTGAAGCAACATTATCATTCAGTGACTCAGTTAGGTCATAAGGGCCAAATCGTGCAAGCCTTTGCTTGTTACATTGTCGGGTCGCTCTGGGTACATAGAAGATGATGTTTGATGTTTTTAAGGCTCTAGTTTCTGAAGTCAGTTATCAGATAAGAACCTCACTTATTAAAAAAAATTAAAACGGCTTGGAGGGAAAGATGAAGCTTCTATTTACCTGAGTGTCCGCCATGCATAAAMGTTCATTAATGATGGGGAGATTCCTTTTTGTACTAGTTAACATATTCCTGACCCTAAAAGTAAACAGCAAAGAAACGGCACATTCTTGAGCATGCAGAATCTTCACCCTGAATTCTGTACTTTTCTAATCTTGGTGGATGGAGTTGATTTTAGTTGTACTTTCTGTTTGAAGGAAAGCAAAGACATTTAGTTTTGCTAACAATATACAGCCTTTATTTTATTTGGTTATTGTTTAATGTCCAATCAAATACACCTTCCTGTTAAGGATTCTTGGAGACAGTTATTATAAAGGTAGTGAGATAATCAGAAGTAGTACTGATAGGATTTAGAAAAATGAGCTTGTTACTGAAAAATAGAAAAATCTTGAGTATGGCTTGTGTACCTTTTAATCTTAAGACACTGATGGACTTCCCATCACATTTATTAACATTTATGAATACACTTACTTATGAATACACTTATGAATTACACTTCGTAATGTAATGTAAATGCCGTACACTTTGACACAGTTTATCTGCTTTTCAAAGTAACTATCTTGAGATTTCTGAGACTCATAATCTACTTTAAAAAGGTCTGCATGATTATTGATATTGTGCTTACTTTTCTGTTATTGGTTAATTTGGCTCTTTCTAAGTGTTTGCTTCAGACTAAACATGAATTATGTCTTTTTACACACACAATTTTCTTTCAAATAAAACCCCAAACTTTTCTGCAGTTTTCCAGGCCAAATTTCTGTTTGCCAAGTTTCATTCCAGTTCTTTTTGCACGGTTAGAAGTTCCTCAATTTTGTGGTTACAGAATTGCTGACAAACACAGTTGTATGCAATGGTGTGTATTAGTTACGAGCATTCAGTTCATTCTTTCCTTTTAAGGTCATTCTTTCATTAAGTTAGTTTCATTCACTGCTGTTTATGATACCAACACTTTCTCCCTAGTTTAATTCCTTTCTTTTCCCTCATAAATGACACTCATTTCCCAAGGACAGTGTCTGTACTTAAGTGCAGTGATAGTACTTCTTCCCTTACCCACTAACTGCCAGTAGAAACCGATTTATTTACGTCAGTGGTGCTGCTCGTGGATTGAAAGCCTTCCATTGTTTGGCTGAGCTGGCATTTAGTTAGCACTTGCCTGCTGCCTCTGTGCAGTGTATCCAGCTACGGAAATGACCATATTGCATATAATTGCCYATTCTCTCCTTCCTCAGCCTCCCTCCAGCTCCAGCATGTGTGTTTGGATTGTAATGTCCCATCTGTGGGCTAAATATTTCTCTTCATCATACAATATGACTTTTTTAAAACTCAGAAGTGCATGTCTGTCTCGATATTACTTCCAGAGCTGGTAGGCAACATCAGCATTCCACAGCTGTCTGAGTGAGCCAAATTTGGAAGCAGAGTAAATCCAAGTAATCTGGCTCTGGATTCATAAAAATAATGCCTCTGGCAGAAAGGGCACCCATCTTGTTCAGAGGTGTCCTTTTAGGATTGTCTTCAGATTTCTCACTTGCTGTCACGATCTGTGTCTTCAAGAGGAGAGTGTTGCTTCTGGTGTGATGCATCAGTAAACTTTTTAGTAACTGCAAGAAGGTGTTGCCTCTGGAATTCCTTTGTTAGTGCATGCAGTAAAGGGCAGGCAGAAGTGGCAGTTCTAACATGAGCAACATATCCAAACATGCCTACACTGCCCCACGTAATCCTGTGTGGAAAAATCCAGAAGTAACACTGACTAAAGGTACAGAACAACACCCTGCTGCAGCTGGG
This sequence comes from Amblyornis subalaris, assembly GCA_018881555.1. NCBI lineage: Eukaryota > Metazoa > Chordata > Aves > Passeriformes > Ptilonorhynchidae > Amblyornis > Amblyornis subalaris. The sequence goes on along the minus strand of JACAXG010000142.1, from coordinate 1,012,513 downwards.
AAGGTGGAGATAGTCATTTGAACATGCTTAAACACAGCATTCCCCTTCCTCTCCCCTCCCCAGCCCCAAAAAGAAAGAAAGTGAAAAAGCTCTGATTCTGATTAGTTTAAAGGTCTCTAGAACTTCTTGATTCAGACATCCTCCTTAGTACTAGCAAGTATTAGTAGCAGTTTAATACTGTAAAAAAAAACTTCTGATGGCTTCTTTCTTGGAGATGACTGACTGCTTTATTCCTGCAATTTTGATGGAGATGGATACTCTATAGAAGGTATCTCAAGCAATTATTATTTTTTTCCTAAAACCAGTATGGTTGTTACGTAATCAACGATATTTTATGATGGAAGAGACTGAAGTCTTGGGGTTCCTCAGTTCTCAATACTCTACCATGTGCACTGCCTGCAGTATGAGGCAAAGGAAGAGAGATTTCTCAAATCCTTTATATGCCCTCTATTTGTGAACTAGGTGAGCAGCTTTGCCACCAAGATAGAGCCATGAGCTGCACTCCCTCCATACACATCTCCCCCACGTATGTGTGAACATCTCTCTCAGATGTTCTGTCCTGGGAAGAGAGAGAGTGCGCAAATATTTCTCCTCTGCTTCTATCAGGAAATGGATGTTTGGTGGGGGCTTGTGTCAGTTTGTTCCCTTCATCCCCACCTGACTACCTGCTGCCTCTTTTCAGAGCTTGTTGAAGGAAAACACTGTGCAGTTAATTTCACAAATCCTTTCAATCAGGACACAGCAGGGTGGGGGAAACAGAAAACCGCTGTCTTGTGATCAGTATAGGAAAATGCTGCACTTGGAGCTATAGCGTCTGACTTTTAGGGAAAATCATCACTTTTACATTATAAAGGAATGGCAAACAGCTATTTTAGTATTTCTTTCTGTATCAGCCAAACTGGCTCACTGCTTTTTTCGTTAGTGTGGGGATTTGGAGTTTTTGTTTGGTTTTCATTTTTTTGGCTTGAGCCAAATGTTAAAAAAGCAGCAGCAGGAACTGTATTTCCATTACATGTGTGGCTGAATTGTGTGGAGTGAGGGTCTGAGGTAGGCAAAGCTGTGGATCTTTTAAGGAGCATTAACTATGCACCTCCTTAATTCTAGGCTTTTTATAAGTGTATATGATCATTTTTTCTGAAGTTCTAATCTCTCTTGCTTCCTTTAATTTCTGAAGTAAAATATTCTTTTAGAGCTTTGTTACACTACAATTACTGCAACACAATACAGAATTCAATTCCAAGAGTGTTTGCTTTGGTACATTTGACTGCTACAGGAGCTTAATGAAACATCTGTAAGCAGAATGGAAGCTAGTTTAACATTGCACTACTATTGCTATAAAATATAATCTCAACTGATTTCAGGCCGGGCATAATAATAGTAACCATGGAAACTTTGCTTGAGGACTTGAAAAGATGGGGCATCTGGTAGGTTTACTCACTTGTAGGCAGGAGAGAATTCTGGGTTGTAATTTGGATTAAGGAGAACTGATAATGAGAAGAGGAGCTTGATATTGGTGCAGCAGTGGCTGCACCTAAGCATTAAGTCTAGTTGATGCATATTTGTTATGACCTTCTTATTCACGTTCGACAACTCATATATTTTTATTTAAAAATTGACTTTTCTTAGCCAAAAAATCTGGGATTGTTTCTTCTGCCTGTTTTTTGTGTTGAGGTCTTGGTTGGGTTGGGGTTTGGGGGGGTTTATGATATATTAGTTTATTTGTTTGTCTTTTTTTAAGGAAGTGGAAAATTCCATAGAAAAAAATTTGGCTTTCTCAGACCTATCAGAAGAGGGGAAAGCAAAAATGTCATGTGTGTTTTGGTTTTCTTGTTTTGTTTTAATTTTTAATGCCTGAGTATTTTGAGCTGTCTGAGTACTTTATTGGTCTTGATTAACAGAAACTAGGGCTGATGAGAGGGATCCTAAATCCTTGTCTCTAAGGTTACAGTTTCTAATATTAAATTCTCTCATGTTTTTATTGAATACGTTGAACACTATTAAGAAAAGCTCAGCAGCTTTGCTATGGAGGAGGAGAACATGAGACACCAGGACTGTTCATGCTGATACAAGTGTTTGAAGACTTGTCCAGCTTGAAGAACTCACTAGTCAGTTGGCTTTGAAAATGTGACTTCTGATGCCTTTGTGGCACCCTGGCCTTGTCTATTCAGTTCACGAAACGCGTGTGTGTGAGAGCAGTGTATTTCTAGGGCATTCATTATGTAGTCTTATATTTTGTGTTGGTTTTGTTTAACTCTGGCTTAGGAACAATGGTTTTTTAGCTTCACAGTATCTCATGCAACGATGCGTGCTTCAGCCTGCATGGAATGTGGCTTCTCATCCATGTGGAGTGACTCATTTTAAACAATGTTTGGGGCAAAGGGCTACCTCAGAAAGTATTTTGTGTTAAAATCTATGAATAAACTTCACTTCAGAATGTACAAATTCTGAGCTGGCATGATTTTTCTGGTCCGGAAGGGGTTTACAATTCACAGATCTCAACAAGATTTGACCGTTATTGCTCAAAATAGAACTGTTAACAAAATGTTGAGCTCTACTACTGCTTAGGGAGGTTTTGGTGATCACTGAACAAAGAAAGGGATGAAATGTCTTCCATCTTTGTCTCACTTTCCATGCACACAGTCATTTCAAGGACACGGATTGGATGAAGTCTTTGAAAAGAACAGAAAAACAAGTTGCATTTAAGGTGTGCTTTGATTAGTTTAGGTTCCTTTATGGAACAAATTCCATTTCTACTACTTTTTTAAAGACAGAGCCTAGAAACTTGTGAACCTTTGGTTTTGTCTTGTATATGTCAATAAGAACAGATACAAATACTCCAGCTCTGAACATACAGCCTTATATGGGACAAGGAAACCAGCTAATTCTGCCACATGAGCATTTTAGGTAATAGTGTCACATGATAGCATAATTGTCTTGCCTACTTGGCAGTATCTTTAGATGAAGCTAGTTTGAGATTAGCTAAGTGACTTATTTTAGCATTTCTTGCAATAACTTGTTAGTAAGATGTCCTTTTATTTAAGACATCTGGAATTGATCATAGAGTTTAAACATCCTCTGATGCCCTGTAGAGATATAAATAGAAGCAGAAGTGAGATAATGGTCAGGCTATCTACAATTGGAGAAAATGCCATCAGTTGCCAGAGCAGAGGTAATAAAAAGTTTGGACTGCCTGGATTCAAGAACCAGCTAACAAAATGGGCTGAGTGCTGGTAGGGTCAGTCTCAAAGGCAGATATCCCAGAAGTAAAATGACAACCTTTTTAAGGCTAAGTGCTTTGTCCGACTTTGCTCCTATGCAGCAAATATATTTGTTATTAACAAAACTACTCACGGTCTTTAACTTTTCTCTTCTGAATACTTTACAGTCGTAGCATTTTGATAGCTTGTCATTCAGGTTTTGTATTAAGTTTTTTCAGGAATTGATGTTTTGAAGCAGAAACTAAATAAGATTGTAGTTTACTGGGCTTGTTTGTTTGAAACGGCTCAGTAAGGTCAAAGAGAGGGTTCTGTCTTTAAGTAGCTCAGTTCATATGTACAGCCCATCTCACTTGCTCCCTCTTGTCTTTTCCCAGCTCACTACTCCGCTATGGTGGAAACCTCTCACTTCAGAGTGCCATGAGTGTCCGGTTCAACAGCAATGGCACTCAACTGCTGGCACTGCGTCGGCGCCTTCCCCCGGTCCTCTACGACATCCACTGCCGGCTGCCTGTCTTCCAGTTTGACAACCAAGGGTACTTCAACTCCTGTACTATGAAAAGCTGCTGTTTTGCAGGTGATCGTGATCAGGTAATATGCAAGAAATGCTGCCCTGAGTCTCCAGAGTTTCCATGAGTGTTTGAGAACACCTCTGTAAGGGTGGCTTTTTCCTGATTCAGGAGATAAAACAGGAGGCAGGACACATATAGGCTTATTCAGAAATGTTTTGCAATGTGGGCTGTGAAAGAAGGAAAACATATACCAAAACACATGAGAAGTTTTATCTCTTGTTTGATGTGATCTAATACTTACTTGGAAGATTATATTCAGAAGAAAATATTTGCCAAGGCTTTTTAGGTCCAATTAATATGATGTTGTCTACTCATCTACGTATGGTAAGGAAGCATCTTCCTTGCATTTCAGTATTGTTACTGAGTGGAGTAGAGGCACTCCCACAAAATGTAAATATTGTGTATTTATAGAGTTCTTGATTCTTATTTCAAGTGATAATGTTTCTCTTTTAATGCTCTACTACTGGATCAGGTAGGATAGGTCTTTGTAGGTCAGTGTTCTGTATGTTGTGATGGCAGATGGTTATGAAGGAATAGTCTGTTATTTCACTGAGGCAGTGCTCTGTCCCTACTACTAATCACAAGGAAATAGGTCAGACATAAAGTGGCTAGCAGAAGTTCCTATGATTCTAGAGCCAGATATTATCTTTGTACAGTTCTATTTAATTACGACTAGCACTGTTTAAGGACAAAAGATGTATTTTCAAGCTATGATAGTATCAAACTATGATCTGAAAATTTCTTAGCTGTCATCAGCAAAATTCCTGCAGCCAGAATTTCATCACTAATTCTGTTGCTGCTGCTGCAGGAGGCAGAGTTGAGCTTCTTTATGATTGCGAGTAGGAAATATATTTATGTGACTGAACTTGAGCAGTGTTTCTTAGTTCTGCATAATTTTTGACAGGAGTGTGAAAATGTGCTAATGAAACTCTTAAAACAATTGAGTGGCTTACTATAAAGAATGGGAAAACACATGTATTGTTTAAGAAGAAAACCACTGACAATTTGTGGTCCATTGTTTAGTCAGCCTAAAGATAACACTGTTCTCCTCTGGAACTCTGTGGAGACCTGTGAACACTCTGATATATAATTTAGCTTCTCATCTGTTACTAAAGATGTAGAAGAAAGCCTGAGTATATGTTGCTTTGCTTTCTAAGCCATTTTGTTATGGATACGGTATTATTTTAATAGGAAGAGTATGACTTGTTTATCGGGTTGATGCGATACTTCAGGAGCCTGCATTTTTAAAAAACTTTATATTCTTGTGGCTTGACAGACTTTCTGGTCAGATAAGTAGCAGCACATAATGCTGCTGATAAGTTGGAAATCAGAGCAAAAGACAATTATATTCTCTTATAAAGCTTTGTGAAAATAATAGGGAAGATGAAGTTTGATATGGAATGTTAGAGAGATGTGGAAAYTGACATTTAGACATGGGCTCATACCCATCTTCTAACTGGAAGGAAAAAAGATAATGAAGTCAGAAAAATGCCAACATTGCTCCAACTGTATGTCTGAAACTGTCCAGTAATGCTCAAATTCAGTGGCTAATACTGTCAACACTAGGGACAGTCCCTTAGGGACTGCCTTTTACAGACAACCCAATTCCAATTGCAGGTATGTCTAGAAAAGAAGGTTAGAGTTGGAAACTATTGTAAGATAGACAAGGTGAATAAGAAAATTACAATTTTTTTTGAGTTTTGCCGTTCTATACAACTAGTATCGTTTTGCATATTGTATACGTCTTCAACCTCGCATATGAGAATTCATCAAAAGAAGAAATAATTCTGTATCCAATTCAATCTGGCTCCAGTCCCCTCTCCCTTTTAATATTGCTGTTCTTAGCCTTTATAAAGAATGTCTTTCATTTGAGATCCATGCAAAGTAAGCTTCACAGAATCCCTTGCTTGTATTTCCTCTCAGGAGCAAAATTTTGTGTGGGCTAAGGTTCGTTTGAAGGGACTAGTGGATAAGAAGGTTGCTTTCAAACTGTGAGTGGCACTTGTGGTAGGAAGGCTTCTTCAGCAATTTTTTCACATTGCACCTCTGATTTTCGCTGTCTTCATTTTTCTTTTCATCTTTATTAAACTGCTGACTTGATCTTTTTTTCCTCTTTTAAGTTGTCTTAAATAGTTAAGTTTTACCTTTCTGACACAGACTAGTAAATTAAAAATGGGAGTCTTCTGTGTTCAAAAACGTTGTCTGTTGTCTGCACAGGTAGATCATCTCATGAAGTTGCATTTCTATTCTATATCTTAACTCTAATAAGAAAGGATTATCCTTAACTCATCTGTGCTTAGAATGCAATTGCATTGGGAAAAAGTGGGGGAGGCTTTTCTTATCCTATAGAGGTGATGTAAGACCTTTCACTGATACAACTTCCTAACTTGGCAGCAGTATTTACTTCTTTTCCTGAGTTAATGACTTGTACTGACACTCCGAGAGCTCCAACAAGCATTTGGATGTGATATAAGGAAGGGATCAGAGGATGGGTGAGAGGTGGAGAGATGGCCTTTCAGCTCTGTGAGACTCAGCTCTTCACAGAACTACAGCCTTTGCTAATCTTTCTCTGAAGTTTGTACATAGAAAATGGTTTGCTCACAGGAAGTTTTCTTGTAAATTATGACCGTCAGGGTCTCAAACCCTATAACTGTTAGTTTTGGGCTAGTCTTTGAAAAATTGTTTTAACGCAGTGGTGAAAATCTACAGTAAAGGTAAATAACACCCTGTTCCATAGAGAATGGTTGGATTCTAGTGCGCCAGAAATGAGCAGATTCTGAGCTGCAAGCACACCACTTAAGAGTTCTCTTGGAGATTGCCCTTATATCTTAAGAAGCCAAATGCTTATGTTCCCAAAATGATCGGAAGTGTTGTTCTCACTTTGACAAGGTATGTGTGTTGAACGGATGCCATTTCTTTCCAGAAAAAAACCACAGACTACCAGTTGGAGAACAGTTTGATTGGTTTGTCTGTTGATGCCAGTTAGGCTCTATACTAATATTTTCTCAGTATTGTTTTTTTAGTGCTCACAGATTGGGATAGGTGCTCAACAGGACTTGGAGCTGGAGCCCCTGACCTGTCACTCTGGAGGGAAGCCTGCTACCAGCAGGGGTGCAGTGATCTGCATACCACCTCCTTTTACTGGAGCACCTGTGATGCAAGTAGATTGAAACCTCTTAGAAAGAATAATATATCATTGATGCTTTAAGGTACAAAATGCAGAAAGATTCACTTCTTAACTGCAATGATTTTTTGGTGTTTTTTAAAGTTTAAAGAACACATTCTGAAGTGCTTATATGCTTTTGAGTTGTTGCAGGTATTTTGGATGTGTGAGTTGCAGCACAAGCTAAGTGACAGGGATCTTAAGAGGATGAACTGCTTTGTTTCTCTTTGTGGCCTTGCAAACTATTGTTTTCATCCAAAAGCATTATCATCCTAGTCCTTGTGAGCCTGATTTCAAAGTCAGTGAACAGTGTATATATATATATGTTGAGCATTTTTTCCTGGAAATGCCAGTCATGCTTTTCTTGTTTCTTGCAACTACCTAAGCATGAGGAGCATTGTTTAGCTGGTGTTTTATTTGCACCCGTTTATAAATACCTTCATTTTCTCCTCTCAGAACTCTGTCTTTTGTCCATGTCATTAGTGTAATGACCTCATTCACATGACACCAATTTTCTATTCTTTGAACAAGAGCTCTGATGTTGGTAGATAAACGGATTATCTGCATTGTATGGCATTTGCATTATCCAGGAGCTCACTTGAGTCATACAGCTGTGGAAGAGAGGAAAGGTGAGGCAGGCTAGATGGATCAAGCACGACTCTCAGCTTCCCTCTGCCTTTGCTGKCTGTAGAGATCTGTGTAAGAACGTAATTTATCCATCCTTCTGGGCATCCAGGTCCAGAATTTTAAGAGCAGTTTATTTATGCACCTAACTCCCACTGACTTTACCCTAGTGTGTACAAGAGTTTGATTATATAAAAATATTAAATGTGTGAGAATCTCTAGTCACATCAAGGTGCTGGGGGAGTTTCTATTCTTCTTGTCAGCATTAGAATTTGGGAAATGTTGATTAAATACTAAGGATTTTTAGCTGCTAGACTGGTATAGAAAATATCTACTTGTATCTGAAGATACAGAAAGTATTGCAGGAGTTCAGGTACCCAAATGTGTTTTTAAGTGTAAGAACCTCAGAGGCCAAAGTGATGGGCAACAGCAAAAAAAAAGGCCCAGAAATAATCCACGAAACACAACCACCCTCCAAACTAAAACTGTCCAAAAGATTTTCTTTCTCAAGAATTTTTGCCTGTGTCACAGTGGTGACACTATGGTCAATGGTGAATGCTATTGGTTCATTCCTTTTTTTCCATGTGTAGATAATGTGAGGCTCTATAACTCTTGTGGTTGTAAAATCAACTGCCTATTGCCTGCTTTAAAAAAGGTGGGGGTGGGGAGAAATAACTTGTACCCTGTGAATCAAACAAAAAGTGTCTTGACTCTGGCATGCCCTCAGACATTACATCACCCCTCAGCCTTTTCTGTTGACATTACACTGGTATAGGAGAGTTTCAGGAATGCACTGCTCACGGTACTGCAAGGGCTGCTGCAACTCCCTATAAAGTTACAGCCCCCATTATGTTGAAATCCGTGTTCTAAATACCCCTGTTTAGGGACAAGCTGGCTTTTCACAGGACAGAATTATTACATGAATGTAACTCCTCAAGGACAAGTTTACCTGTATAGGTGCCAGGGGTCTTGTATGGTTGTATGTTGCCTTTGTAAAGAAAGAGAATGCTTCTTCAGTGGCATTCTTTGTGTCGTCTAATTTGAAGGCCATTTATCATGGGAAGTAGTGCTTATCAATTTCTAGGTTTAAGAACCAGAAAGAAGAAAGCGAATTATTTTTTTAGAGAATATATTGTGAGTTTCCAATGCACAGAAGACTTCTTAATGAATAGTAGCTTATTGCAGTCAGCATTTCTTTATATATGAAAAGCACTCAGTGTGCAATTATATTGCTGTGCTTGGATAAAAAGAAAATTGATGTCTAATTCTGTCTTAAATTTGGTTTCTTCCAAGAATTACTGATGAGATTGTATTTTGTTTTTTGCTTTGTCTAAATAGCAGTTTAAATCCCAGCTATATGCATAACATTACATAAATCTAAAGTGCATACATGAAATTTATCTGGCAGTGAAATTATTTTTTTTCCCCCCATTGTTTTTGGTAATTGACATTGGGAGGGTGATACTGAAAATGTCTCTTCAGAGTCAAGGTCTTGACAGCAGCAGCTATGCTTCTTTAACCCTTCTGGTTCTGATCACCTCTTCCCCCATTCCCAATGCATCCTGCCAGCCCCATTTCCTGTCTCCCTTCTGCATTCCTGTAAGCCCTCGGGGGAGATTTTAAGACATTGGGCAGTAATGCATAAGCCCAAAAGGACCCATACTGAAGTTAAATGCTGGTGGAGTGAAACTCTGACTCGGGAGACTTTGAGTTTTGTAGGCTTTGTGTTCCTCATAGCACATCACAGGAGATCTGTAGTTCAGTAGCATCTCTTGCATGGCTGGGAAGAGGGAAGGGAAGGGAGAATGAGCAGGAATGCACTGTTAAAATTGACACACAGTGGGGGCTGCACTCCTTGTTGAGCTGTTGAAACCAGGCCTTGACTAGACTGAAAAGTCAACTATGAATTCTAGAGGATTTTGGCTAATAGAATATTTGATTTAATGTGTATTTGAAAATGTAAAGTAACAGATGTCTGGAGAAGACGTGAGCAATTGGGATACATGCAGTTTCAGTCATGTACAGAAAAGCCTCCTTCATATACTCAGATAAACTTGTTGATTTCTTTGTAATATAATAGACATATTTTTCCTGCCATAGAAATCCTCAGTGAGGATTTTGTTCATGAATAAAGTTATAGCTATGGCCTTTCTGCATTGCAAAAAGGCAGCTGTAAAAGTGTTGATGGATTGTTCCTGATGATGCTTCTGTAAGCAGCTAAAACTGCCCCACACAGAGTTGGCTGCTTATAAAATTAGGGATTTAGGGAGTGAGAATACAAATTTTTGGCTTTGAAATTTATGTACTAGAAGCAATTTGTATTTCTCCAGTCTGCTGTGTCGCAGCTTATCTTTTTCCAGTTCATGAGATAGGCATGCCTCTTACTGAGGAACRAAGCTTCTGTTGTACACAGCCTTTTGGATGCACCTGTTTGATTCTCAGGCCAAGATGGAAAACTTTTAAGGTCTTTTTTGTGCCAGTTTCACCTCTTGAAAAACGGTCTCAAAGAGTACAGGTTGGAAACTGTGGTCCTGGCTGGTATGAAAAAAGATGTCTGTTTTCAAAGAAAACTTCTTCATGTCATAGTGCTGTGAGCCCTCTTTGAATTTGTTAAATATTGAAAAAAACCCCAGAATTTACTATAAAGCAGAAGGTAGGAGGTTGTGTATATATCCTTTCTTGTAGGCAAATTATTTTCTTAGCCAGAAGTTTTCCAAAACACATCTCAGAGAGAACTTCCCCTGCTATGTCTCTTCTTACTTTAGTTTTTTTCTTTGAAAAACAGGAATAAGAGGTTAGTAGCCTGTACAGGTGACTGCTCATTACTTTGTCTTCCTAACCTGACACCCTGGTTAACTGCCTTGGAGAGAAGAACTTCTCTAGTTTATAACCCTGAGAGCTGCTACAAGGAGACAGCCACTCTGACTGGGGTTGCAGTCCGAGGTACAAACAAGGCAGTATGCCATTGAGAGGGGATGTCCTGTACTTCCCTTGGGCTGTGCTGGCACCCATCTGACCCCTATAGAATCTGGTTGCAATACATAAATGACAATACTATGTTGAATGAGTCCTGACAATTCTTGTGGGATTTTACTGCTGTAGCTACTGAATCAGACCACTGCTGTGCCAGGAGTACCAACGTTGGCACGAGACATGTAGGTAGGAACATATCTACTGAGGAACTCGGCAGATGATCATTAGAGCAGTTTTTCAAGGTGTGCTCAGTGGGAAGTCTATACTAAAAACCTGGATTCATCAACATAAAGGTACCAGCCTGACAGATCAGGAATTGCAAAGAGATAGAAATACTTGACTGATTGACTGTTGTTTATTAATTGTTTAAGCAAGGGAAAGGAAAAGAGTTCTTTGCTCTGTGGTAGATTTTGGGTTTTTTCTTTGATTCCTCTGATATTGCCCATCTCAAACGAGCTGTATTGCCTTGCTGTTTCCTTGCTTGTTTGYTTCTTGATACTTTTTGAATAGGAAAAAGTCTTTTCCTCCTCCATAGTTGTGTCCTTACCTTGTTTCCCATCTGGTTAGTAGGTACTCTCACAATAGAAACATGAACTGAAAACAAATCTGTGGGTTTTCTACCTGCAGGAATTGCAGACAATACAAAATTATGACCAAATTGTAAATTATCAGCCATTTTTAAAAAATAACAGGAGAAGCCTCTTTTATAAGGAAGATGTGTAGAGCAGTCTTGGCACCACAAAAGGTCCAGAAGCAGATATAAAAAAATTTTTGGTTGTGTTCTGTAAAACACTTTGCATGCAAAACATGTAATGTATGAGAAGACTTGTGTTCATGGTTGTGATTGTTTTATATATATATATATATATATATATACACACAATCACACACAGATACATATGTATAGGAGGGGAGCTTCCTTACTTTTTGCCTCTTTTTGTTTATAGCTTGCTTATCCCCCTTGAAATAGTTCCATGAGAAGCACATTGTCATTATATCATTGGGATTTTGTTGGATTCAAGGATGAGCTCTTATTTGGGTTTCGTGATGTTTAGTTAGCGGGGTGTATCTATGGTACTGCTTGTTTTCAGTTGCTACCTACAGGGTATCTCTCTCCTCTCTGTGTGACAGCTGCCCTTTTGTAAAAGAATATTTCTGGAGAGTCCATAATTCTGGAATCTTCAGGTCCTCTATCAAATTTGAAGTTGGCTGTTAGGCTTAGAAGTTCTTGGAGACAGAGCTGCCACAAAAAACCAAAATGGTTTCCTCAATGTCTATCAGTACACATTCCACCACAGAGGTGATGTGCAAGTCTCAAGAGGAATTAAAACTTGACCCTAGAGGACTGTCCCAAACCAGAGTCTTTATCTGTTGTTATAGGAAAAGAACCAAAAGCCTACACCCCAGCCACGAATTATATTATGTTACAGGTAATATAGGGGGGCTGTACATCCTGCCTCTTAAAGGAGACGGGCAAAGCACCAGTGTATTTGGATGCCTCTGTGCTTCTTCCCCAGCATATGGGTTTCACATTACTTGAAGAAGCTAAGGGACAGCTCACTTAAACCCTGAAAAAAATTCTGTCTGCTCTGATCTTTTCTGCCCCAAGTTCCATTGGCCCCTCTGAGGAGAGGGCAGACATGCCAAAGTGAGTGGGAATTGAGATTTAAGAAGTTTAGTCTCTTTCAAAGCTGTAAACAGCAGAATGAAATTTGAGTCTGACAAGCATTTTCCTGCTAGTAACTTAGCAGTAATCACTTTTTAAATGGTTATCATTTCTTTGCCTTCACCTGTTGCTTGTGCATCCATTTATAATTATATGGTGATGTTGCTTTTTGATTTGTGCATTTAAGACAAAGTCTCCTACATTCTTCTTGTTCTCCCTTACATTAGTAGGGCCATTCAAGAGACTTACTGATACTTTTGAAAAAATGATCCATGTCTGCTAGTCCCTTATCTAGGGCCAAAAGCTGAAAAGTCGCTCTGATATGGCTCATAAGTAAAAGGACATTTTATGGGAGCAGGAAATGTGGATATTGGAAACTAAAATAAGGTGTGATTTAGACAAAATTTTATTGAAATAATCCATATTCAGTAGCACCTGAGGAAATGTAGCTTGTGGGATTTAGAAAGCTTTCAAACTGGCAGTGCTGAGAACGAAAAATAAATTCCCTAGAGTGGTAGTACTCTGCAAAATGCAATGCTAATGCTACTGTTACGAGACTATAGCAGCAGATTAGATCTCCGTTTATTTATATCAACTGCTGTAATTCCCTTGGGGAGAGAGAAAATGAGAAGAGTTACTGTGGAATGAGTGGGGAGTGCTAGTCCAGTGTAATTCTTTCAGATTCCTGATGGTGGTTCATTTTAAGCATTTTATGTGTACTTGAAACTCAGACTGAATTCGTGTTTTCTCCCAGGAGCAGATTCTAACCACGCCTGAGAGTTTTCTTCCTTCTAAGGCAAACTTCTGAATCAGCAGCTCATAGTCATCTGGAAGCCTTTTCCTGTCATTGTTGCTAACAGTTAGATGTAGAAGCTGATTCTGACYGTCTAAAAAAACTCCAGTAATAACAACAAGTGTTTTTTCTGTCTAATCTCATGTTCATGTAAATACTGTAAATGTTGATTTCTGAAGTCCTGGTCAGATACAGCAGCAAAAAGACAGACAATGAAAGAGGTGGGTTTAATACTGGTCTGTCCCCTCCAGACATCTGAGCTCCTCATGCAGTGTCTGGTCTGATTCCTAATTCAGCACTGCAGTGGTTCTTGAGGTTATGCTCAGCTTGAGTTTGTCTTTGGGCGGGAAGGTGGAAGGAGGAAAGTGCTTGATGTCTTATGGTTTCRTTGTCTCTGTGAATGCACATGTTTTTGCCTCCCCCTGGCTTGTCTCTGTGATTTGATTATCTGGGCTTTTGTTCTTAAAGTGAGTGAATAGAAGGTACTCTGCTAGGAATTACRTTTTCAACATCCCCTCAGGACCAAAAATCCTTGTTCACAATTAAAGTGGAGTCTAACCATATGCAGTATGACATTCTTTCATCTACCCCTCCCCAAGMTGTTCTTTGTTTTCCTTTCTGTTCCTTTCTTTTAAAAAGACTACTCCATTCTCTCAGGATTTGAGCCTTATTAACAAGGGTTTGGTGAACTTAATAATAATTATTTATTTGACTTTTCTAGTAGTAGGGACTAACATTTTCRTTTTCTTAATCCCTATTCTTCAGCTGTGAACTAGTGAGGAGAACTATTGGCTTATTGTGACAATAAGCCTTATAGTAACAAATACATCAAAGAAAATTTTCAGAGATGGTTATGTAAATGTCCTAGTAACATCAGTCCAGCTGTGCTCTCTAGAGGCCTTAGGTTCTGATTGTCTTGTGCGGATAGTACTAACTGGAATTGATGGGTTTTTTTCAAATATCATGGAAGTGACATCAGGTGTGTTTCTGACTTTAGCAGCTTGGGTGTCTGCTCTTGAAGCTTCATGTGGCACATTGTTCTTGCAATAGCTGCAGTCATAAGGTTGTTCTTCTGGCAATCTCTTGGTCTTGGTCAGAAAAGCCACTTTCTACTTCTCAGACCCTTATCTCCTAGCCTTACAGAAAAAGACGAAAGGAATGCATTTGGGGTTTCACTTCTATATTGTGAGAACAGCAGGAAGACATGTACCCCAAAGGTATCTTTACAGGGAAACAGAGCAGAAAACAATGCTGGCTGCTACAGTGGTAGCAGTGTAATGGCAGAGGTACAAAGTAGTGCACTATTTAGTACTTTGTGGAATATGATCCATTTCTGTTAATTATTGGCAGACCTAACCTCAAGATAAAATTTAAGTTTATGTAAAATGCTCACTATTCACAGCCCATTGCTTACAACATCAAACTTGTGTAGATGACTTTATCAATTAATGCTTTTGGCATTTACTGATGGCTGTCTTGTGTTAACATTAAAGCCATAAGTACTTTTTCAGAAGAGCTCAGATCCTGAGCTGAGCTTGTTCTCTGACTGGACATAATTGCATTGCAGRTGCTTTATTCATTCCTACTTATTTTCTCTTAATTTACTCCAGAATACTTTAGCCAAGTGTGTTTGATCGGTGCAAATGTCATTAGGCTTGAAAATGATAATGAAGTGAAGGACTTCATGGTCCTTTTAAGTAGGCAGGAACTATCTCAGTTTGAGATAGTTGGATTGAATATCACTGTCATTGGAAATACTCAAGAGTCATCTGGACACAATCCTGGCAACTCAGCTCCTAGGTGGCCTTGCTTGAGCAGAGGGATTGGACCAGATAAACTCCAAAGGTCCCTTCCAGCCTCAGCCATTCTATGATTCTGTGAACTATTCTAAGGCACTTTGTCAATTTCCTCCTTTAAATATCCCAAATTGTGATCACCTTAATTTATACGAGTCCATGTGCTGCACTGCAGTTTCTGTCTGTGTGGCCTAAGTTTGTCTTCCCATCAGTATTTTCATGAAGCTGTGATGTCTGATGGAGTGTAAAGGTTTCAGGTGGGCATTTTCCTGACACTGCCCACTTCTCCCCTCCTCCCTTCTCTCCCCGCTGCAACCAAAAGCCCAACCACAGTCCACCAAGACAATTATTTCCCTTTTTATTTTGGCAATCTTTGAAAAAATGAGGCAGAAGAGAGCTCTGGAGATCACCTGACATAGAGCAGAGCATCTTCAAAGTCAGATCAGATTGCTCAGGGAATTGTTCAGGTAAATTCTGGATACGCAAGAGTGGAGATTCCACCACCTTTCTGAGGCTGATCTGCAGAGTTTGTTATGCTCCTCCTGAACATGCAGTTCCTTTGTGCTCAGCTGGAATTTCCCTTGTTGTGACTTGTGACTGTTGCTTCCTGAGTATCCACTGCGTGCCTCTGAGAAGAGTCTGTCTCTGGTTGCTCAGTATAACTTTGAAGAGTGAGAAACTGTTGAGGTCCACTCTGTCTCTTCCCTTTCTCTTCTGGCTAAACAAGACCAGTTCCCTTAGGTTTTCCTTGCAGGTCACATACCTTCAACAGCAGCAGCCCTCTTGTCAACTCTGTCCAATTTGTTAGTGTCACTCTTGTGTTGGGGGACCCAACCCAGACACAATACTCCAGGTCTGGCTTCAAAAATGCCAGGTATGGGGAATAATCACTTGTCTTGACCTCCTGTTTACACTCTTGATGGTGCATCAAATTGCTGTTAGTACATATTACTGCAAAGGCACTCTAAATGTTGCTATCTTCAAAGCAAGGCAGAGTGTGCTGGGGTCAGTGGTCTTTAGAGGAAGTATATTCTTGCTCAGTGGGCAGTGATACATGAGATTTCCTGCACAATTGACCATTGAGTCTTACAGAATACACAGTGTGTTCCTCTGCAAATAATTTTGGAAGCAGGTTTGAAGAGTCTCACAGACACTCGTTTCCCTGCACATACGTAACATGTTTTTTCTGTGTTGTGTGCCTTGTGCAGGATATCTGAAATCTGTCACTTTGGGGCCCTGTCATTGTTGGTTTATGATGTGCAAAAAAAAATGCCATGGTCATAAATTCAAGATACAGATCTTTCTAGGTGTTTTAGTGACAAGTCTGGTTTTGGTCACSTGTCCTTGGCAAACTAGTTGCTGCTTTAACAACACAATTTGGTAATAAATAGTAACAATTAGCTACATCTCTATATATAGGAGACTTTTTTTTTCCACGTAGCATTTCATTAATGAAACATATTAGGAGTGTTTTCTTTCTAATTGCTGGGATGTTTCCTATATGAGCCCTAATCTGTGGAGTTTTGGCACAGTGGCTCAGCCTGCTGTGGGCTAACATTTATGAGCAGTCAAATGAAAGAGGAAGCACATATTTCTGGCACGGTCAGGTCAGTTTGGCAAGGTAAATTGCCTAAGTGCTTGAACATGTTGGCTTGTAGAAATAACTTTCTGGCTCGGAAAGTAGGGGTTTATGAATGATACTGAACTAGTGTGCACAAGCTTTTAAAGGAGCTCTTGTTTGATCAGTGCTTCTTACCTGTCAGAAAACGAGCAGAATTGCATTCATAAGTGCTTACTCACATCCTGCATCCTTAAAAATGAGAGAAAAAAAATGGTTGGATTATGATAGTAGGAAACCAGAGAAGGGATTTTAGTGGTTTGTTATTGCATTTTTGTGACAGGAAACATCCAAACACTGCACTAATGTAATTAGTATTGCAAACAGAATATATGCAAGTTTATAGCTGGGTTTTTTTCTGTGATAGTGTATATTTTTTGTTTATTTGCTTCTCAGTCCTGTGTTATTCCAGGACTTGTCTCCTCACTGCTTGATGTTACTTTGCCTGATGATTTCATGTATCCCTGGAGAATGAAAGACAGAAACCAGTTACATTTGAGCCAAGCAAAACAGAATTTGTCTCCTATCAAAGGTTAGAAAAGGGACAAACTGGCTTCATTTCTTTCTTTTTCTCCCTTTCCTCTAACCTAATAATAATAATAAAATGAAAAACCCAGCTTCTTGACTGTATCGATTAAGCTGCAGTCTAACAACAGTTGAGGGATAGAGATTTACGCTGTCTACACCAGTATAACTGGAATTGGAATCTGCCATTGGTTCCACTACATGTCATTTAATCTCTGATTTGGGGGGAAAATGAACTGTACTCCCTGTCATTTATTGGAGAATAAGTGTTTGGAGGCAAGGCACAGTTTGCGGCCTCTTGGAACTGAGAGGCGTAAGCTTTGTGCCACTTCAAATGTCACCTGTCATTCCAATGCCTGTCTGTAGTATATTAAGCTACTTTAAATTGCATATTGCCTGAAGTTCTGCACAATAAAGAGATTGTTTATCATTCATGCACTGTTGAAAAAGGGCAGCCTTCCATCTCTTTAGAGTAACTATGACCAGGAAAAATATGAATAGTGTGATAAATATCGGGGGCRGGGGGGGGTGTTTAAGCACTTGAGACTTGCTGACAGGGAATGTTTAGCTTTGGTTTTTGTTTGGTGTTCAAGATTATCCTCAGTGACTGACTTTTGATGGTCATGGTAGACATGTCTGGCTTGATGAGTAATGGGCATGCTAGCCCTCTTGTTAGGTATGTGTTTGATGGAGTTTGATGTTTGTAGTTCAGGAGATGAGAAAAAAAGATGAAAGACTTCAACATTAAAAAAAGACCAGAGTTGCAGGCTGCAAAATAGAGAGTGTGATCTAGATCTAGACGTGCTTATATTAAAGCCAACCAAAATTCACAGCCTTATTTAGCAAAGCAAACATACACTTTGGGCAGTAGGCATTAGATATATGAAGTATGCTTTTGAATTTTGGTCGATTTATACGCATGCAACACTTTTGGGCTGGTACCTTGSCCCCATTTAGATGTAAATTGATCAGCGAGGTGCAAAGAATGATGCAAATTACACTTTTTTCCTCATTTTTGGTTTGGAGGAACTAGATCAATAGTAAAATAGCATAATTCAGGTGATACATTGTGGTAAACTGCTTTTATTTTTATTCCTAACAGTACATCCTTTCGGGCTCTGATGACTTCAATTTATATATGTGGAGGATTCCTCCAGATCCAGAAGCAGGTAAGTGTTGTTGTTTTAGGATTTGGGGAAGGAGGAGTCGGGGGCAGGTGTCTGACAAATACTAGATTGGTATTTGAAAGAAATTACTGTTCTCACTCACACTGTGAATCTAGAGCAATTCTGAGGAAAGCTGGATAGGGAGAGTTTACAAATGCCTGATCCAGTCTCTGGATAACAGTGGTCAATACCATTTGAATGTTTTATCTTAACGATGTTCTATTTATTTCCCTTCTCATGTAATGATCATTCATTCCATAATGAAGCTTGCAGCATAAAATGGTGCTGGGTTCACAGGGTGCTCCTTACAGCTCCAGTGCATTGGCCTCTTTTCCCCCCTTGTTCCTCTTACACCAAAATCCTTCCACTAAATTCCAGTGCTGTGGAGTTACGCTTTTTTACTTTCTGGGCAGAGGAGCACTATCAGCTGGTGGAAATGGCCACTTTTGACTAATTTCTGACCCATTCTTGTGCTGGGGCAGACATGCTAATCAAATAGTACTAGCACAGCTCTGTATGAAAGTATAGGAAAGGAATATTAAGAAAAAGCAGCAGTGTGTGCGGGGGATGTAACAGTTGTATAGAGAATGCCACTGTTGGTCAGTGTCTAATCTGATGTGGTCTAGTAGGGTGTAGGGTTTGGCAATATGACACTCTAAGCCATACAATGTCAGCATCTCTGTTCTGTTGAAACAAATCACTGCGCTTTTAGAAGGGTGTTAAATCTTAATTGAAATAGTCAAGACTTCAAAGAATGTACTAGTGTTTTCATTTTTAATGGCTCTGGCTCTTTAAACTGTACATTTTAGTGGTATTAAGTACAACTGAGGGCTATCGTGTGGTCTCAGGTGCTTTAGCAATAGTGCGAGAAAATTATAAGCTGTGTTGGAGTTAAAATAAAAATATTTTGTTTCATTTTCAAAGGTTTTTAATCACAGCTGCATAATCCACAGGTGAGAGGATGAATAGCTTTTGGTTAATGGTAGGGTTTTGAGGAAAATGCCATTCTAATTTTGGGGGTTTTGTGTGGTTAGCCAACATTTCATGTTGCAGTCCGCAAGTCCTGAAGATAGTCCTGCTGAATACCTGCTTGGCCTTCTATCTTTGCATGGAGTTTATAGAGATATATCCCTGCTTTTCTTTGTGTAATTTTCTTTTACATTTGACACTGGTTTACTACTACTTACAGATTTTTCCTCTTAGTTAAAACAAAGATTACATACATTTAAATTAGTTATTTATTTGTAAGTTTTAYTGTGTGGACTGTAGACTTACATTCGCATGTGTCACTATACTGTCCTGACTTCCTTTGTAAATTCTGGATTTGAGATTTTTGTGTTTATATGACTGTGATGCTCTTGACAATGTTTTCCCCAGACAGCTGCAGGTGACAAAGCTTTTATCTGGGACTTTTGCACGAAGAGTGATAGCTAGTACTTGTTGCACCTGTACTTAAAATAATCTACTGCAGAGTAGTTATTAAGGATGCTCCTCTGTAAAAAGATATATGCTTGCACAAAAAGTTGCTATTTACAAATAGCTGATACATTTTAGTCAAACAAATTTACAATTCAATTTGTGATTTACCACAAAACAATGTCATACATGTTTTGGTCAGCTTTCTTGTCTCTGGTTCTTGTAATTTCAGGAAGGATGTCAGTATACTTGCAACATTTCAGTTACAAAATTAATTACTTAATATCAATTGCCCTCAGTGGTTGCTTAACAAATCAGAAGATCCTTTAGCAGGAACGTATATGTCTTAATGTCTTGTAACTTGAGCAGTTCTCTTTCTGAAATATTATAGCAAAACTCACAAGCTTAGTTTTGTTCGACCTAAAGATTCCGCTTCTGTGGCAAATAACTAATTGGCCATCCAGATCACCTGTGATAGACTTATTGAAGCTTTTCTTTTCTTCATTCAGCTCTTCTTGAAAGGTTGTGCCTGTTTTGAATGTGATGAAATGTCCTTTCTTAAATCTCATCCTGCTGTTCAGAATAATTGTCAGAGAGATGTTGCTGTGCTTCCTTCTGGGAGAAACAGTCTTGCTGTAGGGATGTGGAGACTTTGGAAAACTTTCGCTTCAGCGAAAAACTCCTTGTTCTTATGTTCTAGCTAAAATAGGAGTGCCTTTGGGTTGATCCGAGAGAGTGGAATGTGGTCTTTCACTTAAAATAGTGTGCAAACTAGACAGGATGATGTAATGTCCTGTACCRTTGGTTGATATTTTAAGTAAAAATACCTCTCTAACTGATTTCTGCCTTCCGGTTGAACTCAGACATTGTTTTGCTATAAATATTTATGATACAACTCCCTTAAATTGTGTCAGTTATTTGAAAATGGGACTTTTTTGCAAGCTCATATCTTTTTAAACAGCTGCATCCTTAATGACAACTCTGAAATAGATTATTTTGTTTAAGTATACGTGCAGCAAGTACTAGTTATGCAGTGGTTAGCAACATTAGTGAACAAAAGATGAAGAAGAGTGTGAAGGAACACACTAGTCAAACAATTGCAAACGTATTTCAAGTTGGAGAAACATGGTTACCTGTATTGGTATTTTGCCAAGGAGAATAGAACAAATTCTGCTGGTTTTTTTTTTTTTTTCAAATAGTCATAGTTTAGAGGTGTCCTTCTGGTAGGCTGGTAGGCATTAAATCATTTCCATAATCAGCTGGAAACTGCAGGCGGTTTTGTTCGGTCCAATAATTAGACAAGATTTTTGCCCTGTTTGGRGCAGGGAGGCATGTGGAAAAAGGTATTTCCTAAATTGCTTAGGAAGCTATTCTGTTGAAGAGTTTTACTGACTGTCTCCCTCTGTAGTCTTAAATTACTCTGAATCGGCCAGGATTTCCTATGCCAGAAGGTTGGTTGCTTTTCTACCACCTTTTGTGTGGTTTCTTAAAGATGGAATAGTTTGCTCATTTTTCCACTTTCTTCTCCATCCAAGTACTATCCAGCTTTCCAGTGTGCTTTAGAAGTAATTGCCAAGTGTTTCGTGAATTTGTTAGCCAGTTTCTTGTTTAAAGTAATTCTTGAAAGTATCACAGTTTTCTTCAGAGGCAGCTTCTAGCAAAGCTAATAGATTAGTCTGGCAGAAGAAAAGCAGTCCTGAGTTTCCACAGCTTTTACTTGACTTCAAGACAAGCTGGAAGTGAGAAGAGACATCAGTCTTATATGACCTGCCCAGCAAGCCTGTTAACACATAAGCTCTTAAGACATTATTAAACCTACCTCCTATAAGCATGGTCTCTTAGCTGGTAAAGAACCCCCGTTCAAGACGGAACCTGACATGTCTGGTGGAGTAATAGAGGATTTAGTAGACCAAAAGTTTTCAAAATAGAATTCACATTCCTCGCTCACTACCCTGAATCATCTATGCAACACAGAGCTTGTCTCTTGCTTTTGAAATATTGCTCGAAGCTGCTATGTGAGGGATACGGTATTTATTTGTGATTGAGAAGACAGTTGGGGATCCTTCAGTTCATACGAGCAGGCTGTCACCAGGCTTCTGAAAAACTTTGCTAAATCAGAACAGCAAACTGCATTTCAAAACTTCTTTTTAATTCTGTCYTTGACTGTAACTGCAAGCAAGAAAGGGCCCATCATTGTGGTCTAGTTACTAAACTAATTGCACACATTTTCAGCAGAACTGATGCAATTTTTCTTCCTTTTTTTTCTCCTCCTTGGTCTTTGTAAATGCTAACACTTCTTCAGGCTTGAAGAATTCAGCAACAGATCTTTTCACAATATTTTAACAGGGTTATCTCATTGGAKACAGCTCGTGGTTTAAGTTCTCAAAGTTCTAGGCTGATAAAAGATGAATAAAAAATGATTACATGTTTCTTAATGTCTTTAGCTACTTTTGAGATATTATATATATGGACACATATTCATATATGCATATCAGTTGAGTTGGGGCAGCAGGGTGAAGCCATCTGACCCAATGGGGAGCATGCTCTGGAAGGTTTGTATTTTTTTAAAAAATTGATTTTTCTAAGGTGTGGTCTTGGGATCTAAACTGTTTTACTTTTAGGACTGTAGTTTGTCTCTTTCTTCAGGTCAGTCAATGTTGACCATAGTATTCTATGGAACAGTTGTTTGATTAACACAGCGAGTAAGTGCTGGGACATTGTAGAAAAGGTTCTTACATTTGGTGGAATTGAGACTGGTTTCTGTGTCATGTGGGTTGTAATAATACCATGGACCTGTGGAATGTACTGGCTAGATGCCATCTATYGGAAAACAAGGCAGTGTTGGGTGCTTCGTAGTGCTGTAGACAAGTCAAAGAAGATTCAGCATGCATGCGTGTTTCTCTCACCAGCCTTARTACATTTAATATCAAATTTCAGGAATAGAAAGCTGAAGATAACACTGAGCCCTGGGAGAGGCTGGAGAAGCTTTAGTCCCTAGCAATTGGCCCTCTGATTGTACCAAAGCTCCTTTCTCTTTATTGTATTCAACATGTTTTCAGCCACCAGTACAAAAGAAATGCACAGGCAAGCAGTTTCCACACCTCTATTAAAAAGTCCAAAACCAACTACAAAAAAAGAAAACAAAAAAAACCCAAGCAAACAACTGTTGGTTGTGAGATAATTTCACTTACTTTATATCTGTTATGTTCAGAAAGCATAATTGGTGGTGGTAATTCGCATGGTTCCAATAACATTGTGAAACCTGTTGCAACCTATGCAATCAAGCACACCAAAAAAGCAGTGTCTCTCAGACCAGGAGGGAGAACAGAGTGGAAAGGGTGTGCCAAAGTTTATTTCTATTGTAATTTTGTCTTAGCTTTCATATTCTTGTTGAGCTGTACTGGTGATAACAGTGGTAGGGTTGGTATAGTGTATGGCATATATTTAGAAGCAACAAAAGAAGGGAGAAAATATACATCCAAAAATAGCCACTACCACTACAGCTTTCTGCATAGTCTTTAAATGTTTAAATATTACTTTTCTCTTTGGCTCTTGGAACCTCTGCAGAGGTACAAGACCACTATAGGGCTAGTTCTAGGCACAGGCCAGGCAAAGGAGTTGATTGCCTGGAAGAGCGTGTTGTCTGAGGCAGAGATTGCTGCCAGCTGACTACTCCCTGTGCTGTCACTAAAGCTCTGCAAGGCCATGCTGATCCTTTCACCTTGTCTGGAAGGTGGAGGGGGCATTCAAAGGTGACAGAGGAAGCAGTCTGCAAATGGAGTTGGAGCTGCTTTCTTATGGGGGGACATTTGGTAGTTCTGATGTCTCCTTTTACCATGCTCGGAGGAGAAGGGATCTTGGCCACCCCTTCCTGTTCTCACCCCATATTTGATGTGACCAAAGCAAGTTTTGCTTGTGCTGCTGAGAAAGCTTAAGTTGCTCTGGCTGCTGCCAGAGCTGGAGTCAGATTCCTGATCCCAGCAGAAAGCATGCTGCAGGACCCTGTGCTCTCAGGGCAAAAGTGCTTGTGTTTAAATCTAACTTCTCTGCAGATGGATCTCTGAGGAGAAAAGCCATCTACTGATATCTGTTGTATGAAACAAATAGAGCTGTGTGAGTGACCAGAGAGAGACTTTAAAGTGTCTAAACATAATCAGCTGCACTGAAGGCAGAGGCCCTATATGCTATACATATTTGCTTGCATTGTGCTATGCATTTGCTTTCCAGACTATGGTATCTCTCTTTGTTAGCACATCGTGATCTCATAGGATTCAAATGCAAAGCAGTGGCCTACAGTCTAAATGTGCCCTGGATTATTATTAATGAAAACTAAATTAATTTTAAATGAGCTACTGTAGTGCCAAGTACTACAGTGGAATGGTATGCTATGGCACACTGGCAGCAGTTGCAAATATCTGGTTCTTCTCAGGAGTTTTCAGCACTTTGAGTAATTCACAAGGCTTGTATGAAGTTATGCTTTAGTCTGTGGAACGTCTTTCTACCTTATATGAACAAACAGTGGGATTTCTTTTTCAGTGTCCTAGATAGAAAAGACTTCTTAATGAGGTCATTTAATTCCTCTGTTACAGAGCCAGTGGAGGATGCTTCCTTATCCCAACTGGCATTTTGACAGTTTTTTTAACGTTTGGAACAATGCAGCTTCCATTAGTTTGGAGACCGTTCTACATTCTTACAGGATTTCTGCACTAGAGCACTTTTCCTAGTAATCTATCACTTTTGCTTTTTCCTTATCCTTCAAATAATTAAGTCTAGGTTTTTCCAAACACTTCTTGTTGTAGAACTCATGCAGGGGGAGTCAGATTGATGTCCAAAATATCTCACTCTCTTTTGTTACAATTTACTGGAGTTTTTAAAATGTATTGGGATGTACCATTCAGCATGTTTGCAATATGTCAAATGTCAACTCATTCACGTAAGTATTTACAAAACCACAAAATTAAGAAGTAGTTCATTAGCYTAACATTTAAAACATAAATTAATAAAGCAAACCAAGAAGTAATCACTTTGGCAACTTAGTAGACATTGACTACTTCAAAGCATTGTATTATTCCTTCCATCTGTACAGGAGCCTGTAGACAAGCCTTGTGTTGCCATGGTATCCTTGTCAAATGTGTATGGGAAATCTGTTTTAAAATGTACACTTTAGACTTAGCCTTTTATAAGTTATTTCTTTCAGCTGGTCAGTATCATAGTAGGATATTAGTTAAAGAACTTTTTGAGATTTTGTATTGCTCTTCTTTGGAACACTTATTTGCAGGGTATAAATTAAGAGGGATTTTCTTGACATTTCACTTTGTGTATCAAATAAAAGCAGACCAAAAAAACCCATTGGCCAGCATGGCTAGAACACTAAACCACTACTCAGGACTATCTTTAAGCACAGCAATCTTTGGGTAGTATTGCAAAACCAGCTAGAACATATCCATCTCTTCCCTCCGGTAGTTAGAGGTTATAAAATTAGAAACCTTCTAAAATCAGCATAGTCAGCCTCTGAGGACTTTAAGATTTATTTTTTTATATATTATTAATAACATATATGTAAGCTAATGGCTTCTGTATGAATATTGCTTATACATGTGGGAGCTAGCTAAGAATATAAAAGCTGCCATGCTTGTTGCAGGACCTATGCATGCCACTAAATTTAAGAGCAAACAAATAACACCCCATTCTCCTAAAAAAACCCCAAACCTCCAAAGCRAAATTTGAGTGGGTTTGGGATATCAGAAGTCAATTCTGCTGAAACAATACAAATAAAAATACCATTTCAAGAAAAGACAGCAAAAAGAAATGGAATTTATTACATGCAAAACAGGAAGATAGAATCAGGAATTTGAGCAGTTTATGACTAGCATCCACTTAACGTACAGATGCACCTTTTTTTTTGCCAGCAGACATGAGCAAACTTCACTCAYACTGTGAGATGGCTAAAGGCTGTATGGCTGCAGCTAAGCCTCTGCTAGGAGAGCAAGGGGATTCCAGACAAGTCTGGACAAGGCAGACTTCTGCCATGCAGATACTAACGTAATATGAAGACAGCTGTGCTGGGCTACTATAAAATAAAGGGACTGCTTTCAAGATAAGGATGTAGAAGGCTTTGCATTAAGACCTTACTTAGAGATGTCACTTAAACACATAGGAGTTGGTAGACTAAAGTTGCAAGAAGCAAGGAGTTGTCCAAAAATGAGGTTCTGGGGCAGTCTATTATATTTGACATGAAGATTATCAGAATAWTACTGGAGTCAATACTTTTTGGTTTAAATGATTAAAACCTCCCATACCATTGGTAAAAGCTGACTGCTAATATTTGTACTTCTTCTATGGCAATTTCATGTAATGGTGTGGTTAGTTCTTTTAAGGAGCTTTGTAGGGAAGCTCACCTTCATTTTAAGAGGAATGAGGTATGTTCTGTTACTMTGCTTCCTCTGATTTTACTGTTGGCTGCTTAAAAGGAGTTCAAGGGACTTCAATATTAAATCACAAAGCATTGGAATTCCTTCATAGAATCATAAAATCATAGATTCACAGAATGGTTTGAGTTGGAAGGGACCTTAAAGATCATCTCATTCCAACCCCTCTGCCAACGGCAGAGACACCTTCAATGAGACCAGCTCGTTGAAAGCCCCATCTAACCTGGTCTTGAACACTTACAGGGATGGGGCATCCACAGTTTCTCTGGGCAACCTGTGTCAGTGCCTCACCACCCTCATTCGAAAAAATGCCTTCCTTATATCCGATATAACCCTACACTCTTTCATCTTAAAACTGTTGCCCTTTCTCCTGTCACTACAAGCCTTGGTAAAAGAAGTCTCTTTCTTATAAGTCCCCTTTATTGAAAGGCTGCAGTAAGTTTTCCCTGAAGCTGCCTTTTGTCCAGGCTGAACAACCCCAACTCTCTCAGCCTTTCTTGTAGGAGAGGTGTTCCTTCACTCTGATCATTTTTGTGGCCCTCCTCTGGACCCACTTCAACACTCCACTTATTTCTTGTGCGGGAGGCCCCAGAACTGGATACAGTACTCCAGGTGGAGTCTCACAAGGGCAGAGGTGAATCACCTCCCTTGACTTGCTGGTCACACTGCTTTTGATGCAGCCCAGGGTACGGTTGGCTTCTCTCGGCTTCAGACACTGGCAGAATTTGACTACAGCCTAGGGAGCCTGTGTTCTAGACACGGCATGCTGAGCACTTTTCACCCATTGCTCTTAGTGTATTGATAAAAGTTCAAAAGTTCAGTGCCAGAAGACACTTCTGGCATTAAAGAACTCTTTTCACTGTTCAGCTAGGAAAATAACCATGGCTCAATTTATGGTACTGCTGACACAAAAGGCCAATGACTGACTTAGAAATGCAGCCCAAGATACTGGTATATTGTATTTGTATTTCATCTCCATTATAATTCTTTCTTTGCTCATTGTCCCTCTAACTTCTGACTCTTTTTTAAGTGACTTGTAAGGCATATTTCTTATTTTGTACAGAATTCAGGCAGCTACAGTCCATGGATAGTTAAAACTTGTTTYAGACATTATTTACAGGCTTGGAAACATTTCCTAAGTGAACTGTCTCTTCATTCCTGAGGCCCTCTTCCCTGGAACATTTGTCTGTTAGGTCAAGATATGTTGAGAACTGGTCTTAATGTAACCGTCTACTGTTGGCTTGATAAATACAGTTGGATTGACAACTCTGATTTGGCTGGAAGGAATGCTGTGGGAGTAGGGCAACTTGCCATCAGCCATAAGTGTCTAGCAGGACGAGCAGAATGAAAGGACATGAGGAATCTCATAAAACGGAAAAGAAAATTAAAAGAGCTTAATTTGGAATTTAATGAATTTGTTCTCCAATCAGTTACTTCTCAGTCAAATTTGCTGACAGTGGTGAAATCTTGCTTCAGTGGCTGAAGGCAGAATGTATCTCTGAATATTTACAGAAAATACAAATGTACCCAAATAAGAGAACTGCTTCAGGTAGCTCAGTCTCAGGGCAGTTCAGTGCAGTGAACATATGTAGAGGTTAACYAGCTATGGATAGTCTCCCTGTCAAGTTTTCTTAGTTTTAAATGAGACTTCATTCTATATACAGTCTTTAAAAGGGCCATGCATTTTGGTCCTTGGAGTTACTCACCATCACTTTTCCCTTTTCCAGGAACATTATTTTTCTACCCCATAGTGCCATGAGACAGCAGTTTCGTGTGCAAAAGTTGTGCAAAGCAGAACACTTTCCAGGAGCAATAAAAGATCTATGTCTGGATTTTTAGGAGTTGGATGACACCTCCTAAAGGATTTCTAAATCCTCTTCATGGTTTGTACTCCATGTTAAACATCAGTCTGGTCTTCAGAGTGTAGTTATGATGAGTTAATGGGACACCTCCTTTTTCTAAGAGGAGAGGGGCTGTACACAAGGTCATTAGCTGCAGTTGTTTTCATCATTTATGTAACCTAACAAATGAAAGGTGATATGGGAATTTTTTTCTTTTTCATTTTTTTTTTCCTTGTCTCTTCTATCTTGCTACTCTTCAGTGTTAATGCAAATTTTTCTTTAGGAAACGTGCATTACAGAAGAACTCTGACTGTTTTAGAAGACAAGTTGTTCAACATAGGGCTTAAACCAGCAGCTGTTTCAGCTAAAAGAGCTCCTGATTGGGTCAAAGGATAGCAAACATCTTCAACAAGAGGATTATAAAGTTTGTTTAGTGTAAAGATGACTATAAGTAGCAGAGAAGCTAATGAAATTATTTTAAATTTTTGTAAGGTGTACTTACAGCCTTTAAAGTTGTAAATAGCAAGGTGATTTTCCTCTGAAGTGATTGTCAGTTTTTATTTCCTGTCTTTTAGAAGTCTTGTTTTCTTTCACTGAAAATTTTTAGTCATAGCATGTTGATGGACACTTGTTTTTTCAGATACACAGGTGTGGTCTCTAGCAAATTTGTAGTTTTAATAGTGTGAATCTATGAATATAAAAAAAATAATGTGTGACAGTTTCTTCCTTTGGCATACAGACCTAGTAAGAGTCAACGACCAAGCAGAAAAGTTAATTGGCTTCTGTTTTGAGTTTTGCCACTAGCACAAAAGCATTCCACTTCGGCTAGTTCACTGCCTTGTGACAAAGAATGATACAACCCACTGTTCAGCTGTGTTATTTCAGGTCCCTCCTACTAATCAAGCCAGAATCAACTGTGACAGCAATAAATTGCTGATTTAAAAAATAAATTAGAAAAATAGTATAGCTGTTAAAAGTCAACATCTTTATTTGTCTCTGCTTCAGGTCTACAAAGCACTGTGGTTTCACTGGTGATTTCATTACGTATGTTGTTCTTATTCTCATATTTGTCATATTGGGTCAAAAACCTTCATTGTTTGTTTAGATGAATCAAAGAGAACCTCCAAGTCCTAATTTGCAGGAAGGATGCTTTTCATCAAACTTGCAGCCTCTCATAGGGGCATTGCTCATAAAATTGGAAATCTGCAGAAAACACAGGCCTTAAAATATTGCAAAATAAAGCTGAAGCGTGCTGTCAAATATAATAGGACTTCAAACAATTATGAAGGAAAGTAATACAAAGATTCAATTATTCATGTCCATGTGTGCTTGTTTTCCCCTAGGTGGCATTGGCAGGGTCGTCAATGGTGCTTTTATGGTATTGAAAGGTCATCGGTCAATTGTAAACCAAGTCCGGTTTAATCCTCACACTTACATGATCTGTTCTTCTGGCGTTGAAAAGATTATAAAGGTAAGATTAGTTATCAGAAAATGTGTTCTTTCAAAGTTTCAGGAAGAAATGCTTTGTTTTGCTCAGCATCATCCTTTTCCACACCCATCCTGTCTTCCCCTCTTATTGTTTTGCAAAATGTTATGCCTCATTTGCTAGCTAATCTGATCCAAATTTTTAATTGGGCATTTCAACTTTAAACTTCATTTTAATTTTAATGGTTTCAGAGATAAGGGATAAGATGAGAATTTTCTGGATTTGTACCTTGAAAAAGGAATTTTTCTCCAGTTTAATTCCACGCATAACTGAAGTATCATGCAAACAGTCCTTCTTGGGAGAGTTTGGTCACACTTGTAATGTGATCCCCTACAACATCTGATAGTCTGGTCTAAAATTTAATAAAAATATCTCCAAAGACTATTGTTGAACCTTAGCCTCGCCTGATCTGGCTGAATTTGGCCCAAATAACACCTCGGAAACCCTTCTATAATTTTTGTACGTATTTGTGCATTGAATCAATTCAACATACCTTTTCTGTGGCTTCCAGAGGAAACAGAATTCTTAATACCTTGCACAGTATGTCTTTTCTGAATCTTTTAACAATGTACAGTATTTTTAGAAGTTTTTTACCTTTTTC
Organism: Amblyornis subalaris; assembly: GCA_018881555.1. NCBI lineage: Eukaryota > Metazoa > Chordata > Aves > Passeriformes > Ptilonorhynchidae > Amblyornis > Amblyornis subalaris. The sequence continues at coordinate 982,630 of JACAXG010000142.1, read as the reverse complement.
TGTTGAACTGTAAGAGATAAGAAACTTTGTTAGGTTCTGAAATTTTCTTTCTTTAAGGAAAGATAGTCAATATTGTGGGAACAAGACAAAAACTATTTTGTTATTTGAGGGTGGGGAGGCAGAGGAATTTGCTACACTAATGTAATTTGCATTCTGCTGCCACAGATATTTTGCTATAATTTAGGTCTATCAACAGGGTGAAAAAAGCCATAACCATTTAATTTTGAAGTAGGATAATAAGAACTGCTGCTGATCCTAACTATTTGTTGAATGACTTCATAAAAGTCTTACCTGCATGTGGCTATAAATAACGTTGTTAGAATATTAGTAAATGCTTCTGTCAGCTACAAGTTGACGGCATGAACTTGTCCTGCAAAGGAATGTTTTAGTGGTGTGCAACTTACGGATGAGAACTGGCCCAAAATCCTGGGACCATGGCCCAACGCTCTGCTGCATCGCTTGCATTACAGCTACTATCAGCATTTGGGTTCTGACTGTAGCTCAGCTTTCCTTCTCTTATCTTTCTCTTGTACTTTAGTTTGCTTTTCTTTTTGCTTCATCTGTGTCTGCCTGACAGGTTTGATCACAAATATATTAAATACAGGCTTTGGACAAACGTGCATTGAACAGTTGTAGCAGCTCACTGATTTTTCAATTTCCAAGCAGTCAAACTGCTGGTGTTTAACAGCAGTTTTGCCAGAGGCATTTTTTTTTTGCTTTGCAACTTGATTAATGCAGCCTGAATTTTCCCTTTTGGATTTTAGGTCTGCTGACCCTTCACCCTATGAATCCTTCCTGCATGAGTGTGCTTAGACTGTTGGATTAGCATTGGTATAAACATCCCCTGTGTTGCTTTTGTGTACTTCTGCTAGGGTTTTGGCAGGGCATTTTTTTTGCCTAGTGATTAAAAGGTTAGTTCGATTAAGGCTGCAGTCACAGGTTGTATAACTCTTTCAAAGACACCTCTGCTTGAGCGCTTCCTTAGAAGAGAACGCCTGTTGTGTCGCAGTGTGCGCAATGGAACTCAGGCAGCTGCTTTGAAGGAACTGAATTCCCCAAACACTGCAAGCTAGAAACAAATTAAGGGAAAGGTGTTTAATGTATTAAGTTTATTAGCGAGCCAGAACTTCTTACCTTTTTGCTTTATCTCCTTTTGTCTCAGCTTGTAATGTGCCTTGTTTGGGGATCAGGTGGTTTTAATGCTCATATCTTGTCTGAGCTGCCTGATTTCACTCTGAAGGTACTGTTTTAGTGGGCAGTGGTTTGCGGGTGACTGTACAATGGTGGTTTCTTCTTCATTCCAGCTACTTCTGTGGACAGGTTGGAGACTAGTAACTGCCTCTAGCCAGAAGGGCAAAACAGGAAAAACAGCACCAGCAGTTCTGAGGGGCCATTTATTGCATTAAAAACAGCTGGGAACACAAGTCCTTGCCTTGCATGGCTGTCTTTGTTTACCCCATATAATGCTTGATGTGCTTGCTCAGAGAAATTGAAATGACAGGAGGAAGAGCCATAAATAGAAACTGTAGTTAAGTTTTTTAGGTTTTCTTATTTTGTTCATTTTTGTTTGTTTCTTTAAATCAGTTTCTTAAGAAGTGTCCTTCCTTTTATTATCATTCAAGTGTCTTCTAAAACCCTTTCTGGAATTAAATCACAGAAGGTAATTTCACTGTGGTTGGTTGCAACTGTGCAAACAATTGTAGAGGCTTTGTGATGAATTAAAAATGTGGATACAAGTAGTTGTTTGTCTGAGCTCTTAATTTTTAGACTAGCTGGCCTAAATTTAGTGCTTCAAGAAGGGAGAAACTGATAGCACCAGCATCAAGGCATAATGCAGACGAGCCATTCAATACTTCCATGTGCTTCTGCCAACACACTTGCTATTTTAATGCTGATTGCAAATGAGGTACAAATTCATCTCAGGACTAGCCCCACAGAAGAGAGTAGTATTCAGAAGAATGATTTTGATGTTTGTGGTTGTGGGTTTTTTGCTTTAGTCTTATTTTGTTGTAAAGCACCCACAAGAATACAATTCAGTAATTCATTGGTTTATGGCTTGATTTCTGCTAGGACCAAAAATAAAACCCAACAATCCCATTAATAAAAGACATTAGAAGCCTTGACTCCAGACAGTGTGTGCTGGACATGTCAACCCAAATGAATTGTTCATTGCCTTCCATTTACTGAACCTCAGTAAAATTGTATGAAAAAGCACAGCTGCAAACTAAAATAATAATTTGCATCAAGCATTCACCACAAGGGCTAAAGCAATATAAAACAGAAAAATACCACTTTCCCCTTAGTTAAGTATGCAAGACATTGGGATGTGCTGGCAGGAAAACAGATTGCATTGCAGAACAAATAAATGAGGCATTCCCTCTCATGTGTTGGGCTTAGAGGAGGGCCACAGAAAAGTATGCAGTTGGGAGACAGTTCCAGTAAAGATAAAATAGATGAAGTGCATGACGATTTTCAGAAAGAAATTCTGTTTTGTATTGAAAATGGAATACTGTGTAACAGAGCACAACTGTTGTAGGTCCCATTTGTTTAAAAATCATCAGTGTGTCAGAGATAACAAAGTCTACTTGCACATGTTGCTATGGTGACAGATTAATGTCATTGTGACTAGCTGCCTCTGCCTAATCAGATAATCTAATATAGCTAGTTTTAATTATTCTCACGCTACAGGCATAACTACTTTTTTGTTTTAAAATTTGGGAGTTTGCCACCATGGAATACAAGCAAGTCAAAGATGCTGTCACTAGATATACTTATCTACTGAAGTGGAGAACCAGTTTTGTATTCCCCTCTTCTGTTATTGTTCCTATTTTTATATCTGTACTCAGGTCATCAGTGAGTAATATTCATCTCCTTAATCTTCTGACAGAGAAAGGAACTTCTTGATAGATTGTTGCTTCAGTGAGACGATTTGCCAACTTATTTTCTCCAGTTTGTTCGCATTCTTCCTCAACATGGCATCAGTCAGAGGATGAGAAAAAGGCAAAGGCATTCCATTTACAAAGAAGCCCATTTCAGATGCCACAGAGAGTGCTGGATCAGTTGATGCCAGTTTAAAGACTTCCCAGTTCTGCCAAGGACAGATTTTTAGTCTGATTTCTTTCTGTGACTCTGGCAGGCCTTCACACTCCCTCATAGCAAAACATCTAAAATGTAGGCATATCAATCTCCAAAGACAACTGATCCTGTACAAACAGGTATTCATCCTGAATTCCCTCGACTTCTGTTTATTATTTACTTCTTCTCTGTGAACAAATCTATCTTGGAAGGGAAAGCCTCACTGTGGGCTCTTCGTAGCTATTTCTTCAATATTTAACACTGCTCTGTTTTCACTGATGCTTGCAGAGTGATCAGAAAGATGTGGTAGTGCTAAAAAGGATGTAGAATATCTCTGTGCACACTTTATGTACCCTTTAGATTAATTTCTTTACAAAATGGACCTTTCTCAGAGGGACTTCAGAGCAGACTATCCTCCATTTTATAGTGGTTCATACAGGATCTAAGCCTTTTCTATTTCTCTTGCTTAAAAAAAAAAAGACTTTATAAAGCCTAGTGATCAATCTAATGCTGCTAAGACTATTTGAGGAAGGAGCATGCCAGCCTGTCTGTCCAAGCAAACAGTATGAAGCATTTACAAGAAGGTATATGTTCCTTAAAAAGATCTGATCTGCTTGCTGAAATGCTCAGTAGTGGGACAAAAGGGCAAAAGATCTGACAGTCTGTGAAGAAGGTACTGAACATGTGCTACATAAATCATCAAGAAGGCAGCAACTCAAGAATAGTCCTTTGAGCAARTAGAGTTCTATTTTTCTATTAAAAACTTGCTGTATCCACAAATCAACAATCTCTCTCATGGATTCACTGAGAGAAAGCTCTTTCCTACGTTGTCTTTAGAAAGTGGAGCCTGGAAAATAGAGGATAAAGAGTAATTCTTTCTGTTCTCTTGAATAGTTCAAAAAGGTTAAGTATGGTTGATGAAATTCTGTACATAGTAGTTGTTATCTTCATGTAAACCTGATGCTTGTCCCTTGGGCTGTGTGTCTGGTAAGTGCAGTACTTGAACCAAGCAATAGAGAACTGTCTTCATTCTGGTTTCAAATGTTGTATTAAGGAACTGTATTGGGAGAGAATTTGCTGAAGTACTGCAAATAATAAAAAAAGCGATTAAGATAGCAAATACACCTTGATGTTGAGACACGTTCCTAGAAACAGCCTAGTGTAATGCAATGTAAAGTTCCTTTCCCTTGGGTCTGAAACGCAGCTTGATGATTGTCTGTAGAAGAAAGTATATCTGCAGCCCACGTCAAGTGCCTCTTTTATTGATCTACCCAGATCACATGTGGAAGCTCTGTTAACCATAAATTACAGAGGATGCAAAGTAAAAGCTTTCAAATTTGGGAGATTTCCAGAATAAAGTTTACTTGTTCTCTTCAACTCGGCTGTGCTGGACAAGTAGTTGCAAGATAATTTATTTCATTTTGCTTCAATTATTAAAGGTGTAAGGTTTTACTGTACCCTGTTGAAAATCTCCATGAATACAGAGTAATTGGCATTCTTGTGAGCTTTTTTTACATTGCTTGTCATGGTAGTATCAGATTATGTTGCATGAGTTAATCAGGCATCTGTAAGATGAGTGCTGATTATCCCATTTACACATGCAAACCACTTTTTGTTGGCAGTTTTGTCTGCTTGGAACGAACCTTCATTAATTTCTGTTGGGAAAAGAGATGTTTTTGCCAAAGTCTATCCCAAAAGTCCAACCTGGTATAGAGAGCTGGCATAGAATTTTTTTTTTCAGAGCTTGTTAGCATGGTAAAACCAAAGCATGGCTGAAATCAGAGCTTTTATAAGCAGAACATTAAGGCATTGTTGTAGATAAGCTACATACTGGCTCTGCTTACAGTAAGGCATTGTTCTTCCCATTGACCATTGATCCAAAATGACAGTGGTTGTCTACACAATGTCATAATCACATTGCCCCCAAATCTGTGAGTAAAACTGAAAAAGGTGAGGAGATCCAACTATTATGTTTGCTATGAAGTACCAGTTTCTTAGGGATATTGGTGGATCTTCTTTGAAACTTTTTTTCCCCTTTTCCCCTCCATATCAAAATAATTGAGAGAAGGCTAGATAGACAGCATAGTCAAGACTGTTGCTGTCAGTGAAATCATCACACTTCAAAAGTAGCTTTCAGTAMAACTGTTCTTCACCTTTCTGCATTAAAACTGCTGCTGTGTGTTCAGAGGATGTTGGAAGCTTTCTCTCCTTTGTAACTGTTCCCTAAATGGAGTAGTGCAGCTCTACTTTTCACCTCCATGCATTCAACTCCCTGCCTGCTGATCAGGTGTGATTGACTACGCAGCTGGGTGAAATGTTGCTCTACACCACTGGCACAAGCAACTCTAGTTTCCTGGGAAACAAGTGCCTTTATTAGTGCTAACAGTGTATTGTAGGCAACAAACTATTCTTACTGTTAGTGAGTAAGCATCCCTTATTACATAAAAATAGAGCCCTGCAATTTGGGAGAAATTATTACACAATGAATTACCAAAATGATGGATAATTTGCAGTATGAGAGCTTTTGTATTCTTGATGGGTGAAATAAATGCAGGAAAAACACATTCATAAAGGGGAAGAAAAAATCCCACAGCTCTCTAATACTTGTAAGTATGATACTGATGGGTAAAAATTAATAAAAACAATCTGCAACCTGCAGTTTTTCTGGGTATTTGAGCTACTGTTCTACTTGAAATGCTTGTAATAGTTTATAAATTCAAAGACTTTTTTTTTTTAAATTTTCTTACAGATCTGGAGTCCCTACAAGCAGCCTGACTGCACAGGGGACCTGGACGGTAGAATTGAGGATGATTCACGTTGCCTCTACACTCATGAAGAGTACATCAGTCTTGTGTTGAACAGTGGTAGTGGCTTGTCCCATGATTATGCCAACCAGTCAGTCCAGGAAGATCCACGGATGATGGCCTTTTTTGACTCTCTCGTGCGCCGGGAGATCGAGGGCTGGAGTTCTGATTCAGACAGTGACCTCAGTGAGAGCACAATCCTGCAGCTCCATGCAGGAGTAAGTGAACGCTCCGCTTACAGCGAATCGGAGTCCTCCACCTCTTTGCATCACTCCCCACCACATGTGGCTGAAGAGTCTGATGAAACTGCCTATAACTTAAGGGCCTTAAGATCAACTGCGTCCCCCTCAGCCAGAGAAGACATGGCTTCCCGTCAGCAGAGGCTCTCTGCACTGAGAAAGTATCAGGATAAACGTCTCCTGGCCCTTTCCAATGAGTCTGACTCTGATGACAATACCTGTGAGGCAGAACTAGATACAGACCTTTTCCCACGGCCACCATCCCCGAGTCCTGAGGAGAATGAATCCAGCAGTTCCAGCAGCAGCAGCAGTACAGATGATGAAGAGGAACTGAATGAAAGACGCACATCGATGAGGCAACGCAATGCACTGAGGCGCCGACAGAAGGTGCAAAAGGAGGAAAGGACTAGCACTAACACGGAGAATGTAACCCCCTACATAGGTGAGGACATATATGATTACCCCCAGATCAAAGTAGATGATCTTTCTTCTTCTCCAGCTTCTTCACCAGAAAGGAGTTTGGCCAACAAAGAAGTTCTCAAAGAAAGGACGTCCCCTTGCTCAGACAGTGAATCAGTGGAGAGAAAGATTTACAAAGCTTACAAATGGCTTCATTATTCTTACATATCATATTCAGCTAGTAAAGATGGTGAATCCTCCAGAGGAGATGGAGAAAATGATGAAGGGAAACCAGGAACCAGTGGAAGGCACAGTACAGCACGCTCACTAACTAAGGAAGATGCTAAGAACTTAAGTTCAGTAGTTCCTCAAGGTTCCTCAGCTATTTCTGCTGAAAGCCACAACAGAGAAACTTTAATAGAATGTGGTGTGGTAGAAAATTCTAGTAATGGTCAAGCTCATGAATGTGACAATCAGCGGCAGATGGAGGGTCAAGAAAACACATCTGAAGACATGAGCAGTGGAGGTATAGAGCATTCTTTTGAGACTAAAAAGCTCAATGGAAAAGCTAACTGCAAAGGGCTAAATAGTTGTACCGAAGAACCTTGCATTCAGACCACAGGACTTGTGGAACAGAAAAATAGTCAGAACTGTCAGCCAGCACCAAGCCATCACTCACTGGTCCCTCCATTCTCTGCTATTACCATCTGTAGCATGTCAGGTCACTGCTCCAGAAACCAGACTGATGACAGTGAGGAGAGGAGCCTCGACCCCTCCTGTGTTAACCACAATAATGGCCACTTGCATCTTCACCCTTCGTGCTTCAACAATGGACAGAGTTTTGGAGAGCAGGAGACTGTGACGCAAGGACTACAGGTGCACTCAAATGCTGATAATGGCAACCTTGTACAGGTGGGTGTAACCTTGCACAAAGACTGCTGCCTGTCTGAAATGGACTCCAATGTGAGCACAAGAGAGGATACTGCTGACTTGCATCCTGCAGGCAGTGAGAGCACTCAATCTCTTGGAGGACTGAAAAGACACAGAGCGGAGTTGGAAGATGCAGATTCAGAGAGTTCATCCTTAGAAAAGAAGTTAAAAACATGATAAATGCAAATGTCTGTCGTAGTGTGCACTCTCTCAAAAAGAAAAGGAAAAAGAAAGTATTAAAGGCACATAGAGCTTGGGTCTGAAACATTGCGTTTGATTCTCCATTCCGTTCTTCAGTGGGTCTGTTTTAGATTGCCAGTGGTTCATGCTGTAAAAAAATCCAACTTGCTCCTTAATGAGACTGAGTCTAGTGTACCCATACAAGGTTCTGTTTAAAGTAAATCCTTATTAAGACGGTTGACTGAATTATTCTTGTGTGAACATGTGTCATTTGTTCAGCCAGCCAACCAGGATGACTGCTTTAAGGTTTAATTGTTCTTCTAAGGAGGAAGTTTTCCATCCTGACACTTACTACACATCGTAGGCTGAAGAATGGTGGAACTAGATCACACGGGTGGTAGCTTGGGGTGTTTCTTGTTGAGGAAAACAGGGAAGAAGTCTTTCTGGGCCCTTTATTGTGCTTCAGAAACTAAAGAAATGCAACCATTAGGGAGGATATTTTCAGAACTGGCTGGTTATCTTTAGAGATGATACTTCATAAAGCACTTGCTTTATCTGTAATGTCAGTGGCATTATTTTTATGCCAACAGAAAAGCTATAGGAAATGAGCCTCTTTCCAAAATCAACTTTAGACTGTTCCCATGGTGACATTCAATTTTGTGGGTTTTTTTTAAAGAAAATAACTGAATAACACAGTGTCATCACTATTGAAGTACAATTGTTGGCAAGAGGCAGGTATTATGCTGTAGACCTCATTCTAACCAAGGGCTTTTAAAAATCAGGCATCGAAACATGCCTTTCTGTGGTCTTAACACATAGAGATTCATTATTATTATTAAGAATATTGTTCTGAGTGTTGGGATGTATCTAGAGTGTGCCCTCTCCTTTCCCCATGCTCTTACTTTTGGGAAGCAGTAGGCCAAACAGAAAATAGCTGAACTATGGATAATGTAACTGATTCATATTAACACCAACATTTGGTAAAGTCTGAAAACTGCTTTTTTAGCAGTTTTTGTAGCCSAAAGCTCAAAACAGGTTGGGATTGGAGATCTCGGTTGGTTTTCCACCACTGTGCTGCTAATATTTAAAACTGCAGATGGGTAGATGTATTCAACAGAGTTGTGCATCTAAGGGAGAGCTTCAGTGAACTGTCCCCATGTGTGGGGAGACTGGGTCTTCAAGTCTGGCAATCAGAACTGGGGCAAGAGCACAGCTCTGGCTGCCAAGAATTGGAGTACTCTTCAGGCAGACAGTTCTTTCTTGCCTGGGCGCTGTTTTCAGTGAAGTATCTAGTGAGTCATCTCAGTTCTGGCTTGCTGGAATTGATGGAATTGCACTTGCTTCCCTAGCAACAATGTAAGACGAGTCAGTGTGTGAAGGGAAAACAAACCACCTATAAAGGACACAAAAACTATGTGTATGTGCAACAAGAAAACAGGCTTCTTTTGACCCCACTGATTTTCAAAGCCTTTCGATCCCAATACTGAGGAAGGGTTAGTTTATTTTAAGGAATAGGAGATTTTTCCTTTCAATACAACTAGCAGTACATTGCTGTAGAGCACTGACCTCGGAATAATTATATCCACAGCTCCCTGGTACCTGGGCAAAGTAGGAAGATGCCCTGTTAAAACATGATGAAAGTATAGGAGCACTTCAGAAGGGATACTGTGAGGGAAGGTATGGGAGGGAGAGTGAAGAACACAACCTGAAACATTGTCTTACAACTACTGTGTGCCATAGGCTGTCTGCCCACACTGAGCCTGCTTTTCTAGGTGAGAACTTGGAGTAAGCATATGACGTAGTATTTAAGAACATGTAAGATGGCTGAAAGGCAAAGAGGTGTTTGCAAACACAAGCAAAAGTGGCAATAAGAGCAAGCTCTGATACATTGCTGCCTTATTGAAAAAATAACTCTGTACATATTATATTTTACATCACTGCGATCAAGATCACTATAGGACTGTTCTCTTCAGTTATATAAATATCTTACTGTAAATGCTGGGTTTTAGCCAAAATCTTGAGGTTGCTGAGTCAAAACTTTTAAATTTTATTTTGTAGAAGTTCTTTACACTGGAAAATTTTCTCATCTTTCACTTCTTCTGGTAAATGAGCATCTCCACTCTCCTTTGACATGGTCATCTTTTCCCAGTGTTTTCCCAAATGTCTTGTGGTCTCACTTTCTGGTTATTTTGTTTGTTTTCGGAAGCAGAATAAAAGCTCCCAGACTTGTTACAGAATCACAGGATGGGTAAGGTTGGAAGAGACCACTGGAGGTCATCTAATCCAACCTCCCTGCTCCTGTATGGGCTCTGGGCATAAAGGATTGCTGTGGTTTCTCCAAAGACAACCTCTCATGCTGTCTGCATACTTGTTATTTCTAGTTTCTGTCAGGCAGGAGTAGGAAGGCAAGCTGCAATCTCAACCTTTTGTTCACAGGAAATTTCAGTGCACACAAGAACTGCAGCTTCTGAAGCAGTGCATTGATCCTGTGAGAAGAGCTGCTCTGTGCAGGTTRCTGCACTCTTGTCATTGATGCCATGCATTTGCTCTCTCCCCCTGTACTGGGTTGCTTGCCCTGCTATGTGCCAGCAGTTTCCATGTGAGTGTTGCTGTGTGCTTGCGATTGTCACTCCCTACTTCTAGGAAAAGAGTAAACTGTTTGGTGGAAAATCTTACTAATTTATCTGAATAGATTTTACCTTTTCTAATAATCTGCCATGTACTTAAAACCGAAAAGGTTGTGTAAATATTGAACTACCTTGTTAGTCATTATTTGCTTACCATTCAGCTTGTTATGGCAGGAAATTTGCTAGGCCATCTTGTACAGTTCATCTCCAGAAAACCTTATCAGTGGGACAGAAAAACCCTCCCTTACGTCTCCCCAGAATACATTAGACAGAGAAAAATTCATCTCTAAAGAAGTTCTTTTTTATATTCCTACAAGGTCACAGACTGTATTTGCTTATTTCAGCTTCCTCTGTTTAAAGAGAGAGTCAAAGCTGACTCTTCCTCTGAAGCAGCAAGCATGAGGCTTGTCTGGGCTGGGGAGTTAACTGCTTGCAGAGATGCAGGAGGATATGGGAACTATCAACCAAAGTTCATCTGCAGTTTTTCCAGCTCTCAAGTGAACATTTTACCAAAGCTGGCAAGTCTTCTCCACAGTGAGTGGCTCAATGGAGATGACATATTGCTGTTTAGAAGCAGCTCTTGCAGACAAAGCATGAGCAGAAAGATACAGCTGCCTCGAGAAGGTAAGAGCACAGGTTTTGACCATGGGAATACCAGTTGTCTGAAGAATATTCTGAAATCCAGCCTGTCTCAGTTGGAGTAATAATTGGGAAGAACAACTTATTTTAGAACTTTTTCTTCTGCAAAATTTGCAGTGGATTTGTTCCCACTAAGTTTCATAATAGAATAAGTGAATGAAACCTGGTTCTAATCTCTGTTTATAACCCATGCCACTTGGTAGCTGGGAAAGCCCTATTCTTCAAATATTTAAAGAAGATAAATGTGGTTGCGTCCCCTTCTGAGGTCTTGTACTTGCCTGCATTGTCACATCCTAGTGAACACATAGAGGTCTCTTGCTCACTGTGGGCTGCTTTCATTTGCAATTAATTTATTTTGCTATTTGTGGAAGAGAGCAAGACAGGATTGTTGTTACTACCCCATTGAGTTAAAATGCTTTGTGTTAGTGGTGACTTTTCATCTCCTTTTTACAGACACTGCTACTGACAGACGTACCCTTTACACCTGATGCTTTCTCTCATTTTCCCCCGCTCGGATTCTCTGTGTCTTTGTCAGACCTGGGAAGCCCAGTGCTGTTCTGCAGGGTCTTCAGAGTACCAGAGTAATGCAAATGGCTGCAACAGCTGAGTTACTATGTGCACATGCACATGGTTCTTCAGGAATTCTTTAATAAGATAATCCTAGCACATACATAATTTATAAAACACAACAGCACACTCCTGCAGCTGTGTCAGGATCCACTAATTAGCCCAGCTAATGCTCTACTTTTAAGAACAAGAACTCTGTTTCAAACATCTGAGAAAATGGCAATTCTCTAGGAAAAAAAAAAAAAACAAGAAAAAAAACCCAAAACCAATACCAGCACCACTCCCCTCTCAAAAAATAACCCCCAAACCAACAGCCCGCTGCTTATGGGAGCCTCCAGGTTTGCCGAAGTTTTTTTCTTCAGTGGTTGTGCAGGTCAAAAGCAGAGTAATCCCAGATATCAGTGTGTCCTGTGATCACAGGAAATAAGCAATCTGAATTTGATGTTTCTACTTTGCCTGATTGACTGATTGAAGTCAAGGACTTGAACTTGGGCCTCCTGCCTTTCACTTGAGCATCCCAATCATCAGCCTAGTACATTATTTAGGATGGGGTTTGTTCTTTTTTTGTCTGAAATGCAAAGGGAAAAGGAAATGGAAACAGTTTCTTCCACAAATACCTGGAGCAGAGCCCTGTTGGTTTATGGTTTGGTGAGAAAATTCTGGAGGATTCTTTCTCCCTTCTCCACCTTGTGTGCTCTCTGTTCCAGAGAGCAAGAGGGAGATGCTGACACAGCCTTGTATGTATACCATTTGTCTTGAACATGAGAGAGACCCTTTCCAAATCAGGCAGCGTAAGTATGGGGTTTTTTATATTACTACTTTGCTGCAGACACATAATACCTATCTCCTGAGTTGAGTGGCCAAGCCAGTGAGCTGTTTGCTCTGGGATATGGCTGGCAGGCTCAGCTTCTCTGTCTCATGAATATCTTCCTGTTCAGTTCTAGTCTTGCATGGTCTCACCAGCAGCTCTGGCATTGCTGTGCAGATGAAGGTTGGCGTTGTTACTGCTTTCAAAACTGGTCAGAATTGTGCCTTTGCTGAAGCTGTCATTTGCAATCTGGCTGCTTGCAGCTATGTGGTGCAAATGAATAAAAACACTTCATTTGTTCCTAGAAATAAAAGCCAAAAGATGCCTGAATTTGAACTTTGGAAGGGGAAGCAGGTCTCTTGCAGCCAGACGATGCCTCCGGTTCTATGTCTGGCACTTTCATGATCGGATGCTACAGGAGTTGCAGGTTTCTAGGTGTAACGTGGTCCCAGGACTACATTTTACTTCACAAACCACAACTTCTTATTAGCAGCATTAACAGCTGAAAGCACCAGCTCCTATGTACTTACAGGACTCGCCTTCTGGCCATTTCTAAATGGTTAAACCATACGATCTTTGGGAAAGTCTTATGTGTCAGTATCCTGCTTCCAGAACAAAGACTGAAACAAAAGTTGCTTCAAGGAAAGCCTAATGTATATTTTCAAAGAGCTTTGGCTTTAGCTCAGCATTTAAGGTTAAGTACTCATAAGATAAATTTTGAACTTTTCAAAATGGCAGAAAAGGAAATAGCATGAGCTTCAGAACTGAATTCTGCCAGGGGATAGGAAAGGAGTTTAAATGTATTTGAAAACAAACAAGTCCCTCATACCCAATTAGGTTCTGAGTAGAAGTTCATTGCATGCTTCAAAGACTGGCTTCTAAAAGCCTCAGCAATAAGTTAACAGAATTGACTTCTCACACTTAAGCTTGCGCAGCTCAAAATCACCGATCTAAAGAAGCCGAGAAGCCACAGCCAGGCCTCACATCGCTCTCTTGATGGGCCTGCCACAGGTTGTTACCCAGTCAAGTCACTCCTCCATGTGCAGCCAGTGTGGTTGTCAGCAGGAAGGCTGTCCCTGGCTCTGACCAGCTGGTTCTGTCTCATTTTTTCTATAGCTGTCTGGTTTAGCTTCATATTGCCTGGGACATCTGAAGAACAATCCTTAGATGAAAGCACTTTGGGTTTTAGCTCATGCCTGCCTTTGGATCTTGCAGGGAAGTTCTGGGGCTACGTTTCAGGGTGATGTTTATGCAGCCTATTAAAATAAGGAGAATAAATGCATCCTTGCAGGAGGAACAGAGGCGCCCAAGACGTGAGCCTCCTCTGACTTACTCTTTCTCTCCCTGAGGTTTCTATGTCTCCTCGAGAAGTCTTGTACATTTTTATTCTCTCTATGACCTAGAGAGACTTCCAGTGTTAGGTGGCTAGAAAGCAAAAATGAAACTTTGTAGTTCTTTGTCACTCTGTCTCAGTGACACTTCCGTATATTATGGCCAGACCTGGCATTTCCTGGCTTGGAATTATAACCTTAAATACAATTTTCTCCAAAGCATGATCAAAGTCTGCTTCTCACCTATCTAAGCTTTGGAGGGAGAGAAAGGAAAGATGGTCTAAACTTCAACAATCTTGGAATGAAAGAATGTACATGTTTCAAGCTGGTTATAAGCCCCCTATTCCCAAAGTTTGTCTTTCACACACACCAACTCCTCAGTGCAGTGCACTTACTGGCATGCAGGGGTGACAATAGCAGCAGTACTGCATTTCCTTTAATTCAGGGACTGAGAGTAATTCAGTATGTCCGACAGGGCAGATCTCTAGACTTTCCATAAAGCAGCTTTTTTTAGCTCGTACATGTTTCTGATGATGTGGAAGATTTATTTTTAATCTGGGAAAGTCTGTAGCAATGTTTTGAATTCCTAAATGGTTGACTGACTGATAATCTATCTGAGGAACACTGGAAGCAATTTACAGCCTTACATGGAGATTTTTATTTACTTACATATACTTCTAAAGTCAAAACTTTTACAGTTTGTGACTCAACATTAGGGCTCTTCACCTTTCAACTCCCCTCTATTTGGCCAGGAAGGGTGAATTTTCTCCTTCCCTCTACTAAGGATATAGATGCAAAAGGTACAGATCTTTTGTGGCCCATCTTCCCAGAAGTTAATGAACATGTTGGGACTGTAGATCATCTTGCTAGAGACACACAAATTGCAGCAGACAGCAGGAGAAATGGCTCATTAATCTATGTTCTGAAGTTGAAAACCTGCAAAAACATCAGAAGGTTTCAGTCTGAGTGACATATCTTGAGGTGTCCTACTGCTGGGCCTGAAATACCTTTGATGTTTCTCCAGTTTTATGCTGTAGTCTCCAAAGCTAGTGTTTGTTTCTAGCCCAAGGGTAAGCCTACTCTAAGTTCTGAAATAATTTTCATCTGGCAGGAGTAAGATTAGAGTCAGTGTATTGCTTAGCTGATTTCATTTCTGAAGTTTAAACCAACTTAAATACTCAGCTGATCACACTATACAAGTATACTGCCTAAAGGGAAGGATTTAATTTGTCCACAGCTGGGAAAGAAAAAAATCCAAACCAACTAACCAGCCAAAAAATCCCCAAACGCCCCAAACATTTTAAACTACAAACTCTGAGTAAAAAGGAAGCTGATGCTTGCACGGGGAGCTGAGATCTGCAAGCATGAAACTGCTGYGGAAGGGAAACCTCTTCTCCAGGACAGAGGCAGGCACTGTGGCACTTCCTAAGGGAACCAGTTAAACTTCCACAGCCCATGGAAAGCTGACAGGTTTCTTCTGGACTAGTGTGCTTGATCCACAAGGAAAACCCCAGACGAACAGCAAGAGTGTTTGGTGGGAGCCAGGTTCAAAGTGGGTACTCTGACTCCTGTCATCAGTGGTAAGTGAGGAAGCTCTTAGAATCACAGCATGGTTTGGGTTGGAAGGGACCTTAAAGATCATCTCGTTCTAACCCCTCTGCCATGGGCAGGGACACCTTCCACTAGACCAGGTTGCTCAAAGCCCCATCCAACCTGGCCTTGAACACTTCCAGGGATGGGGCAACCACAACTTGTCTGGGCAACCTGTTCCAGTGCCTCAGCACCCACACAGTAAAGAACTTCCTYCTAATCCAAACCTACCCTCTTTCAGTTTAAAGCCATTGCCCCTTGTCCTATCACTACATACCCTTGTAAAAAGTCCCTCTCCACATTTCCTGTAGCCCCCTTTAGTTTCTGGAAAGCTGCAATAAGGTCTCCCCAGACACTTCTTTGGGCTGAACAACCCCAACTCTGAGAGTTTCAGCCTTTTCTCATAGGAGAGGTTCTCCAACCCTCCAATCATCTTCTTGGTCCTCCTCTGGGCTCACTCCAGTGGGTTGATGTCCTCGTGCTGAGAACCCCAGAGCTGGATGCAGCATTCCAGGTGGGGTCTCACCAGAGCAGAGCAGAGGGGGAGAATCCCCCGCCTCACCCTGCTGCCCACACAACCTTGTTACTCTTCCACAAAGGTGTTGCCCTACAGAAGAGTGATTCACTGCGGAAGGAGCGGCAGGGAGTCACCAGGACTTCAGTTCCCTCCCTCACCAATATCACTTGTTATGGCACCTTTACTTTTCATATCAGGATGTGAAGACTCCTTTCACTACTGCTGATAGSAGCATATAATGGAGCTGCCTGGGCAGCTGTGGCTTCCTTCTCTCCAGCCCTGAGTTAAAATGGTTTTAGGATGTTACTCTAGAAAGTCTAAATACCACACCGAGAGAGCTGTGTACTGGTGATTTGCAAACGAACTTTAGTTCAGGGGCAGTAAATGCACTAATAAAATGCATATTTATAATTAGCAAACAGTGAAAAGGGGAAGTTCACTGCAATAAATATGAATTAGAAATGAGGAAATGTGGGCAAGCAATGAGGGAAACAAAGGTCCTAAGGAAAAAAAAAGGAATACAGGGCAAGTAAGAGTGTTTGGTTAAATCCAGATCAGAAGGAACCTGTTGTTTTCCAAGGATGAGCTGAAAGTGCCATTTGTCTGCAGTAGCACAAGGTGGGCAGGACCCTGATCCGAGCTGCTCCCGCCCCAGGAAAGCCAGTGAGCAGCTGTGGCTCCTGCTCTTTCAAACCACCAGGAATGGATAATTTGCACTCGGGAGTTTTCAGCTAACCACACAGACAGATCTCTGAACCGCTAATATAGTGCAGGAAGTATTAATAAGCCTTGATGCTCAGGAAAGCTCTGAGGGTCTGGGAAGCAGCTGTGGAAACAGGATGACCTAATTCCAGTCCCACTGGCTTGCTTTCAGTGCCAACAGAATGAAGGAAGGTTTGATACGAGGCAAGAGCTAAAAAAGAAGCAAGAAAATGTCATCATGGCTAATTAAATAGTGCAAACTGATAGGGAATGGCATAGAAAATGGATTGTGTTGAGCTAAGCATATTTTCAAGCTCAGCTGATAAATGTAGAAGTTGCAATAATACATGGGCTACTGGAGAGGTGTTTTCAGTGTCCTAAGGCCCAAGCACTGTCTATTAAAACAGAGCAATCCACATTCGGTGCGTTCATCATTAATCAACATTAACCCCAAGCAGCAAATCATTACTGACACTTTTAGTGGACAGCAGGGCCTGAAATGGGTACTGATATATCAATTAATACCTCTATTAATGGTTGGGCAATGTGCACAAGGGTAACTACATCCTTTGCAGCCTGTATTACAAGCAGCAAGGATAAACAGTGAGAATAATGTGGCTCTGCAGCCTGTCATGCCAAGCAGCCTGCCCCAGATCAGGCCCTGATAAACCTGGAGCACTTGAGTATGAGACGAAAACAGACGGAATAGCAGGGATTTGTATGGTTGAGGTACATGAAACAGACCTTCTCCTAACATCTTTTAGGATAATTAGATGAAACCAGACTCCAAGCAGTTTCAACCCTTTTTGTGTTTGATTGCTGTTGATCACCTTGCCTGGTGAAGCAAGTCAGCACTGAGGACTTCTCATAGAGGGAGAAGTTTTCTCGCAGTGCTGTGTCTGGGCGGCTGTGTGATGCCAACTCTTCTGTGGGTGTTCCATGGAGATGTGAGCGGTACACACATTTGTCCCTGGAATCTCGTACTGGACAGCCCCATTTCCTGCCGGAAGTTAATGGTGCAAAGCATAATGCTCTGCAGACGTAAACCTGCACCTGCCTGATGTACTGGAGAGGCAAGCTGAGAGAGAAACTCCCGAAAAAGCATTTCAAATGTCATTTCAGGTAACTACTCTGCATGCATTCTTCAGAAGCTACATTAAGCCCACCTGTGCCATTYCTAAAGTACTGCAGCTGGCTGGTCCAGTTGTCTGCTTTTTAATTAATGTGAAAGCCATATTTGCCTCGTGTACAAAGACAAAAACCCCTTCCAGCCCATTTTGTCGCTAAGGCAGGTTGTGATTCTTCTCTTTGCAGTTTCTCTCCACTGTTCCCCCGCCCCTTGTGCTGCTCGGCCTGTGCTCTGCTGAGCGGGCAGCTGGAGCCAGCCGTGCTGGCAGCACCCTGCCAGGCAGCAGCGGGAGCCTCATCCATGCTAAGTGATGACCAGAGAAGGAGATGGGAAAGAGCCCAATATTAGTGCAAATGTGATCGTAACATCATTGCATCTTGTCTCTGAGGAGCTGCTAAGAGCACTGTGCTGAGACCATGCCATTTCCTGTTAGTCTGATGTATAATGTTTTCAAGTCTATGAACACAAACAGCTTTTTGGAAAATATTCATGGGCGCATCTGGGTCTGTTGGCAACAGAGTGAGGAAGGACGGGATATACAGATATTTTGACTTCAGAATCTATTCTGTTATACTTCCGTGGTGGCATTTGAACTCTTTGAGAAATAATAAACAAATTCACTAAACAGTCATGCTGTTGTTCACTAAGTTTGTTATCAGCTCATCTATGAAAAGTAGCAGCTTGAGGATTTTTCTCCAAACACTTGGATTTTGCTTAAGGTGGTACTTGATTACCTTCAACAAACTGAACTGATTTAAGTTCCATTCTCATGAAAAGTATGATGGAGGAGCTGATTTATTCAGTCAGAGAATTCATCACTGCATAAACAGAGGAAGAGGCTGAATTAGTGTTAGTGAAAGATCTATGAGTGTTCCTGGAGAAATTTTATTACTTTAACTCGGAGAGTTGACTCTGGGGCTTGGCTTTTTCTCCTTTGCTCTGTAACAATTTCCAGTGGACTGCTCTGTGATGAATAATATCTCAGTTGCTCTCTTAAAYAAATCTAATTACGCTTTTTCCATGCAGGAAATGGAATCAAATTATAGGTATCACTCATTCATCCTTTTATAACTTGTGTAATATTAGCAAGACAATGTCCTGCAGTGAAGAAAGCAGTGTGCTTGGCCCTGGGCAGTTGGTAGAAGATGGAAGCATCTGATCAAATTACTCAGCTTCTCAAAGAAATCATTTTTAGAGGATGTCGATGATTATCCTTTCCTTACCTCGTTCTGTCCAGGTCGTTCCTAGCAATGGAAAATCTCCGTAGTGGAGGAGTGATGCCAGACAGGGGGATGTGGCTAGTGCTGAGCTCGGGGATGCCACCGCTGCAGCTGGCTGGGATAGCCCATCAAAGTAAGTACTTGGTAGTCTCAAACGTATCTTAGATTCTTCTATAGGGCTTGAAGCATGTCATCACATACGCCTTGAATTATGTATGAACAGCTGATTGGACGTAGCATATCCATGTAACCACAGTGTTATCCACCCGCCTCAGGGCTCTGCCAGATGGGAAACGTCTGCTCCTGCACAGCCCAGCTGCGGTCTATGTCTTCCTCCTGCCTCAGAGATCCCAGCTGCTGCCAAACTGGGGTGGCTTCCATCCCAGCAGAGGTGCTATAGAAGGGACAAAAGATCAGGTGTGAGCATCCCACAGGGATAAAAGTGTTTCCATCCCTCCATCCTGGCCAACTTCCCCGGTGTTTAGTAACACACTGGCCCTGGGGGACAGGCGGCACCCTCAGAGCATCAGGGAGCTGCAGCATTGTGGCTCTTGGACCACTGTGGTCACAGGTATCTGGCAAGGATGGTTCCTGACTCCCTCATTGTGAGGGCCTGCTGAGAAGCTGCTGCTTGTGCTTTTATGCAGCTGTGGTAGTGGAAGGAGGAGAAGTGTGGACCACCAGCATGGCGAATCAGTAGCAAGATGGCTGCAACCACACCTGTGTGCAGTGCTGGGTGAGCAGTGATGGTCCCCTCTGTCCCTTGGGCGGGCAGAATCGGGGCTCCTGCCCCCAGCACCTGTGCTGGCATTGGGGCGGGTGTGACCCTTTCACCCCAGGCACTCTGCAGCCTGTGTGCCATGGTGCCATCCACCACAGCCAACGCCATCCACCACAGCCAACTGGGAGCAGCGGACTCTGTGCTCAGGCTGGAGCACACAGACTCCCAGGAAATAAATCACCGCTGGCCTAAGGTTGAGCCTAGTGTCTTTAGAAGTGGGCTTGTGGAGAAGCAAGGCAGGGGTGGACTCATGGAAGTGGAGTCTGAGCAACAAATGTGGTCACARTCCAAGCCCCTCTCCTCACCTGTCTGCAGTGGACACAGTCAAAAAACCACCAGAGATCTCCTCTACCTTTATTCCTTGTCAAGASCTGCTAGCAAGGACATAAAATACATGCAGGACGAGGGCTGCCCAACCCATCTGCAGGGCCAGTGCCCTCAGCTGTGCAGACCAACTCTAGCTCCATGTGTGCTCAGACAGAGCACATTGACAGCAGACAAGCTCAGCACACCCTTCCCAAGCAGGGGGCTTTTCCTTCTTAGTCCCCAGCCCTGGGGAACTGACCCTGTCCGACCCCAGTTCTCTGTTTATTTCAAGTTTTATAGCTTTACAAAAATTCCTCTCTGATGATCTAGATCTACTTATACCCCACTGCTGTGTAGTAACATTCCACCAGCACTAAGCAATATTTCATTCAGGGACTAAATTTGCTGTGTGAGTTCAGAAGCTCTTCACCGTTGYGGGAGCAGATCTCTCAAAACCTCTCTCAAATATTTATCTATTGCATCATGTCCAGAAAATTACAATCTGGACCTTTTTTTGGACTAGAGAACTGTGGAAGACACTGCCTGTTTCCCTGGGCCTCTTCTCCACATGGGGCTAAACTCTCTACCCATGTCCCTATGAGCTGTGGAAAGTCTGGATGATGGYGGTGATGGCAAAGAGTTAAGGCTTTGTGAACAAGGACATGCAGGGAAACCAGTTAAAGGTAGTTGTATAGATCTAAGAAAGGGGAGGGATTGGGGTCCTGGGGCATTCCAGAGCCAGCTCCTGCAGTTGTTCCTATCTCTGACTGGTTATGCAGGTACTTTGGTGTCTCACCTCAGCCCCTGCTAGACAAATGTCTACAGCGCTGGGCTAAGAAGGATCTTGCCTTCAGTAGGAGGGGAAAGAATGAAAAGTCTGGGACGGGTAACCTTGGCAAGAAGATTGAATACAACACAGGTCATAGTAGCTTGAGCTTCAGAGTTTATGAGGTTCAGGATACCTCACAAAAGACCAAGACTGAGTTACGGTACGTGACAGCCTCACGTCTGCCTGACTACATGGTTCTCCACTTCCCTCTGAACTGCCTTGCTGGGGCTGCTGCCAGACAAGGTAGATCTCAGCCTTCAATCAACATGGCAATTCCCTTGTCTCTTCTGCTAATTGTTTTCCACAGCCCTCCTACATCCCTGGCTGTCAGCCTTGTCAAGGAAGACAGGCTGGAAAATCTGCAAGGACAAAACACCCATTCCCTCGTTGCTGGTCTTCCCCCACCTCTGCCATCCTGGCTCCTCGATGAGCTGGTCTGAATGAAGTCTGAACTTGGGCAGCTTCCTGCCTACACAGAAAATGTCTTTCTCCACAACCAGCTCTGACACCTCTTGGCAGCAGCAATTTCAAGTTCACCAGGTAACATCAATAACAAAAGCCCACACCTGAACTGCAACCCTGTTTCACATGGCCTGGTGCAGGGGCAGGTCCCTGGGGATGGAGCTGCAGCTGGAGGAGGGCAGTGTGTGCCCCCATGGGGTGGGTGCGTGGCTGCTGCTCCCACAGCCTCCCTGCAGGAAGGCAGGCAGGCACATCCCCCTGCGCTGCCTGGGCTCTGGCCAGGGCAAGCTGCCAGCTGGTTCCACAGTCTCCCTCAGGAAACCAAAGAGGATCTCTGCGGCCTGTGCYTGAAAACTTTTTCTCTATCTGACATTGCCTCCTAATAGAATTTGACTGGTCGATACTGGGTAGTGTGCATGGGGTGAGAGCATTTTTAAATGGGTGTTGAAAACACTTTTGTGGAGAATTTCCAGCCTGCTTATTGCTCCAGGTGGGAGAAGCCTGGAGGAAAGCCACATGCATGCAACAGTCTAGACATGTTTGATTTCTTTTTGGAATTAAAGAACAGAAGTCTCATAATACCCTCTTTTTTTTTTAGCATTCATACAAGTAGCCAATATAAACAATTCTCTCACTGCCCTGAAATCTGGAGTTGCTCACAGGATGAAGCAGTGACCTACTGAACCTCTGGGAAGAGTAAATTAGCCTCCGTCTGGTCTGCTGCCTTCTTGGCCTGGTGCGCAGCCCTGCAGCCCGGGGCCCAGCGCAGGCGCTCCAGTGCTGTGTGAATCCAGGCTGCCTCTGGGGCAGCTGCTCCCAGCCAAAGAGAGGAGATGCACAATGAGGACGCTGAACTCAAGGACACCCCTGTACTTAGGCACATAACAAACCCTCTGCTTCTCAGATACAGTAGGTTCCCCAGCTTCGCTTCAATCCAGCTGGAGGGCAAAGCTACCGAGAACTTATCCTGGGATCTGTGATTGGCGTTAGATCCCATGTGTTGAACGCAGAGAACATTTTTTCCATCACACCCAAGAGCTGCTGCTCATGATGGATTTTGAAGTGCCTACAGATACATGTTCATGACAGCAAACCTCCAGGCTGACTTGTGGGCAGATGACTGATACTTAAACCCAGCTCACTTCTGAAGTTGCCAGTGCCCTCGCTGCAGATCGGCTTTCATGCACGAGCGATGGAGTTTCTTGTCACAAAATGAAATATTAGAATAAGTGTCAAAGAGGCCAGATAATTATTGCACTTGCAATCAAGTGAGGATTAGGGCTGATCGTTCTTATCAAGCTGGTGGTGATGCTGCTACTTTGGGCTTCCCTAAGCCTTCTGGCCACAATAGTTTCTCCTGAAGTTCTGATGCTGTCACTTCTCCAGCTTGTTTTATACAAGTGCGTTTTTCTTTTCTCGGTTTTCTATGCCTTTAACTTTGGTTCTGCCTACACACTCATGGTTGGAATTGCACTAAAGAGGCACACAACAAAGAGCAATGTGAAGCAGCTGCCCATATATCCTGCTCGGTTTCAAATGCACGGAGGGAGATGACAGCTGCGCAGGTTGGACTCCTGAGCATGGAAATGGTTCAAAAATTGACAGAATCATATTGAGTGAAGAGATCTGCTCAGGAGTCAGTCTCCCTGACAGTACAAACAGCCAAGAATGGGGTGTCCATATTTTCTCTATAGTGGTAGGATGAGTGTAGGGGACGTAAGAAATTCTTAAATGTGATGAAGGGATTGTTGCCTTTCAGCTAAGCTCTTGTCCTTGCCTTTTAGTACTTCAAGATAAAGAACCGGCATTTGGATCTAATCAGGACTTAGAGAAGCAGACAAGCTGATAACATGTTTCAAGGCTTCAAGCTCTCTGGATTAATTTTGGTTTAATCCCTGCGTCGTTAATTTTACTTCCCAAAGCTGTTTTGCAGGTTCTTGTTGCAGGCCTTTTTCTTCTTCATGTCCCACCTCAGGCACACGTGGTGCTGGTGCTGGTGCTGGTGAGTAGCCCTGCAGAGGTGCTGCATCCCACCACAAGCTTCTGGGTCAATTGACTCCCCTGTGCCCCATGATCTTAGGAAGACAACTTGGGGTCCCCTAGCCCAAAGGTGCAACTCCAAAAAGGGCAGTTGCTGCAGTTATCATGGCTGAAAATTCCTCGGGTATCTCTCTCTGCACTTCATTTCCTGCCTTGCTCTGGCATAGCTCCCCATTTCCATGGTGATGATTTATTCCTCTAAATAGTTTCCATTCAAGAACAATATGATGGGTCCTTCTCTGTTGTTGGTTTAATTAAAAATAACCTACTCTTCTCCTGGCATCAGTCTTGGCTGAAGCTGTTGAGCTGGACACTGACCTCCAACTTCTCTGATCCACCCTTGTTGCCACCCAGAGATGACCCTTCTGCCTCCCTGCCACTCAGTGTAACCTTTGAGGACTGTCCCAGTGCTCCTGATCTGTCCTACTGAGAAACCTCACAGGTGTGGAGCTAGAAGGAACATGCAGAGAGGAGGAAAGGAGAGAGCAGCTGAGCTCTTGCAGGACAGCCCCGCACAGTCCCATGTCTGCCCAACAGTGAAGAGGAGCACAACACCCTGTGCAGCTCTGCTCTTGAGTTTTCTTTTCCATGAGCAAGGAGGCTTGTGATAAAGAGGAAGCCTTGCGAGAACAGCATGGCCCATGATGAAATGGCCTGTAGTGCATCACTCGTCGTCACAGCCCGGATGTTCAAATGAGTTGCCAAAGAGGGAGCCCTTCCCCTCACCCCCAGTCCTTGGCTTCCAAAACAGATATATTTTTCCTATGAGTGAAGCAAGGACTTGTAGCCTGAAAACCAGAAACAAAAAAGAAAGAAAATTAAAAGGTTGAACTGCATATTTGGTGTCTGTTTTATTGCATAAAAGTCGGAATAGGCAGCCTGGTCTCCATACAACAGGTGCCATTTGGTGTTTCTTGGGACACTTCCTTCTTGCTTTGCATAAAGAAAGAGGCAGAGCATCTGGTTTCTCTGCTTCATTTTAAATGCTAATGCTTATTTTGTTAATACATTTAAATTCCAATTTTCTTCACATGTAGTGAAAAAGAAACGCCTTGAGGTTCTTTAGATAGAAGCATATTACTGTGCTTGATTTTTAGGCATCAGTAGCAGACGTACTCAGAGCCTGAAGTTCAACCATTAGTGAGGAGAAYAGGCTTTGGGGAAGCGAATTCCCATCTATGAAAGCAGTTCCTGAATCAATGAAGACATTTTATGACTTGCTCTGTTAACTGCAGCAGCACTGGCTTATGCTGGGAGAGGGACAAAAATATGTCCACAAAAAATAAAATGATGTAATATAACCTTCCAAATGGTTTTTGCTCTGGCGCATAAAACAGTATCCCAGAAATGCCAGGTTGCTGGCTAATCCAGAAGGGCAGGTACCAGGTACATTTCCTGCTGCAATACTCAGGCTGCGAAATCTTTTAAAGCAGTTGCGGCACCTTTTGAACACGCAGTGGAACTCATCCTTATAAGGTGGGAAAGCTCCGTGTTCTGCTGTTAGAAGATAGGAATGTGAGCTCGGCAAGGATTGCTTCACGTGAGCCCTTTATCTGAGAAATTGGCGATAAAACTGAACAAGTTCACGTGACACAAGAGGAATTTCTCCCTTATCTAAAGGAAGCCGGAGATTTCACGTCAGAGGTACAATACACAGGATGAGTTATGAGGAGGAAACGATGTAAAGGGGCCAGACAGTTTGGAAATCTGCCTGCTTGCTTGTGTCCTGTTTTGTGCTTTGGAGGATTATATTGACATCAATACAACATCACTTTTAAAAATCACTGACTGGAATCTTGAATCTGTCAACTGTATGACAAAATTACAAAAGCCAAAGTCCTTAGGACCCTCAAAGTGTGCCATCTCTATTTTTGACCTCTCTTTGACATTGAACTGGGAGAAAGCAAGGGAGGATTTTGAGATAAGCCTTTCAATCTATCAGTTATTTGTCATTTCCCTCATGCAATTTTTTCTGAAAGTAGCAGCCTCTACACTTCTCAAAGTACAATGGGGGAAGATGCTGTACTATCAAAACAGTTCATTTGCCTCTTTCCAGACACCCACAAAGTTTGCCCAGAAGAGATTTTTCAATCATATAAACCTTTGTTTTAAGACGGCTTGTTTCCTTTAAAAGCAAAGAGGAAAACGCTGCTTCTTAGTATACAATATAGGCATGCCAAGTGTTAAATTCCAGATATTTCCTCCATACCCTTTCCAAAGCCTGGCTAGAAACATCTTGTGCAGTTGTAAGAAGTCTGTGTGGTCCTCAGCTTCTCCTGACATGTCACTTTAGGCAGTGTCTCTCTGCATGCTCCCTGATTAATCTTGCCATCCAAACCCTCTTGCTTCCATCCCTCATGCCACTGCTTCTGCCTATTTCATGTTTTACCTCTTCACAGCCTCTCCTTCTCCATGTTCCTTCTGCCTGGTCTCAGTGCTTGGTCGAAATGCTGCTTACCCCACCCAGCACAGCGTGATGGAAAGTCAGACATCACATTGTCTCTTGCCTAGTCCATGGACTCCAGAAAAAGCAGTTACAAGGCACAGGACTCCTGCTGAAACCACAGTGCTGTGAGGGAAGGGCCACATGCTCACCTCGTCCCGAGGAAGCGTGGACCCAACACATACTCTGTTTGGCCAGAATATCTCCGAAGCAAAACCCAGGTACCACAAGAAGAGGTCACCAGCAGTACTGTAGTTGTGGTGCTGTGAGGCTGTGCTATGTCATTCAGACATGTTTTTTATCAGGAAACCTCATCCCCTTAATGAGGAGCTCAGTGCAGGTTTTTTTAAAGAATAGCCCTGCATTTTTTTAATCAAAGATAATGTGGCCACTAGAAGTAGCATAATACGGCTCAGCATGATTTTCTTTTTTCCAGGACAATGGCCATTGTTCTAGTGAAGCTGAGGACAGTTCAGGCTCTTACTAATTGCCATTTTCATATAAATCAGGGCAAAAAGCAAAACAGAACCTGACTCCTTAGCTGGGCAGAGCTGCAGTGGTTTCTGCATTGCTAATGTGACTAAAATGTGGTAAAAACACAAGCCAGTCTCTCAAGCCAGCAGATAGGATGAAAAAGAGAGTCTTAGTGGAATCCTGCTTTTGTTGGCCTGAGCACCCTGATGAAAACTGGCCCTGCTTTGAGMCGGTGTTAGACCAGCTGTCCTCCCAGTGCCCCTTCCAACCTGGGTTTCCTGACAGTAGTTAAGAATGAAAGACTTCTACCGGCCTGCACAAAAATTTGTGTTGAACTTTCACAGACAGTAAACCAGAGTGAGATTCAAGATCCTAATTCCATTTTGAATTATAAGCCCAGGACTCAATGTGGTTTTCTGGTTTTGTTTTTCAGCAAACCCAGGGTATCCCCTGGTACAGAGCTCCCCACCATCCAACACCCTGGCCTAGCATTTCAGCCAGTGCCTCCCACCTAGCAGTTCATGCATGTGCATGTCCTTCCTGGGGGCTACACTCCTGCAGCGGTAGCTCTTTCCAAGAGTCACCATTGGAGCTGGAAGGAGTGAGCGATGTGTCTGTAGCTATACATTAAAATGCAAGACCTGAATTTTTCTCAGTAGGACTAAGCATAGAGTGAATGCTGCTTCTGCTCTTCCAGGGAAGGTGGAAGGCAGATACCGGCCCTATTCCTTCTTCAGAGCATCCATCCAGGCTTATCCRAAAATAGAGACCTACACTGAGACCAGGCTAGTCTGAATGTCATCTTGTGCCTAAAAAAAGGGGATGGTACCAATGTGAGAGGGTGCTCGCACACACAGCTCAGAGCTGCACTCGGGACACCCCAGCCCCTGCTCTAAAACACCCCCATCAACAGTGACCAGGGAGGGCTGGGGGCCTCCGGGCTGCTAGTGCAGGCAGAGACCAGGGGGAAACAGACTCGCTGTCAGGAGGGACAAGTTTGCTCCAAAGAGACTGCTACTTCTGCTGAACCACACTGGAGAATGGTGGCAAGAATTTTTCACCCATTTGTACCCATCTCTAATTTCTCCCACCAATGCTCTGGCAGAGCTGAAGTTTACTGTCATTTAAAAAGCTCCTGGAGCTGTTTTTTTTCTCTCAGAGTGTTTTAGAYGTATGCAATACACTGTGACTATGCTCCCAGAAACCTGTTGGATGGGCTGGATTTTGTAAATATGAATGTTAAGTCACAGATAAATGAACCAAGTAGATAAGCAGGTACAGGAGAAGATATTGCTATAAACCAAAGGTGTGCCTCTTCTGGAGCTTTGTTCGGGAATCAGGAAGAAACCAGCACTCAGTCCTGTTCAAGGTAATGGTAGTTTTGGTACTGGACATACACAATTTGGACTGGGCCCAGACCCTATTTCTCCCTCCTTTTTTAATTGCTCCTGTCATAATTACCACTGTTACTATATGTAGGATTTTTTTTTCCCTTGTGGAAATTTTCATTACTTGTGTGCAAAAGCTATGATGCAAATGGGAGTCACTCCCAGAGAGTGCCCAAGGCCTGGGATGCAACTGCCCTGAGATGGGTCATGCTGCAAAATAATAAGGGTCAGGGGACTCATTCCAAACCAGATGGCATTGGTGAACATGTTGTGCTATCACTGCACTACAAAAGAAGTGCCAGAGCCATAAGCCTTGGTCACACTCCAGAAAAATGTGTGCAGTTGAGCTGGGACTCACCTCTTCTCTGTGGTGGTCACATAGGAGGGGTTGGACTTTTTCTCCCAGGGCTATTTGAAGGCCCTGGGCAAACAAGGAAACTGGCCCTGGACAGGAAACTCAGCAACTGCACGATGCTGACCAATGTCCAGAGACTATAAACCACAAAAGCATGGAGAAAATGGGGAGCCTTGTGCTCTCCACTTTGTTTTTCATGTGTAGGGACCTTGGGTGCCAGTCACAAAGAGACAAGATATCTGCAGACAACCCCGTGATATTTACATTTATTTTTAGCTAAGGCAATGTAATTTGTGGCTAATGTGACAGTTAAAGAAAACAAAATCAGAACAGAGTGAAGTTATTTATGTCTTTCAGCAAGACCCACACAGCCTGTTCCAGCAGCTCTACAGCCCCAGGCTAAGCCCCTGGGCAGAGGGAATGTGCATGGAGATGCCACAATGCTGTGAGCTCTGCTCAGGTTTACTACTAGCAGACATTTGAGCATGTTATAAAGTGGTATTCCAGCTCATATAGCTGCTCATATAGTCTCTGCTTTCCTCTCACTCAAGTCAAGCTATGGTGCTAAACTGAACTCAGCACAAGGGAGATCTGGGTACTTTCAAAGTCCAAAATGGAGCCTTACTTGAGTCAAGTGATGAAGAAGTACTTACATTTATTTTCTACAATGTCAATTGCGTGCTTTTTGCACTGTCTGTCCTTCAAAGAATGACACTTTAGGGATCCAGGGGCATGAAGGGGGATGTTTGGTTACTTTTTTTGCCTTAGCAGAAAATCATCCTTGAATAAAGAGCCTGGAAACATGATTAACTCCAAAGCAGTATGTTCCAGAAATGATGAGTATGTGGAACAGAGCCTATGCACAGATACAAGGAAAATTATTTCCCAATTTTGTCTTCTGTCCTGTCGCAGGACACCTCAACAAGGTGCTGTCAGGACAGGACTTAACTATAATTTCCCAACAAAGCCCAATCAAGCTTATATTTGTGTAGTGCTAGGGCTGAATTTCACACTGCCTTGGCAAAGGTTTGCAAAAGTGTAATTTGCATGTAAGTTCCCTTGCGTTCTTAGTCAAATATTCACAACTTTTTGGTTTTGATTTCCATTATTCTTTAGGGCACCACATACTCAAGGTACCTGAGGTGCACTTAGGTACGCTTGGATCTGAAAGAAAGGGATCAAAATATGCTTCATTAGCTGTAGGTGGAAGTCTATCAGTAGGGAACTAGAAATGTTTCTCTTAGATTGTAATTCTGGCTCTACACCTGAGATGGCTGTGAGCATTGGTACTGGGCATATCAGTAGTTGTAATGATTTGTAGTAGAAAATAATATATTTCACTGTATTTCACATACAAATATTGACAGTTCGTTTCAGGCAATTGGCAGCTCTCTTAATTTTTTCACATTTTCCCCTTCAGAAAATACCATTCAAAAAGGAACAAACCACCTTTATACAGAGACAGGTAGACTATGCCACTAGGGTTTTTCTTTTATGTGGGTGTTACTATAAAGAAAGATTATAATCCAGGGCTCTTGCCTGTGGGGTATCTTGAGAATCATCTAAGTTCACCTATAGAAGTGGAGGAATGGGACTTCGTAAGAAATAACCAGGATATTTCACAAAATCTCAGTATTGTGGCATTTCCAATTCCTCTCTGCTAGACTGCGGTACTGTGAACAGCGTGGCCCAGAGATGCTGAGTGTCAGAGGGGTGTTCAAAAGAACAGGATAGTGCCACAAACTCAACCCAGAGCTGCCGAGTCCTATAGCAAGATCAGGCCACTTTCTTTTTCTTCTCAGGCTTTTGTTTTCATCACTAGTTTTCAAAGTKCTGGCTGATGCAGTACCTGAAAGATGTTCTTTCCAGCTCAACCTTATGAGAGAGAGTAAAGAGCACCTGTGGCTCTTTACCACAACAGTACAAGGAAGCTTTCTGAGGCTCATGTTTTATTAGCTCAGCTTCTCCAGCCATAATCATTGGGTATAATGTGCATAACCTGCATGATGATTATGGCAAGAGAAAAATCCTTGATGTTTTATTCTGCCCTGGGGTCTGTGCACTGCCACCAACCATGGGAGACTTTCTGCTGTCCCTGACTGTAACTCTATTTCCCAATACCTGCAACCTCGGATATCAGAGGAATTGCTGGAGTAAAAATACCCTGCAAGATTAAATCATTTTTTGAAAAAAAGTTAGAGATGAAGTAATTGAGAGAAAGAGAGCAGCACACTGACCTTGTGGCTCATTCTCGTCATCTCTCTTTTCCCCGGATGGGGATGTCCTTACTGCTTGTCCAACGACTTTGAGGCAGTGCTGCCTGCTTGAGATCAGCTTCTCAGAGCTGTGGGTATAAGCAAGATACAACAGGCTGCATATCACCAAAATGCTAAGATGGAGAAGGAGACCATGGTAACAAGCATCTTAGCTGGAGATGGCCTTCACTGAATGGAAAAATGCTGGATGCACAACAGCCACAGGGCCACTTCTGCAGGTGAGACTAGCTCTCTGTTTTTCCAAATGACAGCCAGCTGCCACATCTGTTTGTAAGGTTCGTTCCTCTGGAAGATATGACTGCCATGAGGCAGTACATTGCTGCTTGGGGATGGGGAGGTAACACTTCACCATTTAGCCTTTCTCTGGCAATTTTCATGGAAATGGATTCCAGCTCTTCTCTGAAGACAAAAAGAAGGTGTTTTTCCATCCAGTGTGTTTTGAGCCAAGGCTTGTGTAGGACAGATGAGAGAGGGCCAGTGATTCAGTGTCAGAGGAGACGTACTAGGCACATGTCAAGGCTGCAACAACCTCTTCCAAAGCAGGTCCAAGTGGGAGTAGTTCCCACTGTGTCAGCCCCAAGGCCAGAATCCTTCTGCCTATTATGAGGCTCCTACTTCACCCCCAAAGCTTGCCAAGCTCTCCTACAGCACTGCTTTCACTAAATAYATAGGGTCAGAGGCCAGGCTCCTGTTGCCATGCAGGCTGCCTCCTAGCCAGTTGAAAGTGCGAGTGCTGAAACCCCATCTACTACTGCCCTGTGAAGAGGATGGGGTAGGGATGTTTGGGCTTTTTTTAGGCAGGAACGGTGATGGTGAGTTTACTGTGGGCCAGAACACAAGAGAAGACCACATCTTACTTTATGTTAACAAGTGGCTCTTTTTCAGCAGGGGAAGACCCAGGGGAGCTGTAAGGGCAGCTGTCACTTTCCAGAGAGGAGAGCACCACGGCTTTCTGCCTGTGTCCTGGAGGGCAATATACATCAGCACATATTTCATTTACACAGCGCACGGGTCTGGAGCAGCGAGCCCAGCCCCCAGTTCCCCACTCGGTGTTTCTTCCTCTTGCATCCGGCGGGGGGTTGGCCCTCCATTTCACAGCTTTGTTCCCAAGAGCCTCCCGCTGGGGCTCGGGAGAGGGAGCGGAGCGCTGCAGCGGGAGTGAGAGGAGCTGCCTCGGGGAGCCAGCGCCACGGAGCAGGGCACCCCGCAGCCGGTGGGACGGCATCGCCCYCGCTCCGCTCCATACAAGGCTGGAAGGTTTCCACCTTTCCTGCGGGGGGGCGGGCCGGCCTGCGGGAACCAGCCTGACCGTAGATGGCTGTGGAAACCTTCAAGCTCCCGGCCAGGCACAGCCCAGGATGGGGAAAACCTGGCGGGAGGGGTGGCATGGCCCACCAGGGACACGCGGCTTTTGTCCCCATACCAAGCACCAGCCACCGCTGGGGTCGGGGAGGGACAGAGTGATCAGTGAGGAGTCCAGTGAACCAGTGCTGCGGTGATGCGGCTTGTGTGCATCACTTATGCAGGGGACCCTGCCAGGGTCACTGTCTGCTGGGCTGGACAGCAACAGCCCTAAACCCTGCTTAAAGCTGTCATGTAAATGCCTACAGTTTGATTCCCACATGGAAGTGCATCTGTCCTTCCTGGGACAGGAGCACAACTGCAGTGAAGGCCTCTACTAGAGGCCTGCCTTGCAAAAAATAGATAATAAATAACAAAAAAAAAGGTCAGGAAAGAAACGTGCTGATCTACTGGAGTTAAATGGTTGGTCCAACAAAGGACATGAGAGACTGATGTCTTGATGTGTGGACTTCAGGCTTAATGTGAGGTCTGCTCCACCACTTTATATTATTTATTACTCCTCAGACACTTCAGATCCCTCTCTGCTATTGAAGAAATAGCTTAGGCTTTCTCATGGGAAAAAAAGTAATTAAAAAGCAAAAAAATATAAATGGAGAGCAGGATGCCCCGGGAAGAGCTCCTAGGGATGAGGAGGACCTGTTTATGGGACAAACTCTAAACGGTAAAGATGACTTCTGAGCCTGGCCCTGACTGCTGGGCTACAGCCACAGAGAGCACAAGTGGAACATGCACACAGCATCCCAGCCTGAATGAGGTGGTGGCTGGCCTGCCCCAAGAGCCTCCTTCACTTGGTCTGAAAGTGCCACTGTCCGCATTTCTCACATCCATCTTTATTTGCTGTGTTTCAAAGCTAATTTTATGACAGGCTTGGAGGAAGGCACAAGCAGGTAGTCATGGCTCAGTCAAAGCACTACAGGAGAGCCAAGGGCTTGCATAGCTGGTTTGGAGCCTCCTCTTAGAAAAGAGATTAAAGGAAGCTGGGGAGAGAAGCTTACCTACTTTGCCTGCTGAATGCTTGCCCCTGCTGTGTGCTGTTGGTGCTACCTAGCAGCCTCTTCCTCGCTTGTCTTACAGCACTGGACATACTGCTCCACAATTGTCACCTTCCTCAAAGTGGAGCTGCTGCAAATGTAAAGGTATGAGGTTCTCTGCTGCTTTCCAAATCAGAAGCCTTCTGATACAAAAGGTAACTTTGCACTGCACAGTTTGATTGCTGGTAGCTGTGCACAGTTGCTCCCACTGTACAGACAAGAAACAGCAAGGAGAATGAGCTAGTCAGGAGACAAGAAYAGTGAACACAAGATGATTTTCTGTACAAAGGCATGCATAACCCCATAACTGCTTCTATGCAGCAGTTTTTGCTTGCAGAGCACAGAAGCTTAACCTGTTCCGCAGAGGCAGGCAGACTGCCAACCACCCAGGTGCTCCCTGCACCCTCCAGAGAAGTGGGGTGAAGGGACTTCTTCAAGCAAAGTCCATAGCCATACCTCCTTGTACAATGGACAGCTTTAGGCTCCAGGAAGTGTGTTTTGGGAAGGCCAGCTAATGGAACAGTGACTTTAGGCTCAGCGTGTGGGTCCTGCTCCAATTCTGAGGAAAGTCTGAATTTGGATGCCAGCCTCACTGACTCAGTGTCATGTTCCCCACTCACTGCTGGACCACTATGTGCTGAGAAGAAGCTGATATGCCTGGAAGGCTGTTGGTATGTTTTTCAGCTGTACCCCCTACTTTTCTGAAAGGAGTGAGCTCTTCCTCCACACCACACTGTGCTAAGCCGTGCCATCTCTGCTGCTGGTGGAGGCAGGTGGCTTGGCATCGTACAGAACAAACTGAAAACCTCAACTGTTTCTCCCAAGACAGCCTTAGGAGCACTAGATGATACCAGAGGAGCCTTGATTAGCATCCTGAACAGGTAAGAATTAACCAACTCCCTTCACACTAATTTTTAGAGCACTCATGGCCTGTTGGTGCACTATAATGAGGGTGGGCCTCTCTAGAGTTATATGGATCCGTATTTTCTTAGCCCTTTATGAAATATCTGTCATTGTGGCTCCATACCCAAGCATGGATTGTGAATATAGTTTGCAGTTTGATGACACTGTGACCCATCTCACTATTGAAATAAAAAATTGATGCTAAAAGCATGAGGAGATGGGGAGGCCATGAGAGGTGCATTTAAAAGCCAAAACCAGGAGTGAAGTATCTCCTGTCAGCATTTGGAGTACTGATGGTGAGTTTTACTTGTAACTGTAACACAAAAGAGAACTGCCACTTCCATTATGAGGCAGCTGGAAGTGGATTTAAAGCAGTTTTTGTCCATGTAAATGTACACAAATGTATTTTTTCCCACAGCCCCTTTCACCTTACTCACCTCTCTCACCTGAGTCAAGTTCCTGCAGCAGTTGTGCTGCAAAGTGCTTTACACATGGGTGTCTGATGAGACTGTCTAGGTCAGGTTCCATATGTCTGGTTTTACATTTTTACATCCCTGCAGTTGTAAATACTTTTCTTCAATCATTAGTCTCTTTACAATCATGTTATGTTGCTTCATGGTACTGTCTCACTCTGAAGTTGACTGTATTGCACAGTATGAAATGCAGTTGGAGGGGATCACAAAAGGTTACACAGGGTTCATCTTCCAAGCTCCTGGTGGGGTCAATTGTCCTTAAAGTTTGGGCCTTTCTTGTAACTGTCCTACTTGTTCTTTAAAATCTCCAGCAGTGGAAAGTCAGCACGTTCCTTTGGTGGCTTCCTGAAGTGCTTTGCTATCCTGACTGTTTGCAGATTCTCCAGTGGCCATGGCAAATGGTGTAATGTGTTACTGTTTGCAGTAAACTTTTACGTATTTGAGGACTGGTACCGTGTCTCACTTAAATTTTTTYTTCCCTAGACTAAACAAAGCCTGCTTCTTCCAGTCTCCTCTCAAAGGTCAGGTTTTCTAGACCTCCGAGCCTTCTTGTTACTTCTCCTTTGGACTCTATCCAACTGATGTGTATCTGTCTTAAAAACTGGCACCCAGAGCAAGACTCAGCACTCCATCCATAGCCTTACAAATGCTAAGGGGGACAGAAGGTTTGCTTCYTATGTTCTACAAATGACACTGCTTTGTGCACACACTTCTGGACATGGATTTCCTGGAGAAAGGCCTGAGAGAGCTGCAGCTCTGGCATTACCATCTGCCTGCATAGCATTCATACCTTGCCATGCCACTGCAATTGCACAGCATTCCCTGGGTGCTGACAGTACAGTCTGCTCCAGATCTGTTGATGTGTGCTCTTCTGTGCTTGCTCTGCATATATAACTAACATAACTTCAACTCTCACACCATGCACTTCTTCTCAAAGAATTAAAGACCGTAGTACACGCCTGGCCTCCTTGTATCAGATTTCTACAATCCATCAACCTCCATGGTTTCCCCTATAGGATCATCCCAGGCCTGCATCATGCATGGAGCAAAAACTATGAGCAAGTGAACTTCATGCATGATGAAGTCTTACACCAGCTCTCTGCAACGTGTCAGGGATGGAGGGGCTGTGTGACCATAGCAGTGAGCTCTGTAGCAATGCACTTCTGTGGCAGTATCCTGCAGATCTTCCCCCAGGAATGCTTCTTTTGTGCAAAACTGTCCCATGGATGGATGGATGGAGCCTGGGGTTTGCAGACAGCTACAGACCACTGCAACAGCATGCAAAATCTTGATCCAGCACCCTCAAAGTGCTTTGCTCTAAACATACCTGAGTGCAGTGGTGGGTTTGGTCAGGCAGGGATTGCTGACACATTATTGCAACAACTGTGCCCTATGGCTGCATGCCCTACCCATGCCCTACCCACACTGGCTGTAACTGTAAGGGACCCAGCGCATCCCAGAGCAGTGATGGATGGCATAGCAATGGCTATGGCTGCTCTAGTCAGTGTTAGACTCGCAGATTAGTGGCAGCCATGTGGCGAAGAAGCCGGTGTGTTGTTGCTGAAGTATGATGAGGCAGCTGCCTTGCTCAGAAGAAATGAAACGTTTGTTGGCTCTCTCTCTGGAAAGTGATTCCAAGACACGGTCAGAAAGGGGTTCTGCTTGAAAACAGGATATCACTGTACAAGTGACATACTTGGAGATGTGGGAGGGCTGGGGTTTTTTTCAAGCATTGCACTACAAAATAGTAGACTTGCAATTATGGAGAACATCAAAGTGAATGGATTTTAAGTGAAGTTTTCAAGCTGGAGCTAAATAATGACAGGTCTGAGAGCTCACTGACTCTCACATAAAAAAAGATTTTCTGTGAAGGCAAGGGTGGAGCTGGAAAGAGAGTAATCCCTGTGCTTGCCTTTCTGCTACCATCTTGCAGCTGTGCCCTTTCCAGAAAAACTTCACAACATTTACCTCCAAAGCTTGTCACACTTGCTCCATGGTCAGTTCTGGCGCCCGGGAAGTGAGAGAAGCAACAAATTCTGCCCCTTGCATCTTTAACCCACGGCCACATCATCAGGCAAGCTCTGCTCAGAGAGTGAGGACAAGTCTCAAACCTGAGTCTCCCTCTTGGTGGCATCAGGAATGAGCCATCCTGTATTTCATTTGCAGTCTTCAGAAGTAAGCAGGTTCTTCTGCCTTTTTGCTACCTTGGCCTTGCTACTGGCTGGCTCTGACTTTCAGAGCTCTGCTCATGGAAGTGTGTAGCTTCTGCAGCACCTGCTGCACCATGGCTTCCCCTGTGCCTCAGGGCAGCCTCTTCCTCTGTCTCCACCAGGAGAGATGGCACTGAGCATGGCCTGGATCAAGCCTTTGGTTTGTACGTGGATACACCAGTTGTCAGGGATTTGTGTACTTACGGTGTCCAATATGAAGTGTGCTCTCTTTTACACTTTAATCCATTCCCTGTCTCTTGTAGGAACATGGAAAATGCTATAGTTTTTCATTTCTCTGGTCCCTGAGTCTCCYTATTGTTTGGGCCAGAAGGTACTGTGTCAGCACTGTGAAATGGAATGTCCTTTAAAGACTGACATAGACAACCAAAAAGAGTGAGCAAAAAAAGCCCACAAAGACCTGCCCCTCAGTACAGCACAACTTGCAGGTAAAACATGAAAATGAAAAGTACTTACTATGGGTGACTAAAGGTCTCTATGCCCGTATCATAGAATAAGGATGCTAACTCCATGGTCATTTCACTGCACAGTGTGTTTCATGGGCGTCTAACATGACTCTGTCAGTGCCATTGGATGATTTTACTCCCTATGTCCCTCTGCAGAACCAGCTCACCAGCTGCCCAAGTTGTTTCACTTGAATGATGCTCCTGTGCACTTCTGAGAAACAAATGCCTTTCCCTTCAGGAATAAAGGGAGGGAGCAAAGGGGGCATTATATGGGCAATGTTGGTCAAGTACTCCTCAAAGGATGAAAATAAATACAGATACATGATAACAGGAATATACGACTAGAGGTCTAATTCCTGATTCTATTCTTGTTCAAGTGATGCTGTGAAAGCAAAGGGAACAATCTAGGGTATACTCTGCTAGAAAAATAAAATCAAGGTTTTTACAAGGAAAAAAATAATTCATTTTCCCAAAATGACACATAGCAAAC
The DNA here is from genome assembly GCA_018881555.1 of Amblyornis subalaris. Lineage (NCBI taxonomy): Eukaryota > Metazoa > Chordata > Aves > Passeriformes > Ptilonorhynchidae > Amblyornis > Amblyornis subalaris. Next base: position 945,586 of record JACAXG010000142.1, on the reverse strand, counting down.
AATATTAGCAAATATGTATGAAGACAGCTCTGTAAGTCACTTTGGCCCTAAAGCTCATGCTCTGAACAATCATGGCTGACCTCCAGTCAGCAGAAGGAGGAGGTAACATCCTCTTCAGGTACTTGTGCAATCCCACAGTTCACGGYGAAGGACAGGGGAGCCAATTTTGGAAGATCAGGTGTTACACCCTGGTCACTCAAACCTAGGGCTAAACCAAGCCTTTTTCTCTGGGTAGGCGCAAGGAGAAAATTCAACCAAAAATTCTCAAGAGGTAAAAAAACACACAAAAGTTCACTGGCAGACTATAGAAAATTAAGGAACATTGGCAAAAGAGTAAATGGTACACAACATCACTTATTCCARCACAGACTTAGCCCATTAAATATAGAAAACCCCATTCGATGTTATGTTCCGTGAGAAGAGAGTCAGAAAAAGAAGAAAGGGAGGAAAACAGAAGGGTGGGAAATATATAGAAAAACGGGCATAGCTACCAACTCCAGGGTTCCAGCAATGTCATTCTCCAACATGGAGGTAGGTTGAAAGAGAGAGAGCCAAGCCTCGTGGTCAGGCTTCTTAAAACCTTGGCCCCTCCCCTGGGCCTTCCTCCCAGGTGGGACCTCCAGTGTCTCGGCCAAACAGGGGGCTGCCTCCAGTGTCCCTTGATTGACAGGCACTGCAGAGGTAGGGGGTATGAGGATGCAGGACCACCCTACCAAAGCAGGGCCCGATCCCCCCCTTCCACACACTCAAAGATGTCTCGAAACAGACCACCCTTTCCAGTCTCTGACATCAGGTAATTGGGAAGGGAAGTAAATGGAAAGAGGACTTAGGATGGTAGGGTCACAGTAGAAAACAAAATGCAACTTGGGTGAAGAGGCCTTGAAGAAAAGATTTTTTTTTTTTACTTAGGAGCTTCATTTGGGCCTCTTTTTTCTTTTGTTGAAACACAGCATTCCTGCCTTGGTTGTTCCTTTTTTTTTGCCTCACTTCCAGCTATCCATGGATGACCATGGCAATTATCCCATGCCACTTCTTAAGAGCACAAGTTTTACCAGATCTCTGGGAACAAGCCCCTTCCTCCCTAGTTCCCATGAAGCATGGTATACCCCCACTGAGCTCCACCAAATTAATGTCTGCATTTCACAGGAGCCAAGTTCTTACTGGTARTGTGTCTTGGATTGGCAACGTAGAAATTATGAAAAAGAATTTAACTTGTTGAATTCTTTACTGGGATGGCCCAACATGCAGTTCAAATTTAAGTGCCAAATCCCTGAGCAACAAAGTTTTTGTGCATCTGCAGAATATAAGCCCTGAAACTTGGCTGTGAGACTTCCCAAAACAAAAGTCAAGGACCACTTTAACACAGCCTTGTTCATTGTTGTACAGGGACTGAGCTCACCTGCCGGGCCTCATTACAGAAGCTTATGGATGTTCTTGGCAAGAAAACAGATATGTCCCCAGGGCAGCTTGTGACCTGTAGCTAATATGCAAAGCACAAAGAGAATGAGCAGCAAACAGTAACCAGAAATACTCCAATGCCTTCGGGCTTCTTCCTCTTTTCGTCTGTTGCAGGCTGAAGAAGTAGAATGTATGTCCAACCGTTCCCATTCCCGAGGGTGACTCTGCCCTCTGCCCTGCAAAAAGCCCACTCTCCCTTCATTGGATCAGAAAGACTTTGCTGGAGACCCACTTTGTCCAGCAGGGTTTTAATAATGCCCAAGGAAATCAGCAGCAATCCTGTACAGAGAAGAGAACTCTAGGAGTAATGAAAGGAAGTAAGGAAAACCAGAGTACTGCTGTGGTGGCAGGCACCTCTCCCATCAGCACCACCGGCCTCTGTAGCTCCTGTTGCTGCTGTGCTTCCCTCTCCCATTGCAAGCTCATCTCTTCCCCTTTGTGGTGCTGGCAAAATTCCTTGCAAGGGCAAAGTCTGAGTGGATCCGGGAACTATCCCAAGTTTAGAAACCGTCTTTTTTTCCCCCCTCACTGTTGCTCGTAAGTTCTCAAAACTCTGGCCAACACTCACTTCCTTTTGTTAAGTAGTTTGTGAAAAGCTTATAGTTGGGATGGGCTTAGGAGTGAAAAATTAAGATATTTCCCAGAAATCCAAGAAAGAATTTTGAGAAGCAAGGATAATGAAGTTAGAAATACAAATGTCAGGGACAATTAGGAGAGAGGCTCTAATACACTAGAAGCCTCACAGTAGTTCTTGATTTTATGACAGTTTATTGCACTGATGTTGTAGATTTAATTGTCTAATCCATCCTCTGCCCTGTGCAAGAAGAAATAGGTACATGATATTGGCAACTAAATCCATTTTTGTATTTATAGTATCACCAGCCTCTGTAAGAGAAATCACTGGGTGTATTTTATACAGGTAAGAATAATGACAKTATGAGTATGGCAATAGTTGCTTTGTGACTCAACTCGCAGTAACCAAAGAGGCAGAATATAGAAGATTCAGCCTCACAGAAACCCACTGCATGTCTTAGGACTTGGATCTCCATGGTGCTGAGCATTTCCTGGGAAATGCTGAAAATCCCCACTCACTAAATAGCAGCTGAGACCTCACATTTGTGAAGGTCTGAAAAGTGGCTTTCAATAATGGGCTCTCAAAATACAAGGGCAGGGAAGCGAGCAGGAGCCCCTGCCTTAAAATACAAAGCCTAGAACTTCTCTCAGGAATGTGTTTACTTCCCTCCTCCTTTTTTTCCCCCAGATCTCTACCAATTCCCATATTCTTTCAGATTCCTCAGGTGCAAAGTGTCTTGATAAATAATAAAAACTAGAAGGTACAAAACGTTTAGACATCCTTGTTGCCTCTATCATGCAATCAGGCTGTAGCTGTTGGTTCACAATTTCTGTTACTGGGTGTTCATCAAATGGTTGTAAAAAATAAAACTTGGCCCTTCCTCTTCAAACCCTGATGATTTACGTGTTTTGCCAATGTAAATTCCTTCACCCTGCTTTTCAAGAAACAGCTATCATCATCTGCACCTCTCTGCAGTGCAGAATGGTGGGGAAAGTTTCTTTTGAGTCCATTACCATCTCTCCAGAGTGACGAGACTATTTTGCAGTCCCCAGCACTTCACCGTGAAGTGCATCTAGGAGGATTTCCCAAGTGCCTGGTAGTTCTGGATTACCTGGCTCTGGCTCCCCTGAGCTGGGATGCCCTGACTGGCCTGGTTTCCCAAATGGTCACAAAATGAAGACATCTTGCATTTCTTTTGAAAATCATGAATATTACTGTACTTACATATTTAAATAATCTTTCTACATCAAGTGATACATGGTAGGGTGAATACAAGTCTCTGAATGGTGAAGAACAATTCCAGTCATTATATTTGTGGTTTTGATGTCTGCAAGTRTACATAAGGAGCACATGACACATGAAGACAGAGTACCATACAGAGTACCATTATATCATACATCTGTCCATTATAGTCTGCACAGTTATTTAGGCCAAGAAGTGAAAGAATATATCCAATTTCACCTCCAATGTTTGTTAAGAAGCAGGAAAAAATTCCGCTTTTTTTGTAAGTGGAGATCATTGGTGTAATTCAGGGCTAAATCCAGCTTGATGTGGAGCATTTCTGCTCAATTCAACCTGATGCTTTCCAGCATCCTTCCAGTCCATTTCCAGCATCCCTCTCTCCCACATTCCTGGACCCCAAACTCTCCACTTCCTCTGTATCTGATGAATTGAGACACGAGCTCATTCTACCCTGCACGGTGTTGTGGAATGGCGTTTCCTTGGGCTTCCTCTCACAGTTGTGAGAGATGCTATAGTGCTTCTCAGCGAGACTCCCAGGGAAATTAACAATGCTGCTGTCCTTTTTTCCCCACTGCTTGTTTAACTGACGGAAGCCCATGTTAAGCATCTGCGTGTCAGTACACTCCTCAACGCGTTGTGTTTCCCTTCTAGGAAGCTACTAGATGAGCCAAGCGCACTTTAGTTTAGCATTTTCCTATCAAACACGGTATTTGTGGGCAGACAGCAGCAGGTGTGTCTGGGAGGCCCTGGTGCAGCACTGGATGCCCCACAGCTGCACCTGCTGACTCCGGGTGTGAGGATTCAGTTGTCGGTGCTGGCAATCCCAACCTTGATCAGCGGTTACCAGTCAGGAACAGGATAACATAGCCTTTTTTTTTTTTTGCATCCTCGGTGTGGATACACCTGTGTGACCCCACAAGGAAGCTGTATTTTGAGTTGGGTGGCAGGACTGTGGGGCTGTGAGGGAGCACCCTCACTTCAGTGCCGGCAGGATGGGCCACCAGCTGTGCTACACAAAAACATCCTCACAGTGACAGGATTTGATGCACTTTAAATTGTTTCACGGAAGGTTTGGGGTGGATATTAGGAAAAGGTTCTTCACCCAGAGCATATTCACACAGTTGGGCACTGGAACCAGGCTCCCCAGGGAAGTCACAGCACAAGCCTGTCAGAGTTCAGTGTGTTTGGTCAATGCTTCCAGGCACATGGTGTGACTCTTGGGGCGTCCTGTGTAGGGCCAGGAGTTGGACTCGGTGACCCTCGTGGGTCGCTTCCTACTCAGAGTATTCTGTGATTCTGTGACAAAATGCCGCCCGGACCCGCCCGTGAGGACGGGCCCAGTACAAGCTCCCGGGCTCCCGCGTTGCGTCCCGTCGCGGGGCCTTTGAGAGACAAATGCCCCGAAAGCCGCTCTGCGCTTCCCCGCATCACACGGCACCGGATGGCACCGCACAGCAACCGGCCCATCCCAGCGCACCCGCCCGCGGCCTCCGCCCCGCGCCGAGTAGGTGTCGGACGAGGCCGCCTCAAACCGCCTATCGCGGCAGGCGGATCCCGTGACGGACGCGCGTGGTGACCAATGAGCGAGGCGCTGTTCCTCGGAGGCGCGGGCGCGACCGTGCGGCTCGCGACCAATGAGAAGCGCGGAGGCGGGCAGTGGGTGGGGTGTTCCGCCCCCGCGGCTCTGCGCGGGGCCGAAGCGGAGAGGTGAGAACGGGTGCCGCTGCYGCGCGCTCGGGGTGAGCGGCCGCGGGGCCGGGACGAGTACAGCGGGCAGCGGCACCGGCGCGACGCGACGCGACGGGACGGGCAGCAGCGGCCGCAGCCATGGATCACTACGACCCGCAGCAGACCAACGACTACATGCAGCCGGAGGAGGACTGGGACCGGGACCTGCTCCTCGACCCAGCCTGGGAGAAGCAGCAGAGGAAGGTGGGCGTACCCATGTCCTCTCCCCTGGCATACACCCCGTGGGGCTGCCGGGAGCCGGCCCCGCCGCCTCCTCCACCGCCGCGGCGGGGCCGGTGCACGCCCGGCCRGGGGCTGGCGCTGCGTTGCGCGGCGTGGCGGGGCGAGGCGGCGGGGGCGGGCGGGGCGGGCAGGTGATGGCGGAGCGGGGAGGGAGGGAGGGAGGGAGGAAGGTGTCGCGGAGGGTCCCTCGCAGCAACAGATGTCCGCCCGGTCACCGGCTCCCGGCCCGCAGGTGCGCCCGGGCGGAGCGAGGACGCCGGTGGGCGATGGCGGGGCCCCTCCGCATCCCCCCCGCGCCGCCGCCCGCGCCCCGGCCCCGCCGGCCGTCGGCGGGACGGTAACTGCTTCTGGTTTGAATGGTGTGGTTTAGGGCAGGGCTTGCGCGGAGCTCATGTCCAAAAATGGTAACATTAGGCCCTTTTTTAAACCGAAAGAGTGGCGGTGGGGAGGGGGAGCTCAGGAGGCGCTCCAGCCTCGCCGCTCGCTAGTTATATTTTTTTTYCCCCTCCTTTAAACCAAAAGCATCCTGTATTAGATCACTCARGAATCCTAATCCCCGAAACATTTCCGTTTTAGTCACTCCATCAGACAACAATAAAGCAGAATTTGGAACAACACTCGTGCTTGGCATGGCAGGGGCACTTAGGAGTACAGCAGGCTCCCGCCAGCTTCCCAGCCAGTCACTCGTTCTCTTTGGGCTCGTGTTTTGGACGGTGTGTTGCTCTGCCTGAGCTGCGAGCAGGCAGAAGAACCTCAGATCTTCAGTGAGGAGGGGATTGATATTGCTTTTTTATGCACAAATGATATATTAACATATATAATGTAGCCTGACGTGCGGGGCTTTCTGTAGGAAGCTGGGAACAACTGGGAAGGAGAGCRCAACGGTGAGAAGATAGTTATTCCTCTTTAACCCTTCTCCTCTTCCCCTCCTCCACTTCCACATGAAAGGTTTTCAGGTTTTCCTTTTCTGAGCTGTCTGAAATGGTGCCACTGAGAAGTCTTTCCCCTGAAGTCTGATGAGTTAAATTGAAGGTGATAGCTATAGGGCTGCTGTCAGCGGTTTCTTCTTTCAGGGAACTTCAGTGGTGAGAGTAGACAGCATGAGAACTGAAGTATACAAACAAGGGCATTGAGTGGAGAAAGAGTTGATAGTGTTTGAGCTTACATTTCAGCAAAGGAAAAGCGAGGAATGCAGTCTTGGTCTGGGCTGTGAGTGCTGGATGGCTTTTCGGAAGTCAGAACTCAATTCCTTTGAAGAGGGAAGTTTCTTCCTTTTGAAAAGATCTGCTTGGCTGCAGTCTCTGTTTCCAGTCCTATGCCTATATCTGGCCAATACTTCTAGAAACAGCCAGTGGGGCGCAGAGCGAGATCAGCAGCCTTGCTCACAGGCTGTGAAGGGAGATGATTGTCAGGCTATGGGGTTTTTTTGCCTTTTATAGTGGAAGGTGAGATAAAATATTTTATATGTAGGGGGATACTGATTTGGTTGTCAGAAGCAGGAGCGGAACCTTTGGACTCAAAAGAAGTCTCGAACCCGAGGTTGTGGTACATACTGTAAATGTCATGCTCTTTTAGTATTACCTCCTTCCAGGAGATTGTAAGTCCTCTTGGTCCTATCACAAGAGGGTGACAGAGAGCTGCTCTGTTAACTTGGGTTGCTTGTGCAGAGGGAAGAAGCCAAGAGGGAGTTTTAAGCTATGAATACATCTGTTTCAAAATAATAAAAGCCAACTTCTTTTGGTGGTTGACTGCTACCAGTTGAATTGGATGTGCTGGGAGTCACTCTCCAGCTTGCTGAACTGGAAGACTCTATGTAGTTAAATGTCTGTCACTGGTGGTGGAGTCATTTGTTTGTTTCTCTTCCTGCTGATGGACAGCTGAAGCTGTTCCCTTCTGCAGTGGGTGCAAGCTCGTGGTTTTATGGTGACCCACCCTTCTGGTGTCTGTAGTTAGGAAAATGGCTCTTCCCAGTTGCAGCCCACCAGGCCAATGTCCCCTCAGAGGAATTGGTGACTGGACCCCAGCCTGGGCAGGCTGTGCAGATATTGAGGGACAGCCTTATTCTTCTTCTGAGGGTCTGAATGTGACCGAAAGCCGTGTTGGGGTCTTGAGGCTTGCCTCCTTCAGAGGTAAGGAGGTAACAGTATCTAGTATAAGCCTGCAGTGTGTGGTGTAGTAAAACTGTCAGTCCTTACCTGTGAAATGAAATCATGGCAGTAATTAAATGTCCAGTACAGTACATGTTAGTTAATAGCTTACTGAGATGAACAGGACAGATCCATGCCTACCAGATATTCCTGTAGATTCTTTTCAGGCTCAGTCTTTTCTTGTTGACTTGCATGCTTTAGGTTTTCCTTCACTTAAGTCTGATTTAAGTACTACTGAATTATTGTCATTATTGTTATTTATAACACCGAGGCTAACCAATGAGACAGACTTGAAACTTTGATTCTTGGGCCCTCTCTGGGAGCAAGGACAGAATGTCTAAAGTGGTGGCATGGCCAGTAATCCAGCAAGCAAATGTCTGTGCAAGAAGTGTCTGTGTCTTGCTGGCAGTTCCCAGCCCAACCCCTTGTGTCCTGGCTCAGTAAGGCCCTGTAGGCCATGGATGGCTGTGCCTGCCACATYGCTGTTCTGCCAGGCTTTGTGCAGCTGGGACTAATTGAGACTTGGGAAGCAAGCAGTCTAGAGATGTTACTCAAATGTGAATTAAGTCCAGTTCCCCTTCTCCTGGCTGCACGGGCTCAGCAGAACTCACAGCAGATGTATGAAGTGCAAAGATTTACTGATTCTTAGTAACTGCCTTTACAGGAGCATTATAAGGACAAATTTGCTGAGCTTTTGGGGGCTGGTTTGCAGGTTTCCTACCTGTGCTGAGACAGATAYAATCTTTGCTGTCAGGGATGGTGCTTTGAAATGGGTAAATAAATGAACTGCAGAATGAATTTCATATTTGGGGGGTGAAAGTTGGCCTCTTGAATGTGATACAGAGAAGAGGCACTGGTTTCACACCTCTTCCTACCTGCCGCTTCCTGGGAAGCTACTGTTTTGCAATGTAGGGATAAAGTGACAGTTCCTGGAAGGAAAGCGGCTTTCCATGTGAAGCCTGTTTTTCATGTCTATCTGAACTGACTCTCTAAGAGGTTTTAAAGAGCTGGTCACAGCATTGTTATTCATAAGCAGCAAAAGAAATACAATGTGCAGAACAAAATCAGCTGCTTTTCACCTGATATAAGCCTCTGCACAATCTTTTGTGCAGGAGCAGGGGRTCTCTTCTGGGCATTAAAATACTTTCTCCTTTGAGCTACATCTCAGTAGTTTGAACTGTTGAACTCATCTCAGCAATTTCTTCTAATAGCCTTTTCTTTCCTCTGCCTTCTCTTCTTTCCTGTCAGAAGTCAAGCCTCAAAGTAGCACTAGCCAAGGCATAACAAGATTCATCCTGCTATTTCCCAGAATTACAAAGCAAAACTTGATAAAGGCCATTGCAATGGACTCACCTAGCTGTCGAGATAGACAAGCTTGCCATGTAAAAAGTACATATGTGGGTGTTTAGTGGCCAAGAGATTGTCGCTTGTGCCCACAATGACATTTCTCCCTCCTGATGGCAAGTGACCAGCTGCAGCTTTCAAACTTTTCCTTATGGGCTGATGAAGGAGCTGGATTTGGTGTGAGGGACTAGGTGAGCCACTTGGTGCTCAGCATGCCTGACTCATGGTCTCAGGTGAGGTGAAGGGCAATGGTGAGAACAACCTCTGGCTACTATCTCTTGAGTGTCCCAGGGAGGTCAGGAATGACACTGGGGTGAAGCTGGCTTTGTTTGGGGGTGCTAGTGGGGATCAGCCTTCAGGCCCTGCATACAGCAGACTCTCATGTTGGTCATTGTCATTTAATGAGCTCATTGCTCATGGTATGCCTCGTGCAGGTTTATTTTAAAATCTGGCCAGAAGCAACTTCTCTCAATTGTAGAGCTGGCAGGGAAACTTTAAATGCCAAATTGCTTTTTGACCCGACAGCTGCTGTCTTGACAATATAAGTAGGAAGCACTGTTCATTTGAAGCATTTAGAAGACAACCATATGCAACTTAAATGCTGTAAAGAATGATAGTAATGCTTGTCTTTATTAAAATAAAATCGAAAACAAAATCAATGAAATTAATGTGTCTTGTCTTTATCCACTGCTGCTCTGCCTCACCACGTGGGCATCTCTGACAGTGTGGCAGTAAATGATATCTCTGGCTCAGAGAACTGTGCTGGTCAGATTTACAGTGCTGCAGAAGCAGTGATAGTGCAGACTTTGGGAGTACCTTTTCTGCCCCAAAGAAGTGCTTACTAAGTACAGTTGTTCATGAACTTACAGAAAATCCTTGTTAGAAACTGTGTCTGTCAAAACTCCTCTCGCCGCTCTGCCATGCACTGCATGTAAGGATACATGTAAATACAAGGGTGATCCCCTCACCTAAAAAGCCATGGGTCTTGTGGCCCTACTGTGTCTGCATCCAACAGGTCTTACTGCTCTTGTTATGATTTGAATTTTGCTGTGCTAATCACCTCTTTGTTTGAGGTGGGGTTGTTAATGATAGAAAGTACCCATTAAACAGGGCCTTCATGGAAACACCCCACCTCCGAGCTTGCTGGTTGCATGCTCAGATCAGGTGGTATGAGTGTGACTATAACCTCTGACAAAATGTAGAAGCCCGATTCCCAGCTTGCTTTTCCCTTGGGTTGAGCGTCCTCTTGTCCAGATAGGGTCTATTTTGAGAAGGGTATCTAGACTTCCAGAAAGCTACTGTAGTGGTAGCTGCTTTGGACCCACAAAAAGTTGTGATACCACTTCTAAACTGAAGTTTGCTGAAGTTTCTTTCAGTACCATCATAGGTTCAGCCATGAGGTAAATAAATGTGCRTTGTTGATGAATGCACAGCACTGGGTTGCTTTGCTCCTGCTGTGACACTGCATAGTACTCTGTGGGCCATAGCAAGAGATGGTCCTTTCATGGTCTTCGCAGGGTGGATGTGCTGCAGGGAAGGTGGCCCTGATGCGCCTGAGGATCCTGTATGCCTTATTTCGCACTGACCGGTATTGATATAGAAGGAGAATGGTGAAATTGGTAAGGATGCTTGCTCAGCTGCTCTTTTGCAATCAGGCAGGCAGTATAGGTCACCAGATATCTCGTATCTTTCAGATCAAACTTTTGTTGTTTAACATAGGTAGCTTGTTGCCAGATACTTGCTTTTCAAAACATTCAACTCAAAAGTTTCTGTAGGGAGTTCTGAAAATATCTGGCTTTGTAGATCAGTTATTTGTCCTTGAGTGTGGGAGCTGTTTCATACTTTCTGTGATCAGGTTTCGTCAGAATGTGCGTGTTTGGTTTTTTTAACAAGAACATTATTATTCATTGTAACCTCATGGTGGATGATGAATGAGGCATGTGCGTTTTGCAGTGACTTACTCTCCTATTCAGAATCCCGTGCAAGGGAGGAGGCTAAGGAGGAAGCAGGCATGGGTTAAAAAGGAGACTGCAGATTCTTTCATGGGGGACTCTATAACAGATTGCAAGGATCAGCTTGTGAGAACATGGTACTCACCAATCTGTACTGAACTTTTCTTTCCAATCCTCTAGGGAAGGGTGAAACACCTCAAAGGCATCCAGCTACCAGCCAGTGATGTAAAGTATGTCTGTCTGGGGAATTTCTTGCTGACTGCTTCAGGCGATCAGTTTAAATTCTTGTGCATGCAATTTAGTAATGACATTTTTTCAGTGCAGTAAGTGCAAAGGCTAGAGAGGATGACATTGTTTTCTGCCCTGACTGCTTGCGGTGCTCAAAGCTTGAGGCATCTGTCATGCTACTTGGGGCATCCTTAACTAGAAGCTGTTTGGAGACCAGTTTTATTGTGTGTCTGGTGAGACCTTGTCCCCTCAGAAGGAAGCATGTGCTTTTGTATGAGATGGTGTTGTCTGTGTATAATTCAAATGTAACTGGATGGTAACTGGCCATGTGGGACAGTAAACCTGTTCAGTAAAAGTGTTCATGAACCCTGGAATAGCATTTTTAGAAGCTCTGTATGTTGCGGTGGTGACCCAGTGAACGGTACCTGTTCTTCCGAGCCCTGAGGTCCCAGCTGCTGCGGTTGTAGCTACTTTGCTCTTCTCATGTGTGCTGTCTGAGAGGTGAAGCTCTCATGCATTGTTAACTGGAGGAGGAGCAGGGTTCAGTTGGCCTCTTCAGCCAGGTTGTGAGCCTGTGTGCTTTTCTGTGGCGCCTCACTGGAATCCACTAAAAACATTGACCTGGAGTTCTTAAGGTTGGCACACGCAGCACTGACAGAGATGGTGAAAACTTGCACGGCTGTGCTGGGGAAGGACTGAGAGTATTTTCCATCTGGCTGTGGATTATCACTGTTGTGCCTGACACTTAGGCTGTTCTCCAGGGTGCGCTTATGCTATTGGAGAATGGCTGTGCTCTTTCTGACAATGAGGTGTGGAAAGCAGTCAGTGTAGAAAAGAGGCTGGAGAACTGTCTGGGGAAATGTTGGGAAGCTGCAAAAATACAACATACAGTGGACTGGTCTCACTTTAATGTGTTGCGTCTGCCCCAGGGACTTGCTGCGATTTTTAGAGGTATGTTGTACAGTCTAAGAAATGGGGTTTGAGGAGGACGGGAGACAGTGCAATAGAGTTTGCTCTTCATTTGTATGAGAATGTAAAACTGATTTCTTGCCATGTGTGACTGTTGGAAACATGATGGTTACCAGAAGGAACGTGCTTAGCATGACTTCTACAAATCTTCTGTAGCAATGTAAAACCCTTGTCATSCCCTCAAAGCCATATGTGAACTGTGCCTAAAGGGGGAGAAAGCATGTGTGATATGCTTGACAACTGCTAGGGTGGGAAAAACATAACCTCAGTGAGAAAGGCAGTCACCTTCTCTTCATGGAGACATAAGATTTGCTCTAACTCTGGGATTTTGGGGCTGAAGCATGACAGAGATTGAATCTGTTGGGATGAGCTGATGTAGAGTGGTGAGATAGACTTGTAAGCAGCAGTGCTGTCTGTCTGGTGTTAGTCATGCCAGAAAAGTCTTGTATTGAGGTCTGTAGAGTCACCCACTACTTTACTTTGACCCTGGCACATGAGACTGACATACAGATGCTCAATAGTCACCCAGAGCCCTGAGACACAACTGGGGACTTGTTTGGCCAATCCGAAAAATGCTTAGGTGAGCAAAAGCACTAGCATTAATATGATTAATTAAAAAAGCTCACTTCCCGTTCCTCTCCTGCTGTTGCTTTCCCTGCTCTCATTCCCCTACTGTATGAGAGCAGAAGTTGGATGTTTGTGGTGTGGCCTGGTGCCAGTTTAACCTCTTGGCTCCCTATTAGGCAGTAAAGCAGAACCAGTTTTTCCCCATGCTGGTTTCCTGTTGTTGTGTCTTTCCTGCTCAGCTGGCAATGAGTGTATCCTAGTGGTAAGGACTGGATCAGGACTTTGAAAGCCAACTCTGGTACCGGTACTGCAGCTTGCTGTCCTCATGCTTTTACTTGCAGTTGACCTCTCTTATTCTCCTTCCAAATTCATGGCTGCTTTGAAGCACTACAACATGAATCAGACTCTGCAGAGACATTCTCAACCCTTGGTGTTCTGAAACAGTTCCCATTGGCAAGGCTGGGGTATGTGTGCATTAACAGAGGGGATTTTGGTCTCTCCTCCAGATGAGTCTTTGCTTTGTCATTCTGTATAGACTGGAAATGTGACCCTGTGGTATGAGAAATGACAGCAAACCTGTAATATTTTATTGTATTAGAACCAAGATGGGAGGTGCTGGTAAGTGAAAAGACCATGCCTTGGCTGCACTCACTACAGTGAACATTACTGACGTGCGTCTCCATATCGTCTGTCTGTCAGTCAGATTGGAGTGGTTTCAAGTGGGTCTCTGAATACCAGCAGTCCAGGGCTACTGGGAAATCTTACAGAAATGCACTGGTGTGGATAGTTGATAGGCAGATGAGACTGCAGGGCAGACTTCTTAAGCAGCAACTTTTTCCACATCCTCTTAGATGGCTTATGTGGTCAATGGGAAGGCAGGAATGACTTGATGGATCAGCTGATTGCTTCTTTGGCAGTCTGCTTGGCTTTGCAGTGRCTGTGCATTACTGCAGTGTAGGGCCTGCCCTTCATCACAGCACAAGTGGGCTCTGCTCATGTCCTATGCAGGGCCCTCATTTTTCAGAGGGACCCTTGTGAAATCTTGTGTCTGTCACACAGCACAGTGTGGATGGGCAACCGGTTTGCTCTGCTCCTTCCATGAGCACAGTGCTGTATGGCTGGAGAAATTTCACACAGAATACTTATGTTTCCTTTTATAATGTTGAGGATAACTTTCATGTCCTACGGAGGTGTTGAACCAAGGCCAGTTGGCAGCGRAGGAAGGACTTCTGCTTTCCATGGCCTTTGGATCAGGCAGCCAGGGCACTTGCTACTCCTCACTGCAGTAGATGATGCTAAGCACTTGAACTTCACTGCTGCTGTAAATGGAAGTTGTGCTGTTACATCTTCACTGCGGGAGCTAGCCCATAAAGGCCTCTGAGAGAGTGAGAGAACCATGTATGGTCTCTGCATCCCAGCTGAGTGCTCTTTTCTTCATCATGGAAAGTGATGTGTACGTCCTAGAGCCCCGTTTCCTGGCCAAATTCCTTGGCTCTACAGCAGCCAAGTTTCTTTTGCTACCCAAGTACTTACCTGTAATCCCCTTCACTTTACTTAAATCTACTGTTCAGCACATGATAAGTTAGTTATTTCTGCTGCTTAAATGTATTATCCCCAAGAAAACTGTAAAATTTGACTCCATAGGTGAAAAAAAAGCAAGCTAAATTCTTAACTGCTAAACAATGCCAAAAAAGGAGGCTGTTTAAAGCTGTTTAGACCACATCTATGCCAGGCTTTATCGTAACGGAAAATACTTAATTTCCTAATGAAAACTTTGATTGCAGCCAAAATCAGTTCCACACTTTTAAGCATATTTATGCTTCCAGGTGAGTTTCCTACATGTCTTATCTAGTTTGGGAGATGTGCAGATCTCCCACCTATGAAGTAGAGGAGAGCAGTAGCTCAGATGCAAGCAGCATGTGGTGGCAAGAGGAGTGTGGGGGTATGTTTGTTCAAGCCTCCGCCTTCCCTCTAGCTCTGCTTGCAGTCTTGCTGTACAAGAGGAGCATCTGCAGAGGAAGCATTGGTCTTGGCCACACCTGGTTCTGTGCACAAAGTGAGAGACCCTGTGCTTCGTCAGTGCTTGCTCATCAGGCACCTTTTGGCAGAGGCACTTGCAGGCRACTGCGCTGTGCAGAGGAGGCTGGGTGGGGACAGGGGGAGTACAGTCATGAACAGCGATGTTTCATTCTGTTTCAAAATGGGCAGCATGTGGAAACTTGCTGTTTCCCAAGGGTTTTGTTGGGCCGTTGGGGAACTCTAGCCAGAGATGAGACTATTTCCAGCTGTGGTGAGCCAAGTGTGAACTCAGTCTGGGCAAGATGCCCAGATCCACTGGTTTTCTCTTGCCAGAAATCCTTGCCCTCCAGCCAGCGATACCAAGCTCAGTTTCTGCCAGTCCTCAGCTGAAGACCTCTGAAATAAAAAGAGAACAAGGAGACCAAGCAGAGCAAGATACTGCTGAGGAGGAGGCAAGGGGAATCACTGAAGAGCTTGTGCAGGGTGTAGAGTGGTGGTGTGTCACCACCGAGGGCTGGCTATTGTGGGTGAGGGCTGGTGAGGGGTGTAGGGACCTGCTTTTCCTAGGGCGAGTAGAGATGTAAAAGTGGCTGGTGATGGTGCAAGGGTTGGCTTTCTTTGGTTAGGCAGAGCTACTTGGCCCACAGAGCCATGATGTACTGCTGGCAGTACCATCAGGGTAGTCAGCTGTGAATGACTATTGTTCCCTTCATTGTGGTTTCAACACACTGGGGATTTCTTCTGTAAAGTAGGATATTGCTTTCTTCTTTTGTGGAAGGTGCCCTTCAAGGTGGGGAGGCTGTGCATCGGGGAATTTTGCCTTCCTCATATCTGAGAGTCTTTCCTTTCTCAGAAAATGGCCACAAAAACCTTCATTTTCCAGAGCTGGCAGTCCTTCTTGTTGCAGTGTCCGCACTGGGATAGGACTTCTTGCAGGGATCTGTTGGTGTAGTTGCTTTTCTGCAGACTGCTCTGTAGTCAGATGCTGTGAAAGATATATGTGTCAGGTGTGCAGGGAGCCTCCCTGCCTATTACTTGTATGTATTTCTGGTCCTCCCAATGCTGGCAATTATTGCTAGTGAAAGGAAATTTCTGCTCTTTTTGGTGAGTACCTTTGACTTTTGGTAGTGTGGGTGGTTACATTGAGCTGTTTGGTTCAAGCTGGCAGGTCTCAATACTTTCTAAAATCCCTGTAGTCACAACTTGCGTGCTGAAACGAAGCATGTCAGGCATGATACCATGTCAGTAGCTTAGTGTGCAGACATCTGCCTGCATCATGTCTTTTGGGTCCAGTCATGCAGAGGTGTTGGAGTTGATGGGACCAGCACATTAACAGAAGATCTTCTGTTCCTGCAAACACACCTCCTCCAACACTGATAATTTTAATGTGCYGGCGTATAATTTAGTGACACATTACACAGCTCCTTGCTGTTGCAGCCTATTGCAAATAGTCTGACCCAGCCAACTACTAACAGCCTCCTACAGGGTGGACTGCTGAAATCTGTTTCTATCCTAAACCCAAAGGAGTATTTCCCTCCCTCTGCTATAATGGCTTGTTTCTTTAAAGCTGTTAACTGGCCATAATCCAGTCATTACTACTGTAATTAGTGAACTGCTTACAGTAACTGAAGCACTTGAAGTGGAGTATCCTCTGTTTGCAGAGCTTGGAACAACTGCCTGCAGTCCTGTGAGAGGTAGTTACTGCTGATGGGCCGGGGTGGGTGCAGGGTACACAGGGCAAGCTTGGCACTGCTGCTACACTGCCTCTTGTGCCAAGTCCCAGCTGGCGTCATGTGGCCTTTCCACACCAGAGAGACGCTTTGGAGCCCCGTGGATGTGAGCCAGTGTGCCTAGCTTAGAGTGGTGATCTGCTATCAGAAAGGAGCCTCCTCTTTGCAAGCTGTGGCTGAAGATGGTAGTGTTGGGTGGAACTTTCAGGGCAGCTGCTGACACTGAAGGTGTGATGTATTAGTACTTAATGTTTGGTTTATACACAGTAGAAAATCACTGTGTCRCAGCAGGCTCCATGTCTCCTTGCTGTCAGGGTACCATCTTGTCCCAAAGTGCAGTACCTGTGCTGTCCCTCCACCCACCAAATCACTAACTTCGTAGGCAAGGCCTGGGGACTTCTGGCCCTGCAGATTCATTCTGCAGGATTTGGGGTTTCCAGGCAGACACATCGCTTGCTGCATTTTTCAGCTCTTCTCCTCTTGGGAGCAATGAGACGGCTTTCCCGAAGGCTTCACCTGCTCTCCCCTTTATACCCTGACAGGGGGGCAGTGCCAGCATGCTTGTCTCTGGCCTTTGTTCTTCTTCCTTATGTTTACCTCCTGAGATGAAGCTTGTTGTAACTTGAGCTCTTCCTTCTTGGGGAGGAGGAGAGCCATGGTGAAGATCAAGTGTGGGCAGCTTTTGAAATGGAGGGCCCTGCTGGATGAGGAGGAGTGAGGGTGGGTGAGTACATGCTAGTACAGCAAGCAAAGGCCCTGCAGTGGTAAAATAAATACCTCGCTGCCCAGCTGCCAGCCATAAATTGGCAGGCATGCTGTACTCAGTAGCTGAGTAGTGTAYTTGTTTGCAATATTTAGCCTGTGATGGGGTCAGAAAAACGAAAAGTCTTTCTGGCCTAAGGAGGAGATTTTTAAAAAAAACACAAAACAACAACAACAAAACCCAAACRAAACAAACACCGATTCTACCACCACCCTCAAAAAAACCCTCAAAATAACACAAAATCCATCCACCCAAAACTCACTCCGCTTGCAGGATTTTCATTTTTCTCTTGAGCAATTATCATGCAGTGCTTTATGCAGTGCAGTTATCTCCAGGCTTTATTCCTGTGTGGTGCTGGGCAATAGAGGCAGGTCTGCACCATGGCCCCTGCAGGTGAAATAGAGAGAAACAACCTCTGATGAGAATGAGTTTGTTCAATGTGCTCCGCCTGAGGGAAGAGATGTCCTCACCCCTTTGGACCTTATGCACGTGTTCAGTCTCTGCTACTGTTGTCCCTGAGCTGTGTGAGAAGTTGAAAGTGTACTTGTTGCCATGTAGGTCAGAGTGGTCAGTAAGGCGGGGAGGAAGTCCTGGAGTGCCAGTGGCAAGAGATATAGGTGGTGGGCACTGTGATGTGCCAAGATCTTTGCCTACTGACCTGAGCAGAGTCTGCCTGTTGCCTTGCACTTTGCCTGTGCAACTATCTGCATCTTCCTGCACACTCTTGCTGGGCTTGTAGCCTGCAGGGTAGCTGGGGAAGGGGACTATGTTTCTGCTCTGAGTTAGTACACCTTCCTGCACCACAGAACTCTGATCTGTGAGTGTGGTTCCTAGATGATGCAAGGCCACAAGCACTGAAAAGATGGTTACTGAGATAATATTYAAAAAAAATAAGGTCCATTTAAAATCAGTTACTATCTTAAGACCACTTGTGCCAATTTCAGCACATCCTGTTTGTGATACTTGCATGTAATGCACTTGATTCAAAGAAATGATTTGCAATTCCATGTTCTTCTGCACTAGCACCATGTGTTTGGCATGATGTTGGTCTTAGGTGCTGATGCAGCCACTGTCAGCACACCCTGAATGAGTGCTCCTACATCTCTCTTCAGCACCAAGTCTGGTGATGGCCCACTTCAGAGTGGTGCTTCTGTATTTCTGTCATTTTTAGCTTCAAATGTCTGCTTTCAGTACGTTGCTACAAACTTGCAATTATAGATGTCCCTTTGTCCACAGCCTACCAACTCTGCTAGCATAGTACAGCAATATTTGGTAGTGTGTTTCTGATGTGGATGTAACCAGAGAATAATATCACCAGTGTACTATTTTATGTTAAATTTTGCTTTGAGCTTAAAGCAATCTCACAGTACTCCTTGATATCTTTTTCTATCTATATATCCCTATCCCAAATTCTACCTCCTCCTCTTCCTTTCTTTTTTTGCCTCACCTTCATTAACAGGAGCTAGGAAGGGAAATATATGTTCACATCTGATTCTGCCATTGTGTTCAGTGATCTCATATGCTTTGGATTGAAGATTGCTATTCTTCTTAGGTGAGTTGCTGGCTTTCATGGTCTGATACATTAACAAAATTATGTGCTGCTGGAGAGAGCTTTTGAAACTTTTTGTTAGTAAGATTTTAATAATTATCTTCATCTCTCATGTAGAGACTATTTTGGTGGTGTCACTGCCCTTCAGAGATTATTTGGAAGTCCCCCACTGGGAATGGGCTCCTGAACAAGCCTTGCTGAGTGAGGCAGCAGCAGGGAGGCTTGAGGTAGAGGAGTGTTTGTACTGGGGACAGTCATTGGGAATTGAAGGTGTGTGTTCAGGGTGCACAGCCCATCTAAAGAAGCAGCTCTAGGCAAAGAGCAAAGTTCATCGGTGCTGAGGCACTGTACACAGTGCACAAATACACAGCTAGAGGTGTCCTTTCAATAAGCGTGCCTCTGGGAATGAGTGTTGTCCTCATGCTATTGCAAAGACTGAGGCATCTGCAGAACTCACTGGGGTTTCTGTTCCACTCTGACCTTCCTGTGTGGTGAATTGGTAGGTCATGTTCTCCTATGACCTCTTCTCATGTAAACCCTTAACACGGTTTTATAAGGGTGCTTATTTGTCATGAAGCTGCAGTGCCCGGAACAACCACCCCCCTTCTGATCTTAGTAGAAGAGAACAGAAATATTAGCTAGACATGCCTGTTTCTATCAAGCCAACTGGGAATTTATTTACCACCGATTTGCTGCTTGCTTTGCTTTCCCAAGAAGATATTAGTGGGCAAAATATTTCACATATGTGTATTTGGGATAATGCACTCCAGAGCTCTTAATGTAGTTTATTTAGTGCTTATCTGCTTTTAGGCTTGTAAACTTTGCTACTTCTGCAGCCTTACAAAAGGAGTGAATAAATGTATTGTGTAATTGCTGTCTGTAAAGTGTATTCTCGAGAGTTTGCCAAAGGGTGACATAAAGTATATTCAAATTTACAGTTCCTGATGATTCCAAATACCTGCCAAAATCTTACGTTTCACACCTAATTTATTTAACTTTGGCATATGCAAGTGCTGAATGTTCTCCCTTCGTCCATTTACTTGGGACAAGACTCATTCCAGATGCAGTTTCAGAGTCTTTAGTCCAGTCTGACTGTGCTTGTCACCTTTCTTCAGTTGGACACACTCATGATCGGTACCTGCATGTGCTGTGGAAAAGTGATTTTTCAGCCAGATAAGAGTTGATCCCCACTGAGCCTAAGGTTAAGAGAAGAAGGAGGTAGCAGGGTGGGGGAAGTGAAGAGTAAGTGCAGAGCGAGACTGCCCGCTTTAATGGCAGCTTGTCGATAAAGTGGTCAATGTCAGCCATGAAACTAATCCCTTTGGAACTCCAGCAAATGCAGAGGGGACCTGGCTCCTGGCAGCCAAAGGAGCTTGAGGTTTGTGCTTTGTTCCAGGCTTCTGAATACCTTTTGCTATATTGGAAAGCAAAACAATGCTTTCCCACTTTATTTAAGCCCTGCCCAAATTCCTTGAATTTTTGCAGCTTGGACCAGGTGATAGTTGTAGTCTGCATGTGAAAAGAATAAAGTGTCTGCTAACTCCCCATAGGTGGGAATGCAGCTTAAAACCTGCCTGCCTCTAGCCATGCAAGATGTCTGACATTATGAGGAAGGGTTTTGAAGAGGGGAATGGAAATGTGCCTGACACAACTAAGTCATGTTGGAAGCAGTGAGACTGTGCTTATGGCTTGATGGAGTAAGTGGGCTGAACTAGCAATAGCAGCCTGAGAAACAGCAGTTCCCTCCTTTGCAAGGCACAGCCTCTGCGTTGCTCCTACATTTACTACTTGTGGACATGAACTGTGAGGCAGATGAAATAACTTAATTGGTGTTAAAATTAATTTACCAAAACAATAAGAGGGAGAAAAGGTAAACCTGGGTAGCTCTCCACATTGAGGGAGCAGCAAGAGAATGGGAAAGAGCTGGAGAGAGTCTAGGAAAAAAACAATCCTGACTRGTTTTGCTGTGGAGATAAATAGCGGCACATCTGTGTTCGGAACTTCACATTGCCTGGTTCCCAAGCACTGGCCCTGGACTAGGATTTGGCATCTGTCTCATTTTCAAGTCCAATGCAGTCTCCTGCTTTCTAGAAGCGAGTGCTTAATGGCTGGTCAAAGAACTGCTGCGCAGCTGCTGCTGAGCTGAGAAAGAAGCTGCTGCTGTTGCCTATGCAGGAACATTAGCTGCCTCCACTTAGGCCCTGTGGAGATTGCCAGAGCTCAGCACAGCTCTCACGAACCCAGTTGCTGAAGCTTTGAGCAAACAAAGCTGCTCAGCAAGTGCAGTCTTCAGCCCTCCAAGTCTAAAAGCTCAAAACCTGAAGACTTTGCCGTGCTGCTTTGCAGAATACCAGACTTCTTCCATGAACAGGTACCAGTAGTCTGATCCCACATCTTGAAAGAGGAGTAATGCTGCTGTAGGGAGTTTGGGGAGCACAGGGTTGTGCTGTGGCTTGGCCCCTCTTTCCTGGAAGCTGGTGCTTCGCTATTGGGTTAATGCAACAAGGCTGGTTGCTGCTACAGCAGGAATTCCCTGTCAGAAGGGGGATGCTCTGCTGTAGTGGCTCCACTGATGGGTGCCTGGCTCTTTATTTCCTTTCTAAAGCATAATGCTCTGATCTGATCTGCTTTTGCTACCCCATCACTGTTCATATGAACATCTATTGCTCTCCTAACTGTGGCTTCAAATGTAGTTCAAAGTCAGCAGCATGAACATGTCAGGGCTCTGTGCTGAGTCCTCCTGGGTAGACCTCAGCCTACAGCAGTCCTAAATACAGAGAAACCACACAGAGCTGGAGACAGGCTCTAAATTGTCAGGGTTGGGTTCTTAAGCATCAGGAAGTCAGGAAAAAAAAAGGTGCTAGAGTAGCCTGCTAAGCAATACAAGAGGCTTAGCTGTTTTGGCAGCTGAGAAGGGAAGAAATAAATTCTAATTCACTTAACAATACCTTACCTGTGTGCAGAAATGAGCTGGCTAGCTCATGGCATGGAAGGCTGTCTCATGTGGAAATGAGTAACTTCCTCTGGCAGTTACCAGTACATTGCATAGGATGTAGGAGGTAGGATGTGAGGAGGTCCTGGGCCACTACTAAGTGTAGCTAGGCTTGCAAAGTATCAAGTTGAATTTAATGCTGTGAAAACACTGCTTTCTGAGTTGGATTGTCTGATTTCTGCAGGAAGAAAATGTTTCCCTTACAAACACAATGCTCAGTGGCCATCTGACTGCATAAGAGGAAGAAAGAGTCTTGCAAAGGTTAGGTTCTGTGTGCCTTGATAATAGGATATGTGATCCCATAGAAAGGGAAGAGAATCCCATGGGAGAGGAGGACTGAAATTCGTTACTTACTGTCTCCTAGCCTGCTGGTTCAGGTAACTTTCTCTTCCCAGCCTGTGGTGGGTGCTGGTGTAGGTTTGCTTGGTCATAACTGCGTGGCACACGTGGCAGCAGTTGGAGAGGGAGCACAGCAAGGGATGCCCTGCACCGGATGCTTGTGTAGCAGCCGCAGTGTCCTTGGATGATGGCCAGTACCTCCGTAATGTGTAACAATCACGTGATTGCTTGCTGAGGAAAGGATTGGGACAACTGTACCCTTGCCCTTCAAGCCCACCCACTGTTTATACAGTGTATTGGGAGTGGGATTATTTCTTCCTGGCCCACAGACAAGATCAGCTTGAGCCTTTCACTGCGGGATCCTAATTACCCATACCCTTTTCCCTGTGAAGCTGCACATAGTATTGCCCAGCCATATGCTTGAGTCAGAGCAGGGGAGATCACCAAACAGCAGACTTCCAGGGGWCTGATTATGGTTGAAATTGAATATATCCTTCTGCAACCTTCTGTTGTGTGGATGTGGCTCTTCAGAGGTGACAGCAGCAAGCACCAAGCTGAGGACAAAAGGCCAGTTGGTTTGTGGAGACAGTATTTTGCTGTTCCCACTGTAGCTTTGTGCTGACGTGCAGCTGCCAGCAGGAAGAGGGTTAAGCCCGCATATCACATGCTACGATTCTRTTTACTGCATATTTCTCATAATTGGGACAGGCATCCAAATCCGGATGATTAGCACTTAACCAGAGACCCTGAAACAATGTGTGTCACGTTTGTATTCCTCTGAAGCTATGCAGTCTGCCATCATTTCTCTTGCAGAGACATGGTTCTCCCTGCAGCCTTCGAAGGGAGCTATGGGGAGAGCAGAAAATGAACAGCTTTAGGATGAAGACTGGATTGGACTGAACTGCATTTATCTTGGTCTAAGCTTGAAGCCACAGGAGTTTTGCCAGGAATCAACTTACATCATAATAACCTGATCTCTGCCAAAGGAGGTTCTTGCCTTATGCTGGTCTGAGATTAGTGCACAGCTCAACGGTGACAGTCAGGGAAATAGGTCTGTGCCCCGGGCTTAAGGGTTTGGATGGACATTGTTCAGTGCTTGGTACAAGCAGCAGCGGTGATGGTGGAGCACTAAGTATAAATTTCCTATTAGTTTTTGAGGTGTGGTTTTGGATAAGCAGAAAGGTGTAATTTCACAACACAGTCTATACCTTATTCTTGCTATCAGCACGGGCATGGCTGTAGTGAACTTCCATGGGGCCCAAGGCAGGTTGTGATTTACCTTTCTACTACTCCCTCTGCACAAGGCAGTTCTCTGTTTCGTTCTCTCTCCTAACAAATTCATCTCTGCCCATACACATACACAACATGTGGCTTTTCCCTTCCACAGTGTAGTAGCAGTTCACTTGTAAAGACCTGCTTCGTCCTCCTCAGAGCTTCAACAGCTGGGAGCAGCCTGCATTGCTGCTGTTTCTGAAGACAGATAGCTGAAGTCTGTTTTCCCCCATGCTTCTGAAGGTCTTTTTCCATCACCCTCTTTCTGTCTTATCTGAAAAGTCACATCATCATCCATGGATAAAGTTTATATGAATTAAACATGAAAGAGGAAGGATGGAGATGTGTACCTTTTCCCCCCTTCTCTGTGATGAAGCCAATGCTAATGGAAAAAGAACTTCTCTTGACCATCCTGTTTGTTATTGGGGTCTGCCTGCTTAGGAAACTCTTGGGCTGAAGGGAATTAGGAGAGGTTTTCTGATCTAAGCACAAGCTTGAAATAAACCTGTCCGTAYGTCTGCTAGTAATGTCAGAAGGACCTTCCTTTTTTTCCTGAACCATGGTGACTTTTTTTACTCCTTTGTACTTCGGGAGGAAAGGACAAGTTTTGCTGCTTTCTCTTCTCTTGAGTGCTGGCTGTGGCTGCTAACCTGTGGTGCAGTTTCTTAGCCACAGATATTAAAAATATAGCACTTTGAGTCTGTCTTGACTCAAATTCTTATTTATTTTGGTCTTACACTTAACTGCACTGTTGTAGGAGAAAGAGAAAGCTACTTGAATTTCCAGAAGTACTCTCAAATTCCTCTGACCAGAAGACTTGTGGTGGATGTCTTAGGGTACTAGCAAGATACCTATTTTCAGTAGATATTGACAGACCTTGTATGGAGATTTCTGGAATAAGGTTTTTAGTTCTTCTGAAACAAGTGACAATAAATGTTCCTTGACTGTTTGTACAAAGGTAATTTGACTTCCACATGGTAACTTACACTGCTGTCTGACCTCTGCATGTACTTTGCCTCCCTCAGATGATTCTTTATTTGAGAAATCAGACAACAAACATCATGGCAGTGATGACTTAAYGACTGCTCATGAACTGCATGTCCTGCCATTTGAGTTACCTATTTCTTGTCAGTGGTTTGAACCAGATGCAACAGCTATGCATTTTTTCCTTTGTAACCGTGAGGAATAGTCATCATGTGTCAGTTGTGATACTAAGCTGAACTGCAAATGTTTTGCTTGGCAACTGTTGCAAAGGAAAATTGTCAGGCAACAGCAAAATTAGGAAGGATGAGTATGGAAGGCACTCTTTGTAAGAGATGAGCTGTACCCTGACGTGTTATCTGTGACTAAGTGATTTGGCATTTTCTTACACAAACGTGTAAGAATATGAGTGTTTATGAATAGGCATCAAAGCAAGTTCAGTCTAATCCCCTAGGTTTGTCAATGCTCTTGCTGGCCTGGCTTTCTGTGTATAATAGGTATCTGTAGGCAGCTTACCAACTCAAGACAGCGGGGTTGAAGAGCTTGACATGGTGGTAACTTCCGCCACCAATCCTTAGGCAGCGATGAAGTATTTGAGTGGCTATCCAGCCATGGTAACTGAAGAAAGCTGGTTGGCTTAGTCATTCTCCATCATAAAACCATTCTCTTTCCCCTAAAATAAATGATGTAACTGAGAGGATTGTGACCAATACTGTATTTGAGTTTTCCCTTCTGTGGGATTACACTGAGGTTGATGGTGATGTGAGCACGAGTGTGGATGAGGTACTGGTGTGTCCRCTCTTGAATACAGAGCAAGACAGGGCAAAATGACAAGTGACACCATATGGTGTCTGCATAAGGACTTTCTCAATAGTATTGGCTGTGGAACCACCTGAACGGAGGGTGAATGTAGTCGTGTATAGGTGTGCCCATATTGTAGAGAACACTGCGTTTAAAGTCTCCATGAAGGGGGCCAATCCAGTAGTCTTCAGGCATAGAGTCTGAAATAAGAAATCGGTACTAAGCTAAACAACTGCTTTAAGCATTTATGCTAAGCGGTGTCTGTGTTCACATGTCTCCTGCCCTTGCTGCTTTAATCTTAACAAGAGACTGTCTTAGGAGAGGCATATGAGTAGCAGTTGGGTATCAGAATACAAATACTGTCAGGGTAAGAGCACTTTCATTAGGTGTTACTTATTCATGGGAGAAATGATTAAAGGCAAAAGAAACCCTACCTTGAACTGGCACACATGCACCTCAGAGTATGTGGGAGACTTTCTACTGGATTATATGTGAGAGGGTGCTTGACACTTGTCTTACAGACTATTTTTTATTTGATTATTAAGTTCTATGCAAAAAAAAAAAATAGATTAAAAAGTTTTGCAAGGAAGAATCAAGGTACATCTTAGTAGTAGTCTGCCCAGACTGCTTGCCCAGTCTTGAAGTGAAGATTTCGTTTTTCCTGGTATTCTGCTGTTGAAGTCAGGTTTTATAGTGCTTCTGTTGCCGTTTCAGGCCAGGGCTCAGTTGGAACCCAGAGCATGCTCTCCTCAGTACCTGCCCTTTCTTCCTTGCCTGTCTCAAATGTACATCATGTGGCAGGGGGAATTGTCTTTTTCTTGGGTGACAACATAGCTCAAACAGAAGCTCTCCAAGTTGAGAGCTTCCATGTTTGAAACAGGCCGTGCAGGAAACTGTTCTCAGCAAGGTGTTACCTTTTTCTGAAATTTGCTTCCTACCTGAGTCCAGGATATTTCTGCAAGTCCTGTTCCTACTGGTGGAAGGATACCAGAGTCGATGTGGAAACAGCACCCATCACTGTGCTAGGTCTCAGCAGATCTGGTATGAGCACTGGTGCCACTTGCTGCACTTTGGACTTGCAGTTGTGTCATTCTGTCTGCCCCGTATGGGTTTTGTGTCCTCTTATCAGAAAAACTTCTTGTTGCAAGCTTACAAATAAGGGTGGAATCTCTGCTGCCTCATTCTACCCTCCAGTGAAATGTCTTGTGTAAATAATTTGCYTTTCCCTGGGCAGAGACCTCATATTTATCCTTAACATAAGGAGTGGGAGCCTCTCCAAGCTCATTCTCTGTTGTACCCGTGGGGTTTCAGTCATGGTAGTAAGGGGTGTGTGTTGCTCTGTTACAGAAGTAGTGCTGTAGCTGTTGTAGTTGCTCCCTCCTGCATCTCCTCCATCACCATGTTGATGAGCACAGCATGGAACAGGCCCTGGGGATTCTCCAAAACTACTGGAGGAGGCAGGTGCTGCTGGCAGGCGCTGGAGAAGCCTGTGCTGTTGTTACTGACTCTTTTCCTTGCAATTAATAAAAAAGACTGTTCTAAAAAAAAGAGTGCTACTTGGAAGCACCTGCTTTTCCAAAGGCTGTGCAGCTGGTGGAAAGCAAATGGTGTCTAACAAGAAGTGAATGGGGGCGTGTAAGCAGGCATCCTGCATGGCTCCCAGGGCCTGCGCAGTGCAGGTGAGAGGGTGGATTCAAATTAGATATAAGGAAAAAGATTTTTACAATGAAGCTGATAGAACACTGGAACAGGTTGCCCAGAGACATGTTGGATGGAAACATTCACCTGGAAACGTTCAAAGTCAGATTGGATGGGGCTCTGAGCAACCTGATGTAGTTGAGGATGTCCCTGCTCATTGCAGGGAGGGTGGACTAGATGACCTTCAAAGGTCCCTTCCAACCCAAACTATTCTCTGATTCTAGGCATCACAGAAAACAAGGTGCACTGTATCCTGGGGAATTTCTAGGTAAAAGTAGTGGTTCCAGCTACCCGTTTGCAAGTATAAAGCAGTGGGCATCCTTGTACTTTGTTCTTCCTGACAAGCCAGACCGCAAATGGTTTCCTGTGGTCAGGAGCCACATATGAGAGTTTCAAGAAGAATGTATGCCAGTTGGGGACCTTGTAGCTAAAAGAGCATACATATCAGATGAGATCAGAGCTTACTAGAAAGAAAAAAAATCTGAGGAAGGATATGGGTTAGAGATATGATTGCATGCATACTCAGTCTAGGCAAATAATGTGAAGTGATGGTTCACAGTGGTTTTGAATACCCTGTTTTATAGGGGGTGCTGAAACACTACTTTTTGAAGCAGCCCAGTTCTGAAATTCCACCCCAAATTTGTATCTTTGTAAGGCTGTTTCAAAACTTGTAATACACAAAGTAAAAAGTACCCTGTGCTTTGAATGGTTTCACTTTTGTGTGTGAGAGAAGGGCACCTCCCCATGCTGCCCTCAGAGCTGCTATTGTCACTGGTAGTTAA
The DNA here is from genome assembly GCA_018881555.1 of Amblyornis subalaris. Classification (NCBI taxonomy): domain Eukaryota; kingdom Metazoa; phylum Chordata; class Aves; order Passeriformes; family Ptilonorhynchidae; genus Amblyornis; species Amblyornis subalaris. Next base: position 918,208 of record JACAXG010000142.1, on the reverse strand, counting down.
TATGCAACCATAATGTCCACAGAAAGTCTAGGTTTCCACAATTATTTTTGTACTTTGACAATGTCTTTTCTAAGAGTGGCAAGGGAGGGGCAGGAAGAGAGACATTTCCTTTGTATTGCCCTAAAAGAGCTAAACAAACCAGCTGTAAGCCACAGAGTATTGATCTGACCTTCACTTAAGTCCAACTCTACGTAAAATCTGCTGTAAATATATGGAACAATTGCTGCATAATTCTATCTTGCGCTTTCCTACTGAACTGTAAAGCAGAAGTAAATTGAACTTCTCAAATGATTCAGGGAGTTTGCTTACAAAAATGTTTTTTTCTTGCTGTCTCGTTGTGCAGGTTCAGGACCTTGCTGTGCTCTGCATGCAGGTGCAGCATGGAGCTGGGTGCTCTTACTGTGATGTCCATAATTCTTGTTCATCCCGTTCTTTTCTCACCTGTACTTGCAGTCTCATGTCTAGGGTATTGCTGTTCGTTAAGTGAATGAGTTTGTGGCTCTTCCCTGTTTTGTCCCAGTTTACTTTGAATTAATTTAGCATCCAGTAAGATGTTTGTGTCGTTCCAATACAGCTGAATCCTTGGGGATTTATCACCAGTGATTTTTGTCATTATGTTACTCGCCTGTCTTTGATTAAATCTAGTTCTTCACAGCTAGGCTTTATAAACCAAAATATGTTTGCACCTGAATGATCATCTTCTTTTCCTCTTTCACTAGTAGTTACATCAGATGATATTTATGCTTATATGAGATTTTGTGTAACTCCCTGCTTCATTCTCTCCACAAGGGAGACTGGCCACTTTATGCTTTCATTTTCTATCCTCTAGAGAGTTTATGTTCCAGAAGAGCTACTTGCCTTTGAAAAGTCAATTATGTCAATGGGGAAARTAAGTCAAAAGTTGGGCAACAAAGAGGAAAGGAGCAAACTGCATGCTCATTTCTAGAGGTGTGGCAGGATGGGACAAGCCAAATAGATTTGTTCCTTACTTAGACACCAGCACACTGGTGCAGTGTAGGGAGCCAGAATTYGTTAGTACTGCTGCTTGCTGAATGGCTTGTTATCAAAGAATAAATAGGTTAATATTTGACTTTGGGGATGAGGCATTACTTTTCTAGAAGAGCTGAAACCAGTTAGGAATTGAATACAACAGTATATAGGAAAGCGTGCACTAGCATTATTTTGCATCTTTCAAGAACAGCACATTGCCTCTTTTGTTACTAGTGACTTGTTTGAGTTGCCAAAGGGCGACTGATGTTTAGTGGTGGTTGGTGGCTAAGGCAGCTTCCTAGAAAAAAAAGCCATACTGATAACCAAAGCAGCTGTGGGTTTTGATAGCCCAGCAAAGGTGAGAGGAGCCAGGGACACCACTTCCATGATGTTTCAACTTGATCCCATTTTAGTGGTTAGCCATGATCTCTTAAAGCCTTCACTAGGAAGGTGCTGTTGACTTAATGCCTGTGGCAAGTGCAGTCAGTTTAGCTGTACTATGGTAGTGGGCACTACTATGGTGGTAATGCAGCGGGAGCCCATTGTCTGGAGGGGCAGTACTCTGGCTGTTGTTTGCTCCTGCCCTTTGCAAGGAGATGTTATGTCCTATAGTAATGGATTTCTATTCCTTTGCCTGGGAGGCAAGGCCTGTGGTTGGATACTCATTTTGGTCACCTGGCTAGAAGCTTAGTGGATTGCCCTTGGCTCCACAGTTAAACTAGCTGCTTGGTGGGGCTTGCTTTGTGTTTATCAGGTTTGATACAGTTTTTGAAAGCAAGTGCAAAACACTTTGTCTAAATGGGAATTAAGCTCATGTCTTGATTCTACCACATCGCTCTTCAGAAGATAAACACCTGAAGTATGACTTATCTCAAGGATGGGGAAACTTTTCTAGAGCTGTGATTTCACCTGCAAGGTTCCATTTGTTCTCAGGTGAAGGGGTAGAGAAGGTGTGAGGGCTCCTGGTGCAGTAGTTGTAAAGCCCAGTCTCAGCCTTCAAGACTTCATGAAGGACACATGCTTCTTGGGGTGGTCGAAGCGTATGGAGGGCTGCTGAGTTCTCTGTTAAATTCAAGCAAGTAGGATAGAGAGGAAGACCAGCATACAGGCCCTTTAAGAATAAATTGGCAAAAGAAGAGCTCAGTATTTAAATTTAGTGCAGACGAAGAGGGAAAAAATTCCCTACAGCATCTGGTTTATATTACTGCTCTCTGCCTCAGTAGAGGGTGTGTTTACAGTGAAGTTCTCTGGTGCATAGCAAGRGGGGTGCTCAAGCTGTTTGTTTCTGGGGAGCTCTGATCTTGGGTTATGCCTTGCAGCCATCTCCGTGTCCTCTCTTTGGCCTCCTTAACTAATTCCATCTCAGATGTTGAGCAGAGTGGAGGGGTGCCCTGTTGGGGCTGAGGTGTCTGAGCACAGCACTCCAGCTTCCAGGGTTATCTGATATTGCTTGTTATCGTGGCTTCTTCGCATTTTGCTCAGCCTAGAAATGGAAGGAGATAGTCCCCCGATAATGAATTTATGCCGACATATGACCAGTGGCTATGTACGAAGACTAAAACTGCCGATCAGTCTGCGTCCCAGCTATTTTAATGCTTTGAACAGAGCCGGTCACTTCAGATTTTTCTAAATGCAAGTCTGAAGCTCAGCTGGGAGGTGGAAAGAGCAGAAGGATGGCTGGGTTTTAGTTGTGGTAGAATTTCTATTTTGTGTGTATGTGTTTTGTTTATTAAAGCGTGGTTTGTGGTCTCTGAGCAGTTTCAGCAGAGCCAAAAGGAAACCTGAACTAGTAGCAGTAGTGGAGCGAGCTGCTCATCAGAAAGTAGCACAGCTTTGCACAGGTAGTGCTTTGCACAGACCTGTGGTAACCTGTGCAAGTGCTCACCTCCACCAGTTGCTTGTGCATCCTRTAGTGTGCCTCTTTAAGGACTGACTGCACTTCTGGTCATGAATTCTGTAAAAGTACAGTTGGACTCACAATGAGCTCCCGTGCTCTGGCAGACAGTGGGGTTAAAAATTAATTTGATTTACATATCACCTGATAATATATCTTGTATTGCAAGATTTAATCATGTTCAAGGTTAAAATACAAATTTTTTTAGACCTAGAGCTGTGGAAAAAATAATTCCTTGCCCACAAAGCTAGTGATCATTTCAGTGTCTGTTATTTGAAACTTTTGGGAATAGATGCCATATGCTTCCAGGCAGAAGGAAGAGAAATGGAAAATTCTATATTTATATTCATGTATAATAAAGATTTTTCATATGGTCATTCTCTCCAGCTGCTTCTGGACCAAAGCCTGTTGCCACCACTGCCAGACCAAGATTAAAACTTGTAACACAAATAAACCCTTTGCTCAGCTATTTTTGCAATTTTGCTCGTGCAAGAAAACACAAAACTAGAGCCCACCTCCCCTTTTTCCTCCTCCTGTTCTGGAATGAATCAGAAGCAGTTATCATCCTGCAATTTTCATCAACTCTTCTCTTTAAACAGTAGCAAAGGCAAATAATAATTAGTCTTTGCCTGACCCCATTCAAATTGGTCACCTCAACTATTGGTCATCTCCCTACAGGTGAATTGAAATTTAAACCATACCCATGCCTCTCTGCCATCCTTTTTCAACAAACCACCATCTTTTGAGCTGCCATGTTCACTTCCCAGTGACTGTCCTAGAGACAGCCTGCTATCACTGTGTTCAGGAGCTGCACAATTGATGGCAAAACTGGCAGCACTGTGTATGTGCCCTGTTCCTTGATGATGCTTTGGGGAATGCTGGTATGTAGGCAGCTGTTCAGCAATTACTCAGTTGTATCTGTGAGGTGGTTTCCAAAGGGAATTGCATCTCCCACGATGTGCACCCATTAGACTTCACTGAAGTGCCATCCTACTTGGTAGCTTATTGTGGACAATTCCTTTAAACAAGTTCCTGCAGAGCAGAAGAAAATGGGAGCATAAAGCATCTGAACTACAGCTCCCAAAAAACATCACAACTTCACCGCCGAAGCAAAATCCTGCAACTTGTAACAAAATATTTTTATTATATGCACCCTTGCTGTAAACAGACCCTTTTATGTAGAGCAGAAAAAAGCCCAAATTGTCAGAGCTATCATGAAACTCGCTTTTCTAAAAATGGGGAATTTGCAGCTATCAATTGGGAACACTCAAAATTTAAGAAGAAAGTATATGTGGGTATGGTTAGGGTTGAAATGGAGCTACAGTAAGCAAGGGAAAATACTAACAAATAATGTAGAGTTGTCTGTAAAAATTTACTTTTAGCTTTGATTCTGCTGGAGTTTTACCCTTCTTCTATCTTTCCTGTTTCCTGAGATATTTGCATTAATGCACAGTATCTTGGGACATTTGTCATGGCAAATAAGAATTGTTCCAATCCTCTTTGTTCCAGCCTAAAGCGGGTTTTAGAAAAAAAGAGAAAAGGCTATCTAGCTCTTTTTATGAGGAATAGCTAAGACACCATAAACTCAGAGGTGCATTCATTTTCCTTGATGAAAATACAAGATTTTTTTTCTCTCTTCCAGTCCTCTGCCCATCTGAAGGCTCATCTTAGCAAGGGGAAACATTGGAGTTTTTTCTCTCATCCCTTAAGTGAGCTTTGGCAACAGTGCTAATGTTTTTATACCCAGAATGTTGCCTTCTCCAGTCTACTGAAGAATGCACCTTTTATACCAATGGCTTTTCCTATAAATGGAAAGGCTTTTGTATATGTGTGGAGCACAGTGGTAAAAAAACCCCAACAGAGTGCTGGCACTCACCATTGAGTTTACATCATCTGTCCTCTCTTGTGGTGATCTCTTTGACCTCATCTCCTAGAAATGAGCAAATGCAAGAATTTGAATGTGTCTGTGGCTAGGGCTTAAATCACACTCTGTCCTCAGCCATTGAAGTTGCTACAGATCCAGCTCCTGCCTTCAGATTTTTCATGTGCTTTCTTGGCTGCCCTGTGTGCCAGTTTCCCCAGCCAGACACAGTAGAGTGGTGTTACTAATATAGGTTACATTTGGGCTTGTCACATCTTTTCAGAGAGTGACTGGAGCAGAGCATGACTTTAACAGAAGGCAGTCCTGGSCCAAGTCCCCAAGTCCTTATCAGTCAGTGGAGATGTCTGTTTGCCTAGGGCATCGATGCTGGGAGTTGTGTCCCTCATGTCCCTTTGTGCTCTTTCTCTCAGAGAACATAGTTTGAAGCCTCCAGCAATTTGAGATGGAAAAATAAAAACAGCAAACATTTCCTGATGGGCTGAACTGGGTGGTTAGCAGTGTTTTCCTCGCAGTTCCTTCTACAGTGCATTTCCTGCTATGTTCCCTTAGGTTTTCCTGTCATCAGGATGGTGAAAATCTCACTGCTAGGTTTAAAAAGAGATCAATCTTTTTCAGACAGTATCTGGAAAAGTGTTCTATGGGTGTGCTTTTAAATAATGCAGCAGCTCCTTGTGGCTCCTTTGGACTTGGTTAGAGTCGTCAGACTTCTGTCATTCTGCCACTCTCCCCCACAGTGCAGGGCCTGAACCCAACTCCCTGCAGTCAGTGGAAACATTCTCCTTGGTAGCCTTTGGGTTAAGTCCAGACAGTTTGCTGACTGCCTTCCCAGGCTTTACCTAGGGCAGCTATTCTAACAAGTTAAACACCCTCCCAAAGTCTTGCAGATCCCTGGTGCACGTGTCTCTAAGTTTCACTTCTTTTTTTCCTTTTCATAAAAGTTTTGGAAAATTAGACTATAAACCTGTAGCACAACCTTTTAAAATAATAACAATACTAACAGATATTAGCTCAGAGCTACTGTGCTAGTGAGAACTGGAACTGCCTTTGTTAATGGTTCGTGTTGAATAAAAGATCAAAGAAAGAAGAAAACAAAAATACCCAACAAACTGGAATGTTTCTCTTTTGCTTTTAATCCTTGATATCAGTCCCACATCTGACTTCGTTTAGATAGTGTTTCTTGCTTTGATAAACTACATGAACAGTCTCAAGACAAAATAATTAAGATAAAAATAGATAAAAATATGAGGTTTTGCTCATGGGATCATGAAAGTCTTTAAAGACTACATCCCCTTAAAGTTAAGTCATATTGTCCTCAGATTCCCAGCCTGAATTCTTGGTGGCTGTGGGCAGTGCAAAGGAGCATGAGTTTGGAGCCAAGGCAGCAAATTGAAGGAAGCACGGGAGAGTGCTGTGCTGTCCTCAGCCAGGTGTAATGTTGGGTGAGCCAGCATTGCCTCCATCTCAACGCAATTGCTGGTCTGTTGGGATGTCTGAAACACTGAACCACAGCAGTCTGGAACAAACAGCTCCTGCTCTTATAATGCCCTATCATAGTTTTTAATCTTCAACTGTCCTTTTTTTTTTTCTTACTTTAAGATCTCCATCCCGGCCTGAACACAACATGCTGGGAAGACCTGATGTGAACTCCTCTTCTGTGCCCCATTACACTACTGAGCCTCAGTTCCTATGTTTGCTGTGTACTAGTATCTCCAGGGGGCTGTGCCCTAGGCCCATGTTACAGCTGCTACAATAGATAGCCATTGCTAAGCTGTGCTTTACTACCACTGCTGTTTCTGGTACCTTGGCTTGGACACTCTACGCTGTTTTTCACTTCTGTCCAGGTGTACCCACAGGCTTGGCATGGATCACTCAAAGCACACCTCAGTACCAGTCAGGGCTATATATGGTGCGTGAAGATAGGCGATCCCATCACTTGCAGTGCATGTGGTGGTAAGTCAGTGCTAGAAGCTTGCAGTGGCATGCAGATGCCTTAAGGCCCATGAAGATGCTCACTAATTAGACCCCTCCTTGGGCTGTGATGTACACTGAGAAATAACTTGCTATTTGGTGCTATTGTAGACAGTTTAAATCCTGTTGTATCCTAGCTCTTAGATGGCATATTCATGCCTAAGCACAGAATATGTCTTAAGATTCCAGAAAAGACCATCTTCATAATCTCACCACCCACAGTAGCTTTAGCACTTTTGGTATCCAATTAAAAGTAAGTCACGATGCAATTCGATTTTAAATATGGCCATTACCTTAATAAATACTCTTCCCCGCGACCACAGGACACACAGACACTGATCTATATCCATTTTTGTTGTTCTTAGTGGTTTCATTTAAACTATAAGCTGGTTATTTAAACCATAAGTGAAAAAAACGTTGAACCTACAACTGTGCCAATATGTGAGCCCACCCAAGAGTTAAAGCCTGGGAGGTGAAATGCCTGTGGTCAACTCCCAGTAAATTCACTGAGGATCTGATCATCCTGACACTGTTTGTCTGTGCACTGTTGAAGGCCTGCAGGTTCAATTAGACATGGAGTGGACACATTGGCAAGCTTGTGCCGCACTAAAGACTTACCTTCTCTTCATGCACGAGAAGGTGTAGATCTCAGTTCCATTCCAATTGTCTGTGCTGGCTTTACAGAGGTAACAGCCGTAAAAGGTGACAACTGCTGCTGCTCTGTGTATGTGAATGAAAGGAGCACATCTGCTTGGGAGTAGATGGAGGAGCAGCTCCACCTTTTCAGTCTCTGTTGTTCTGTGTTGCAGGGGTGGAGGTGGGAGGGGGAAGGGGTGCCCAGGTGGTCCCTTTCCAGAGTTTCCAAGGTGTAGTTCTGTATTTTACATTTTAGAAGACATTTACTGCTGACATGGGTTTAGCGGTGAGACTTTTTTTGCAGTGCCTTTATGTAAACATTCAGTACCTTGCCTTCACTCAGATCAGTTAAATCATTTCATCCAACAATAGATGTGACATTCCCTACTCTGACCTGACATTTCGTTTATTCCAGAATCGCTGATGAATCTCCCATGCAGCTCTCACACAGGCTGGCAATTATCTTACATCTGAATAATGGCAACATTCTTTATTTTCTGACCTCCATGAAGCAATCCAATCACACTCACCCAAACAGCTGCAGCAATAATTTTTGTCATCCATCAGTTTAAAACATGCCTTTCAGTTCATATCTTCAGTAGCATCCCTTTCCTCACCTTATTAAATATGAGGTACCTGTCTTTGTTTTCAAGCCCTATGTCACCTCTCTTCGTATCTCTCTGCTGTAAGATGTCAGCTCTCGCTTCTGTCGGCCCTTGATGCCACTGACTGCTTGTTGCGTTTTCAAACGAATGCTTTCTTGCTCTTGTTTGTGCTGCCTCTCTCACTTAGGAGTTATCTGCTATAGACTAGTACAGTTACATTGTTTCCCCTACATTAGGCTGCCAGCACCAACTGCATGGACCAAACTAGAGCAAAATGCACCGTGGCAGCGGGATGTAGCTGTTGCGAACAAGGTGATGGTTCCAGTGATTGGAGAGTGTGGGGGATTCAGTCCTGCAGTCTTGCATAGGAGGCTGCAGTTCAGACACATTTGCTTAGCTTGTAGGGGTTGTGAACTGTTTGTTCCTTTTTCAGATAGGATCAGTCTTTTTGTGGATCAAGTCTCCCTTTAGTTTACTATGATCTTGATATAGAAAATGACAAGAGGTAGGCTGTGGGTGTGCTGAGACCACTGCCAAGCACCCTGACAGTGCCTACTTGTTTCCACCCTCATCTCCGAGTCTCACATTGAAGTGCTTTGGAGCACAGAGCAGCTTTTCACCCTTTGTGTGGTAGTTCCTAGCACAGTGAGATCCCTACGCATCTTCAGGGCCCTTACTTCTTTGGTAGCATATGTGAATCACAGTCATCTTGTCCCAGGAGCTATTTCTTAATTTTGGAAAATCCCATTTCAGGTGAATGATCTTAACAACTTCACACCTTGTTCAAAAGGTGGCTTCTCAGAGCTGGGAATGATGTGTTTCACAGTTGCAAATGAGTGTGAGAGCTCTGAATGTTGACAGCACATTGCATCAGGGACAGTGATGATGGCCAAGGGGACAATTGTATCCAAAAATCTTACTTTTTTTCTGTGTGTTTTAGCCAAGAGTTGGTGTTACTGGTGATGGGAGTGAAGCCCAAATGCATAGTACATCTGTGCCATGTAGCTTTCTGTTCGATATAGGTATCCTTTCTGATTCTTTGCTCTTTGACAGGAAGCTCTAAGGCTTCATGCCAAACACTGCTTTGGAGACCCTTTTTCACTAGAAATGCAGTTTCTTTTACACAAAACATTTGCCATCGTCCCTTAGAAAACCAGATTATTTCAAGTTTTTTCTATGTTCCAGACCTGCAGAGTCCCTAAACTTCTCCCAATGCTTTCTGCTAATTTTGCAGCATCCATACAGAGCAGTGGGCAAATACATTAAGTTGTTTCAATTATTCAACCTGTTTACTTAGCTCTGTATTTAGAAAGCCTGGATAAATGAAGCTGTAACTTCCTCTTACTCCCTTCCCCTTTATCAGCAAAGTAAACAGCCAAAGAAGAACCATAGAAAAAACACCACCTGTGAATCCTCCCAGGAAGCTCTGGGCAGCTCCAGATGTCTCTGAACCTACAATGCCGAAGGGCTTTCAGCCTCATCAGCTCCTGCACTGCTCGCTTTGGGGACTTAGTATAAACTGATAGGCCCCACACATACTTCTCTATGGCAAAAGCAAGACAAATCTTCATTGGACCAGTTGTGTTTGTGTCTGCCTGTGAATCCACTACAAGAAAGGCACTTCCCTGACCTGCTTTGAGTTGAGAGAAGTCTTGTACCTTTGGCCTGTGCTCTCAGACAGGCCAGAGCTGGAGCAGAAATGTATGTCCTGCTTTGTGTTACAGTGCCATATGTTCTCTGTCTTCCCCCCCAGCCTCTTCCTGGGACCAGGTGTGGGCCTGCCATCAGGGACATAAGGCTGCTCGTGCAGGTTTTCATCCTGGTGTCCTGGCCCAATCCTGTGCTGAACAGTTGGAGTTCAGCCTCCACGAATTGAACAGTCTGGCTTTCAGTGGTTTGTTGCCACTTTTCAGTCTATAAATAGTTGCATCCTGGTACTTGGTAAAGTGATTTCTTCCAGTGTATCTTCAAATGCCATAAAGCATTTGGGACACTCAGCATATAAAACACGGAGACAAGCTCTGTTTAATTTTTGTTAAGAGAGAGCTTGAAGCGAATTGACATTTATGAGCTGATTTCATAGGAGAAAGACGAGTATAATGAAGAGTCTTGCTAGTCTGAGCTTCATGATAAACTCTAAAAGACCTTACTTCTAGCCAGTTGATAACCTTGTATAGTTTTGGGATTTTTTTCATGGGTTTTACATGTCTGAAGGCTTCTTGTCTTTTCCTAGCTATTAGTGCTCTTTGGTAACTCAGGGATAAAGAGACCTTATACTTTACTGATCTGAAATGCCAGCCAACTCATTGATTTAATGGTCAGTAGCTTTCAAATGCCAGAAGCAGATTCTTCTTGAAATGGTGCAGTTCTGTAGCAGAAGTGGAGTGAAAGCTTGAGAGGCACAAATGTAGAGGAGAACAAATATTTACCCTGTGTTGGACCGGAAGGGTGCTGGATTAAGATTTCTGCCCTCACCACTTTAGCCTGTTGTCAGCTAATAAAAGGGAGTGTTTTGACTCCAAAGCAGTTAATACCACGCCAGTGGGAAACCAGTGGGGAACRGACTTTGGGTTTTTCTTTCTTTTTTGCCCTGTCTTCTAGGATATGAGAATTCAAAACTGTGCAAGACACTGAGAACTGTATTCCACTGAGCAAAAATGAAAACTCCTGTACTGAGTTTACTTGGTGCTTCTTTCAGGTGATGTGTTGCTGATTTATTGACAGTGTCCAAAAGGATGAATTGGCTGTCGGGAAGAGTTTATTTTCCCTGTGCAGCAGTTCCTAGCTCCTCTGGACAAAGAGAGACTTCAATGGAGAACTTCACAGTGCGAGTGAGATCCAAGCTGGCTTATGCCGTTACACTTAGGGATGGAGCTCTTACTGCTGTAGTGTTCTTCTCATCCTGAGCTGCAGAGAAGGGTTTTGGAAAGTGGCTAAAAAGTAGTGACTGAGTTCTGTTTTTCCAAATTGCAGAGGCTGTGCCCTGGAGCTGGTAAATGCAAGTAGACTTACARTTTGGCTTTTCACCTTCAGTAAGTCCTTGTGCAGCCACCAAGTGGTTCTTTAGGTGGGTGGTGGTACTGCACAGTACAGTGTAATGATACCTCCCGTTTCCAGGGCATAGCATTTTACAAGTAGTGGGGGCTATATTTTGTCTTTCAGCTTGGARCTCAGCAGGTGCAATTAAGCCAGAACAGGACATTAGCACTGATGCTAGTAGTATTAAACTCTGTGGAGGTGGCAAATTTGTGCTGCGAGTGTCTGTAACGATACCTTGTGAATATCCATTTAATTTCTTCAGCCTTTCTAAAATGCCAGCTCTATTGGAAAGCAAAGCTCTTCATTGTGCAGCATTCATCTCATTGAGCATCGTACCTGTAATTCTTTGCAGGTCAACTGCTGATAGTGTAACTTATCAACACAAACCCAGCACTTTGAACTACCCCTGTGTCCTGGAGACTGGGCTTGGAACATAAATACCAAAAGGGTTTATCAAATGCCGTTCTTCTTTTCAGAATTGTAATGTGGCTTCAAGTGCAAAGCAACATGCAGTGAAGTTATTTCAGGTTAGAAGATGAAATTGGAGAGTATGGCAAATGGTGACTTTTCTCTTAATTCAGGTTCAAATAAAAGGCACTTCGGGTGGCTCCCAAAGTGTACTTGTGATGAGGTTTGTGTAGAGGATCTGCAATACCTAGAGCTCCCCTGCAGGGAGAGGACAGCCATTTTTGAGTATTTTTGGGCATTCTAGCAGACATCCAAGTACGCTAAGGAGTAATCCAAGAGGTGTAGTATACTGAAGTAGGGCTGTAGTAGGTCTGCACTTCCTCCATCACCATTAGAAACCACTAATACGTATGTGTATAAAGCTTCTGTCACTTGCAGCACGTGGGCACAGAAAATATTCAATGCGCCAGTTGTACCTCATGAACAGCCCTTTTAATGCCCAGCTTTCTTCACTAGGGTTGTTGGTGTGATCTGTCATGTCCAGCCATGGCCTTTCTTGTGCCAGGGTGATGACAGGATCTAGGATTACTTTGTAATTACTCCCCAATTAAATGAGCACCTCCTTGTCAGCTTATATCACAGACTTGTGCAGAAAAAGAAGCTGCGACCAAGCCTGTCAATTGAGTCTGTGTTGAGTGTGGGGAGGGTGTTAAACAGCCACCCACGAGACCCCAGCATTTCTTCCAAGTGCTTTAAGATGTGAAAGGAGGATTCAGAGAAGGGGGTGCCACAGAAGCTGTCAGAGCAGTAGCATTAGGAAAGGGAAAATCGCATGAGACCCTGCGAGGTAATGCTGGTAATGAGTTGGTGCTGAGTGAAGAGAAACTGGAACTGGATTGTTGGGATTTATTTTTCATGGCCTACCCAGTCTTTCAGTCCCAAACCTTCCAATTAATAAGCAAATGATGGTGTAATCTGTCTGTTCAAAGGGCAAGAGAGAGATATTTGTGGTGTCTGTGGGTTAGCATCCTCCTTAATTGATACAGTATATTCAGCTCCCAGACTACCAAGGTGGAAAAGATCCCATTACAGGGCAGCTGGAGTGCTTTATTAGTAATCCTATTACTTAAAAAAAGCTGTGTGCACAGCAGTTTTCTGCCTGCTGTAATAAACTATTAGATGTTATTAGATGATTGCTTCAGTCCTTGTTTCAGATAATTTTATTTAAATAAAATTCCTTACAGCATGCACTTGGCTGTAGAATTTGTTGCAAGAATCAGCCGATCTGTCCCAGCACTCCTGGAAGGAATGTGTGGCGTTGTAGTAAGCAGGAGCTGTGGAGGGCCTTGCTTTCAGGCCACTCAGGGAATGCAGCCTGGCTGTGCAGTCAGAAGCTCAGGTGCACTGCTTGCTACATGACTCGAAGAAGTGCAGCACTTGCAGCTGGGTAAATTGATTCTGTTTTTCAGCTGTGTATGAAGTATTGTTTGAATATCCTGCTTTCTTTTCTGGTGACTGAAAAGGGAGTCTTGCTGTCATTTCCCCTACAACACAAGAAGAAAGCCTGGGGTAGCACCCATAGCTTTCAGATGACTCAAGACCTCACTTTGCAGTAGACGTGTAGACAGCATAAAACTGTGCTACTAGGCTGAGATTTGTGTGCTAGCAGCTTCATCCCCTTCTTAACAGGAGCCAGACCTTTGTGGACACATCTCAACAGCAGAGCCGTGTTGAAATACTTGATTAAAATTCAACCCCCAGCATAAACACAAGGAAGGAGGATGCCTTCTGTGAACACTGCCTCCGTTTGAGCATGGTGGTGGTGGTCTGGAGAGGCAGTGCTCCAGTGAATTCTTTTGCTTAAGTCAGACCTTTCTTCTGTCAGAAAGGAGCCAAGCAGCACTGCTCTGGCTCAGTTACAGCTTCTCCAGGTCTGTAATACACTTACAAATGTGGCACTCTCTTGGCTGTGTCAGAAAGTTTACATTCACCCATGGAAAGCAGAGCTGTGTGGAAGAGTGATTTAGCAAGGAGAGAAGTAACGATCATTTGGAAAGGTCACATAAAGCTGGAATGTCACTGTCACAGCCACAAAGGGATGCAACTGCCCATTTATTTTTTTTTAATATCTGTCATTTATGTGGTTGTGGTAGCTTCGACATTTACATTGCTGAAATTGCTCAGTGGCTGAAGTGCCTTATGACTGTTTTCTTTCAGCAAAGAGCTCTCTAAATCTGCTCCAAGTGGTATCAGAGCACTGCTGCTTTCCTGGCAGAAACATTCTTTAAACTTGAAAATGTTGACTTACTGTCCTGCTTCCCTAGGTTTCAGGATCTTTGCCTGAGCCACTTTAGTACAAGAAAGGTACTCTGATTGCAAGGGACAGTGTGGAGGGGAAAGGTTATTGGCTTTCAGGAACAAAAGCAAGTGTTTGGGAAGTGCAAAGAGTACCGGAGAGTGCATGTGTGTATGCACAAGTAATACAGGTAGGTTTGCAGTTTGCAGGTCTGAGAGATACCTGCAAGGACCTAGATGAAAATGGTATCTCATGAGAGTTTTGGCTGTAGGACCTCTAGCAATCACCTGGCTGTTGTTTTTAATTAACTCATGGCTGGGCAAGAGTTAATACAAGTGATGAAGCAAGGACTTTTCACGGTGTGTCGGAAAAAGCGTGTGCGTGCCTGTTAAAGTAGGTATGCGGGTGGGCTTGTAGAGAATACCCCAACAGTAAATTTGCTGAGGCAGCAGAACAGTTAATAGTATTTGCTTGCTTTTAGTAACATTTGTTATTCTTTTTATTATCTGACAGGTTATATTGTGGTAGACTATGAAGGTGCTATTGTTCATGCAGCACCCAGCATGCAAATAGCAAGGGTTGCTCTTGATGTCAGGGATCTTGCTGATGAGGCTGGGGTGTAAAAAGAAAAAAAAGCTACAAATCATAGCTAGATAGGAGCAGGGAGTACAGAGAACAATGATGCAAAATGCATCCATGTACATGCAAACACACACGTGCTCCTTCATCTGACATCCTCCATTGTGAGCACTGAACAAGAGGCAGACAGACCTGCAGGGGTGTCCTGGCAATCTGTTGTGTCCAAAAATGAAGTTAGGAGTACAATATATGGAAAGATCCAAGGGCCAAGAAACACAGCTCAGTTTGCACTGCTTGTGCAGTTGCCATAGAAAATTTATGGTGTGAAGGTTTTGTGCTATTATTTAATGCTAAGTAGTTTTCCAGCTCTGAAATTTCCACAAGCCTGAAGATCAACAGACTATTTGTTTTCTTGTCTTTGGGATATGAAGTTAGAAGTAAGCAGGAGAATAATCTCCAGGCTTCAGTGTCTGCAGAGAGCAAGGAAGCACATCTGCTGCTTCAGAGCAGCTTTCCACCTGGCAGTGTATTTTTGCCCTCTGAACTGGGGTGCAAGTCACCTCACACCAACAAATGCAGGTGGGGTGTTTTCTGGTGTTTTTTTTCTTGCCTGCTCCCAGGGCTGAGCCTGCACCGGAAAGATGGCCGACTGCTCTTCGCAGCCCTTTCCACTTTCAAAAACTTGTTTGCTGGTGCCAGGCAGCACAGCAGGGCTTAGAAGCCACCCTGAGCCAATTGCCACCAGTAGCTGTGACTCAGGGCGTGAGGGGGAGCGGCTGTGTTGCCCAGAAGGTGGATGGGGTGAGTGGGTGGTTTCAGTAGGTTTCCTAGAATAACAAAAAGGATCCTGTGCAGACGCGTGAAGCCAAGTTAGTAAAAATGGCTCTGAACAAGACTGCCAGGATTGCAAGACTCAGTGGACAGCAAAAATTTCGTCTCTCCCTTCACTTGCTTCCCTCTACTTTTCTGACACATTTCTCCAGGCTTCTCCTATTTGTCTGTCAGATCTTTTTCCGGTTTACTCCTCTGAAGTAAGAAGATATTTTACCCCTCTGCAGTATATGCGGTAAATGCAACATAAAACTATTTTCTGATGATTATGTTTTGATAGATGTTGCTCTGGCTTGATCTGTGATGAATATAGTGTGTGAGTCCCACTGCGGTTATTAAAAGCATTCATAATCCTGCTTTCTTGTAAAATGGCCTGATGCATCCACACTAGGCTACTGTGTGTTGCTGTTCACATATGCTGTTGTGCTGCTCATGGTATTATGCTTGTTGGAGTTCATGTAGGACCTGAAGGATGCCTTGAGAAAATGTCTGCGTATCAGGGCGTTGTCTCATGGAAACTGTGTGTGCTCTATCTATTAACTCTTCATGATCTGTGTTCTTGAGAAGCTGAAGTTCTCCCACTCATGGCTATTGGCAATGTTTTGCAAAATTGTCTCACTTCAGCCTGTCTGACTTCTCACTTCAGCATGTCACCTCCTGGTGACATGGAGATGGCTCCAGTAGAGAAGCTGAAGTGCTAGCTCTGGGACTTTTGTTTCCTACCAAGCAAGCCGTATGTGACTCTTGCAGCAATAACTACTCTCACTGAACTAGCTATCCTGCCAGGCTTTRTAATAATGCAAAGTTTAGAAGACTTGTGGTTTGCATTTACCTTCATCTGTGTTTCTTGGAAATGCAGACCTGGTCTCTTCCACCCTCAAACCATGGAGAGGGATGCCCTGTTGAGCTCTATTGAGAGTATCAGTGATTTAAAGCATAAATTTCTGATCTGCTTTGAGCTGATGGAAAACAAAACTGAAATGACTTCTGGGAAGTCAGACAAGAAATAAAAGTACAGCCTTGTGGCCTGTGAGTTAGATCTCAGGCTTCCTCCTCAAGTGAACATGAATTTTGTAGTGTCACCCAGGGCCAGACACTAGCTCAAGGTATCTTGCTTTGTCTGCTTTCCAAATACAAGAAGAAGGTTCATGGGGATCCACAACCTTTCTGACATAGCTTGCTCTCATACTTTGGTATGTGATGATGGTGTAGCATTTGAAAGCATCTCTGCTCTCATTTGCCCTTCTGTAGGAGTTAAGTAGCCTGGCTGCGAAAGGGAGCCAAATAAATTAACCTCTCGTCTTATAATACAGCTCAGGCAGTAGAATGAAGAAAAGAGTGCCAAAAGGATGTACTTCAGGATACAGAGCCCTTTTCCAATTAAAACCACTGTTACTTGGAAAAAACCCACCACCTCTTTTACTTCTCAGGGGATTAACAATAAAAAGCAATAAAAGGTGCTTAATTAATTACTCCAAGCTTCCAAATCTGGAAGGAGAGCAGGCCATTTTGAAAAAAGAGATCCCAGACTTTCACAATACATGCATCCGTCCAAAGGGCCATTGCCACAAAAGTATTTACAGCTGCACTGTTATCCTGCTCCATCCCACAATCCCAGTGGAGAGCAAGGCCAGAGCACAGCAGTGTGGGAGGCTCAGCAGCTGTTGAGCAATGCTTTTTCCGAGGAAAGATTCTGCCACACTATTTGTGGTCTGGTGAACTCAAATGAGAGCAGGTTAGTAGTGAAAGCCCAGCTTTGAGACAGCTATGAACAATCCCTTTGCCATTTGGGGGTAATCTTTCTTTTGAGATCCTGTGCATGGTGTAAGTAGTAGTGAAGCATTTCTAAATTTGTGGCATACTGTGCTTGAGTATTAAATGAGTCCCTCCTTCTGTGGTTCCCCAGCAGCCTAAAATGGCATGGCTGCTGTGGTCCACTCCACCCTCCTGCTTGGCCCTTGTATGCCCAGTTTTCTCTTGCAGAGGCTTGTTATACTCTGCTGAACTGCCTCCATGCACTACTGAGCAGAAGACCAGCCTTAAGAAACTAAACAGTTCTTTGCTGGGTCAGTGAGTTGGATTGGCTCTAGGATCACATCTGGGAGAGGGAGGGAAGACTTTCCTTGTGGTAGCACTGAGCTTTTGGATACATTAATTTTTGAGTAACCTCACCCTTCTATTTAAAAAGTGATTGAGGGGTTATCAGGCTGTACAAAGGAAAGGGTTTACTTGGTGTGCTATTCAAACACTGTGAAACGCATTCATTAACACTTGAACAAACTAGTCCTATTTAAAAGACGTGGTTGCTACCATTTACTCTTCAAACAGTAGTTTTGTGTCAAACAGCTTCTGCATCTTCAGATTTGGCCCTTTGATTCACCTGTTGAAGTCTATGCCACACGGAGATGTCTTAGGTGCTTTGTATTTGCTTCTTGTGTTTTGACCATCACATGGTAGCACTTTTCTCTTTCAGCCCCCTTCACATGGTGCTCTTTTGAGATAATCCCTACTATCACATCTCTTGGAAGAGATGGTTTCTCCCTTGTGCCAATGGGCAGTGCCCAACATGCCCATTGTTCAGAGCATGGGCTTACAGATTGCAACCACGGACAATGTTTTGTCATCTCTTGTGGTGATACTAATTTCTGTCATATGAAAGGTACTTTTATCCTGACCACTCGAGGTCAGAAGGTGCTTTCAAAAAACAGTTTTGTTTAGCCTGCATACTAGTGGCTGTATTGTAGTTTGGACCTCAGTCTATCCTGCACTTCAAACTCATATTTTTATTCCAGTGATGATGCATGGTATCACTGAGTGGTGATTACTGAGTGGCTGTGATTTCTGTTATTGTGATGGCTGCAATGATGCTTCTGCCAGAGGCTCTCAAATAGTGGGTGTTTGAGGCTGTGCTAGACAGCAGTGTCACTAAGTAATAGTTGCTTATATCCTTTCTCGGACCTGCTCTTCTGCTGAGATGGGTAATAATATGATTATTCAGAAAGTGTTTACTCCTCCATGTGATGGGGGAGGGAAGGTGGGACAGTCACAGGGAAGGGAGGTGTACTTAACAGCTAGTCAGTGAGAATGAAGGCAACAGGACAGACACTACTGGGATGTGGTTTATGTGGCTGAGGAGCTCAGCATACTGTCCTTCAGTGTCTGTCTAAGGGCTGCAGTGTCTGCTGGGCATGGAGTATACCAGAGGCAGTTGGGCGAATAAGAATGGTTCTTTTTTTTTCCTCAAGCACCTCTCTAGAGACAAGATCATCTGGAATGCTGTTCTCTGTTCTGCTTCATATTAATATGTGTCATCTAACACCACTGGAAGTCCCTAGCAATCTGAGCACTTAGCATGCTTTAAAATCAGTTTCAAGGTATTCCAAGCCAAAGAGAAAATGAGAAGCCTCTCCAGAAAATCAGATGTCCTGAAGCTGTAAAAGTGGCTGTCTCAGGCTCCCTCTGCTAAAGAAACACCCTGCAACTTCTTTGGATATTTAGAGGTGCAAGTACTTGTGCTCCACAAGGACATCAGGTGGAGAGGTGATAACCTAATGAGCATTTGAACCTGTGTCATGGTACCTAGCAGCACTGCTTTCGTTGGGAACTGTTTGGTTTCTAGGAAGATAACTGACTGCTTTTTTTTTTTTCTTTCTTTCCTATGTTTTAGACATTTACAGCATGGTGTAATTCTCACCTCCGCAAGGCTGGGACACAGATTGAGAACATAGAGGAAGATTTCAGAGATGGTCTTAAACTCATGTTACTTCTGGAAGTCATTTCAGGTGAGAGAGGTTCTGTGTGGTGCTGCCCATGCAGGATACTGACTGCAAGGGCTGTAATGCTGCAGGTTTTGCTGGGATATAAGAACAGCTGCTTCCTGATTCAGAACAAATTTCTCTSTAATGGATATATGTCTCCAGCAGTGACCATTTTGGAAAGTACTCCAAAGCTCATGGCCTGTGCAGGCTGCCCACTGCATGCCTGCTCATGCTTCTTGGATTTTCTCTGCCTGTCAGGAATGCACAGCCTCCTTGTGAAGACCCAGGCAGTGGCTATTACTGCTTGGCAGGGCTGATGAAGCAGCTCTGGGAAATGTGGGAATGCTGCACTGGCAAATCATACAAAAGCCACATGGCAGTGGGAGTATGATAGAAGTTATTGGAAGAAGGGAGTCAAACCAGCAAATCTTCTGTGTCTTTCAGTTTCAGCAGTGACTGAAGTTTTTCCATTCTAGTTTCAATCTGAGCTCAGTGCTCAAAACTTCATGGGGAAAAAAAATCTCAAAGAAAAGTAAAATCCCAAAATACTCAGTCTGAAATAAAAGCAGTGGCATGAGCAAGTTAAGTCAGATTTGGTTTTACTCTGTGTCACAAATGTCCCACTGCTGGATAGATATCACAGGGATTATTTCATATAAGCAGTAGTCCCTTTTGATGTGCTCATGAAATAAATACCTTAGTAAAGTGTTGTAGGAGGCATTGAGAGAGGGTAAGACTGTACATATCAAACTGGGGTTGTATGCTCACAGACTTTGTTTTGATGGCTTCTGAGCCACTTACAGCAACGCAGTGTCTTGCATTCCTTACCTTGGTACATTTTCCAATAAAATGGCCATGATAGAAGCACTCAGACTGCCTTCCCTCTGTCCCTCCTTTTCTTTCCTTACCTTCCCTTTTGCCATTTTTTGCAAAGATTCTGTCAGTTTATTGTCAGTGTTTATCAGAAGTTATGAATATAGAATGAAACCTCAGGGGTTTTGCCCATGCTGCTGGTTTGGAAGGATCGGAGTTCAAAACACTATCAGAACTTCACAGCCTGCACWTTGTTTATCAGTGCCTGTAAGAAATGAAGTAGCAGAGTCCTGTTAGTTTATTTTCTGTATTTATGTTCCCTTGCAGAGGCAGGGCTGCAGCCTGGATGTTGGGGCAAATGGGCCTTGATAGCTTAGTTTCTAATCACTGAACTGGAAGATAGGGGAGAGAAGGATGTGTAGGAGAGGGCAGATGAGGCTTGGTGCTGAAGCAGGTGGTCTTGTGTCTCACGCTGCTTAATTGCCTTGCATCATCTCCCACTCTTCCTCTCTTGTTGTCCTCTTGGGAGCTCACTGTCAGGGTCTGTCAGATCTGCCTCAGTTTGGGAAGAAGCTAGTGGCTTCCAATTGCAGTGGTGTGGGCACAGCATGTACCTGTCCCAGTGCAGAGCAGCTCTGTGCTTGCAGCCTGCCGCTGGGTGACCAGTGGGAAAGGCATGTGCGGCAGCTGGGGACTGCATCCACCAGAGACTATGGTCCTTCACACACTTAAGACTTCCCTAGAGACAGCAGAAGCCAGAACTGCAGTTGTCCTAAGTACAGCAGCAAAAGAAGATAAATGAATGTAGCACGTGTTTTTCCCCATTTCATTTCCATCATTGGTGGTTCTATTATCCGTTATGAGCCCCACTGCTCATACAGACCCTCCTTCCAGCTGTCAGCTCCACTAGCTGCTGCTTTGGTCCGTAGTTGGGGAAGCAGCAGCCCCTATGGGGGGAGCTGCGTGTGGGGGTCAGGAGTGTCTTGATATTTGCCAAGGGCTCACCTGTATGTTTTTGCCATGGTTCCCACTTACCATCTGCCAAAACGGTGAGTCTTTGGATGGCTGTTAGCCCTCCAGTTCCAGCTTCTGGCCTTTCCTTTTAGCTCTTGGCTCCCACCTTCCTCTTCACATGTTTTGGGGGACTGCAGAGCTGCTGATGGGAATTTGGCACAGGCAGGATTACTCTGTGGCAGGCTGATCTCCTCTTATCCAGAGGATGATAGCCATAAGAGCTTTCAGCTATGAGGGCACTGGGTCAGCTTGGCTTACAGCCATGTGGAGCCGAGTGCCTCCTCCACCTGGACGGGATGTGTGGGAGTGAGGGAGCACTATCTCTCTCTGCCTCTGCTGCAGYGTGGCTGTTGCCACTCTGCCATGGCAGGAGGGATGGAGCCTGCATCAGGGAAGCTATTGGAGACCCTGTGGTAGAAGAGGGACTGCTGCTGGGACTGTGGGAGATCTATTTCGGGGCAGACCCTCACGTGTGTCCTTGGGAACACATTGCTACCAGGCAGCTAGGGCAAGTAGGAAGCAGTTTTCCCATCCAATGCAGTTTTCTAAAATGTGGGAAGCAGTGATGGTCTGCAAGAGGAGAGTGGTTCGGTTTTACTCAGCCTGGTGCCTTCTGGTGGTGAGCTGTGCTGTTGACAGGTCCCCTTTCAGCCTCACCAGAGCCTCTTGGTTCCCCAGTCACTGTGCAGTGGGGGAAGTTCCGTGGACTGTCCTGGGACTTCCTCATTGCAGGTCCTCTCCAGTTGGCCTCTGTGCCTGGAAGTAGCAACTGCAGCCCCTGTTAGAAACTGCCCCAAAAGATACACTTTAATTTTTCACCACATGTTGCCTTCCTCTGACAAAGCCATTTTAAAAATAACACTACAAGACTGAAAAAGGCTAAACTCACATTTAGTACTTTAAAAATAAAGTTACAAGGTGCTTTTTTCCTCTTCAAACAGACAGAGTCAGTAACTGAAAATTTTCCTAAACAAATTGGCAGTGAACAACTTCTATGCCAACACATCCTTGCATTGTTTGGCTTTTAAAGTACAGCCTTGGGCTAGTACATGAGAATCAGAGAATGGAAGCGAGTAGACCATTTTCATTGTCTCAGCTAGGAGAAGTACTGAGAAATAAAGCAATGATGCAAATAGCTGAAAGTAGAACATATTTCTAGCAGGCTTCCTTTTAACAGTCTACATCGTTAGTAATGTATGGCATGGAACCAGATGATGCTTTTTTCTGGAAATCTAAATCTGTAATAAAGAAAGTCTAAGTCTGAAAGAAATAGCCACTGGGTTTTGGTGTTTAAAAGTTCCCAAAGAAAGGATTCTAATCTGAGAGAGGTTTGCAATCACCATCAATTGCTAGAGGATCGTATTGCTGTCCGGGGGAACAATCCTGCTCTCCCCAGCCCCAGGGAGAGCTGTTCAGATGTTCTTCACTGTATTGGCATTGCACAGGCGGCCACAAGGTGAATTGGATCAGCTTGCTGTTCCAGCTGAAACCTAATCGCTTGTCTTTATTTTTCTTTTTGCAAGGCTAGTTTACAGTCACATGAACTGAAGAAAATGGCTATATTTTTAGCTGGCTCAACCCATTTGTTAACATTTGGCTGCATAAGTCTGCTTAAGTCTATTATAACATTACATGTAAAAATGTCATTGTGAAACTGTCACAAATAACTGTCAGAAAAAATGCTTCAGCTTTTCTTTAGAATGACTAGCATTATCCAAGTGCAAAAATAAAGCAATGTACTTGAGGTTGCATTAAAGAGAAAGAGTTGTTTTCTTTTTTAATCCTAGGAAGGAGGCAGTACCGTAAAATACATCTTTTTACTTAAATTGTCGGACACCGGTGTTTAATTTTGGAAATGAATCTGGTTTTATCCTTAAGCTTGAGAGGTAATGACGCCAGCTTACAGTAACCACTGAAATACTTCAAAAGGATTTTAATTTCCGGACTTTTTTTCTTTGTAGGGCATGGTTATGGAGATAGTATATTTTTCTCTGTTTTAGCTTTTCCTCACACCTGTGTTAGGAAACACGCCAAGTATGATTCTTTCTCACACTTAAACCTCAAATAAAGGTTTTGAGTCAGCTTGCATTGACTTAAATATTCAGTTCAAGATATAGCAGGATACTTTTGGAACTGAATAGGTCAGGTGGGCAATTACTTGCCTAGACTTGCCCATTTGATCTCTTTTTAATTATAACTTTTTTAAACTACAAAACCTGCTTTGGTTTTCTTTAGATCCTTTTTGTATTCTGGAGGTTGTGATCTGAAAGTGGATGTTCGCTTTTAATGTTGTGTCACATACAGGTGGTTCCTGAAATCTCATCTAATTATATTTTTATCTGAGGTTTCTTTGAAAAGTTTACCTGTCCAAGCTTCAGTTTGCTTGCTCTGAGCCTTGGGTTATTGTTAGTAAAAGTAGAGTGTGAGTGTAGTTACAGGCAGCCTATCAAGAAGGACATGACTGCACTTAGGGCAACTCTTTCAAATAAATAAGGGCGGAAAATGCTTTTCCAAATCTTCCAGCTTTGTTGCAGTCAGGAGCTGAGTGTTATCCTAAGACTGATTTCTGGCAGAGATTAACCTGTTCTTACCTCAGGGCTAGGCTGCTTCCTTCTCTGTGCCTCAATATAAACATTTAAAATGCATCTCTGTAAAAGACCTAGCATAGTCTTAGAAATACATCAAACTTAATGGGAAGGAGTTGAGGTTATAGTCCTCACAGTTGTAAAGCCACTTTGGCAAAGAAGTCACTTTATTTCCTGCTACTAGCAGTTTTGGCCATTCAGTGAAGAGACTAGAGAGGTAGGAGGTCTGAATCCTGGCTAGGGGAAAGAAAGGTACAAGATCACCCTCATATTTGATTGTGGGTGGTTCCAAGGAGAGGTTTCCTTTGTGAATTGGCTGTTGCAAATGCTGGAAGAGAGCTCATCACCTGTCTTTGTCAGGGAGAGGAGTTTGTGCTCTTTCCAGGCACCRTTATCTGTGGCTGGAGGAGGTTGGTTCCACTGCCTAGCTCAAGAGGGTTTTAACAGACCTTTTCACCTCTGATGCAGACCTACTCTGAAAAGGACTTGGCGGGTTCTCTGTTACCAACTTATCTGTGATGCAGCAAAAAGATGCTTTTCTGTCTGATTCTTTCTGGGGGTACTTGACAGTGAGTGTGGCTGTCCTGAAAGGATGCAGGGAGGTCTACTCTCTGCCGGGCTGAGCAGTGAGAGCCACAGCGTAGGAAACAGGCACCAGGGAAGAACAGGTTCAGAATTGTTTTCTGATACATTTTTTTTTCCTCTTTTCTTACTAGGTGAACGTTTGGCTAAGCCTGAAAGAGGCAAAATGCGAGTGCACAAAATATCCAATGTGAACAAGGCCTTGGATTTCATTGCCAGCAAAGGCGTCAAACTAGTATCTATTGGAGCAGAAGGTAAGGAAACCGACTGATTTTTCTGGGCCCAAACTGTGCTTAGCCCTTGCCTTTCTTTCATGGCTATGTGTCATTTCCCTGTGCACCTCCGTAGCCCTACTATGTTCTTGCAGAATAAACCATCGAGTTAAAGGTGGGATATAGTAGGCCTGTACTCTGGATTTAAATCCTGTTTTCACACCAAGCTGCCAAACCTGATTCCCACTTGGGATTATTGGTCAGGTCATCCTGCTTCTCTCCTGGTTCTCATGAGTTAAACAAAACTTTGAGCAGTGGCAAAAACAAATTAATTGAGATATTTCTTTCTCAAATGAAGACAAGTCTGAATTGAAGCATAGCAGCTATTTGTATTTAGCTCATTTCAGAGCTGCTGGGGAAGATCCCTGTTGCTGTAGGACATGGGTCAAAGCCAAGTGCAGTCCCCAGCCCAGGACAAGGACCCCAGAGGTTCTAATTTTTGGGGCTTCCAGGCTGTTTTTTATGCACTCTGGAAAGCTGCATGCTCTGGCTGGAAGCCTGTGTATCATTGTGTAGAGACCGGTGTGGGCAGCATCTGGGATGCCCTCAAGAACTTGCAGATCATGCAGAAAGCAGGCAGTTGTGTAAGATTTTTGTCTTTTTAGCTAAGATGGTGGGTATTTTATAGATATGTCACCCAAGACCCAGAAGGGCTTGTAGGTTTTCATGACGCTTGGTTTTCTCTGTTCTGGATCTGTGTGTAAGTCCTGCCTATGGATTCAGGTTGTCACTGTTGCTGTGGAGACACTCTGCTTCTATGATATTTCTAGGTTTGTCTTTACAGTGACCATGGAAAATGAGAGAGGTTTGTTATCTCCACCTTGCAGATGGAAATACTTGGTTTCTCTAGGGAAACTCATGACCCAGCCAGGAAATGAGCCCATGATACAGTTGGGGATGAGCATTCCTTCTTTGGGAAAGTCCTGGGGCTCCAGGGCTGAGTCCTGCCTGTTCTCAGCTTATGACGTCAGTGCAGTCTCAGCATACTGTCCCCACTTTCGGACTTTGAAGCATTCTCTTAGGGCATCTCCAGCCCCTGTACCCATCTGACAGTTCACTTGTTCCATGTCAAATCAAGCAGATTACCTCAGCCACTGCAGGTGCTTGTGTTTGCCTTAGCAAGACCTTTACCTCAACATACTGCTTTAACTTTATGGTGACTGGAATAATTTAAAACTAGTCTCAGGGACATTGCAGACACCTCTTTACTGTGTTTGATATAGAAGAGCAAAATGCAAGAGGTCAGTGGCTGAATGATACCAATATTTTGCACGCAAAACTTTTCTTCACATTTCTCAGCTTTTTCAGCAGTAACAACCTGAGGCTATTGTTGGCTGTGAGTGCTGTTTATGTAGCACAAATACATATCTGTGGTCATTTTGTGCCCTTATAAAAAGACTGATGCATCCAGTGTCTGATACAATAGTCCATATATATACAGGACCCTTCTCAAACTAGAAAACTAGAAGCTGTACCTGGACCCAGAGATGGACTACCTTAAGACAGCTCCTGTTCTCCAGAGTATGTGTAAACCCTATCTTTCTTGCTCTATTCTCCTTTTTTTTTCTTTTGATTCTGCTCTCCCTGGCACTAGTTTGCCATTTCCTCTTCTTCTGAGGGATTTTTTTGTTTTTGATCTCCGTTCCTGAGTCAGCTGTGACTGTATCCTCACAGCACTTAGAAATCATTTGCAAGTCAAATGATCTGTGACCGAAGATCACCGGGGCTCAGTTATTCAGTAGGGATTCATAGCAGTTATCCGGTTCAGAAATAGGCTATGAGGTGCCATTTTGTGACAGAAGTATGATTCACATCAGTCTGAATGGTGATCCTGACCTCGCCTGCCAAGTGTTTCCTGGCTTTCCTTTGTCCTGGTGCCTGTGCAGCTACATGGAGAATACATATGGTTTTCTTTATACTACCAAAGGCGGCATGGCACTGAAATTTAGACAGAGGTTATTTAAATACAGTACTTGGGCCCGTGCTGTGATGCCAGCTCAGGCCATGTAAGTGTGATCACAGCATGGACTCCCCCACCCCATTGCCTGCCCATGCACACAGACTAAGCCCATGTCTCTTTGGTTGTCACCAAGAAACATAACCTGATGCAGGGGCTTCTACCTGGCCCATCAGGTGCTTGGTGTGCAGTAAACTGCACATCAGCTATAAAAATGGGCTTTTACTTTGGGCTGCACAGCAGTTAATTCTGTCCATGAACGGGATTATGAACCTTCCTGAAGCATGAATTTTAGGGACTTGCTTTCAGACTTTTAAAAGACTTCATGCAGCAGCAAGGTAGAAGGTCAAAACCAATGAGTCAGTCATAATTGTGCACCAAGAAAATGAGCTATAGGTGCCTCAGTTAGGTTGGACTGATCTAGAAAGTTTTTTAGGGGGCTTTTCTCCCAGAGAAGAAAACCATCATCCAGCAGCAGTGTGGTGGTACTGGCTGAGACAGCACACTCCTTACCTAGGGTGGCTTGCTCCTTCTCTGGGTATCTGCTGAGCAGCAAGATCCTGTGTGAAGGGTTTACAGCCCAGCTGTAGTTCCCTGTACACATTGGCCATCAATGTCCTGGCCTTTTTTTTTTAAATCTAAACACTTTGTTAGCCAGAGTCCACAGAATCAAAGTAGTCATGGAATACAGCAGATGTGTAAATCTGGATCAAGGAAGACTAGCCGGGTGCAGCTTCCAAATGGTTTTCATCTGCTTTTAAATCTCATTGTCATCTGACACCTCAGGAGCCTTCTTTTGCTGTAATAGATTCCATACTGATGTCAAATGCTCCTGGGATTTAACAAATTGAATAAGTTGAGTATGTCACCTTAACACCTTAAGGTTTATTTTTACCTTTAATCTGCATAGAAAGTTGCTGCTTTCTTAAATAGATCTTGCTCACTTCAACATACACTTCAACATTTGATTGAACCAATCCCTATTTTCACCTGCACAAGTAAAAGGAGAAATAAAGCGTAGAGATTTCAACAATTGCGGAAGTCCCATCTGAGCAAAACACCTACTGAAGCACCAGGCAGTGCAAGCATACATTTATTTCACTGTGGAAAAAGGGGGGAAAATAGGGTCCCTCTATGTCATTGAGTGAAACATAGCATTTTATTTGTCCCTATGTCCTGTCCACTCAATTAAGGATCTGAGAGTTACACCCTCATCAGCAATGCCARCTGTCTGTCCTGAATCTGACTGGACCATCAGGAGCAACATGCTTTCCAGAGACAGGGGCATGGATACTTGTCCTGCTGTATTTGGCTTTTGTTCGATAAACAAAATGCAGAGCAGCCTTTATTTTATGTCACCATTGTTGTTCTATGTCTCCAATTCCCAGATCATAATGCTATCCTGCCGGTTGTTCGTGCCCTGCAACTTCTCTCCGTGGGGTAACCAGAGGCTGTGCTCTCATGGGCAGCTCAGATGTATCTAGGGGGGCGATAACAGTTTCTATATTGTTGATTCTGCTTCTAGCTATCCAGGCCAGGGCAGGCAAGGAAACTTAATAATTCTTGCATTTTTCAAAAGGAGTTCATGCATTTAAAACAGGTGGTGGCATTTTAAAAGGCACATCTCTGTAGCCAACCTCTATTGTAGTTTCTGCATACTTGTTACTTGGTACAGTAATGGGAGCTGGGTGGAAGCATATTCACTGGTGCAAAAAATTCCCCTCTAGTGGATGCAGATGTCTCACTAGCTTTAGCTAGCAACTGATCAACCCTCAAGTTGAATGTAAATCACATTAATAACATGTGCTTGCTGCTGCTGTTCCGACAACAGGTGGTGGTGGTGGTGGTGGAGGAAGTGTTCAGTGCTTGCAAAGGTCCTGCCTAGAAAGAGCACTTGGAAAGCAGAGTCAGGCAGAAGATACTGATTACTAGCCTTTTAGTATGTAAACTGCTCTCACATTACTGAGTCTTCCTTATATCAGCAGGGAACATAGTTTCTTTAATTAACCATTAGCTTGTTCTAGCTTTGTAGTGTTGCATTCAGCTTTTCAACAATTCCTGTGGAGCTTCTTTTTCTTCATCACCAGGAAGGAGAAAGCTTCATGCAAACCGGTTTTACAACCATGTTTTTCACTTTCGTTTCTTGGCCTATTCTACTATGTTAGAAAAAGACTGGCAGCAGATAAAGGGTGCTGAAGGGATTCTAAAGGAAAAGGACATTGGCAGTGGGGAATGCAGGAATGAAAACCACGTGAGTGAGGGCCAAAGAGCATAGGGTCTTTCTAATTAGGCTTTCTGACTTTGTAACCAGGTTTCCAGGAGAAGATTTTTAGCACTAGAAATGAAAAATCCTTGCCTGCTTCTAACAAATAATAACAACTTTGTCAACTCTATTTAAAAGAGGGGAAAAAAAAAAAGGGCTAAGGATTGTGTGGCTTGTTAAACATGCATCCTGGGATGGATCATTCACTAATCTCACTGACATCTGTATCTGCTTGGTAGGTGATGGTACTCTGTAAAGTAAAATGACGTGTAGAGATGAAGTGGTAGAAATACCCTGAGTTTCTTCCAGAGAAGCTTTGTTTTGGTGCACTGCTAAGGAATAATCAGATATGGGAGCAGGGAGCACGTCTTACTCTTTAAATGAGTAATGCAGTGAAGAGGACTGGGGAGAAGGCATGCACCTTAATTCCACCAGCTGACTTTATAAACCTGGAATTTGAGAACGTGACCAGAACATAGTGCCGAGTTCTTATGCGACGTTAGCGACTTAACGCTATCTGGTTTTATGTAAGTGTCTCGACCTTTATTTCTAATTAGAATCCATGGAGCAGTAATATTAATTACCTGTTTCAGCTTACTGATTGATTTATTAGTGTTCATGAAGCATTTTCAGCATTAAAGTATTGTCATCAGATTTTAATCAAGCCCATTAAAATAAAGAGCTCAACTTAGTTTCAGGTCTTAAATATATCCTAGGAGAGTCCTGCCAACTGCTGTGGTTTTTACAAGCATTGGGTTTTTTGCTTTTTGAAAATCCCCACAAATATCTATCACATGAACAAAACAAGCAAGCTGAAAACACAGATGCTTTCTTGTATATTTTAGCTGCAGTATCTCAGGTATTTGTAAAAATAGTAAGGATTTTCCTTTAAGTTGATTGCAGTGCTTTACTGGAGGGGTGAAGAATGCAAAAAGCACGGAACTGAATACGCTTGCCATCACATGACATTTTCTTGCCTCAGCCTGGCAGACAACTCCCTGACCTCAAAATGCCTGTAAAAAATTAATTTGTGTGAAAACTGTCAACAGAGAAACAGAGTTTTTTCATGCCAGCAACAGCAACTATAGTTTTTTTGTACTGAACGGAAAAGTTATTGACTGTTTAATTCTGGGCAAACTGATGCCCCACTAAGAGATTTATGTGTACTCTGAAATGCAGAAAGGAGCAGGCACAGGGTTTACTGCAGTAGAACAAGCTGGCATATCTTGTTTTCTGTCTTTTGCATCTGTAAATCCTTAATTCAGGCGTATGTCAAAGCACAGCAGAGCTTATAATTCTAGTTTACACTGGAAGCTGCATGAGATGTATCGCTAAATCACAAGCTTTCAGGAATTCAGACACAATTTCTGAAAAAATGTGTTTGGGTGCGTGCTACTTGTCTCTTGGTTTTGAATACAGTGAGGTTCACATTTTGAAATTTTTTTCATAAGAAGATAAGCTTTTTTTTTAACATCTTAAAAGGAAAAATTCAAATATTGTTACTTTTGTTTCAGTTGCCTATACTGCAAATTCTACTTGCCCCAGATCACAATGTATTCCTGCTGGGCAGCTTTATGAAAGAAGTGACACAGAGATACCTACAGTAGTACAAAAATGGCCTCTGATAGTCTTCTTGGGACTTGCATTATTTTAACTCCAAACAGTAGGTTAATTCTAACCATTTTCTTACTGAAAATACTCTTGTGACTTGTCGTTTGTTTGCGAAAGATCCTGCCATACAGGAACCTGCCAAAGAATGAGTAGGAGAAAGCAGCTCAGCTAGTTTCACTATCCAAAAATGTGAAGGCTGTAAATTCTGTAATGTGTATATATATATATATCTATATCTATATATATATATATATATATMTATCTCTGTGGAATTTTTGTAGATGCTGAGGATCAGCACTTGAGACCCATCTGCTCACTGTTTGGACTGTTTGGTTCTAATCCATACATGGTGGAAGCTCCTTTCTGGGCCAGCACTGCCCCAAGCACCTCCCCCCGGGACCTTGATCTCCTATGCTAAACAGATCATACCTCACACACGCAAGCAGTTGCCTTGTAAAACCTCCAAGTTGTTGACCCTTGCTGATTTATATTGTGGAATCCAATGAGCAATAAAGCACAATCTCCTAAACAACATAGTTTATGTTATGGTTTGCACAGACTGGTCAGCAGAGGCTTCGCTTCCTCTTCCAGCAGATTGCATGGACTTTGAGAAATGCTCTGTTATGTCTTTTGGCAATTACGTGACTGAAAGAGGTCCTATACAGGCAGTCTGATGTATTTAGGCTTGTTTAAAATGTAAATGTTTATGTTGTATGGTTTTCTTGGTGGTATCTTGTTCACAGGACAAAAACAGCTGTCAGAGTTAATCTGCACTGGGAAGTGTGACTGGTTCTGATATAATGATAATTATGCTGGGGCAGTTATATAGGTGACTTGGAGTAGACATAGAGTAAGAGAAGGAAGGCTTTTCTTTTTCGCAGTTTGGCTCCTCTGACTTACAAGTGATTGTAATTATACCTGAGCAAGGTGCTTTTAGGCCCCTGGGGGGAATTACACTGACCTAAATCAGTTCTTATTTCTGATCTTTGGGATCATCTTGGTCTGTTTTGCTCTCATGTTGTGCTATGAGAGAACCAGTCTGATTACTGAGTACTGTACTGTACTAACAGAGCATCTGGGAAGGCAGGGAAAAACAGTTTTTAGCAGGAATTCCAGTTCTCYCATCTGCAAAAGGAAATGTTCCCCATTGCTCCTGTTCTACAAGAATTTGCAGTTGCAACTTGATGTCTTCTATTTTTTCTCTTTCAACCCTTTTTTTTTTGTCCCATAGAAATCGTGGATGGCAATGTTAAAATGACCCTTGGCATGATCTGGACCATCATCCTTCGTTTTGCCATTCAGGATATCTCAGTTGAAGGTAAATTTTAGTTCTTTCCCACCACTGTTTGATAATGAACAGCTGGGGTAACTAAATGGCTTTGCCACTGCCATGACATCTCACAGACATTTATGGCCAGGTTCGAGCATATTGAGATAAGCTTTTCACATATTTCTCTTACAAGAGATTTCAAGGGTAGCTCCAACGGATGACTAAGCCTGAAAGTAAACTTTGCTGTTGGAATGTGTTAGAGTCTGATTCAGGGACTAGCACTGAAAATGAACCTATAATTTACAAGTCCTACAAGACTCTCGAATCCCAAAAAACTGTCTCCTTATTATTGAACCTCATTAAGAAGATAATAGTTAACAAAACTGTCCCAGTAGACTTTTCTAAACAAGCAATTTTCTGACAAGTGAAGTTAAATAAGCATGATTTAGTGCAGTCTCTATCAAAGAGGAGTTGGTCATGGATTTCTAGCATATGCTCCAGAGGCTTCTGTTTTCTAAGAAAATTAATTAATTGATGTGTTTTCTTTCTTTTGCTAGAAACATCTGCTAAAGAGGGACTTCTGTTATGGTGTCAGAGAAAGACAGCCCCCTACAAAAATGTAAACATCCAGAACTTCCATATCAGGTGAGTTACAGGCAAGAACTTAGCTTTACAATCTGTATTATTTTCTTATGTCTCTCAGTATATTCAACAATATTCCTGACAGACCTCCGAAGGCCATGCATGTGCACATTACACAGTAAAAGTGTAGTCCAGAGAGATGCCTAGGAAATTAAAGGCAGAGGAGGATCCAAGTACCTGCATCCCAGTTCCTCATTCAGGTTACAATTGCTGCTTTCATAAAGTTCTTCAGGGCATTAAGTCCTCAGAGAGCATAATTTGTGCCATGGGATAAGCAAGAGAGCTTTTGCTCTGTGAAAACTCAAAACACTTCAAGAACTGTGAAAAAAGGACTGCTCCCTAAGTTCTGTAGTATGGCAGAATTGGGAAGGGATAAGAGGTTCTCTTGCTGTGCTTTTCATATTTCCAAATTGGCAGATGTTCCAGTGAAGATCCTGCATAATAGTGTTTTTCCAGCACATCTTGGAGAGTTGTATGAACCATATAAATGTAAACACTTTTAAGAGCTTAACTGCCATCCATGCTCACCAGTACTTCAGTGGAGCTAGCTGTGGACTTCTGCCTGTTCCCTAAGGAATGCACTTATTCCTCCTTTAGGGCTTGTTTGTACATCTTTTTTCAACCCTGTGCTCAATACCTGTCCTCCATGCTGCACAGGACATGCACAGAGAGTTCAGCGCAGAGAACTGCCAAAAATGGTGTGCCCACTCAATGGGCAAATCTTAATCACAGTGGACCATTGTAGGAATTGAAAGGAATCTTTATTGCAGTCTCATGCACATACAAGACATCCCTCATTCCCAGCACTTACAGAAGTACTGTTAGTTGGAAACTGAACCAGAATTAGTTGTCCTGCTGCCTTGGTGCCTTCTCTCATGCTCATCATTGTGTGTCTCCATGGCTGAGCAATGTTCATTGTTCTCTCTTGTGTTTCTCTTGTAGTTGGAAGGATGGCCTTGGTTTCTGCGCTTTAATTCATAGACACCGTCCAGAGCTCATCGACTACGGGAAGCTGCGAAAGGTACAACCAGATGCTTGGCTCCTTGGAAGCAAAGAGGGAAAAGAATTAGCTTGATAAACATAATTGGAGAACTTCAGCACAAGCTGGCAGTTGCAGGACTTGGGGGGGGAAGGAAGGAGAGATGAATCAGTACATTCAGGCTTCTTAGTGAAGCGTGAACTTAATGAGCTTCCTGCTTGACTTTCCCTGCTTTCATACTGCCTTGTATGAGACACACGTGCCCCAATCCCAGCTGATGAGCAAAAGCTGGCAAACTCAATAACACCAAATGTGAGAATAGTTTTGTGCTAATGTCACAGACTAGTGAGTCAAATCAGACTTAACATTTCTGTGGAGAGTTGGATAGAAACCAAGTTATCTGGTGTTCAAAATGCAATAGCTCATTGAGGGGTTTGTGTGCCCTCACTGGACACTTGTCACGTGCTTCCAGCTTAGCACTGAGTCATCTGCAGTGCTTCTGGACTTCTCCTAGCCCATAGGTATCAGGTGCCAAAAAAGCATTTGTTACAAAACTCAATTTTACTTTAAAATTGCTACTAGTAGCATAATACCAAGCTGCTCCAAAGTTTACTTCCTGTGTGTTTTGGAGACAAGATTGCTGAATGGATGATGAGAATAACCATTTAGTGGTTTACGCTGCTCCCAATGTCTTGACCCAGCAGTGCGATGGAAGATCAAACTGGGTTGTTATCCTGCTGGCATTCCTGCAGTCTGCTGAGATCCAGTTTCACTCTATATGTGCACCTGTGGAATGAAATGTCACGAAGAACATAATTCATGTGTTATTTCTGGAGCTAACGCAAAAAGCTCGTCCCTCAGATCTCCTGGGCTGGGTGTTTTAAGTGCGTACGTGTTTGATGTTAGCTCGCGAAATAAACATAGAAACCCATCACCAACAGCCGTGGCCTCTTGGATCACTGTGTGAGTAGACAAAATGTAAATGAGCTAATCAAATTAGCTGCATCCCAGAGGCAATGAATTGTACAATGCCTGATCTGCTTTTCAATGACCTTTTAGATCTTTACTGTCTTGCAAAGCAGTCAGTTGTATTATCTGATCAGTTTCAGTGTCTGGAGTCAGCACATGATGAAAAAATGGGGGGGGAGGGAGACTGTACCTGTTTACATAAACAGCAGCAAGAAGAAAAGGAATTATAGGAATTATTAGAGTAACATTTTCAGTGCCTGATATTGGGAAAATAAAGCAGCTAAGCAAGGTGTGCCTGACAAACCTAGGCAGGTAGATGATACAGCACACTGTTATAAACAAGGCCCTAAGCCAAACCCAAGCGAAAATAGAGTGAGGAAAAGTGAGTTATTTGGTGATATTGCCTGCAGGCTTTTTAAGGTGAAAGATAGGGTGATTGTTCTAGCCAAATTTAATATACATGAGAAGAGATTTTTCCTACTTCGAGTGAGGTTAAATGGAGCCAGCATCTTTTGTTCTCTTCTTGCTTTTGATCGTATCCTTCATCCGGTTCCCTCTGTCCTCCTGAAGTCTTCTCACTCTCTGTGTATAATTTTTGTTGTTGTTCTGCCTCAATTACTCTAAAGGCATGAGATTAAAATGTATGTTAGAGAACTCTACAACAGCTGAAATCTTGAGCAAATAGCCGGGAAGAGCTTAGCTCAGTGCCTAGTCTTTAGCTCTGGCAGTTGATGTGTGCTGAAGGGAAGTTAACATTTTTTATACTAGATATTTGAAACCTATTTGTGGAATGTATAAATGCAGAGGAGGCTGCTTAGAAGCAGCCATTACAGTGGATAGTAGATTAGAGATCCACCTCAAGTTCTTTTCCAGCTCTAGGGAGCAATTAGTGGCGTCTCAGTTGTGTGTGCCTTTGGCAATGCTGTGTGTGTTTCTGTGTACACACACACACACACACACACACAAATGTACAAGATAGAGGTGAAATCAGTCCAAGCCCAGAGTTCTGCACTGTACCTCTTGTTTGGGCAGCATTCTTTTGCAGTTTTAGTGTTTTCTGCTCTTTCACAGAGGCTGTGTCTATGGTACAGACCTGTATTGGCAGTGTATACTTGCAAAAGGTAGCCAGTGTAGTAGTTGCATGTCTTCCCAAAATTTAGCAACTTTGTTCGTCAGTGCTGTTTTGTATTGAGCTTGTTCCTAGCTATTTTTCCTGGTCTAGGAACAAGCACAATTCTTTTCTTCATATGGGCACTGCCTAGGTAAAGTTACTTGTATAGTCTAGGCCTCAAAACAAAAGGTGCAAGTCCACCCAGCTTGGTGTTGGTGATTCCCTGACACCACAGTTACTTATTTGATTAGATAGTTTCTATTCAGTGTGGGTCTGTCTACTATTGTTCAGCTTGCTGTAGATAAAGTCTTGGGATTCAGCTCATGGTCTGCCAGTGAGGGGTATGGCTGACGATGGGGTTTCCCTTCCTGCTTTTATCCCTGACTGTAGTTCAACCGTGAGCCACATCTAAGATAGTTTTGTCAAGTACAGTGATTGATGGCTCCGACACCCCCTCATATACCACAATCTGTATGGAACTGTGGTCTCTGTACTGCTGTATTATATGCAGGTATTTCTGAAAACACGAGTTTTGGATTTCTTTCCTAGTGCCTTCAACTCTGGCAGATATAGTAGGTGCTTGCTCTCTCTCAATTTTCCTCCCCCTCCATCTGCTTTCCTGATTGCTAGTTAATAGATGATGTTTTTTATGTCACATTGCAATAATTGCCATGGCAACCTTGTGTGCTGCAAGAACTTGGAAATAGGTGGAAGAAGAGAGAAGAGTCCCTGTATCAGTTAGGGCTGTGGTGAAAGATGAAGAGCTGAAATAGTCTTTAGTCAGCAAAAACAGAGAATGAGTCAGGTCAGCCTCTCTTCAGGGCAGGTTTGCTGTCTGCCACTGCTAAAACAAAGTAGCTCCTCCATGGTAAAGCTATAGATTTCCTTGTGGCTAGCCCAGCTAGAGTCTGGAAAGTTACTGTTCCTCTTCATGCCTCTGCCATTGCTGTGTTGCGACCGAGGCATCTCTGTAGGCTCCTCTGGGTCGGTACTCTTCTGGGTGTGTGTTTCAGTTGTGGAAGGAATCAGGGGACAGGTGACTTGTCTTTTATTTGATCTGCTGCAGTTGGGTCCCTAAAGTGTGCCTGCAGCCATGGTGCTGCAGTGCGAGGCTTGGAGCTGCCTGGCCAGTCTTTACTACATTACCCCTTTTCATGGACGTCAACTGAAACAGTGATTGAAATAATGATTTGCTGGTGTACAGTGCGTTGGAACTCAAAGCGGTGGAGTTTGGAGGAGTTTCAGAGGGCTCAAGACCTTATTGTAGTCTTGGACAAGTCCCAGGGAAAACCCCAACTCTTGCACAAAGAAGCATCACTTTCATGATAAGTGGCTCCACTGTCCTTAAGGGGTGAAGCTTTTCCTATAGGGAACAGAGCCTTGCTCAAGTTTAGCTCTCTGCTTATTTCAAAGCTAGTCTTGGACATGGGTAGCTTGCTTTCAGTAGTGCTATCTTTAGATTCATTCCCTAAGAGATACTGTGATCACACATCTTGCATATGAAGTAGAAATCTGCTGGCTTTATCTAGGTAAGTCTGCACTTTCCCACATGTTAAGACTTCCAGCCCTTCCTTTGGGACTGCCCAAGCCCAGTAGGTTTTCCCATCAGGAAACCTCTCCCAGCTTTCAGCCAAAAAATTGTTTTTAACCTTTGGCAACAGTGCTCCTGGTGTTGTTAGTTGCAAACTGATAGGAAAGCTATCTGCAGTGAGTTTGCTCCTCCCTTTCCTCCAGGAGAGGCTGACAGATCTTCAGGCAGCTCGTTCAGATGGGTCTGTGCTAAGGAAGAGTTTGTGTTAATACTAACCACTGTCAGGGTGTTAACAGCGCCGTGGTGGTCGTGGTCAGCGTAGGGTGAAACTTGCTACACAGCGGTGACATTTCTACAGAAGTAGAAAATGGCACATGGGCTAGGGGAAGACTGGCAAGGGAGCTGCCACTTAGCATTTCTGGGTGCTCCTGCACTTGGGTGAAAGAAAGTCCGTTACTTTTTCTTCCTGAATGAAGCTGGGGCCATGTCTATGCTCGGTGAACAAGGTATGTCATGTAGCAGCTAGTCTCACCTCCTCAAATAAGGCTTTTGGTTACACTTGGGGTTCATAGGGATTTTTCCACATCAGGTATTGGAGACAAGTAGGTTGAAATTGAAATGGTACCTCTAATTCCATGGCCTAGGATGGTTCCTTGTGGCTGGAGAATAGTAAAATTCCACTGCCTGCCCCACTGCTCAACTCTCAAGAGGTGGATGTAGTCTGACGTAGTCACCATTGAAAATGTATTATATAGGAATATAAGGATTTGACACTATGTCACATCGTGTGTGACAGCTGCTGGCTTCATCACAGCATGCCTGTGCAGCATTTCCTTGCTTAATAGTGACTTGTTCCAGTGAACTAGATCACTAGTCAGTTTTAATGGCCTTTGTGTGTGGTTTATTTTGGTGGGTGAAATATTGTTGTCTGCTAGAGACATTCACCCAAAGGAATATGATTCTGATATTGGATGCCAGCCTAATACATGCATTGATTACTAGGGAAATGGTGCAGGAAGCTGCTTTACAGAGCTGCTCAGTTTCCTAGTTCGTGAAGGCTGTAATCTGAGGGCTACATAATGACCAGTGCCATAAAGGAAGTTTTATACATGCTCGTACCCTGTCTGCTGAAGCCTGCCTAGCTTCATCTTTCCTGCTGGGTGGGTTCAAAGGAAACTGCCTGTTGATTAGAGTTCAGGCACAGCTTAATCTCCCAAGTCAATGCAATAAGCAAAGGCACATGATTCAAATAGAAAATAAACAGAACATGGATGCCACTCTAAAAAGAAGGTGAAATAATTTTACTCCCTATTTCCTAATGTTTTATGTGGGTCTTAGTGTGAGTGGCACAAATGACAATATGGAGAGTAGCACCCCATCTTTCCTCCCTCCCAAAAGACACCAAACAAGGTGGCTAAACACTAGCAGTTTATGCACAACCTTTCATGCAGTAAATGCCACATGTCTCAACAGTAGAAACTGATAATGCAAGTGCCATTTGTCACCCATGAAGTGGATTGATCCTTCAGAATATTAAAGTATCATGGTTATACAGGAATATAGGAACAGGCTGGTGTGAGAATTTTGTACAGTTTGGCAGGTGTCTTGTTGCTGATTATTATGTTTGAATACTGGACACAATTTGCAGAGAGTCTTTCATTTTCAATGATGTGTGTGTGTCATGTTTTCTTGTGTGGCTCTTTAAAATCTACGGAAAGTTTATAGAGAGAGGCATAGAAATTTACTAAGGAAATGACAAGACCTGTGCAGGAGGAAAAGCAATACTCAAGGCAAAAAATGAGTACTTTTATATGTATTTATTTTGTAGAGATTTGTTGAAACATTTCTCTTTTTCCCACTCAACTGGTGTTCAACAAACTGTACACTAGCTAAGGACAGCATCCATTGCAGATGTTGTCACTATTTTAGTATTGCTTAGATGTTCTAACAGATACATAGCTCTGCAGTTCTTTAAAATGGAAGTTGCAAACCTAATATAAGCATGAGATGTAAATGTGAGATGTGATCTCATCATTTACTATCAGTATGATGTGAAGCTAATTTTACTTTAAACTAGGTTCAAGAGAAAATGCATTATTCCTTCTTTTTGCTAGTACATAGACTATATGTTAATTATCCTATCATGAGTCCCCAGGCTTTACTTTCAAAAGGAAGCTAACTACTTCCTTCTGCTACATGAGGCTTCATACATAATTTTGTCTGGACAGCACAGTTACCTGAACCAAACCAAGCACAATCGTCCTTTCTGAGAGAAATGCTGTGTACCTTGTTAGAAGTTGATGCTGATGCTCTGCCTCTGTTTCTTTCCCAGGATGATCCTCTCACTAATCTAAACACAGCTTTTGATGTGGCTGAGAAATATCTGGATATTCCGAAGATGCTGGATGCAGAAGGTAAAGTAGAATCCAACAGCTTTTAACTTGCTTTTTCTCAAGAAATTTTCCACTTCTTCTAGGTGGACTTCTTTTGTACAAGATTTCAGTAACCTCTGAATGTTCCCTCCATGACCATGCAGTAAATGTATAGGAAAAAAGTTAAAATGGAATAATGAGTCACATGTTCTGCTTCCCTCTTCTTCCTCTGCCCCTCAGTCTTTTGAGTCTGTCATGAAGATCTTAGCCTGGGGTTTACACACGAGGCAGAGATGAGTAACACCTGTTGTCTGCTGACTGAAGTGTTCCCTTGCAAGAATCAGGCCAAATACTGAGTTAGTGTATGGTGTAGGACTGTGTTGCTTTTGCTCCAGGTTTTTTTTTCTGTGGTGTTTGACATTGCTGGTGTTCTTCCTTTTGAGGCCATGATATTATTATAAACTGCTTTTTCTTGACTAGTGTCAAGAGAAGTGTTTGGCATGAAGATCCTTCACTGACTGGGTCTGGAGACCAAGGCAGGGTTCCATGTTGTTCAGAGATGCTTTTGCTACTGATTGACTGCTTCCCTGAGGCCACTGGGACAGCAAGGATTACTTTTCAAAGCCTTGTCAGGACCAGCTTGGCAATAGATTTTGAAGATTGTAACTCTGGAGTACAAACAATAGCCTGAAATAGTTCACTGGTTGTTGGCTGTTTGCCTAAGACCAGCTAGTTTCGGTGGTAGAAGCTGTATTTCAGGCTTGGGTTGGACAGGAGAAGCAGTTGAAGACTTTTGTTAAATAAAGCAGTGAGAGGAGCAAAGAGGAAAGGTGGGAATAGGACAGCCAAACCCAGTGAACCTATATTTCAGTAACTAGGATGTTCATATTCCTAGGTAGTATTTCCCATCCCCAGAGATAAGTTTTGCTTTCCCTACATTCATCATGCTGAGGTCGAAAAAGCCCATGAGGTTTCCAGAGTAGATTCAAATGTTTCCTGCCTGTCTGTAGGAAATAAAGACACCTCCAAAATAAGGAGATCTAGCTTCAGATCTCAGCAAAAGTAGCAGTGATGAAGAGGGCCCCTAGAGGAGCTCTCATTGCTCTTTACTGATCTCTCTCCTCCCTCATGGAGTCGAGCTAATGTGCATTCCTCCATGCCATTAATTCTGATCTCTGGAGGTGTTGAGTTTCCCCTGAAACTGATGAAAGGGCCTTTTGAAATTCAAGCCATCATTGTGTTGAAATAGAGGAGGGAGGCATGGAAAAGAAGGGAGAACGTATCTTTCCTGAAGAACAGAACTGCATGGAGGAATTGCAGTATAATATGTCTATGAAAGTAATGTCAAGCTGCTGCCAGTTTGGGTTGTTTCAATCCACCAATCACAGTAATGTTCTCAGGACAGGAAGGTGCTGTGACATAAAACATGCTGACATATGTCTGCATTGGTCTGGCCAGACTCTGGAGGAAATTTTATGATGAGGGAGGGGAACCAGAAGGGCGATCCTGGGTTCTGAGACACACACATCTTCTGGGGAATGCTGGGAAGCCCTGTGGAGTTGCTCTGACAAGCACATACCCCAGCAGGCCTCCTGGACAGTTGTGGTTCTACCTCTCCTTTGCTTTCCTCCCATCAGTTGATTATGCTCTTAACGTGAGGTTTTTTTTGACAGACATTGTTGGAACTGCCCGTCCTGACGAGAAAGCCATCATGACCTATGTTTCTAGCTTCTACCACGCCTTCTCAGGAGCCCAGAAGGTATCGCAGGATCCCAAGCTCCCTCCACAGAGCACACCTGGTGCCGTTGCTAATGTCCAAACCTTTTTTTCTTTCTCTCTCTCCTCTCTAGCTACGAGCATCTTTATTATTATGTTCTTGGTAGAGTTGGCTGTTGGTTCAAAGTGGTGCCCCAGATATAATACATGGGGCAAGGGAGCCAGGAGTTCCATTTCCCTATAGTCAGCAGTACTTCCAGTGGCACTTAGGTATGCCACACTTTTGACACGCACACAAATTTAAGGGAGTGGGGAGCTCTGCCTTCTCCATTTGCCTTATGAACTGCTGTCCTGATGGCTGAGAACCTGTACCCCCTGTTCCTGGTAAATCTGAGCTGGGGTGCTTGGTCTCACAGAACGTAAAGACCACCACCTAGATGCTCTGCCGAGCAGGAAACTGCAGCCTGCCCCCACGGGAAACAATACAGATACCTATTCACTTTTTTTTTTTCCTTTTTCAGAGATGGAGAAACAAAGCTGACTTAGTGGTTTTTTGAAGGGTTTAATGAATGCCCAGAGCTTTATCTTTTGCCTTATGTGTGCTGCAGGTTCCCTCACCCTTGCTTCAAGGTCTGAACCTGCTGCTTTCTTGAGTTGTGCCACAAATGTGGTCCCAGTTCACCTGGGGCTTACAAAGCATGTCTAACAAGTACATCCATGGTGATTTTGCAAACAGAGCATTGCTTATCATGACAGAGATGCCTGTTTTTGTTCGTTTGTTTCTTTTTTTTYCCCCCCCTCTTTTCTCACCCACTGTGTTGGAAATCAGGCAGTTGAGTCCTTGCTGCTTCTGCCTTAGCCATTTTCCTGTTGGTAATGGAGTCACTTAAGGAAAACATTTTGTGGGTGAAACCTTGTACACATCTCTTGCCAAAACCAAGCAGCCACCTGTACTTCAGTGCCTTAGGAACAGGCAGTATGCGTTGCAGCAGAGCAGATCCTGTGTAGGAAGTGCACTGCGTAGGAGGGGTCTGATCTCCGGGTCCTCAGCGTACGAAAAGCCTCAAGCACGGGCGTTCAGATCTCCAAACAACTTGTTTGCATCCTTGGGCCAGGCCCCCAGACCGCAGCTGTGAAGGTGCAGAGCCCAGATCCTCATCTCAGGATCCCCCTGGATTGGGGGGTAGGGAGGGGTGCCGCTTTGAGCCACAAGCCAACGCTGCTAGCCACCTTCTGATCCGAATTCCCAGCTCTCCGCATGGAAATCTGTTTGGCCTGTCCTGCAATGCATGATGGGAAGTTTTCTCCCCCTCTCTCACGCCACCCATGATTGTTTTGTTTTATCCTATGTGCTGCTTCTTACTTTATCCTTTCAACCTCTTTTCCTTCTCTGCACAGATATTATAGGCACGCTAAGGCCGGATGAGAAGGCCATAATGACCTATGTCTCATGTTACTACCACGCTTTCTCAGGGGCGCAGAAGGTGAGACTTTACCGCTAACAACCCCTCCCCTCACCCTGCCCTGCCCACCACTCCTCTCCAACGAGGAACGCCAGACCCCCGTCCGCCCCAGGGCGTTTACAGGGAAGCCCAATGCATTCAGTGATGCATTTGGATGTGCCATCTGTAGTCTTGCTGGGGAAGTGATGTAAATGTCCTTTCAGACAGACTTGAGCTGCTCCTTCCCTCCAGTCTCATACCACAGCAGAGGAGAAAGCATTTGGTGAAGCT
This sequence comes from Amblyornis subalaris, assembly GCA_018881555.1. Taxonomy (NCBI): domain Eukaryota; kingdom Metazoa; phylum Chordata; class Aves; order Passeriformes; family Ptilonorhynchidae; genus Amblyornis; species Amblyornis subalaris. The sequence goes on along the minus strand of JACAXG010000142.1, from coordinate 875,902 downwards.
GACATTGAAAGATTAATTGATGTCTGCTCTGACAGAGGCAGTATCCTTTCAGTAACTACTGGGCATTGTCCTGGCCAGGCAATGCACCTCCAGAAGTACCACAGTCAAATCTGCCCACTTCAGGAAGTCACAGCCTGTCCTGCTTGGGCTGCCATCCTGCCTTCCACACTCAGCCTCCACTAGGTCAGTGGTCTTTTCCTAGGCTGAATCATCTGTGAGCTGGTTACGTAGCACTTTTGTGCTCCAGCTGCAAAATTCATTTCTACCAGGCCTTGAGCTTTCCCAAACTCACATGCTTTTCCATTCCTTGTTTCTTCCTTGTCATTCTTCTCTGTTTCCCAAACCACCTGTATGTTTTATTTCTCCTTCCTCTGCCTTGCCCATTTCCATAGCTTCAGGCCTGCTTTCTTCCTCTGCTTCCTCTTTACTCCAAAGTCTCTTTGCCTGACATCAGGACATTTGGAACTTAATAGTCACAGAGCACCTTTGGGCAAACTTCCTCCAAAACAGCAATTTCCTGGCAATCCTTTGAATAAGGGAAAAAGGTCCATCCTTTCCTCCCATGTCATAGCCTGCCTGGGCTGTGGCCCTTCCGCAGGATTACTGCTAATTTCAAATTGTAGACTTTGGAACAGTAAAATCCAAAATCCAAGACTACATTCTTCATGTTACACATAGAATTAAAGTATCATTGTTTTCCCCAGCCACAACTTCTTTCTCTCATTAGGCCTTTTCTATTTGAGACACATTCCTTGTGTTGCCCATCTTAAGGGCTAATCTGACTCCAGGAAGATTCCATCTCTTTTGTCCAAAGCAGTGCTGATGGTCCCAACGTTGATTCAGATACTATGCTGATGCTGGCTTTCAGAAGGCAAATGCGAGCAGTAGTTTCTAGGGAGCAGCTCTGTAGTTCAAGCTTTTTGTTCTTTGCCCAGTTTCATATAAATTATGTGATACTGTCTTGTTTCCAAGGAACTGGGAATGTGTTCCATAGCAGTGCAGTAGACTTGCCCATTTGGCATAATTCATGTAGTCATGACTTTTCTGCTAGGATCCTGCTTTGTGATCCTGTGGTTTTTTGTTCAAAACACTTAAGACCAGTCTGCAAGCTCCAGCCAGCTGATACTTGCCCAGGAAGACTGGAGTCTCAGAAGTCATGCCAGCCCAATGATAAGCCCTGCCGTTTGCCAGGTGCCCCTGAGGGCCTGCTGCATGCTGTCTGCTTAACCTGGGGAACTCCATATTGAGGAAACAGCAAACCACAATATGAGGAGGGTTTAGCCTGTTGCAGAAACAGCCATGCCCCTCGCCAGTCCCTTCCTTTTCTCTCTGCACCCATTCCATGATTTGGAAACTGGCTCAGCAGGTTCCATGCTCTGATCAGCAATTTAGGTAGATGCCAAGTCTCCTGGGATAACTGAAAACAATCTTTTACTTGCCTCAGGACCTGAACCAAGTAGCTTGGGCGAGAACTGGAGATGAAGTTTCTTAGTTATTAAAGTTTCAATCCCATGTAGTCAAACTGGCTTACAGGGAAGATTTAATAGTTTATTAATTTTTTAGCAGTCCTGATGGGCCAGCAACTCAACTGCGCCCTGGCAGGAGGAACACAGTTCCTTTTTGGAGGTGCCCTAGTCATACTTTAGCCAGCTGCTAAGTGACACAGATTCAAACCCGCAGGTAAATGCAAAGTGATTACTGAGTACAAGCCCCAGCCCAGATGTTACTGTATTGTCTCACACAGGGTTAGGTGACTTACTGTGATATCGCTCCATTTTTCATCCAGATTTTTCATTACTGCCACCAGGCCTGAAGGGAGAGTCCCATGAGCTGCTTTCTGCTTCTTTCACTCTCTTATACTGAGCCTTTGAAGGTACAGGGTCCCTAGCCTGACATGTGTGTGTAGATGGCTGCTTTTTCTCTGTGCCATTTTTTTATCTATATATTTGTAGGTATACTTGCTTTGGTTGGTTTGCTTGTTTTCTAACTGCTTCTGACTTTCACACTAAATGCATGCAACTACTGGTTGGCTTACTATTTTGTAAACTTCTGGAAATTTCTAACTTAACGTTTTACTGTTTTATTAAGACATTGTGTTTGGTGTACAGTTTTCTGGAGTGGTCCTCTGAGGCCAGAGGACAGCAGGAGGCAGGCATCTTCCCCTGAGGCTAGAGGACAGCAACAGGCAGGCATCCCTAGGTAGTTCACTGTGGGAATGCCTTACTTCATGATCCTCCTCAGCAGAAAGACTTGGATCCATGGACTAGAGAGACTGCAAACTCCACTCCTATCCTAAGCAGTTCAAGTTATGGTTGAGAAGTACAGAAAAGACAAAAGGCAGATAAATTGCTGCCATTCAGTTTTTAACTTTGATTCCACCCCACATCATGTGCATATACACAGTAGCATGGTATGACACAGAGCGTCTTGGGGCTTGCCCTCCCCAGGACTCTGAGTGCAAGTAGTATAATGTGTCAGCATCATGCTGCACTGAAGCTGATGAGCTCACCCAGGTTCTCTGAGAATACAGGTATGCAACTTCCAGATCCCAGGATTCTGGTATTCTCAGAGCTGCCCCGTGCCTTGTGGGCATCTTGGTTTGTTTGGAACCAGCATGAGCATCCTAAATGCATCATTGCCTTTAGCAGGGTGGGGAAGCCAAAATAGCTTTTTCCACTCCACTAATGAAGGTGTAGAGGGGGCTGCCTTGGCCTCATGTAAACATCTTGGTGTGCCACTCTTCTTTTACCTAAAAGTGTTTCACTTCAGTTTTGAAGTTGCCATCACCACAGATCAGCTCATTAGCAGCAGTGTGTTGGGTATTTGTGAAGGTTGCCTGAAAGCACTGGGATCCTTTTGTCCTACCTTGCTCAGAGCACAGTGTAATATGTTGCTCGTGACGTTAATGGTGATAGTGGCCACAGAGCCTTTCCTGTGGCTGCAGCAACGGCACACTATTGCATAGAGCAGTAGCAGGAGGAGGCAAGAACCATTGGGAAGCAAGTACTGGTGGGGGAGAGAAAGCCTCTACACTTCTGCCATTAAGATAATACAACTAATGTCGTAACTGCTGACATTCTTAGGGTCTTTGTGTTTGGACAGTTGCTCAACACGCATATATACACACACATATTTGAACTTAGGCAGCTGGAGAAAGTCTATCATCAGTTACATGTAAATATGCCTCAGTGGAATGGGGTCCTGCCTGCACAGCTGGCTGCTGCTGCAGTGAGCTCATGGGATGTAAAAATAAGAAAGTTAAGAGTTTGCAATGAACACCTCTYCTGGAGTGATTGAGATAAACATTTGGTACTGCCAGTTCCCTGCAGTCACTAGGCATATCATGGTAGGGCTCTAGCAATGTCTTTTTGACATACTGTTTGGTCCCCTGTCTATAGTTTTCTCTGTATATCAAAAACCACTCCGTTAGAGTACAAACTTCAGTTAAAGACAGATCAAAGTACAAGCTTTCTTAAATGTAACCATTGTTTGCACTTTTTGCAGAATTTTTTAAGTGAAACTGCTCCTTTTCCTGTATGGGTCTCTCTGATGTGTTTTAAATTAGCTAATAATCTGTGTATCTCCTAGCTGGACCACTTCAGTGAGGGGGCAGATGACTGAATATATGTTTTAACAGCTTCTTACAAATGAATAAGATTGCCATGTCCCCTGTGACCTTAGCAATCCATACATCACTGTACAGCTTATGACTTTATTGCTATTCTTGCTGCTTCACATCAGCTGCAAAAATTAGAGGTTTTTTCTCAAATGTCCTTGGAGATTGAATAAACAGATAATAAAAGGTCTTTTAAAAATAGAAAAAGGTTGAAACTTACCAGCTATAAACTCAGCAAACTTCTTTTGGCATCAGTCCCAAATGTAGTTTTAAGGCAGAATGCAGCATTCGTGGTTGGTCTGTTGTAGTGTTGACATGTACTCTCTCCTCCTTTTTTACACTTAGCCTCTGTTAAGGAGTTCTCCCTAGGAGGCCTGTGGGTACCTCTAGCACCTTCCCCAGGTACCACGGCCACAGCTGTACTGTGGTAAGAGGGTGCTGAACAATCCCCCGACACCCATCACGGGGGCACATCCTCAGGTTTTGTGGCATGGCATACACCATGATGATAAAGGGAGCTGATACCCACAGATACGTGCAGTGCAAGGATCAGCCTGCTTGTATGTCCCCCATGCCAAACAGATGCATGGAACTCCTGGCTAGACTGACTGCCTCTGAGTTCATAGCTGGCATTTTTCTGATCCTTACTTTCTAAATTCATGTTTTAACATGTTTGGCTCTCTGCAGAGAACCAGATTTTGGTCTCACAATAGAAAGAAAGAAGRAAAAAAACCCCCAAACCTAAATAGTAACAGTAGGACTTTTTTTTTTTTTTTTGGTGAAACTCGTTTTGGGAGAGTAAGCAGAAAGATTACCCAGAAAAGGGGGAGGGGGGGGGGAATACATCCTCTACTCAGCTAGATCATGAGACCCTGAATAGATGGTAGGTGTCATGTGGCAAGATGCTGGAGGAGGTGGCCCTGTAAGGAGTGCCAGAAATACAGGGAAAACTGGAAGACAGTTCTGCTGGGCAGAATATAAGGTTAGGTGGAATATCTACCATTTTATCTGCCAAACAAAATTAGGAATTTTCCCATAAGTCCAGTCTGTGGATTAGCTCTGTTTAGGTAGTTCTTTCCTGGGGTAAAAGTATAGAGACTGTCTCATAAGCTTGACATTGCTCAGTTACTGCTGTTCCAGCTCAGAAGGCTGGTATGGGGAGTGGAGGTGGCAGCAGAAACTACCCGTCTTTGTGAAGAGGTAGCCAGGGTCTCTATGGTAGGAAGCAAATAACAGGGCCCTCTTGTAGAAGCAGCTCCAGAAAAAGCATAGAAATGTTGGTTGTTCCATAGCTTATAGGGTAGAGTCAGTACAGCTGAGAATCTCCGAAGGAATGTATTCACCTGAGAAGGGAAAAAATAAATCATTATAGAAGGCCAGATGGAAAGCAAAGAGGTCAGGACAGATGTCTCGAAGCGCAGACAGGTTGCTGGAGCTAAGGGTAGGAGACTTTACTTGCAGGTATGTAGCAGGAAGCTAAGGTGCAAGTTTTGGTTTGGTTTTTGTTTTTTCACACTTTTCCCTTTTTCCATTTTTCTTCTCTTTGTCAGGCGGAGACAGCAGCAAATCGTATCTGTAAGGTGCTGGCAGTCAACCAAGAAAATGAGCAGCTCATGGAAGACTACGAAAAACTGGCCAGTGATGTAGGTGTTGGTTTCTAGGTGGTGGTATGCAGAAAAGAATTGCATTTAATGCTGATCTTGGGGAATGCTATTGACCTATTGCTATTTTCCCTGAAAAAATTTTTTTTTCCTCTTCTAGCTCGAGAAAAATGAAAGATCGAACTTACCTCAAAGACAAGAGCAATCTACTTTAAAACAGAAAGCTTCCATAGAGTAGCTTTGAATTTCTCAGTTTGTTAGGAGCCAACCCAAACGTGCTGAAATTGAAGGAAAGATCAAGCTGATTTAACTTGCATTTGTCATGACTATACAACTTCATTACATCTTTCATACAACTTGTATGCTAATACACTGTAGAAGTCAGGAGTTGGATCAGAGAATATAAGTTAGAGATAATTGAGGAAAGAAATACACATTTGTCAATAATGGAAAGAATCTGTGTCAGATACAAGCTTGAGGCTGCCTTGGTTAACTGAAAAGGCTGACTGACAGCAGGGACACTACAAAAGAGACTAAATGTGGACTGGAGTATGTTTGTGGTAGATAAGTAGGGAGGAGAAGATGGACAGCAGAAGGACAAACATAACCCATAAGCCTGGTTTCAGCCTGATCTGAAAAGCATAGGACACTACTCCACTCACACTGTAGACTACCCATTGCGTTAGCGTTTTGCCAGCTCCCCAAATAGGTTTGTTATGGAGGTATATTCAAAGAGCAACACTGACTTTGAAGAAGCTAGAGTGGGCAAAGTGTAACTGAAGGCGAGAACTTGATTTCTCCTGTCAGATTCTTCTGGAGATAATATGACTTACAGCATCCTTTAGTTTTACGCAACCATCCAGCAAAACTCTTAACCTTAAACGTAATCTGAGGACATAGTTTTGGTCCTGATTGTGCAAAAGCTGTGCCTTAAGCATGTTGGATTGGCACTGCTGCAACAAGCGGTACTACTTAGTTTGGTAGGGAATGTGCTGCTCATTAAAAAAAATGCACTTCCAGAAAAGCTGGCAAGCTTTTCCTTATGAAAAAGCTCCTTAGGAGCCCTGCTGGTGGCAGAATCTTTCTGACAGCAAACGTAAAAGTAAATGGTCCCTAATGAAATCAGAGCAACACCTGCAGTTTTAACACAATTTTCAGTTCAAGGCTTCTTGTCATTTCTCCTTCCAGCTGCTGGAGTGGATTCGTCGCACCATCCCTTGGCTGGAGAACCGAGCCCCAGAGAACACCATGCAAGCCATGCAGCAGAAACTGGAGGACTTCCGGGACTATCGCCGCTTGCACAAGCCCCCCAAAGTCCAAGAGAAGTGCCAACTTGAGATCAATTTCAACACCTTGCAGACCAAGCTGCGGCTCAGCAACAGGCCAGCATTCATGCCCTCAGAAGGGAAAATGGTCTCGGTGAGTGGGGGTAACTGCTCCTATGGCTGGGTAACCCAGCCATGCCTAAAAAATGAGACTCGCGTTCTGCCCGTGGGTGAGCAGAGAATGCCCACCTTCAGAGCGAGATACTCTGTGGGAGGAACCCTGCAAAATATAAACCAGTGAGGCTATGATAGGAGAGGGTCGAGTAATCATTGCTTCCCTCTGTCTAAATCAGACTCTGAGGCTCTTCACAAATTGCATGCCTTTGTGAGGAGATGTCTGGGTACCTTTCATTTTTGCTAATTCAGAAACGATTGAGTTTTACCAAAGTTTTACATAGGAGAGTGTTTAGAGAGGCTTTTTTCTGGAGACAGTTATGTCCTGACACTTGTAGTTGTGCTTGTCTGAAGTCTGACACTTCGTCTTCCTGACTTGTCTGCAGAACACTGTGAGATGAAAAGCCCAGGCTCACTCCCTCCATTCAGTTGGAGCCATGTAGCTCACTGACAGTAGTGCTGGTGAACATTTTCCCTCCACCTTCTATCTAACCTGCCTTTCCTTTTCATGTTCCTGTGTCTAGGATATAAACAATGCCTGGGGTGGTCTAGAGCAGGCTGAGAAGGGCTACGAGGAGTGGTTATTGAATGAGATCCGGAGGCTAGAGAGGCTGGATCACCTGGCAGAGAAGTTCCGGCAGAAGGCATCCATTCATGAGTCCTGGACAGATGGTAATGCCAACCTACATGCTTCCGATTACCTGATGCAGTGCTGTCTGTTACATAGGGTTGAAGAGATGGATTGTGTATGGGTCCTTCCATGAGAGTTTCCTCTTGAGAAGGCTAGATTTGTTTCTTATTTTATTAGAAAATAATGTATAAAAACCAGCTTGATCTCTGTTCTGCATCAAACAGTCAACTTTGGCATTCCCTAACTGTGGCAAAGTGAGAACTTTGGATAGAAGAGAGCAGCTACAGAGCAGAAGAGAAGTTCCTGTACAGTAAATGCTACCGTTGGCTTTTACAGGAACAGCATAGCATTACAATTTGCGCATACTGAGACGAGTCCGGTATAAACTGTGACAGTGCTGGCTTCAGCTGCATTATGTGCCCTTCTCTGTTGTTAATGGCAAACTCACACTTCGTGGTTTGAAAGTGAGCATTGTGCTTCTCTAGGCCAGCAGGCACAGGGACAAGCCTCGGGCAGGGCGGCTGGAGTGGGGCCGATGCCCTTTTGAGGGCCCTGGAGGGTGCCTGGGTGGCGGGAGCTGGCTTTGGCTGCCCTGGGACCTGTCCTTCATTCTTCTGTCCTTTGGCTCCCTCCCCAGGTAAGGAAGCAATGCTGCAGCAGAAGGATTACGAAACAGCAACCCTCTCGGAGATAAAGGCCCTGCTGAAGAAACACGAGGCCTTTGAGAGTGACCTGGCTGCACACCAGGACCGTGTGGAACAGATTGCTGCTATTGCACAAGAGCTCAAGTACGACACCCCAGCGCACATCCCATCCTTGGGGCCGGGGAGGCTTAGTGAGCTTTGCCCTCTGCTCTCTGGAGAGCAAAAAATCCATCCTCATACAAAAATGCTGGGAATTCCCAGTGTTTCCAAACAGTATCTAGGATACTGCTACCCAGTATCCGGCCACACCAGAAAAGCAGGCCAGAAAATGGAGGAGTTGTGGGTGCTGTTGAGGAGGTGGCAGAATTATATTCCTAATCCAAGCTTCCATCCTCTTCCAGCTCATTATGCTGCCATGAACCCTTTCCTAAAGAGTCTGACCTGCTGCTGGCATCTGCTGTGTTTCAGAGTTGTAACACTGTCATACTTTTCCAGGAACAGAAGGAAAGACGAGAGGATAGGAGGTTCTAAGTTTGCTCTCTTTTATCAAACAAAATCCTCCTTATTCTAGCAGGAAAAAAGCTGCTTGAGCCCATTGTGGCCTCATTCTTTCCCCCAGGAGTATTGCACTATGTGCACTCTGTTCAGCACTTGCTGCAGGGCATCCTCACAGCGGGTCACCTCTCTCCCTGCTTCCCTCCACCTTGGAAATCTTCACCTCCACTGCTTTTTCTGGAGTAATACACATTAGGAGGAGAAATGGGGGGCTCATCAGGACTGCTAGAGACATCAGGCAGGCAAAGAGCTGGTGGCTGCAGCACAGGGAGGTTTTGAAACCCTGCGTATTTCTTGGCAAAAACCATTCTGAACTACTCGGTTTTCACTCTGTTTCCTAATTTAAAAAGATTTATATATCACACTGGCTTATCTAAAGTTAGTGTCTGGGCCAAGATCAGTACTCTTGGGCCAAAGAGCTTTTTTCTCTAAAMAATTAGGATTATTGGATCAGGTTCATTATCTCCTGTAACAACACAGATTTACAGAATTGCTTTCTTGTGCACTGGAGGATTGACCTTGGAACAGGAAGAGGGTTCAAGGCAATCCTCTGTGTCAGTAAGATTAAAACTGAGGCTGTCTAGTCAGCAAGCATTACCTGACCTGCCACTTACAAAGCACAGAGAACATGTCAGCCGAAGCAGCTGCAGCTCTAAGAGCAATAGGGAAGACGGGTCTAAGCTGTGGGAGAGATTATTTCTTCTGAAGTGTGAGAACAGCAGGCTCTGCTATTCTTACAGAAGCCGTCTTCCATTTCAGCAGAGGCCATGCCCTGAAAAAGCCCATGGCAGAGCTCTTTTCTCCCCCAGAGACACACTGCCAAAGAGATGCAGAGGGTCTGGAAGAAGCCACTGCAGCTACCCGTGGCAGGCATGTGTGGCAGCATGGCACGTTCCCCTCCCAAGCAGTAGTGGTCCAGCATGGGTGTGTTGCAAGTCAGACTTTCCAAAGGAGTTCTTTCATCTGCAATGCTGGCTCTGCAGCAAAGTAAATCAAGCAACTGATCTGGATTAAAAACCTAGCAAAGAAGTTACTTTTAGCCCAAACTGGTTGCCTGACTAGTTTACTGGAAGACTCCAGCAACAGTTGTGCCCTTGCACCTCAGGAGGGCAATACAATGGCATGAAAAAACGAGGCTGAGGGAGGCAAGAATGTAACGTGCACTACTACTTAGAGAAATGCTCATCAGAAGTCTCAGGGCCACTCAGTTATCCCAGTGATTTATTCTGCTTTTTCTTTCAAGGCTGATACTTCTCTGATTGGATGGTCTCCCTCTGCCTGCAGATTCCTCCCTCTCTGACCATGTGCAGAACCGTGAGCACAAACCAATGCAAAGCCAAAAACTTTAGCTTGCCCCTGTGCTCTCCTTTCCCCAACCATACTTTTACCAGCCTATCTTCCTTGAGTGTCAGTCTATAGATATGTCATCAAAGCTCTCCCTGTCAGGCTTACAGGAGACAAACCTACACTGTTAGTCTGGGATTGTCCTAAATAAATTTACTGGATTGTGTAATTTAGCTATTCCTTGCCACCTGTACTATGCAACTCTTAGGACAATCTTAAGCAGTTTCTTAGTGTTCTTAATAAAATCTTTGCTTTCCATTGTGATGTACAAGACAGTTAGTTAGCCTACATAATGTTCTTAGGTAGAGTACAGGAGCAGATTGCTCATAATCTGCTTATTTCCAGTTTGAGTAAAAGTCTGTACTCCCTTCCCCCTTTGCCAAGTTATTCCCATCAGGTAGCCAGCCTCACTATTTGTTGAGGCTTTGGGTGGTCCTGTTCTATGCTGTTTGATTTACCATAACATACAGTGTCTCCAAAACTAGATCCTGATATCCTCCTGACTTGCTTTATTTGCAGAGACCATGACCTCTTTGTCTGAATCTGTCTTCAAGACTGATCAAGATTTCTAATCGGTTTCTCTTATTTCTACACAGGGTCTTTATTTGACTTCTTGTCTTTTTCTTCCCCACCCCTTATAGTGAGCTGGACTATTATGACTCTCCCAGTGTCAATGCCAGGTGCCAGAAGATCTGTGATCAGTGGGATAATCTGGGTGCTCTAACCCAGAAACGTAGAGAAGCATTGGAGGTGAGATACGTTACAAGTTGGACCTTGTGGATAGTGCATTTGTCGGGGGCAAGCTGCAGTGGGCACAAGCAATATCAGCTCTCTTGTGAGCTCCTAGAACATCCTGGACTGTAAACAAAGGCTAGATTTCAGTATACTTAGGATGCTTTTCTTCCAGCCCAATTATGGTGTCATTTGTTTGCTCAGGCTATTGATTTATTTCTACTTTTTTGTGTGTTTTGTAATCTCATTCTGCTTGAAAAGACTGTCTTGGTTTTGTTTTATTTCAAAGGACCTCAGATTTATTTTATTTCCCTTAGAGGAGAAAAATCTGTCCAGTGTGTTATCTCTAACAGCAGAGAGATTTTTACTGTAGTGCCATCCTGGGAGCACCAAGGAGGTCTGAAAGGAAAGAGCAGCTCAGACAACCCATACGTCCATATTATTATTCTTCTCTAACCATCTTTCCTGATCTTCTTTCTTTTCTTTTTTTTTTCTTGTGCATGCCCAGAGGACAGAGAAACTACTGGAAACAATTGACCAGTTGTACCTGGAATATGCCAAACGAGCTGCCCCTTTCAATAACTGGATGGAAGGGGCCATGGAGGATCTGCAGGACACATTCATCGTTCACACTATTGAGGAGATCCAGGTAAAGAGCAGTCATTTGCACCGGTTAGACTGGGGCAGTGAGAAGCTTGGGGTCTCCTGCATTCAGACTGGTGATTAATTTGTGGGTTATGTTTTGGTGCTTCTGCTCTATTGAGTGAGCCTTACAAGAGAAACAAAAATGAGTACGTTTTTCCTTGATTTTTTCCAAAAACCTGGATCTGAATAGGTGTGAAACATACTTACGTCATCCTAGCTTGACACAAAAACTGAAAGCAAATTTTTCAGTGTAACTCCAAAGTCATATTAATAATTAACCCTTTTAGGGTCTTGTGGAATTTTTCTTAACCCACATGAGCAAAGCTTAGTGCAGCTCACAGGGTCTGCAGGTCAATGCTCCCATGTAATGTCATGTCCAGGTCATTTGGTCCTATGTGATAGGATGTACCATGAGCACAGTTGAGCTGCCAGCTGTTTTTTGGTGCTGAGCACAAGAAAAATCAGAATTATCTGCTTTGGTGCTGAATTACCGTTTGAAATTAAAGTTTTCTTGCTCCCTCTAAGACAACAATGACTGTATCTCAGTTTTTCTCCTTCTGAAGGGGTGTTAGGAAAGCAACTTGAGGTATCCACAGGTAATTTTCAGACCTTAGAGAGCCAGAGTTACTCTTTCCTGGATTGCAGTGGGGATTTCTAATTCTGTAGCTTAATGGGCTCATGAAAACAATTCAAGTCAGCTCTTTGCCGGAATGGCTGACAGCAGTGTGACCATCAGTGAGGCAGCAAATGGGAACCTACAGGGAACATTACAGCCATGGCAGCAGAGGAATAGTGACAGTTACTGAGCTGCTACTTGTTTCTTCCATCCTTCCCTCCTGAGCAAAGGGGTTCATTAATTCTTTTGTAATGCAGAACAAATCTAAACAGCATTTAAATACTTCCATCGTCTCCTTGTGACTGTTTGCAGTATCTTTCCCAGCCCCCAGACTTGTATTACATCTCTATGGCCACTGCAGCAGCTGCAAAGTAATGAGTCACCGTGTAAGGAAGGAATTTTACAAGAAGTATTTACAGCGTGCGTGTCGTGAGAGAGAGAAGTCAATCATGCGGTTTACTTTCATTCCCTCTTCTGTCCACACTGTTCCCTCGGTTATCCCGGCACACACCTCTCTTTCCCATTTGTTTTGCTGCCTCTTCCCCTGCCTTTGCTTCCCTAGACTTGATCTTCTAGGCTTCTGGGATGAAGTACCTTAAAGGCCTGTAGAAGCAGTGGGAGATGAGCCAGGACCAACTGGCTTGTCAGCTGTCYACAAGCTACCAGCAAGCACGCCCCAGCCATCAGTCTTTGGAGCACGGCCCAGGCACCRCAGTGAGACGGGGAGCAGGAAGGGTCTGTTGTGGTCAGGGAGAAGGAGCTGTTCTGCAGCAGCAGGAGCATGTGTTGCCTGTGCAAATTTGCTCTTGGCTGGAAGATCTTCACCTGGTTTTAACTGACTCTGATCAAACTGAATCTGACTCTTAGTACTCACCTGGAGTTACTTTGGGTGTAAAAGTAGTGCACAGCTAGTGGGAGAAGAAAACGTGGCGCATTTAAACTAGTGAGACTTTCTTTTTTATAGTAACGCGAGTAGTCAGATGTTCTTCCCCAAAGGGGCTGACAGTCAGTCACTGAGCAGTGTTGGAGAAATAGTTCCTGCTACATTATGAGCCATTATTATTCCACCTGTTTTTGGTATGTGATCTCTCGCTGGTCAACACAGAACAGAAAGAGAGGAAAAAGAAGACTTCACATCATTTAACTACTTAAAGCATCCCATTTAATGATGCTGAGAGAACCTGAAAAGTGTATTATAGTAGCCTGCTTTGTATCCTGGGAATATGTTAGCTTTTGCTGTCRCTTCAGGAATACATTTAGCCGAAGAGGCTAGTTCTTACCCTCCCTTTGCTGCTGCCTTCCTTTTGCAGGGATTGACCACAGCTCATGAGCAGTTCAAAGCCACATTGCCAGATGCCGACAAGGAGCGACAAGCCATCCTGGGAATCCACAATGAAGTCTCAAAGATTGTCCAGACGTACCATGTCAACATGGCAGGAACGAATCCTTACACTACAATCACCCCACATGAGATCAATGGCAAATGGGAACATGTGAGTTCTTTCCAGCCTTGCCAGTTAATGGGAGACGATGTCACTGCTCAACCACTGTGGGCCCAGGAAATGGATTATTTACTCCGCGGTTACCCTGTCATGCTTGCTGCTGAGTTTAGTGGGGTTTTGGCTTTTGGTTTTGGCTCAATTGCCATGTGCTTGGAAAGTGGAAGAGATCTTTGATATAAATGCCTAAGGCATGTCAGATCTCTTTTACATTTTAAATGAAAGTTGCTAAATTTAAAAGCTTTGAGGTTTTTGGTCTTCAGTTGACCTGCAAGTATAGCATGTGAATCAGTATCCTTTTTCACCATTCAACCCTTCGGATGTTTTATCTCTGCAGCCAAGTAGTCTTTCCTTGCTGTAATCCTAAAAGAGCCAGTTGTGGTGATGGTTCTTACTACCAAACAAAATGACCAAAGTGAGATCTGAACAGAATCCTGCAACTCAGTTAACATGAGCCACCAAAACCTCAAACGGTGAATGGAAGCTGCTTCTGGTCTTCCGTGGCCTGAGATGAGTTTGTGTGCATCCTACAGCAGATAGGATTCACATTCCATGAGCCTGCCCACTGTGACTTAAACCATATAATTGCTTATTTTCAATGCAAACACCGACTCCTCCCTCCCTTGTGGCAACTTCTACATTTACTGTACATGTGCTTTTGTGTGTCTAAACTGCACGCTTAGTTACTTTTTGTTGTAGGTGCGGCAACTGGTTCCCAGAAGGGATCAAGCGCTTATGGAAGAACACGCTCGCCAGCAGCAAAATGAACGACTTCGTAAACAGTTTGGTGCACAGGCCAACGTCATTGGACCCTGGATCCAGACCAAGATGGAGGTAGTGCTTTGAAAATTTTGAAACAGTCTGTTTTCCTCTGTGATCTTCACTGATATTCTTACTTGTGGTCTCTCTTGACCACTGTGACCACTGTCACTGCCGTTCTTCAAGTTACAGCAAGAGAAACATCATAGAAAATACCAATAATCCCAAGATTAATATTGGTTACTGAAGTGTATGTCCTTTTCTTCCACTAACTCTAGTACCAGGAGAAAAGCATTACTTAAGACGGGGAACACTGGTATTTTAAGATCTGTGTTTATATGCAGGAAATGAAAAATCCTAGATCAGGGACATAGTTTGTGTAATTGCTTTCACAGCAATGTTCTTGATACACGTGACTAAATACAATTAACATACCAAACATCTGCAGAGGAGACATTTTTAAGGAGATCTCTCTTTAGGTAAGATTTGAGTTAAAGTAATTGGAGCTGATGAAATGTAAAAATATGAAGCTATTATTGATGGCAGGAGCTGGAAAGAAGAGAGCAATTACAGAAATATGTCTGTATGAGGGAACTAAGTTAGTGGCAGACAGTACACCAGAAAAAGATCTGACTTGGTACATTACTAGCTTATGGACTGCAGTTTCCTTTTCTTTTGTATCCTTATATTAGACACATGTTATGTGATTCACCTCACTTGGAAAATGTTCAGGGCTGTGCTAAATTTTTTTGCTGACACAGTCTCAGCTCCTGTGGAGGAACTGCTCCATGAGATTATTTTTTTTTGAATCATCATCCTGTGTGAGAGTGAAATTGCTGCAATAAATGTCAGGCATGTTGAGGCTTGTCCTTTCAGTGGAATCTTAATTCCTTTGGCTTTGCTAATGCAGGAGATTGGCCGCATTTCAATAGAGATGCATGGGACCCTGGAGGACCAGCTCAACCACTTGCGGCAGTATGAGAAGAGCATTGTGAATTACAAACCAAAGATTGACCAGCTGGAAGGAGACCACCAGCTGATCCAGGAAGCGCTTATCTTTGACAACAAGCACACTAACTACACTATGGAGGTAAATGTTTCAGCAGCAGATTAGACAGCCTCATCTGCTGTGGCCATTTAGCATCAGCCACATCTAGCTCTGGCAATGTGTTGTGGTTCTCAGGAAAATGGAGAGCTTGATAATATGGCCAAGCATGCAGCAACATGCCGCTAAATTTCATTTTTGCCTTACTGTACTTCATGCCAACCCATTCCAATGTATTTCCAAATATAGACAACAGAAACAACCTGAATGAGGTCCACAGTATTGCTTGAAAAGTTGACAGGCCTCATTTCTCCTGCCACCCGATTGTGGCAGCCTGTTAGCTGGGATTAGAAAGGGAGGTGCTGATGCTTTTGAGCTGCCACTACCTGGCAGAAGAAAAAAGTCTGACAGAAGTTTTTTTAAAATCAGAGACTGGCTTTCTGTTGATAACGTGAGGTTTCTTGGGAGCAATCTGAGTTCAACATGAGTCCAGCAGAACACAGACAGGCTTTGAAACTTGTTTTTTGGTTTCTGGCCAGCTTTCCATTAAGCAGCAGCAGAGGCAGGGGAGCACCAGTGTCTTCCAAGTACTGTGTTTTATTTGATTTCTTGGTAAGGAGAGTTTTCTGCTTAACTAAGTCCTAGAAGCACTGGATTTGCTTCTCATTTATGTTAAAGGCCTCCAATATATTGCTCTGACGAGGCCAAGGAACTTTGCAATAGGACCAAGTCTTTCTAAAGATCAAGAATTGGCGTCTTCAGTATGTTTTTTTTCAGTCAAAATTCAGATTTTAAACATCTGCAGATTAGAAGGAGTCTTTTCTGAGAAAATGAACACCAAGACTGCCTTGCACACCAGGATCATTTAATTTGCAATAAGTGGCATGTATGATCCACTGGCCTCAGAAGCGGAAGAGTGACTTCTTTATTTTAAAATTGTCCTGACCTCTTTTTCCAGCATATCCGAGTGGGCTGGGAGCAGTTACTAACAACGATTGCTAGAACCATCAACGAAGTCGAAAACCAGATCCTGACCCGTGATGCCAAAGGAATCAGCCAGGAACAGATGAATGAGTTCCGGGCTTCTTTCAACCACTTTGACAGGGTAAGTCAGTGCTGACTGCGGCTTGGTAAGCTACAAGCTGCCGTGTGGACTGCACAGTGCAATAAAAAACAAGCAGTCACTGTGATAAAACGAGATCACAGAAGATGTTTCATTCTTAAAAAGGCCACTCCTGTGGAGCAGTCATGTCTGTGAAGACTGCCAAATGATCATTAGCCTGGGAGAAGTATGTCTTCACAGGAAACTGCAAAATTTCCCGGTAAAGCTAAAGTATGGAAAGGTTTGAAGGCTTTTTTAGGTAATTAGACTTTTACCCATTCTTCTCCAGAGAGCGGATTATTATCTTGATTTATAAAATTCTTGGGACCATGTGTTCTCCACTCTTATATACCATTTTGGCTATATCTGAGGGCAGCCTGCCCTCAGAGGTTGGCAGTGCTTTCAAATTGCTGAACACTGGCTATTTCAGCCCTTCTCTAGCTGTCTAAGAAAGATAAATCATGGCTTCTTTTCTTAAGAGAGGGACCAGTAAAGCCCTGTAGATTTTATATTTCGACCTTCATTTCATTTGCCCCTTCCTTCACAACAGTCTGAATGATAATACAGACAGAACATGGATTTCCCACCTTCAGCTACTTGATTTATGAAGGCTTAACATTGACTTCAAAAGCTGGGGTTTTTTTGAGGAAAGTCACTTGAAATTGGCCCCACCATCCTGTCTGTAGCTTCCTTGATCTGGCCAGAGGTGGTGACAGCGGGCAGGGGCTCTTCACTGCTTGGGGGCTGTTCTGAGCTAAAATTCTGCAGGGTGGATGGGATTCTTAGTTCCTGTAGTAGCTTGTGTGTTATTTGATGGGTACATCCAAACACTGGGGGAACGGTCAATGAGCAAAGGGAAGAGCAGCTGCCAAGCCATGTTGTGCAGCGCTGTACGTCCATGCTGTTTGCAGAGCTGAGCACTTGAAATAGCTTTTCCAGTCAAAGGTCCACCTCGTGTGCAGGTCTCATAAATACAGCCATAACGCTGCTCCCCTGAGCTTCAGCTGTTTTTCTTTGTCTGTTCCTGGGATGCCTTGACAGCTAAGCTTCCTTGGGTGTGTTGCCAAACATACCTGCCCTCACCTACTCCTTTAGTGGAACTTTTGACTATAAGATTAAGGCAATGCTTCCCACTGCCTCTGCCTGCTTACCTGCACTCTGGGTTACTAGTGAAGCACAGGGCTTCTGACACTGGATAACAAGCAGTGATGCAAGTAATTCACTTGGGAGATTGAGATCATGAGGCTTCTGAGCATCAGCTGTTTTTGTCATTCAAATGCTTTTAAGATGGGATGAGCTCTCTGAGAAGGAACTGTTCCAAGAGCATTTTTAGCACTTCCTGAAATGTCATTGTGATATCTAATGTTGTGCACTTTTTATTTTTCTTCCCTGTCTTTCTATCTGCATGTCATTCTTCCTCTCCCTCTCTCCTCACCCACTGCATGGTGCACCTGTTTGTTGTCCTTTCACCTCCCTTTGATCTCTTCTGTGTCTCCCTTCCTTCTGCCCCACACCGTCACCCCACTGGCACTGCATGTCCTGCTGCCTGGCACACCGCATAACCAGGACCACTCCGGCACACTTGGCCCTGAGGAATTCAAAGCCTGTCTCATCAGCTTGGGTTACGATATTGGAAACGATGCACAGGTACTGAATGCTAGTGGTGAACACAGCCAGATATTAAACTGTGAAAAAATAACAGTTTTTTCCTTTCTTTTCTTGTTTGTCTTAATCCATCTGTTATTGTTGTTCTTGTGTTTGACTATATATACATCACTTTTCTCTACTGCTTCCTCTCTAAATGTACTTTGATATCTATTCCTTTTTAATTCCTTTATTTTTTGTCTTGGGATAATTCCTTTTATGTCTTCAAACTGTTCCATTTACTTCTGTGTCACTTAAAATTCCTTTTCTTGTCCATTCCTCAATCTGTCTTGCTTGATATCTTCTTGTCTTTTTTTCATCACAAATATGTTTCTTATGTGTAAACTATTCCATGTCCAAAACCTCCTTTGCTTCTTCATGGTTTCACAAACTACATTTCCTCTGTTGTTTTTCATTGTCCTGTAAATCCTTCCTTCTATCTTCTSCCCCCTGAAATTCATTCTTTGTAATGTCTCCTGTGGGTTCATTTCTCCCTGGACTGGTCTCCCTTTTCTCTCTTGGCTTTTTCCATCTTTGCATCATTCCCTGTAGAAGAAGACTGGTATGATGGATTGTGAAGATTTCCGAGCCTGCCTTATCTCCATGGGTTACAATATGGTAATGTAGAGCCCTCTGTCACTCCTATTCAAAGTGATTCAAAAATAAAGGGAGAATGTGTAGTGAATCAAGGTAAATATAGCCTTATTTTCCAGAATTATCCACCATGTTAAATATAGTCTTAGTTGTATGTGTAAAATTCTTGTCTCACAGCTGTAGCTAAAGGTAAAAAATGGAAATAATTGTCTAATTCCTGTGTGGTTCAAATAAAAATTATATTTATCAAACTGTGTGGCTACCAGTGGAAGAAACAATGAACTTCCTCATTGGTGCCTTCACTCTGCAGAGCACACACAACTTCCCCCAGCCCTGAATATCAATTGAAATCATCGAGAAGTATACATGACCTCACTTCTGAATACACTTAAAATGCTGCTCCTCTCATTCCTACCATTTGTTTCACATCTGCTTTCCTGTACATGTAAGTTCAAGTTCCAGTCATTTTTCCTGTGGCTTTTCCCTCACCAGAATACTTGCATATTCAGAACAGTAACATGTGGCACCTTGAGAGGCACAATAGCTAATAGGAAGAGCTTCACCAAAGGGCAAGAGAAGAGCATTGGTGCAAACATATTCATCTGCACTCTCGGTGTCTTTGCTCCTGATACCAGGCAAAGCACTGTTTAATCATCTTACTTATCAGCCCAGTATAAATACAGACTCTCTAGTGTAGCATGCCAAGACACAGTAACATTTGATTAGGTATCTTAATTACTCTTGAAGGTATACTGTTCTAGATGTGTTAGGAGAGCCTGTTCCCAGAAGACTTGACTCTGTTCTCCTCTCCTCCTTACCTGGGGAGGAAGGAATCCCAGAGATGAGAGAGTAGATGACCTTTGGTTTAAGTGCAGAAAGAAATGTAGAAAACTACACTACAAGGTTTTGGCTTCTGTAGCAAAACTTCTCTGTAGGATCTTGCCTGTAGAGACTACTTCCCTGGGCCGCTCCAGATACGCAAGTCTTTCTTTCCAAAGCCTGCCTAGTAAAGATGAGTAAGATACTATGGAATATTCCAGAGACATTTCTTCTGTTCTGTCAGCTGAAGAAACCTGTAAAAGTTCTTTTTAAGGAAATTAAAGTAAAAGAATTTGAGGAGTGCAGATCTTCAAATACTGGTACAGACATCTAGCACATGTATAAAGAAATTTGGGTCTTCCTCTGAAGTCTGTGTGGTACTTTTCCCCGATAGGAGCATTGTCCTAGAGCTGGAGGGAGCTGGATGTTGTCCTCGGGCACAGCTGACAGTGTTTTATTCCAAAGGACAAATGAGTGGGAAACATTTGTACACAACAGCAAGATAAAAAAGAATATCCTGATTAAAAAAACCCCAGAGGTGGTTTTTTTTTGGCTTTGTTTTCTAGCTGTGAGATGTGCTGCTGAACAGTGTCTCCTCACTTTGGTAGCACTGCTGCCGAAATGTCCAGGCTTACATGACTTTCTTGCTCTCCAGGGAGAGGCAGAGTTTGCCCGCATCATGAGCATCGTTGACCCTAACCGTATGGGTGTAGTGACGTTCCAGGCCTTCATCGACTTCATGTCCCGGGAAACGGCAGATACAGATACTGCTGACCAGGTTATGGCTTCCTTCAAGATCCTGGCTGGAGATAAGGTCAGGCTCCACACCTTGGTTTCCTGCATCTGCATAGCTCCTGCTTGCTTTTTATTCTTGTCTCTCAGAGAAAGCGTTGAGGGAAGCACTCTGCCATGGGAGGGTATTTTCACAGGAACATTCTGTAGTGCTGGAGGAGTGCAAGGTTAAAGTGTGGGTTAATGAGCAGCCTGCCAAGGCACTCGAAAGTCCCGTTCAGCTGTCAAGTCAGAACTTTGCAGCTCACTCTTGCTTTAAAATTTTAATTAAGAGCTTGGTCGCAATTTGTTATTCTAAAATGAACAAGTTCAACAGATGGTTTTTGATTAGTCTTGAAAACTGTTCATTACTGACAGCTGTAAGTCTTGAGATGACCTTTCTCATATATATGTCACAATCAGTTGTTACACAATCARTAGATTTTCATTGAGGATATGCTGCATCTGGAGGAGGAGCATCATTTATTCATAGAAATTGGTCGAAAGTAGGAAAACTCGGGATGATATGAAAAGTACTAATTTTTTGAATTTACATAATCTGTGGAAGCAGCTGATAAAAAATGTAATCTTATTTTTGTCATATAACAATGCCCACTAATCCCTTATGTAACTGAACAAATAATATGTACATGTTATATTAACATAGCTCTTTATTTGCTAATGATTTTAGTTATCTCACATGAAATGTTGCATACCATTTCTCAGATTGTAATGAGTTACCCTTAAATCCAGTACTGGTTTCCATGTTTCACTAAGAATCTTTTCATAATCATAATCTAGAAACCCACGATAACCTGTCGTTTAGACATGTACCTGACCGAAGCCAGTTCTATTGTCTTTTGAGGCCTGAAAATTCCATGTTATTCAGATAGGCTAATCACTGAATAAATAGGTACTTTGGGATGCAGTATTACTTATTAGCTCGTTTACTCTGTACAGTACATTACATATACTTGTCAGTGTTTAACATGCTCTGGTGACTATAACATGAATTAGTATTTCATTATGAAGGAAAATACCTTGTACCCCAGTCATTAAAGTGAAAGGGAAAAAGAAATTATAAGAAGTCACAGAAAAGAGAAGTATGGTGTGAAACCTGAGCTATTGCTCAGACAGACTGCAAATGCCCATGACTCAGTTAGCTAAAGACAACATAGTGATTAGCCAACAGGCAACTACTGTTACCTACTGCATGGAGAGAAGCCAAGCTAGCTCAGCTCAGTGCAGTGAGTCTCCAGAAGCTGAATTTACATAAGTTTTACTTGCTTATTGAAAATGTCCACACTGTAAGGCAAGGACTGTTGCTGGAACTATGGAAGCAATACAAAGTGTTTGCTTGTCTGCTGCCTGCATTGGTGCACCAGCGAGAGCTAGTGGGGATGGCCCCTTTCCTTGATCTGAAGAGAGGGAGTGGCAACTCCAAAGCAGCACAAGCAGCTGTTACCTCCTGCTGGTGAGGGACAGCATCCAAATGAAATTTTTTCTTCCTCCTATTTGCTTTCAGCAGGACCTCCTCTGTCAACAGGAAGTCACAGTCTTACACTAACAACTTGCCTTACTTACCTCCAGGTCTTTTCTTCAGCTGTGCCAGCATCTCTCCTGCAAAACCAATCTTTGTTGTAAAAACCACTTACTTGTCCAAACGGTAGGGAGGGAGTGCATGTCCTCCCTGGGTGTAAGTGCAGAGAGCTCCCTGTGTGGGGGTACAGTGCAGGTCTAGTTGTTGGGATCCTGTCCCTGAGTGTTGCCTGCTGCCCTGGTGGGACAGGGGGTGGTTGTCCCTCAGAGGAAAGTCAGTTTCCTGAAAGTAATGATTGCCTTGTCATTTGTCCTCTTTGCAGAACTACATCACTGTGGATGAATTACGGCGGGAACTGCCTCCTGATCAGGCTGAATATTGCATTGCTAGGATGGCACCCTACAATGGCCGTGATGCTGTACCTGGTGCCCTGGACTACATGTCCTTCTCCACAGCGCTCTACGGCGAAAGTGACCTTTAACTTTTTTCTGTCCCACCACACCCTCCCTCCCCTCTCCCCCGTCCAACACGCCCTATTTTCTCTTTGCAAAGCAACCTCTGCTCCGCTCTTTTTTGTGTTTTCCTGTTTTGCTTCAGATAACAGATCACATTTTTAAGTGGGGGGGAGGACATTGACATGGCACCGCCTACCTTGCCCTCGAAATAACAGTTTACAAAATTATTTTGTGCAAAAAAGTTACGTTTTAGAAAGAACAGACATATTTTATTATAGAAAAAGGTATTTTTCTCCACCAGATTGAAACTTAAAAAGAAAATGTTAAAATATTGCACCAAATATTTTTTGTTGTGACATAGAAAGTCAAGCACAATGTTACATTCCATCCTTTCCAAAAAGAACCAAACTATGACAAAACGCCACTTGTTCTGTTAACTATTACATTTGCGTACGTCTCTCTTATCACGTTTATCTTGGGAGGGGGGAAGGCACACAAGTGCATGTGTTTGCTGGTTCACTCATTTCATGAAAATATTTTATGATAAACTTTTGAAATTGCTGTGTTTTCTAGGGAAAAAAATAATGTACACAGCTCATGTTTTCATATTTAATTAAAAAATACAATACGCCTCCTATGTTTATCAGTGCACAACTTTTTTTGTTGCTGAGAGTTGTCTGGTTTCAGAACATGAAGCTTGAGAGTTGATAACTTTGATATTGCTTGTCACAAACCATATTAAAAACTTCTTGTGATAACAACTCTAGACTTTATTCATTTGTATAGAAAAATTGTTTAATCCTATTTAGTTAAACATGACGAGGAGAATCCAAAATTAATGTTTTTAACTGAAATTACAGTACATTTAAAGGTGTACTTCTTGGCCCCATAACCTTTTCATTCTTGCCAAACGATGTTGAAATTTTCACAGTTTTATGACCACTTTGAACCTTCAGTACACCCCTATCCTTATAAACAACACTCTTGTTATTTCTCAAAAACCAGCACAGAATTAGTTACTAGATCTGTACAAACAACCAACCACCCTGTCTTGAACAGTCTGTGAAAAATCCATCCACTGTTCCATGCTCAGCATTGAATTTCTTTTTGATACCATGTCTTACTGACATCATAAATTCTTCCAGAGGTCATCATTCTATTGGACATACAAAAGAAACCAGCCTTCAGAACAACTCCTTGAGGACTTAATGAGTCATAAAGTATACACAGGCACGCATGTGCCTGAAAATTGGCAAAGGGAAGCAGCTAATCCCTTCCAGCCGTCTCCTATTACAGGTGCATTTCCTGCCCTCCCACAACTTCTTTAGGAAACACGGAGTTAGGAGCAAAAAAACCCTTTACTGCTTCATTATGTGTTTCAAGTAAGTGTTTTATAGGTTTAAGCACATACCTCTTGTCTCTAGTACCAAAGGCAGATTTTATTTTGAAGTAATGACTGCAGGAATGGTGAATTCCTGGACAGATTCACAAGGAGCGCTGTGGTAACCTTGGTCATCCTCTGTTCCCCAGGGCAGAGCTGAGTCCTGAGGAAGGTATTGTACATGGTAGGCTGGGGTTCAGCAGGACACAATAAAAATCACAGCAGCATTTTGTGATGTATCCCAACATGACAGTATCTGCCTACTGTATTTGGAGAGGGGATGCTAATGTCTTCTACCACACTTCCTTCCAGGAGACATCAAGATCTGTATTCTCCTGTAGGCTGGATAATAAGTTTACAGGGGCCATGCAAATAAGTGCCATTTAGCGTCATACATAGACAAAGCCAGGCTGCACTCAGCACAGTTTGTCTTCCAAGGTTTAAGGAGAGACAGGTCATGTAACTTAGCTATAATTGTGTTGTTAATGAGGGCTGGAATTGAGCTGAAGCTGAGTTTCCTGTGTTGAAACCTATGATACTGAGAAGCCTGGAGTGGTCAATATTAATTGTCACTAATGTAGGACTTGCAGCCACATCAGTGTTTAAAACACTTGCAAGCTCCTCTATAGGCTCATTTTCAGCTATGTCACTACCATGTTGCTGCAAATGGGACTGTCATCTTCAGAGGTATGGTATGCTGATTTCCATTGCCATGTTTTTCATGTACATAGCATAGGTTATCTGTTTGAAAGTTAAAACAGCAGAGAGGATGGCTAGAGGCCTGAGCAGATAATCTTTACTGAAGTGTGCCTCTGAATATCCATTGCTCTTGCTTTGGTAACCCTCCTTCCTCTTCCACAGTATCTGCCCTGTCCTTGGTTTGCTGCACCTGAAAAAGGACATTTGCACTGTCAAAAATTTTGAGGATCTCTGTAGGTTGTACCCACTCCCAGAAGATGCAATGATACCTATTTTATTTAAACAATAAAATGGGTGGGGGAGAATGGGAATATCTGTTGGGGTATTAAATGACCGCTATCTGGAGAAAACATTCATGTTATTTTGAAAAAGGGGTAGAAAAGAGCATAGCTGCACCTTGGGCCATCACCTTGGGCCCAGGTCTGCTACCACTCTGAGAATGGAGCCAAATTATGTTGAATGATCCTGGTGACAGCACTCTGCAAGTCTGTGCTTGGAGATTCCAGAAGTCTTTACTTAGCTGTGGCAGTGTTGCAATGTGTGACCAGGTTTCACACAAAACACCAGCTAGGTGTAAGTATTCCTAGTTTTATGAGACACAGAGCAGGTGGCTCATCCCTGCTCACACCACAGATTGGTGGCAATGTGTGGGCTCCAGCCTTGCTAATGTCTCTCCAGTGGCACCCCAGCACTGCATGCTTTGGTGAAGTTGAGGTGTCCACAGCATCAGAAAGGCCTTGCCTATGCTTCTGAGTACTTGAATAGAGTTAAAAATACTGGCAAAGTTGTGCTGAAAATACACTGGCATTTCTTCTCAGATGGCACAATCTGACAAACTGGCTAGAGCTTATGGGACCTGGTCTTTCCCTCTAGGCTGTAGATAAAGCCTCACCATTCCTACCACACACACAGAGGAGCACTAGGATGCTGCAAGATGTTCACATTCCTTATTTGCAGCACAAAATTTATCTTGCAATCGTGTGGCTTAACAGTCTGTGGCAGTTAGTATGCTGTGAAAACAGCTTTTGGTATTAGGCTCATGGTTTTGCAGCTAACATGCCATTCTTTAGCCAAGTCCTGACATCAGCCTCGATGAAATTCATCTCTGCTGCTGTTTGCAGCTCAGTGGCTGCCCCTTCCTCTGCCAGGAACAGAAGAAGTGGACAATCCACTTCAAGCTCACTCCGTCCATTCAGGGATAAACCAGGGATGATTTTTGTCAGTCTCCCATACTCTCTATTTCAGATATGGAAATTTAAATTACGCTTTTTGAAGAAATTAACCAAGAAACTCCTTTCATGACTGTTGATAATGACTTTGGCTGCTGAGATCTCAATACCTGCCTCACTCAGCCTGATTGTCTGACACTACAGAGGCAGAAAACACTTCAGTGCTAAAACAGCATGGGTCTGTCTTGCCTGCCAGAATGTCAACCACATTTCCCAAAGCCTCTCAAATCGATCTTGTGACTGTTGCATGTCTTCAGTGCTGCCAGCATCTGGTTTGGGGCAGAGTGCAGGAGCAGAGCCAGGAGTCTCAGAAGACAATGAAAGGAAACTGGCCTGCAGCCTTAAATGAACTTGGTTTCAAAGAAGTATTCATATATCCATGGAGATTCCATCCAGATGAATCAGACTGACTGGTCTTATCAGGGAAACAAGAGAGAAGGCGAGTAATAGAGAGGGTGGGTGTTTGTGATGGCTGTGAAAAGGAACAACTTGAACTAGAATGACTTTGTTAAGAAACCAGAATGCAGGTATAATTTTCATTCCATAACAAGAAGATTATTTGTACAACATTACTTGTGCTACAGATGCTGAGGAAGGACAGACTTTTTCCATCCATGTGGTAGCCAAGTACGAAAAAGCCTTAATCCTGTTGAATTAATTAAACCGTTGAGGTGACTCTGGCTACTGAAAGAGTTGCTACTGTGCAAATGCTTAAAATCCATAGCATTAGCTCTAAGCTGCTGGGAAAGTCTTAGCATAATAAACACAGATTAACAAAGTCTGGGGCATATCCTGTTGCAAACAGGTAATCAGAACGTTCCCCAGCAGGCTCTGAGAAAATGTGCTAAGTGCTGCAGTCAGTAGAGAAGTCAGCCATTGCGAAGGATAAAGCTGGATGACTGCATCTTGTACAGGGAAGGATGCTCTATGGCTATTTCAGGTAGATTTAAATCTCAGCAATTTAAACCCACTGAAAATGAAAGGAGAAAAATAATAGTTTCTATATTCTGAGGACTCAGAGCTCACTATAGACTAGATCTCACCAATAAGATATTAAAATGAATTCCTCCCATCTTTGGATACCATACAACAGCCAGGAAATAGGGTCTCAGTTTTGTTCTCTGCTTTGACTTCTGGGACATACGTGTATGAAAATATGTTGGCAGAAACTGCACTACCTCCCATCCCTGCCTTATCCCTTCTCAGCAAGCCTCTTTACATGCCCTTTCTATTAGTCAGTTGTTCACATCCTGGTGGTCTAGCAGGCATTCAAGCAAAATATTAAAGGACCTCTAGCTATCATCATACCTCAGTGACTCCGCCCTTCAGGCTGTCTGGAAAAGCACCATCTCTAACTACTGCTGCAGGAAACATCTAGTGTTACTTCCACTGTGCAGATAAAGAAGGCACATGGGGGAAAAGGGCTAGATGTCACTAGAAGGTAGAAATATGAAGCCTTTATTTACAATTGTAATCCAGTCTCCGTTCAGGTGATGCCCAAGTCTGGAGGCATTGCTCACCAGGCTTTTCCCTGTTGCACCTAAATGTTGTTCTCGGGTTCGAATAAACACACGGACACACCTAAACCTTCTCTGCACACCTATATTTCTGCTTTGGGGCATGTCTGGAGCAGGACATTGAAACTACTGGACACCTGGTCCCCTGCAAGAGTCCCCTTAAGGGCCTGAGCACCCCACTCCCGAGCACCCCACATCACCAGGGGCCACAAATCTCACCCTAAGTACAAAGAGCAGTACAGACTAGCAAGACTGGCTACTTCCTTTGGAAAGACTCAAGTTGGGTTTGCCACCCATTTGCTCAATAAAAGCCTAATTGCCTAAAATATCTTCACATGAGGAGAGTAACACAAGTTCAACACTTCGTCCCTCCTCAGGATGCCCACCTCCCAGCCCTACACCCTAACCAGCAGGAAACCTAATAGGCCAGGCCAGGGAGCATCTCCTCAGCATCACTCTGTCTCTCTCTGAAGTAATTAAGCACTCAAGCAATAGAAGAGAAAGCATGAACCCATACCCTCATGGTTTAGGCAATGGGTTTGGAGAAAGAATGCTGCATTTCTGTCCCTGACAGAGGCATTTTCTAGGTATTTTCTATTAAACAGTCAAAGGATAAAGACCCTTAGGGTGGGAAACAGGCCCTAGCATGCCTCTCTCAGCACCCCAACCAGCAGGCTTCTCCTTACACTTGCTCTCCCTCAGTAGTCTGCTCCATAGTGGCAGAATTTGAATGAGAGCAGCCTCCCTCCTTCACCACCACAGGCTCACATTGTGGTTAGGACACTCTGGCGAGTGGGAGCCTGAATCTTCAATCTGAGGAAGACAGCACACCCAAGCTTCCAGAGTAATGGGTGTTTCAAACAATAGGCCATTTTACAAAATGTAGCTGTTGGTCTGAACATGTCTTTTGGCAGCCAAAGAAAAGAACAAGCCCTAGTTAGTCCTTGTTACAAACCGATGTTGGCACTCTTCTTTGAGGGAATACCATGCTGTGGATCCCAAGTGTAAAAAGGCTCTGGTTTCCCATCTGCAGGCAGGTGCATTTGTACTGAGCAGGGGCAGAATATTCAGACCTACACCTCTCACCAGTGCTTCCTAGCAGCTCCTCACTCATACGCTAGCATTTTTGTCCCCAAATGTCCTGTACAAGACCTAGCTTTAGGTTTTGGATTGGATTCTTTCTGGATGGCTGGCACCTGTTAGGTGTTGCAAGGAAGGCAACTGAGTGGTTATTGCCTCCAGTCAGATGTGACTTGCCTGTGGTCCTCAGGAAGGTTCGTGGTGGAGCAATGAACTGGGCCCAGCTCTGTCACATTCCAGTCTAAGTGCTGCAGTCATCCTACAACTATTTAAAATCTTTTCCTAGACCATCCCCTAGTTTCTTAATTGCTGTTGTGGCTTTTTTGTATGACCCTGTGGCTTTCATTGTACAGATTTACCTAAAAACAAGGACTATTTTAATCTGCAGAGTTAAGAAAGCATTTTATACCTTCTTTATTACTAAGCACATTCAAACATTACCACCATCGCTTTAATGAGGAATTTCTCTCTTGCTACTTCATACTTGAATAGGATATAATATTTAACCTGTGGTGCTGAGCCACAGTATCCTGCTTTCTGTGACAGAGAAAATAAAATGTCTTCTTCAAGGAAGTGAGAAAGCAGTTCATTTACCCCAGCAATAAACAGGTCGTGGTTTTTAAGTATCCTGATTCAGATAAGTGTTTGTTTACATTTGTAGGTGAGCAGTCACGATACTAATAGTTCCCAGTGGGCTTTCAGATGTGCTTCTGAGAGACCAATCCTTTTGTGCAAGCAAAATAACGAGGGAACTAAAACACAGCTTTAGGACTAAAGTTGATTTTGTGCATGATAGCTTCCAGAAACACTACCCACACACGAGAGGCAATGCTGCAGATTCTCCTAATGATATATTTCATGCCTTTTACCATCCGTGCAGAGTGTCCACAACCAAGAAAGGGAAAGCAGGACTCCAGCCCAGCTCAAGCACCACCAGAGCAGCCGGAGCTGGATTCCAGACGCACAGCCGCATTCTTCCCTGCTGACATGACCTCAGAGGCTGCAGAGACGCAGGATAAAACCAAAAAAGCTTTAATTGGGCTTGTAGCATGACTTATCTTCATTATTGCCAGCAACTCCAATCCCTATTACAACCACACCATTCCAAGACTGCCACCTAAGGAGCTTTTTTCTGCTTCTGAGCTTCTTAACACAGCAGTTCAAGCACACAGTCACACAGAAATTCTACTGCTGCTCCTGTAATAGTCCAGCTCTGTGGCCTCCAAAGAATTTGCACAGAAAGTCACAGTATTGCCATTTTGAGTGTCCTGGACAGTCTTATCAAATAAAGACGTACAGCAGCCTTACAACTAAACTTTGTATTCAAAGTTGTAAGATATAGCTGCACCAGCTACAGCGACCCACATTTTCTTTTTTAACCGCAGTTAGCTGTGTTCAGTTGTCACATTCCTCCATTTTCTTACCAAATAAGAGTTCACATCAGCTGCCTTCTGGCAAAAGTCGACAGCATCCTGGGCTGCATTAGCCAGAGCATCACTGGAGGGTCAAGGGAAGTGATCCTGCACCTCTATGCAGCAGTAGAGCTGCAAAGTAGTAGACCTCACCAGCAGTAGACCTGGTGAGGCCACTTCTGGAGTGTTATGTCCACGAAAGAGACATGGACTTACCGGAGGAAATCCAGCACATGACCACAAAGATGACTGTGAGACTGGAGCACCGCTCATATAAGGAGAATCTRAGAGAGCTGGGATTGTTCAGGCTGGAGAAAGCTGAATGTGTATCGATAACTGATGGGAGGGAATGAAAAGGAGGGTGCCAGGCTCTTCTCAGTAGCATCCACTGACAAATGAAACCCATGACGCTTCATCTGAACACAAGAAAACACTTCTTTTCTACTCTAAAAGTCATCAAACACTAGATCAGGTTGTCCAGAGAGGTTCTGGAGCCTCCATCTGGAGAGATACTAAAAAGCTGGCTGGACATGGTCCTGGGCAACCTTGGGAGATTAGACCAGATGATCTCAAGGGGTCACTTCCAACCTAAAAAATTCTGTTTATTACATGAATTTTGAATGTATAAGTTATTTCCATCTTAAAGAATTAATTAGAGGGCAATACATTCGAATGATGCCTGAATCTAACACACAATATCATAAATGTGACTTAGATATTTACTCCAAGTTAAAGCAGGAAATCCAGACATGATACTGTCAGAGAAGAGGAAAAAAATGAGCAAACCAAACTGTAGTTACATTTTAAGTATTTGGACAGTGAAGACTTAACAAGCTATGCTACACTGAAGAAACAGATAAAAATTATCTTGATCATCATACTGTAAACTGTCATTAATTACACTGTAAGAATTCTATAAAGTGAGTATATCTGACACTGATAAACCAGCAGTGTGCTGTTTATTAATGGAAAAACTGCTTCTGCCATACAGGCCTGGATCTTCACTAGTCACTTTTCCCCATCCAAGGTTTCCCCCTGGTGTCAGCGACATTAACAGTATTGCGGCTTTATCCAAAGCAATGTAGTTCCGTGTGCTGAAGAGGAGAAGATGGCAGTAAGGGGCTGGCTGCAGCACACTTCCATTGGCAGAACTGTGTTGCTGAGTGCAACACTTCGGATGAATTCTCTGGACGTGAGAGTGACTTTTCTCCTCTACTTGTTAAGCAGAATTGATACCCATCTGTTTTGCCGTGTCTTAGTCAAAACTCACAGGCAGTTCAGCACGAACAGGTTGCCCAGGGAGCCTGAGGATGCCCCATCCCTGGCAGTGTCCAAGGCCGGGTGGGACAGGGCTCTGAGCAACCTGGTCTGTCGGGAGATGTCCCTGCCCACGGCAGGGGTTGGAGCAGGATGATCTCCCAGGACCCTGCTATCGCCCCCCGGGCCTACATCTCCCGTCGTGCCGCGCGGCGCTCTGCGGGCGGGGCGGTGCGGGCGGCTGCGCGCAGGCGCGGTGGTCGCGCGGCGGTCGGTCGGTGGAGCAGCCGGCAGCCATTGTCGCCGCGGCTGCAGAGCGGTTTCCTCACGGCCCGCAGGACTCGCCGCTCCGCGACGGTGCGTGGCCGCCCCTCCGCGGCGGGGGGGGCCAGGGCGGGCGCGGGGAGCCGCCGGCGGGGTTCTGGCGGCCGGGCGCCGCGGCGGGGCGGGGACGGGCCGAGGCAGGGGAGCCGCGGGCGGAGGCCGCGCTGGCGCCGCGCGGCGCCGCAGGCCCGGGCACTCGGCGGGGCCGCGGCCGGGGGGGGGAACCGCGCTCCATCGCTGCCCCGCGGCGTGGGGGAGGGCTGATCCCGGCGGGATGGCCGGGAGGAGCCGTCGCGGATTGGAGGCGAGCGCAAAGCTTCGAAGAGCCGAAGGGGCCGACGCCGCTGCGTGGGCCGACGCCGCGGTGGCGGCGGGCCCGTSAAGAGGGCCCTGCCGCCTTGGGCAGGCCGCGGGCCTGGCGCAGCCCCGGCCCCTCTCGGCTTGTCGGAAGGAGGGAGGAGCAGATGGCCGCTGGCTGCGGAGCTGCGCTTCCCGAGGGCTTTTGCTCATCTTGTGAGTCGCTAGCGAGCGAGCGAGCTTGGTTGCATTGTGGTAGGAGCAACGTGCGAAGCTCCGCGCCTCGCAGATGTCAGTACAGATCACGCATCCATTGTGCTCCCTGATTATGAGTAAATAACCCGCGGATGGGTTGTTCGTACGTCTTTCGCTGTATCTTTGACAGTTTAAATGCTGGTCAGTTCCACTCACCTACCCCATGTTGATTTCCTTCTGCGATTCTTCTCCCCACCTTATTTTCCTAGAACTAAAAATATTGAACAGCAGTTACGCAGTCGTTTTGATCTTTCAAATCTCTGTTCCCAAAATGAGCGCTGTTGCCAAAGTGGCTGTTCTCGCCGTGTTTTAGAGCACACAGTTACGTAAGGCTGTCCTTCCTCTACAAGGGCCGACTTTTCTCTTAATACCCACTGCTGGCCTAGCCGGTGTTTGCGTGGTAAGGGTGCGCCAGGGAAACGATCTGTTGGAAGACTGGGCACTCCGCGAGGGAGCTGAACCAGCCCACTGAACTGGATTTCTGTGTGGGCATTAAGATGCGTGTGCGAGCACAAAGGAGAGAATGGCTACGAAGGGCAGCGTAGGCTGTTCCGAGGTTCGGGAATAGCTGACGCCAATCTGAGTAAGTGCTGTCACAGTTCAATCCCTCGCCCCATAAAATGCCCAGTACCCAGGCTTCCAAAATTCTGGCACTTTGCTGATGGCACAGTGAGTCTGCGTAAAGAAAGTAATCAATAGAAACCTAATGGACTGTTAGTTAACAGAGAAGATAAATCACATTAATTCAAAATACTGCATCCAAACTGACTGGAATTATTTTTACAGCTAATATGATACATTGTCGGTTTACTCGGCCTGCTTTAGAGCCCAGTATCAGTATAGCAAGATCACATCATATTTCCATTCCTTAGGGCTTGAATTCTTTGTTTTTTCTATGACAGCAAGCTCACTGAGTGAGCCAAATAATTAATATTTTCCGGTTACAAGACCTTAAAAATTTCTCAATCACATAAACTGAAAAAGTGACACCTCAAGGTAAACAATGAAGTTTTACATAAAATATCCTGGATCAGTAGGTAGTTTTGAAAAATTATAGCAGGTAGTTTTGAAAATCTGAATGCCCCAAATAGCCTTTTTTATTTTTGCTGTTGTTGAAATCTCATAAAGCAAAAATGTTTTTTTTTTCAAAACCTGATAGACTGTTAAAATAAGGTATATTTCTGGTTACTGGAAATCAGAATAATTTGATGACTACCATTTATCTTTTGTTTGCTAATAAAATTTTATTGCAGAGATTCTTCTAGGTGAAAGCAAAAGTTTTGAGAATGCTTTACGTTCTTATAATGATTATCATAACAATTTTGTTCTTTTTTTTTTTGACTGCTGCTAGCCCAGTAAAATCTTTGAGGTTATAGAGTTGAGAGTTTTTTCATGCTTTATAATATGAAAACCTTGCTAGTCTGACAGCAAACAAAAGTGTTACTTCAGATACAAGAAGTTTTTAAGTTACATGATTAAAAAGTACAAAACTGAAAGTTCTTTGGAAGTTCTGCTAGAAGTCAGCAAGACAGGATTTTATCACTTTTCTGGCTGTATAGAATCAGGCTTTTAACATGTATACCTGGAAGACAATAAAATCAAATCCTGTTTAACCAAGATTTCTGAGATGTAAAAGCGATCTTAATCACTCTATTTTAAGTTTGTTAATCTGATAAACGGTGCTGTTTTCTTTCTTAGCATCAACCTTAAGATGAGTGGCTGCCGTGTCTTTGTTGGACACTTGAGCTCACGTGCTCGTGAACGGGATGTAGAGAAATTCTTCAAAGGATATGGTCGCATACGAGAAATCCATCTAAAAAATGGATTTGGATTTGTGGTAAGTAATAACCTTGTTTTCCGTGCTCTTGCTTGCAGGTACTAACCTTGCTAGACTGTTGTCAAGGAAGAGAAGATGGTTAAGAGAATAGTAGTTGCAGTGGAAAATGGAAAATGCTAATATATGTTTCAGACTGCTTCTCAGAATTTGGGATTACAGTTTTGGCCAGGTTTTGTTAAAAATCTTGGCAATATTCTAGCTACATTAAATACATTGATTATAGTCTTCTGTGGATTTAAAATTTATTCCTCATTTCTGAAGACTATCTAGATATCCTGTTATGGCGGTACAAAATGTCACAGTCTTGACCTGGAGAAATATACAGAACCATTTACACTCTTTTCTCACGCCTTCTAGTCTGCTTGGTCATATATCTTAAATAATGGCCTGACATAGAAGCAAAGTAGTTGGCTAAGACAACAGGTGTAATAGGTGCTTGCTGGGGGATTCAAGCAACACAGCTTTGAATTCTTGTGCAGCTAAAGTTAGACATGTTCACCATCGGTACATGGTACATGGTAAGGGTGTATGTGTTTGTCAGACCGTTACATGAAATACACAGTTCATTGTATCTCGTTTACCTACCACTGCTTTCTAGAGCCCCGTGCTCCTAAACTGCTGTCCAAATTTTGCAGCTTTGTGGGTTTCTGAATTGACTCAGGATCAGCCTGTTTTTTAACTATCTCCTGAGAATTGGCTGTTCTGCAGCACTTAGTTCGGACTGGAAAGGTTGATAGTGCCCTTGCACTATGGCAGGCATACATGCCACTCTTTCTGCCAAGATCAGTCCCTTCAGTGAAGTTGTGGGAAAAGAACAGGCTTTGCCTACTTTAGTTTCTTATGAATATTGCTCCTTAACTCCTACACGTGCTGGTTCCTCATTACCCTGCATTATGAGTTACTCTTGTTGGCTGCTGGTCGGTAACTGTTTGTCTCTTGAAGTCCAGAGGTAAATGGCTGATCTAGATGTGAGCCTGAGTTTATTCAGAATGCTCTTTCCAAATGGTGCTATTTCTCAATCCCCTTTCCCTGAGTGTTCTCTTCTCTTCCTGGGCAGGGCTGTTGACTCATTCAGGAACAACTTCTGTTCAGCTCTTGTAAGCGAGTCAGTCAGTCTTCCCTCCTCTCTTGTCTAGTTCTTAGGCAGAACCATTTTATTTTCAAAGCTTACTAATAAGTTTGAATAATTGTCTCGTAACTTTATCTAAAAATTTAATTGTTCTCAGGATGAAATTCTTTTTCCTTGCAGCTGAACAAAACTTTCCCTCCCATACCTGTCATCCCATCATTGTGCACCCACATGAGGAAATCACTTCCATTGTCTGTGTAACTGTGTTCTAAGTTTTAGAAGACTCTGACTGGATTCCCTTGGAGCTGCCTTTTCTTCAGGCTGAACAAACACAGCTCTGTCAACCTTTCTCGTCCAACCTTCTCATCAGTTCTGGTGGTCCTCTGCTAGTCTCGCTCCAATTTTTCAATGTCTTTTATGAGCTGGAGGGACCAAAACTGGAGACAGTGTTCCAGGTGTGGCTTAACAAATGCCAAATAGGGTGGAATAATAGCATCCCTTGGCCTGCTGGTTGTATTCATACTGATGCAGCCCAGGACGCAGTTTGCTTTCATTGTAGCAAGGCCGCACTGCTGACTCATGCTTAGCTGACTCTCCATGAGGATTTCCATGTCCTTTTCAGCAGAGCTACACTCCAGCCACTCAGCCCCCAGCCCATTCTGCTGCTTATGATTATCTTATGCCACATGCAGCACTTCATGTTTATCTTACCTTAAAACTTGTGATTCTTGTTTGCCTAATCTTGCAGCCTATCAAGGTCTTTTCTGTGGGATGGTTTTTCTTTCTGGTATATCTATTTCTCCTCCCACTTCGATGTTAGACACAAAATTAGTGAGGCTGCACTCGATGCTGTCATCCATGTCATTTGTAAATCCACTGAATGGCATTATCGTTTGTGGCACTTCACTTTCCATGTGCTCTCAGTTAATTTTTGTTTTCTCTTATTTAAGATCTGTATTTATAAAACATCTTAAAAACCAAGTGAACATTGCTGCGTTGAAAGCATGTTTCATTGTGCTTGATTGAAATCACTGCTTAATCTTTGAAACTATTTATATATACTTAAATTTTGTAGATTTCAGGGCATAGTGTTTTCAAACTTCAGACCATAAAAGTAGGTAGACTTGCAGATGTTCAGTTTCTTAGAACGTAGCTGACATAATGGGAGTTGTAGGTGCCGGCTATTGATACTTTTAAATGCTGGGCCTAAATTAAGTTTCTTGACATAATCTTTGCATCTTCATGCAGGGAGGTGGGATGTTTCACTTGGTAGTGAAATGGATTTCAGTGCAGAAGGGGGAAGATTGCTTAAGCCAGTATTGCTTCTGAAGAGCAGTTTATAGTTATGCAAACACTTTCTTCAACTTGAGAAGCTTCTTCTCTGTTTGCAAGCTGCAGTTCCACAGTTTTTTGTCTCCATCTAAACTGTCACTTCCAGCAGTCCCTACCCAGCTGCTTGTTCTCTCTGCTTTATTTGTTTCCTTTGTCCCGGCGCATCTCGTGGTGTTGCTACAGTTGTTCAGCCACATATAATGAACCTACCTGGGAGGCTGACCTGGTTGAAAAGTAACACTGTCTTCTTCACCCCACCTCCTGCACATAGTGCGCTGTGTTTCATCTGGGTAGGTTTCTTGACCTAGTTTCCTGCAGAGCTGTATGAGCAGCTTTGCCAAGAACCAATGGGCTGGATAGTGGGCAGAGGCTACTCAGGCTGACTAAAGCAGCATTTCTGCCAAAAGTGAAGTGACAGATTCCATTGCAACAGTAAATGGAATTATGCTTGTTATAGCTGATCTGGACCCGGAGGTGGCCAGTGCTGAAGAGGGGCTTATGTTTCATACTCTTCTTACACTTTTTGCCCAGCCAGTGAGCTGAATTCACTCAGGAAAAAAACCAGAAGGGCTTTTTTTTCTGGTTTACTCTTTCTTTGCCAATTCAGTGAGAATTTAATCTTAAGAGAGTTTTGGGAGTGCTCACCTCTCCTGCTTTTGTTTGCAGTTGGTCAGTTCATGCTGTTACATAGCATGTCCCTGTATGTAGGGCTGTGTTTTAAATTGTATGCCTAGAAGTAATTCCCCCCACCTCTCCCCAGAAGTATTTTAGATATTTCTRTTGTAAACCAGGTCATTTAATTAATTTATTTAATATAGGTCCTGCAAATAGTTATACTGAAACAACTGAGAGAGGCAAAAGGAGTTTGTGGGGTGGAGGGAGAAAAAATGGTCGTGAATAGGAACACCTTGGCTTTTCAGTAATAAATGTTCTAGGAATTTGCTCCTTTATTCAAAGTTCTTGGTGATACTTGCTGTAGAAATGTAAAATTTATAAAGAAAGCATGTTTATTAGTATTTGCATATACTGTGAGGGAAAACACTTCTTTATTCCTGTTTTCTTTCTAGGAATTCGAAGACCACAGGGATGCTGATGATGCAATTTATGAACTAAATGGTAAAGAGTTGTGTGATGAAAGGTAAGTGTGATACCATAATTTTCCTTAAGAATAGAAAAAGTGCTTTGTATCAAAATGCAGTGCATTATCTTGTGCTCTGACGCCTGTTTCTTCTGGCTCTGTGGTGGGATATACCTCCCATAACTTCAAGGACATGCAGTTGGATCCAGACTTGTATAAGCCAAAGATTAGTTTGGGATTGGAGGAGGAGTGGTTTGGAGGAGGAGTGGTTTGGAGTAGGGCTGATTGTCTACTCTACTTGCATGTAGTTCTTTTTCAAAGCTAACTCATGCTCTTGTCATTAGGAATATTAGTAAGAGTGAATTGAACTTATTATTTATCTGTCTGTTGATCAGAAAATAAGCTGACAATAGCCTGTTATCATTTGGAGTGTTGCCCTTCAGTTTGCAGCAATGTGGACTATAGTAATTATATATTACAGTAATTTTTATTGTGATTGTGGAAGCTGGATTTTAGCTCATTAGATTTTTGTTAGTTACTTTAGTACTCTTTTCATTACTCCTGGGCTCTGGTTAGCAAATTCAAGTGTTTCAGTCTGAATTACAGACTCGTGCCAATTTTCATGAAAATCCGAGGGAGATGAATGGGAAAAGAGAAAAACACTGGTCTGGCTCTTCAAGAAATGCCAGTGATTGTGTTCGAAATCATTGCTTGCAAGGGCAAGATAATTCTTGCTTGTGCACATTTGCTTCTAGTTGTGAAAGATATAAGTCAATGTCAAATACCAAAAGTTTGTTGTTTTATTTTTTAATGTTCTTGTTTTGTTTTGTTCCTGTCATAAGGGTCACAATTGAACATGCTCGAGCCCGAAGAGGAAGGGGGAGATTCTCACAACGGTTCAGTTACT
Source organism: Amblyornis subalaris (assembly GCA_018881555.1). Lineage (NCBI taxonomy): Eukaryota > Metazoa > Chordata > Aves > Passeriformes > Ptilonorhynchidae > Amblyornis > Amblyornis subalaris. The sequence continues at coordinate 838,177 of JACAXG010000142.1, read as the reverse complement.
ACCAGTCACAGAGTGGATCGAGGTAGGTGGTCTGGGCTCTGTGTCCTTTTCCTCTTCTGGTAACTGAAGAACTGGAGTGAAATGCTGTTTCCTTCTTGTGATTTAGGGATCTATCTCTGTTTCCTTGTATAGCTTCATGAAAGAAGTTTTATGTTCTCAAACCTTGCAGGTTCATTGCTACTGTTTGCCTTTTCTGGCTGAGGATTTTAAAGCATTTTAGCTGTCTTGAAGAGGTTCACAAACCTAGTATGAAATGTGCCTTTGCCATATTGTAGGCAGTACGCTGGTCTTCCTTCCTACTGTCCTGTAAATGATGTGAAGGAGTATTGCTGCAGTTGGATTGGCTGTTTTTAACACTAAATCAAGAAAAATGCAGAGCTTCTCTATTGAGGTTTTTGTTATCAAACTGAGTTTACATGTTGAATAGAATTGTTGTAGAGCAATAATTCAAGGTATTTACTGTCTAACCAAGTTTTCACATTTCCAGTTGTATGGTTATCAAAATGCTTGTTTCAGCACGGCCTAAAAAAGGAGCAGTAGTACAGCACAAGATAAACACTTCTGCACGTTAGTAAATACCAGTTGACTAAGTTTGCTGACCAAGCAGGTGCCTTGCTGAAGGAGAATCGTGTCCAGCAATGGAATCTGAAAACCAGGACATAACTCATTCCTAGAATACCTCTAGAGGACATGCAGTATTTGTGGACTTGTTCACTTTCAGTGATTTGAGCCAGTGGTGAACCTTGTGCCAACTTGCAGTGAAAGTTCTGCAGATTTGCATATATTCCACCAGACAACTACACATTGCATCTTTGTACTTATATATTACCTGTGTAAAGTAAATATGTGTGGAATAATTTACTCTGTAATAACATTTATAGCTGTAGCCTATGAAGAGTGGAGTTTGGAAGAAAGACAAAGATATAAGGGATAAAAACCTTCATGTTTGTTTCAAAGTCAGAATTGCTGCCAGTTACAAACCAGCAGATGTCTGGAACATCTAATTTGCATATGCAACTATGCTAATTAGACTTTTTTCTTTAGTGGCCGTAATCTTGATGCGGTATAATTGGTCTGAGGTCCAAGCTAAAAGTGGACTTTTAAAGTAGCAAGTGTGATTGAAAGTCGTGGGCATCTGTTGTCATGTTGTAGTCATGTTTATGATGTCAGACTGCCAGTGCCAGACAGGAAGAGACTGGTTTGCAGTAATGGAAAAATGAGACTCATCATGCCAGTTTTGTGACTCTGAGACCTCTTTTTGAATACCTGGAAGATCTGGATTTTCTGAAAAAAATTGGGACACTTTGAGGTATGCACTGAAATGAAATTGCCTGTGCTTCAATGTACAAATCAATACACAAAATTTAGGATTATATTTCTGTGGGAGAGGATGAGAATCATTTTCTCTATTGTCAGTGCTCTTGATTTTTGAATCTTTTTTGTAGCTATACAAAGTAGTGCCATTGTTAGAATCCTGCATTACTTACCAAAAAACTGGCATACCTTTTTCTATAATTCTCAAATCCCTTTCTGTTCAGAAAGACTAGGATCGGTAACAGAGATGACTTGCAAGGGTAGTATTCTTTTCCAGGTGTCTTACTGTCCTGTATGAACACTTTCAAGCCACGTTTTAGTTTTTGAGAGGGTCTTTCATTTTTGGTTAAGTGGAAAACATCAGCTTTCATTCAGGAACTTGAAACTGCCACAGTTATTTCAGGGCAGCTAGTTGTTTAGCTCTCATTTTACTGAAATAGAAATATTTCTACCCAAAAAAAATGTCTAATACAGATCATGGTGGCATTTATAAATATTAACACGTGATTTGGAATTTAGAAGCATGAACTGAGGTGCTTTTGAATTGTGCCTTCTAGCTTCCTGACGTGAAGCAGAATGCTACCAACTAAAAAAACACAAGATAGAAAAAAATTGTCCTTTCTCTAAATATTTCCCAGAAACCATATGTGAGCCAAACAGGTCAAATACCAAAATTAAACTAAATCTCTGGACATTATTTTCATTTTACTAGATACTTACCTAGTGTATCTAGGAAAAAATGGCAGGTATTTTGACTGCCTTAGTAAAAAGTTCTTCATCAAATCCTTTTTAATCCCCTTTTAGCAGTTTGCTTCTTCTACTGGAGTCTTAAATATGTTCTTGACTACGGAGAATCAAGTCTGTAGTCCAGCAGTAAGGAAATTACTTAAATCTTCCAGCAAACTGTAGAAAATGTCAGATTTCTTAAGTTCTAAATTCCTTACACTGGAGAATTTTTTCTTTTTTTTTTCCTTTGAATTCTTCCAGCCGGTATGGACCTCCTGTTCGTACTGAACACAGGATCATTGTTGAAAACCTTTCATCCCGTATCAGCTGGCAGGTGAGTTAGCATCTTATCTTCTGGTTTTTACACCTTATTTTACTACTCTCTAAGTAGATTGCTTTCAGCTTAATTTCTTAATAAAGCCATCATAAATATTTAACATGAACAAAAAATAAAAAAAAGCTTCAGTGATTGCTAAAAATTAGCATTCAAGCACTTAAGTCTTTTGTTTCATAGCTGTGCAAATAGTTCTATAACTAGATTTTGTAGTTGGGAACTGATTGTTTCTTCTGTTTGCCAACTGATAAAGCTTTTGAAGACTCTAGATTGTTTCTAAAATACTGAAACATTTATTCAAACTGTGTAACCCTTTTGTATTGTTACACTTGGAAGTGCATGCCTTTGTTTTGATTGAAATTTATAGTCTTTTCTCATGTTTTGCAAAATATTTTTGTGACCTGATGCATCATGGAGAATTCTGGTAATACATCATTAATAGAGGGAATTTTAAGAGAGCTACTATGTCAAGTATGCTTACTGTAGATAGTTTTTGAAAAAACCCGAACTTTCAGTACTTGTCATTTGAAGCTTTCTTACCACCTTTCTTTTTTGTTTGTTTTTTTCACCTCTCACTAATATTTTGCTAAAATTTAGCTGGCTTTTAACAGAATAGCCATATAATCAATTCCTTTAGTTGTGTTCTGTATAGTACACAGTGTATAGACAATTCACTTCTTGAGGGGATAGCAACAGATGCTATTTACAAAAGGTGAGTGAGTAGTGGAGTTTAGTCTTGTTCATTAACCTTTCTATTCCTTGAATAAAGAGACTTTAATCAGTGTACTGAAAGATGCAGTAGAACATGTTGAATGTTCAAAGCCTCGGTCTTGGAGCTACTTCCCCACGAGGAGGCTGCTTGCCTTGCCTGGAGCTCTGCTGGTGTGTTTTGTAAGAGTTTGGGTGCAATCCATGCAGATAAACGGTTGAACTGAGTTTGTTTATCTTCCGCATGACAGGTTCAAAGGGTTCATAATTGTACAATTGTGTTAATTATTGAATAACTAAAAGAAACCAACTGAGTTGATGTGATGAGCAAGTGGATTTAATCTAAATATCTTCTGGGTATGCTACGCAGTTACATATATGAAGAGATTGTCACTTGGAAACGACAGTAGGGACCAGAGAAGCAAGCGACAACGGAGTGTTAAGGAAAATAAATCCTATAATGCTGTTTAGTGTTAAATGCATAACTTGAAAAAAAATTTAACATTTCTGTAACTTTCTTTTACGTGTGAATATTTATAATGGCTTTATGTGTACTTACATTTTAGTCTGAAGCCCACCCAATTCAGATTTCATACTGGTGAATCTTTTGGTATTCTAATTAAATGTTTTAATGTCTCTTGCRTATATGTTAAGTTAGCATAAGAGACTTTGATACCTGTCTAGATAGACATCATGTGAAGCTAACAACCATATGCAAGCTGCATTTACTTTTGAAGTTGTACTGCTTTGATACTGACTATAGTGTTTTAAGTTTTTCTAACTATGCTACTTACACAACACATTAAAATGGCTAATACCTTAACAGTAGTGGCATTATTCTTCCCTTCTAATCCCTAAGTTGCTGGGAAGCACAGTCAATATGGAACTTTGCTTTAAAATTTACGCTCAGAATTTAATCTCTGGTGTGTCCAGATCCCCATGCTTTGAGAAGATCTATCTCCGTTAAAAGTTACTGTGTTGGGATATTTAAAAATAAAAGCGACAAAAATTTGTATTCAGAGCACTTACTTCAAATTGTTGACTATATTATTAATAAATAGTCTCATCTCTAAGTAGTAGCAAACTGTTAGAATTGTCCTTATTTTAGCAGACATATATTTCTGCATGTTCAGAGCTTTCTAACCACCCTAATTAGTTTTTCAATATCTGTGAATTTTCAAGCAGTTGAGAAAAATAGGTTACATCAAGTAACATCTGTGTTACATCAAGATGTATTGTTTAATATGTGTTTTCCTGTTTATGGTTGTCCTACACTTTATTTCTCTTTGCTGCTAAGGACAACAGGGTTTTATTGTGCTATATAAGGTGAACCAGAACAGTAAACTTAGGATAAAATTTGATTGTTCCACTGGTTAGGTAAAATCAGGTAACTTTAAAACATTYACCTAATAACAGAATGTTGAGCTTTTATAACACATGCACACTTACTCTCTTTTAAGCAATAATGTTGGCATCTTAATCATGTTGACATTGCTATTACAAATGATATTTCATGTTGATGTTTCTTAGGATTCAGCATATAGTGTGGCAAGACTGTGGGAGCCTCAATTTTAAAGCCTAAAGTTACTGATTTAGGAAATAATTATGTAGATTAACATTTTCTCGCTTCCTTTTGACTTACCAGTCCCAGTCTGGTTAAATTCTCAATGACTTGAGCAGAGCCAAAATTTTGTCCAACATCTCTAAATTGAGGTAAACTGAATTTGAAGTATTGTTTTTAATCGTACTATAGGGACCAGTTTTCATTTGCTCTTAGGGTTTCTTTATATTAAGACCTGTGAAACAAGAAGAATATCTACTACTTTGTATATGCCAGGTTTTAATATAAAACTATTGAATTTTAATGAAAATACTAGATAAAACTAAGCTTTCTCATATTCTGTGGCAAATGTTCTAAAGTTTTTTCTTGGCTTTTTGTTTTGTAGTCTATTCTTCCTTAAGCATATTTCTAACCAAGTGCATTTTGAACCTCTTCTAACAACCTAGATTTGGTTAACCTTCATTTTTCTTGTGTGGAGGAAAAAGAACCAAAGATTTGGGGGTTTTCTAGTGGCTAAAATTCTAGGGTTTGGCCTGTTCTGAATTTTCCTTTTGGTTCCTATGACACTCCTGTTTTTTGGCAGTCTAGATCTTGGTTTGCCTGGGTTTGATCTCGATTGGCTAGCACAGATCATCCTCGGGTTCTTTAGCCACTTCTGGAGACTGGAGACTATGTCCAGTGCTTTCAGGGCCTCTGGTACCTCCGTGAAGCATATTGCTATGAGCCATCACTCTGCCTTTCTCATGTAAGAGAGTTCCTCTTGGCCAGCTAGGTATTGGACAAGCAACTCTTTGCTTAAGGTACCTTCTTATATCACCTGCCACTTGTGGTGTGTTGCGGTAAGTAGTCTGGGATTATAAAATACCAGATACTGTTGGGTAGAAGTGCTGCCTTAACTTATACAAATGTTTAGCTTTTTAGTGACCTTTTGCATTATTTGTTTGTGCTTTATCTTATTGCTAAGCAAGTAATTTTACTGTGTCCACATGTTTAGCCTCTGTTAAGTTTCATACAAGGATGTCTATTGATGTGACACTGTAGCGTGACAGATATTCAAATGAAACTTAAGAAAAAAAGTTCCTTTTTAAAGTTCTTAATTACATTGTAATTACACCTTTTTGCTTTAAATTTTGCTGTGAAGTTGGGGGAGGTGAGCATATAGGTTGAATTTGTCTACATATATTGGATTGTCATTTAACTGGGGTGTTAGTTATGAAAATTACGTTTAATACTACGGTGCTTCTCATCTGTAGTTCTCATTTCAGTGGACATGTTGGTATTTTAAGTATTGCATTGTGTTTTCATAACAGCTGGTTTGGGGATGCAGGATTATCTTAAAAGCAGTGTTTTATTCACTGTAGTTTTAAAGTGAGGGATCCTTTCTATATGCAGCTGTTAAGTTCTTTCAGAAGCTTTTTTCTAAATGATACATAAATTTTTGTATAGATAAATTGAAAAGCATTAAGCAGTTTCAGCAGAGAAAGTTTTAGGGGAGTGTTCTGCTACCTGACTCATTTGTGTCCTGTTTAAGACTAAAATGTTAACTTTTGCTGTAGGACTTGAAAGATGTCATGAGAAAGGCAGGGGAGGTCACCTATGTGGATGCACACAGAAACAACAGGAATGAAGGGTAAGTTCATTTTGTGTCTAAATCTGTATGATAGCTGAAACTTATGGCAATGATTATTCTTGTAATACAGAAGAAATGAACTATAAATCTATGGTGTGGCTTAGATGCTGAAATTTCTCCAGTTAACCAAAACAATCCAAAACACAAACCATCAGTAAATAGGAGTTCAGTATTGAACTCAGTCTCTGTTGTGAAAACAATGTGTGAAAGCAGAAAAGGAAGGGAGAGTTCCTTTCAAACGTTAAGTCCTGCTGTCTTCAGCATATTTTTATATAATCATTTATAATCTGAGTCCTGAGGCTAAAACACCTCCTGTCTGTGGCTGTTTTGCACTGGTTCAACAATCAAAATCATGGGAAATGAACATAACCAACTTCCATGGGGAATACCTGTCTGCCCACTCTCCATTCTTAATTCTGCAGACTACGAAGGTTCTGCACAACAAAGCAGGAGAGAAGGAAGTATGAACATATGAACAGAATGTCTTTGCTGGCAAAACAATGCTCTAGGGCAGCTTGCAGACCAGTGCAACTTAGACATTTTTTTGAGTTCAAATTTGAAAAACCACAATGACTGGATTTTTCCATTCACTTAAAAAAATTCTTAAATAGGGCAGGAGAGTCTGCAAGATTATTTTGTTTCTTGGACAGCTTTGGAATGCAGTTCAGTGGAGGAGTGAAAGATGCTGATGCAGGTTTGTTTAGCTTCCTGCATTTTTTCCATCTCTTTGCAGATGACAGTTCTGGTAATTTTTAAGAAGATGTGAAAGGTATGGATGGCTAGGACTGTTAGTGTCATGTTTTTGTGTTAACCAAGTTCAAAATTAGCTTTCAAAAGATAAAACGTAAAGCTGCAAATCACCAGATGGAAGAAGGGCCAGACTTGCTCTCTGTACTTTTTCAGTTTCTCTGAAACTTTTCCTTTTTTTCATGATGGTAAACAGAGTTGTGGAGTTTGCGTCTTACAGTGACATGAAGAGTGCACTGGAAAAATTGGATGGCACTGAGCTGAATGGACGCAGAATTAAACTGACTGAAGACCACAGAAGGCATAGGTATGTCACCTGACCTAATAAAATTCTGCTGAGGGCATGGATTTGGGTAATATTGATGCCAAAGTTTTGTTACCTAATTTTTTGGCCCCAAGCTAAATATCACTGCACAGAACCACTTTTTAGCAATGTAAACAGATTAAGAAAAGAACTAACTTGCTGGAACAGGGTAAATAGAACACTTTTGGATGAGAGTAAGGATTTTTTTTTGTAAGACAAAACATGATATTATAAAGAACTTTTTAAAAACCATGAATTTTGGTATTAAAAACTGTTTTAAAGGAAAAATGTTTCACAGTCCTGTGAAATGTATCTCAAATAGCTGTGGAAGCCAACTTACTTGTTCATGAGAACAAAAGAAAATCAGCTTGCTTGCATTATTCCTACAAAATTCTGCCAGTCGCGTTACTAATGAAGGTGTTAAAACTCTTAAGGCCTTAGAGGGTGCTGGTGATGCACACCTATAGAGACTTTCTTAGCATCTTGAAAGAAACTTACTAATTTGCATGGCATTTCTAGAGAGAATAAATACCACAGGTATGAAGATTGATTTCTGTTTTTCTTGATAAATGAAATGAGGCGGGGTGTATGCAGACGAAGAATTCTTTAGTAGAGACTACCCTGCCTAAAAATCAGTTTGTCTCCTCCTGGCAGGAGCTGGGGGGAGGCATCTTTTATTAGGCAGTTCATATTTTGCCAAGCTAGCAGAGAATGTCAAGGCCAGCCGTTCCTGATAGCCTTGACCTAAGAAGATACTGTCATGATGGAGCATAACAGAAATCTAGCAGCACTCTGAAGTGACTGAATGCTGTGAATAACGCTTTCAGATATTCAGATGGATGTGCTGTGCATACAAAGTAGTTGAGAATTGTACTTGATTGTTTTAAATTTAAGAGGTGAGACTACAGCTTTTAATTATGTTTCTCTAGAAGCAGATCTCGATCAAGGAGTTACTCAAGATCTCGCAGCAGGTCCAGGTCTACAGGATCTTCCAGATCGGATAGCCGGTCCAGGTCCAGGTCGAGGTCAAGGTCCAGGTCCAGGTCTCGCTCTCGCTCCCGATCTCGCTCTCGATCCCGGTCTCGTTCTCGCAGTCGTACTCCTAAAAAGAGTTACTCCCACAAAAGCCACCGCTCCAGCTTGATAGCTTCTTCCCCCTCTCCCTCTTCTTCGAAAAGAAAATCTCGTTCTAGGTCGAGCTCTGCTCACAGCCGTAGTTAACCTGCTCTGAGAGATGTATTAATGAATTTAATTTGATTCAAGTTTCTTGAAGACTTGAGACAAATTATATATGAGAACTGGGAGGGGAAGAGTTAACATGATGAAAGGGTGACCTCCTCTTACATTGCCAAAGTGCCTGTCATCAAATAGGCCATCTCTGTGAGGAGGGGCTGGCTGTCAGCTTTCTTCTTTCAGTGAAGTCTGGAGTGGGAAGTCTTTTTTATTTTTTTCCCTGCTATTAGTAAACATTTCTATCATAGATATATTATGTACACATAATGCTGAGGTAATGGGATGAGACAATACGCTGCTTTCTCCCTCTCTTGCCCCCACTTTCCCCTCCACCTCCAAGGCCTTTGACTTCCAAAATACTATGTTCGCTTTTGTCCTTGGTTTTAAGTCCGAGAACAGGAAGTATAGATTTTATTCCTTTAAGGTTCTGTGGCTACTTTTCTGTGCGAGAATGAATGGACCAGATGAAATTAGTTTAGAGTTCCCCTTTTTCCCCATTGCTTGGCTTAACAGGCTGTTTAAGTTCCAGCTTTACATGACCTTGACAATATGCTTAATTTGCAACAGACTTTCAGGAATACACATTGGTTAGTTGAATATTGCTCACTTGGATAATGAATTAATACAATGTTAAGCAGTAATGAAAGCTGGAATTTTCTTTTAAAATGAGACATACCATCCAGATGTCAGGATTATTGGGAATCCATTATAATAATTTTACAGTAATTCACTAGTATGTGGTATTGTATGTATAGGCCTTATTTGACAGGTGACTTCATAAAACTGCACAGAAATGTCAATATGCATGTCCATGTTTTTGATGTTTATAAAAGTGACATAGCTTTCATACCCAAAAGTGTGATACTGAATAACATGTGTATGACTAGCAATAGTCTTGATGGAAAGGAAGGTTATTTTAGTAATGAGAGCAGCAAAAAAAATCCCAGGAAAAGTGTAGTCAAAATCTCCTGAATGCACAGTTGTTTTGATTAATAGAAATTTCCACTGCAAATACTGTYGTTCTTACAATTTGGAATTAGATTTTTTTTTTTAACGTCTGTATCATTAAAGAAGGGAAACATTTTTGGAAAAAATATGTAAATTAATCCCAAAGTCTTACATGTATTTAAATGTACCATTCCTAATAAAATCAAACCTTTTTCTGGCTTACTTTGCAGTTTTGTTTAATTGTGTTGCTGTTGTTTACTTCATACAGTCTTTCTAACATGATCACAAACATAATTGAAGGAATACCTGTATGGAACCAAGAAAATGTAAACTAGACACCATTTATGACATGGAAGTAACTAGGTGCTGACTAACAGGAGGACAGGGTAGGATTTTAGTGTCATGGCCAGCACTGTCTGTTTGAATGGATGGCAAAAGGATTCGTTCTGCAGTCCTTGCAAACAGATTTGTGTGATACCTTCTGCTCTGCCAGTTCAGCAGAGGAACCAACAACCAAATGGCCATAGGTGTTGGAATCGTTCTCTAGGTAAATTCATTTGTCACTTTTGAAATACTGTACTAGAAATTCTTATATTGCCCGCATAACTTGTGTGCATATAAGGCTTCAAGACTGACACCCTTTATAGAGCCATGTTATTGGTGACCCTGTCCGTGGTAGGGGTTTGGAACTAAATGATTTTTAGGGTTCCTTCCCACCCAGACTATTCTGTGATTCTTTGCATGTTTGGCATGATGTGATCGGAATATGCCAGCAGCTCAGAAGGAACACTTTAGACTTTGCAGAGGAATCTTACTAGATATGACTGTTGGGAAAGCTGGAATACGCTCAGTTGTGTTAAATGTCAATGTTGCTTGCTTTGGTAATTTTGTTAGGCTACCGAAAAAAACCTCCACAAAATGTCCACTGCCTCGCCTAGTACCTTTGAGATTGGCAAGTGCAATATCAGAGACCTTGAATGCTTCTGACTACAGCCTGCTTACCTTGCAGATTGATTAAATATAGAGCTCATGTAGATCTCGTTTATTTTATTAATTCTTGGTTCTTTCTTGTACAACATCATTTCCCTTTCATAAGTTTCCATTGATTCAGTCAGCAGTGGCAACAGTAAGATGAATGTAGACCTAAGAGCCAGGTTTCTCTTCTCAAATACCTTGAGGTTATAAGCAAGTTTATAGTCGTGATTGCAACCATAAATACATACAGCTTATTTCTGAACCTAAAGCCCAGTCTGCACTTAGATTTGTGCTGCTATTAATACTGCTTAGAAGTGTATTTTTTAAACATAAAGTGTATGTTTGAACAGATGGTGGTTTAGTGCAGGAACACCTATGACAGTATTTATTTTCTGTGCTGGCACAGTAGTGATCTAAACATCTTTTCCAGTACAGCAGCATCTAAGTTAACTGTTGTCGTGGTTTGACACTGGCCAGACGCCAGGCACCCACAAAAAACCGGCTCACTCACCCTCCCCTGCTCTGCAGTTGGACAGAGGAGAGAGAATTTAATGAAGGGTTCATGAGGTGAGGTAAGGACTGGGAGAAAACACTTCAAGGGCAAAACAGGCTCAACTTAATGATATAAAGTGAATATATTGCTAACAAGATCAGAGTAGGAGAATGAGAAGTAAAATAAGCCCTTAAGAACACCCTTTCCTCCCCCCCAAACCCTCCCTCCTTCCCACAGACAGTGCAGGGAGATGGGGTGGGGGTTTTGGTCAGTTCATCACCCAAGATCTGCTTTCCACTGCTCAGGGAGAGGAGTTGTTTCCCTGCTGCACTGTGGGGTCCCTCCCACGGGAGACAGTCCTCTGCGAACTTCCCCAACGTGGGTCCAATCTCACGAGCAGCAGCACTCCCAAAACTGCTGCAGTGTGAGTCCATCCCATGGGCAGACAGTCCTCCCAAAACTGCTGCGGTGTGGGTCACTCTGCCACGGGGTGCAGTCCTCCAAGGACAGGCTGCTCCAGCCTGGAAGCAAGGCCTCTCTCTCCATTGGGACTCGGGCCAGACCACAGTGTCCTGGTATCCACCTGCTCTGGCGTGGGCACCTCCCCCACAGGCTGTGAGTGGATCTCTGCATCCCCCGTGGGCCCCCATGGGCTGCAGGGGCACAGCTGCCTCACCATGGTCCTCACCACAGGCTGCAGGGACATCTCAGCTCAGGCGCCTGGAGCACCTCCTCCCTCTCCTTCTGCACTGACCTTGGTGCCTCCATTGTTGTTCCTCTCACATATTCTCACTCCTACTCTTCTCTAACTGGAAAATTACAACTGTGCCCCCAACTTTGTTTTGATTTCTTCTTAAATATGTTATCACAGAGGCGTTACCATCATCGCTAATTGGCCCAGCCTTGGCCAGTGGCACGTCCATCCTCAGAGCCATCAGGGACTGGCTCTGCTGGATATGGTGGAAGCTTTCATCAGCTTCTCACAGAAGCCACCTCTGTGCCCTCACCCCCCACTACCCAAATCCAGGCCCTGCAAAACGAACACAGCTGTAGTGCTGGTTTCTAAATGTAGCAACAGGTAACTAAGGGTGGTAGGGTGGTGCTATGAAAGCAATATGACACGGTGGAAACTGACCACTAATTTTTTTGTGTGTTTTTGAAGGTGGCAAGCAGTGGCTCTTTGTTCCCCTAAGATACACAAAGGTGTTTAGGTGAGGAAAATGCAAGTTTTTGAAATACTAAGAATATTAAATCTGATCTTTGTAAAGATTTGTTTATGGTAGAGGTGAACTTGGCAGCTTTCTCAATATTTATTTGAAGGGCAAGGATAGGAATCTTCAGGAGCTAAAAATAGTTTTCTTAAAGGAAAGGTTGAGTCCCTGGTTACTTAGCTCTTTGTTGTTTCTTTTGGTATATTTTGGTGCCTGGAGAAAGAATGGATTTTGAAGGCCCAATTTTTATTTATTGTGCACGTGACTTCCATGACTTTTTCCATGTCAAAAAAAGCTTAAGCCCTTAAAAAAATGTACATGGGGAAGAAGGCGGAAGTGTGGTCTGATTTCACACACTCCCCCTTTCTTGCTGTGTCACCACATTTGTTTTTTCTTAAACAGGACAGGCTATGAATAGCAAATGGGATTCTTTTTCTGCCTTTAGGAAAAAAAATAAAAACTCAAACCTCAAGACTATCATTGGAAAGCTGTAACAATTTTGTGTAGATTTCAGAGCAGCACTGCCCTGTTTGGCACATGGTAGAGTTGGAAATGAAAACTACATTTTTCATTGGGGTTTAAAGTTTAGACCTTATCTGAGATGTAAAATGACCTACAACTGTGTACACTTAATGAATTGCTTAAATGAAGGGTAATTAATAATACCACTCTAAGCTGGTTATGTCTGACCTCACTTTGGGCCAAATCCAATCTGGAATTCATAGTTTTGGGACATATGGGTTTGTGCAGAGGGGTTAAAAGGACTGTTCAGCACCGTGAATAAAATGCTTGGTGATCAGCAAGTCTAGAATACAGTCTTGAGAGGGAAGAAGAGGAACTGGGGCAGATAGAAGCCATGAAGGGAGAATATAGGACACGTTTGAGTTTTGACAGGTGGCAGTTTCAGTGTCAAAGATGGGACCACAGAAGGGAATACAACCTTCATACTCATGGCAACAGTTCAAATTTAGAGGTTTCCTCCAGCATGTGATCTTGAGATAAACAAATTGAGAGTAAAAGTGCAAAAACTCATGGGTTGAGATAAAGACAGTTTAATAGGACAGAAACAGAAGAAAACAATGATGATAGTAATGATGAAATAGTAAGAATACAAAAACATGAGATGCACGATGCTCATCACCCACCAACCAATACCTGGTCAGTTCCTGAGCAGCAGCCCCTGGCCAGCTTTCCCCACAGTTTATATCCTGAGCATGATGCCATGTGGTACAGGATATCCCTTTGGTCACTTGAGGTCAGCTGTCTTGGCTGTGTCCCCTCCCAGTTTTTCATGCCTCCCAGCCTCCTTGCTGGTGGGGCATGAGAAGCTGAAAAGGCCTTGATAAACACTACTTTGCAATAACTGAAAGTATCAGTGTGTTATCAACATTATTCTCATCCTAAATCCAAAACGCAGCACTATACCAGTTACTAGGAGGAAAACTATTCTAGCTGAAACCAGAACAACTATTAATGTATTTCTGAAACCTAATTATTTTAAAAATAGAATATTTTTAGACTGCCTTGGAAGAAATTATTTACCCATATCAGGTGCCTTACTTCCAACTTTACAGAGCACAGGAATGTAAGCTCCACTTTAAAATAACCATCAATAGGCTTCTTTAGTGTATTACAGTCCTATCTTTTACAGCAGTGTGTTCCAACATCTGACGCTTTCCATGAGAAAGATGGGAATCCTCCATTCCAAGTGGTAGAAAGCTTCTGCTCTCAGCCCTTTCAGCAAAGCTGAAAGCCACAGAGCTCTGAAGGCATGATGCATCTGCAAGTGTATCTGTCATTACTCCTCCCCTTTTTCTGCTAGCCTGATCCTTGAGAGCAGTCTTCACAAATTTCTCCTCAGCAAATGGAGGCAGCATTAGACAATACAAATGTTACATTTATATTAGAGTCAAAGGTTCCACTTGTCCTTTGAGGGTGCAACTGGGCAATAGGGCTCAGGTTGTTCAGCAGTTTGCTGATGGCAAGACAACCTATCATCCCTGTGTCTCCCCCTTGTCTTATGCCAGCTCTGGTTCTGGTCTGATTCTCCAGAAGCCAATTCAATTACATCACAAAAAGCACGCCCTCTGTGTCTCCTGCAATACTGCTTTTTCCAGCACACTGTGGGAAGGAGGAAGTGGAACTATGACCTGGGGTGTAACTTCCCTGTCATCCTCTGCTTCCCTCGCAAACACAAGTATCCTATTTTTTTCTAAGTTTATCCTCCCATCTGTTTTCAAAGCAGTCCGTCTTCAAACAGACCCCCATCACTCTGGTCCTGTCCCGTATTTCTTGAGCTTCTCTTACCACAGGACATTTTCCTCCCAGGGGAAGGAAACCTTGTGCTACAGCATGCAACTGCTTGCAGCACGGGGCACACCTGGAAGTTGAGCACTGCAATTAGTTGCATTTCGGCAACTGGCTGCATCACCCCCCCAAACCAAGAGTTTATTTTCTGTGATGTTTATGGCACTTCTTTATTATTAATTACTTTTTTGTCAGCTTAACACATGGCTCTTCATCCAAGGATATCCCAGTGGTTTGAAGATAAACTTAATTGTACTTGGCCGCATCACATCTCTGCTTTACTGACGAGAAAAGCGGTGTGAGTGCTCACTTGTGGTGGCCAAACATGAAGATGAGGAGGAGACATATTCCCGCCGGGAAGGCCAGGATTCCTCGCCGAGCAGGTTCGGCTCCGGCTCGTGCCGTCTAGTGGCCGTCCTTGTGCCGCTGCTGCTGGAGCCGAGAAACGGGCTGAGAAGGGTGTGGGTAGCGCTCCGGGGAGAAAACGTTTCTCTTTCAAAACTGCGGTGAAGGAGCGGCGTGATTCCGAGCAGGAAGAAGTGCCCCAGGATCTGTACCCGCAGCGCTCTGCGCCTGCTCGAGCAGAGGGGCGAGCGCGGCGAGCGCCGCGGGCGGAATTCCTGCGCTCTGCCAGCTCCTCCTGCCGCACGCCGCTCTTAGAGCTCAGTGCTGTACAGTTCCTAAGTGGCGTTAGTCTTCTTACAAGGGTTTTGGAAACATGTAATTTCTCGTCTGTTTCCTTCATTCCCACTCCATAGCCATTGTTTGCTGGCAGACTAAATGCTCTGTGCGCACAGTACCTGAGGGCACGTTTCCCATTTTACCAGCCCTGCAGTCAGTTCCCCCTCCACCCCCTCTCGTGCAAACCTGCAGGAGAGTTGTTAGCCTTTCACCCCGGGTGGTTTACTAGGACAAAAACGCTGATTAGCCAACAGTTCTACCTGGCAGAGGGCTACGGCAGGGCGCTCCACGCATGCCGGCTTAAAGGAGAGGAGACAGCAGAAACATAAGGGAGCCATTCAGGCCTCAGTTAGAGTCAGCACCAAGAGGAAAGTGCAAGGGTTAACAGGCTGGGGTTAGAAACAAGGCCAAATTATATGCTATAGTGAAATACTAGCTAATGGCAACTCTGTATGTCTGGGTAGTCTCAAGATGTTCAAAGGACATTCACTACTATTGATTTGCTGGGCCTAAGACCACGAGGGGGTGCTGAGGGAGGGAAGAATGTATGGCAAAAGTTGATTTTCAAGATTAATGAAGGACTTAAAATAAGACAGGGTTTCACTGGTAATGAATGATAGTTTTGTGTACTGTGATGGCTTTTTCCTGTAACCAGGGATGAATGTGGTCTTTCCCTGTTCTCTCTTTTTCCACTCTCGAAATCCCTTGTGCTGTGTGGGCATTTAGCAGTATCAAGTTGAGCTGGAAAGATCCAGATCAATATGATTAGAGCAGATGTTCAGTTCAGACCAAGCATTTCTCTCCAAATGTGTGTATGTAGGTCTGATACATCACTGGAGACCCTGAGATCAAGTTCAGCAGGATCCTACACACATGCTGGATTTGTTTTGCCCAACAGCCAGCTCTCTGGTGTTCTAAGGCAACTGATCTCTCCCTGATCAGAGTCCCGTGGATATTACTTTGTGGTTCATAGAAGTAGGATGTTGCACAACACTCTTTTAAAGGAAGTGAGCACCCATTGTTATATCTGAAGTTATTAAAATCTGAAAAGGCTCTCACTCTAGAGCCTTGAAAACAGAGGTACCCTAACCTGTTAAAATTTGGGCCAGATTTTAGTCGGGGGCAGAATGGCAGTGGTGCAGCATATGCTGGCACAGCAATGACAAGAAGGAGACATAAGGAAAAAAAAACACAGGAAAAGAAAAGAAAATGGATGAAGTCTTCGCATTCACATCTACAGCTGAAAGAATTAGTCCTCAAACTCAGTGAATGGGACTATGGATGTAGGCCTCACTGTGACTTCTGGTTGGGATTTTCCAAGTGCCTCAGGCTATCGGGAGTCCAGGCCAGCAGCATTCCAGCTACCAGACAGAGCTCTCTCTCCAAAGCAGACTGCGCTTAGGCCATGGGCAATCTGTCCTTGTGCTGGTACTGACCATCAGACAATCAGTATCTGGCCTCTCTATACAGCCTATCCCTTTCATGCCTCTGGCCAAAGATGGAATTTACAAGAGCTGGACTTAAACACCACATCTAGTGGTTCAGTCCAAAGTGTTGGTATTGGTTGCACTTGGCTTTGTCTCTTCTGTGTATTTTTTCTGGTAAAGCTTCAGATCATACTGACTGTTTAACAAAAAGTATAAGCAAGCAGCTCTGCTGTTTCTTACACATATGGCCATTGCTGTGTTCCCTGCACTGCCAGTTCCTGTGAATGCCTTAAGTGAAAAGTGATGTGCTCAAAAACCCCCAAGTTTTCTTACATGTTTAAAACATGTTCTTTTCCTTCAAATTGTCAGAGCCTGTTTCTAGCACTGTGCAAGAACCATTACTGATCATGTGGACTAGTCTTCCAGGTTTGCCCAAAACGCTTGCTGCCAGCTTTTGGCCCACACCTGCCCTCCGTTTCAGTTTGCTTTATCTTTCCCCAGTTCTGGCACTTGGATGGTATAAAATCCACGTCTCCTCATTGTACACAGTCTCTCGAATTTTAGTCCAGTAGCTTGTATCTCTTGTCTATGAGCACCAAAATTAWTGCACTATGCTGTATTTCCCAGTGAGAATCGATAACACTCAGTTATTTTGAGACCCCAAATCTCACCGCAAACATCTCACAACCTGTGAGTGAATTTACTTAACTCTAAGACCTTACTGTGCTGTGTTGTGCACTCTCCTACCCTCCTACGTGTGTCTGTGCTACCTGAACAACAGCGATAGCTGTGTGTGGAAAAGGAGTGTAGTGAGACTGGGTTATGCTCGTGCTTACGGTGAAGAAGTTGTGGTGTGACGTAGCAGCCAGGGCTGCCTGGGGCTGGGCTCTAGAGCTGCCCACGCTCTTCTTCACCGTGACGCTGCTGTTTAGGTGTCAGCGGGGTTTGTCCGGCACGTCAGCAGCGCGATCCCAGCGGGAAGTGTCATCACTCCTTAGCACGGGGCGGATCACGGAAGGCAAGGGAGCCCCGCGCAGCCGCGCCCGGCAGGGGGCGCTGTGGCACCGCCTCACGGAAACGGCGTCTCTAGAAACTCGGAAAATCGCCTCAAAATCGCGCTGGTGACCCAGACGTTCGCCTTTGCGGAAACCCCCGCACACACACACAGATACACACGCAGACACACAGATACGCACACGCCATAACAACACCCCTGACTCGAGCATTGGAAACTCTGTCCTCGCCCTCATTCACATGCCGGGGGAGCGGAAGGAAAAGGTGGGGGAGTGGCGCTGGGCGGCTCAAAAGTCAACCAAGGAGGTGAGCCATGTGCAGGTCTCCTGAAGGACCTGCCGGAAGCCATGTCTGTGTGTGCAGATAGTCTGGGTCCCATCAGTTTGACTCCCTGGCACTTCCTCGAGCCCTTGGAAGTCTCTTTGCCATAAGGGCCACCGAGAGGATTGCCCTGAAGGGCTACGGACCTGTTTCTCCAGCCCAGCGGTGGTCCCAGGGTACCTCCCCCGATCCCCACAACAGCTTCTGAGAGACACAGACCGACCCCTTCAGCAGGGGCCAGAACTGCCCACTTTTGTGAGCTCTGGCAGGGTGAGGGAGGGAGATCGAGAGGTTGAATTAAGATCCGGGCATTAAACTGCAGCCACCTTGGAAACCTACACAGGCTAATCTTTAGAGGAGAGTGGTTACAAAGGCTTACAAGCAGCGAGAGCTAACAAATGCTTCTCTTCTGCACTAGACTGAGAAACAAAACTGTCTGCTGAGGAAGCAGCCACCCCCACCCCCTCCTCCTCCTCCCCATACACGTGTCCCTGCAGGAGCTGCCCAGAACTGGGGCTGCACCCTTCTGCATGGCCTTGTTTCTAGACAGCGTTAGGTATACACTGAATGTTGCCATTCCTCCAAAGGAGTCTGGTGACAAAGAGGCTTCAGGAAATAACTTCTGGCTTGGAGAATTTCTTGTTGTCTAGGCATCACTTCTGAATGGAATGCTTTTCTGCTATGTGCTACCACCCAGTGACCTGAAGCAGCCTATAACAGGGCTATTACTCCTATAGCCCGTCCTGCAGGCTGGCTGGGGGCTCTTTCCCTGGGTGTGCCTTTCCCTCATCCACTCCAGAGACCTCTGGCCCTTACCAACTCATCAAGGCAGCCTCTCCACACTCCCGTCCTCTGCCAACGTCGGGGCTCCACCGAGGCTACCCCAAGACAGCATCCGCCGCCTCTGGAGAAGGGGTCCAGGTCTTCCTTATCATCAGTCTTTTTACATCAAGGGGACTCAGCTGGCTTTCTTGGTTCACTCCTGGTACCTGAAAGCAGAATCAGGGTCTGTGAAGTTTCAAGACCCAATCCCTCTGCTTGAGAGCTTGAGGTCAGAACAGCCAGACTCCAAACTCATGGAGGAGTGAATCAGCTCCCAGACTGTCTGGACCCCTGCTCCTGCAGCATGGCAGCAAGGTGGTTAGCTGCTTAATCGTCTCGTGGTCCAGAGAAGAAGGCAAAGCTCTGGCCTTGGATTTCCCTGATCCCACTTGTCCCTCAGGGGTCCAGCATGTGCTGCCTTGCCCTTTCTGGTACCTGCTAGACTGAAAAGCAGGGGAGACAGAAATGTTAATGAGCTTCCAACTGGCCCAAATTCCCATTGGCATTACTTCCCCAGGATTTGGAAAACCTTGGGCAAACAGCATGGGTAATTTTCAACAGTCTCCATTTCATCTGGCTTAACAGACTTTGTTGCTTTCTCCTCAGCTTAACAGTGATGCCATCCACTTTGAGCTCAGTTCTCAGGAACAGCACCAGCAGAACTGGCAACACTCTTGCTCTTCCTACAATACATTGCTAATGCACCTCCATCTTCCTTGTGCCATCATCCAACATGCACACAGCATGACTGGCTGGCTAACAGCCACCTCCCTGGCTCCAGGAGTGAGGGCACCTGAGCCACAGATCACGCAGAAGAGCTCCCCTTCACATCCCATCCTCTCTACCCTGGGTTCACTTGATTTACTTTTTACTCCAAGAAGCAGGTTCAAGTCATTTTCAGCTCCAAGTTCTCCAAGAGTAAGTGTCACACTCAAAAGATGGTGTTTGGGAATGTTATCCTAGGGTATGCAGACAAACACTTTCCACCATTTCATTTACTGAGAAAACACTCTGCTGTGGAAAGCTTTTCTGATCTTCAGTATCTCTGAGACTTTTAGTGTCCTCTTAGGGCGAGGCTGTCACTGGGGGCTTGCCCTACTTCTCCTTTGCAACTGACAGACAGGTAAAGAGGGCAGGGGAAGTGTTCACTTACAGCAGGGTGGGAGGGAGCTGCCTGCACTTCAAAGCTCCTGAGGTTGTCTGCAGGCAGGAAGGGCTCTTGCTAACACTGGGGCGTGAGGCAAGCCCACCACAAGGAAATGGCGAGGCCAATGGGATGTGAAAGCTGTGACTGTGTCAAAGGCAGGATGGAAATGTAGGGGCAGCCCTATTTTTAGCCACTTCTTGCAGAACTTTGCTAGAGCTTGCTGGAGTCAGCGGCTGCTTCCTCTTTCCTTGATGTAAGCAGTGCTGGCAAGGTTTTTATTTAGCCACTCACACAACAGTATTGACTGAAAGGTCCCTCCAGCCCGCTGGACACAAAAACACCCATGGTCAGAGAGTCCTAGGCAGGGAGAAGAGAAAGCGAACCACACATCCCTGTCTCTATTTCAGGGCTGTGAGAGGTGGAAACTGACGCTGAGGCTGTGGAACGTGACTCTTAGTCACATCAGTGGGGGATTTTGCAACGTGGAGGGTGCAGGGCGCAGGGCAGGCAGTGTGCAAGCAAAACTGAAGTGCTTTGTGAGGGTCTTTGGTTGGGCTTCTCCAGCTGCAAGACCAGGGTATCATTGCCCTGCAACCCTCACCATCCTGCTCCACTTCAACCTCCTCTTGTGCTCAAGGTGTGTGGAGGTGGCAGGGTTTAACACACCTCAAATTAGCATGGGGCACTGTGGAGAGCAGTAGGCTGCCATGAGAGTCCTCTGCCTGTTTCCTTTTAACATTTGTCAGTATTAAATTACTCCTACGCCTGCTGCAGGGAAATGCACAGGGGAGAGGCCATTCCTAAGCCAGATGAGAGTGAAGATGAGGCAGCAAAGTAGAGAAGCAGCCATGGGAAAGAAGCAGTGACTAAGATGTGACTTTTCTGAACAGGCTGTAACCATCAAAACAAGTTACAGACTGGCTCCAGTTGCCAGGGATTCAGATCAGTTTGACTTGGAGTATTCAGTTCAGGAGCAGGTTGGGAAAGACAGTGTCCAGGCCAAGGGACTCAGAGCTTGCTGCTGGTCTCCGCAGACCTGGTCCCACTTTATTGTCAAGAGAGGAATGAGATTGCTGTAGGGATGGGAGAAAAGCACATTCTGAGACAAACCAGATACAGTTCTGGGGCACTTCCAGAGGAAACTCTTCCAAAGCCTGGCAGTAGTGAGGAGTAGCAATGGCATGAGCAGATGAAAATCATGCTCACTCTGGCTGTAGAGCTTGATGTGCCTAAGAGGCAACACAAACCCTGTCCTATGCTTGAGTCTTCCTGCTGTAACTCTTTCAATACCACACATTTAACACCACTCCCAGAAACCTAGAGCTCCTCAGAGCCTCTCAAGTATTTCTGCAAGACACTGCTTTGTATCAAATGTTTCATACTGTCCCTCATCCCCGTGGCAGATGCATCCATTATCTATATAGGCCATTCTAAAGATGGATTGATTAAGGCAGCATATGCTAATTCTTGAATAAAAGATGTGGATGGAGAAGTGCTTTGTAGTATTGCAATTTTATTTAGAAATGAGGAATCCTTTATAAGTAGGTAGTGAGGGGAGCAGGCACAGCCAGTGCCATTGCTGTCCAAGGGAATGTGCTGGAAGGTCACTTTGGCCTCTAGATGGCAGCCCTGTTGCTCTCCCCTCCCCCCCTCCATATGCTGAGAGACAGAAATGCCTTCCTTTCAAAAATGGGGCATAAACACAGGCCTCACATTCCATACTCCAGACCTAAACCTACAGGCAGTCAAGACTGCATTGCAAACAAACTCTTCTGGGTTTTTTTCTCTGTGGAAATCAGAGTGATAGCAGTTCCATTAGGCCTCACACTTGTACACGCTTGGTTTGTGCTCCGCCTGATGCACATCTCCTGGAGGCATAGCCAGAGTCAGCGCACTGTACTTGTCCTCTGGGGATATAGGGCTGTGAACCTAACAAGAACCTAACCCCCACTTTGCCAAAGGTACCTGTACAGTAAATTGCTTTATTGTTTCAATTAAAAACTACAGCCAAGCATTTAATGGCTCACAGCCACTGCCACATTATGTAATTCCATTTTAAGGTTTGAATGCTTGTCTTCTCTTTTAAGCCTGAGGACAAAAGGGAGAGTTAACATCAGAAATGTCGACAGATGTATCTTCATGCTCTATTTTAGATAAGATAAAACCAGCCTTTTGAATGAGAAGGGTCTTAATATTTCCTAATTGGAGATGTTGGCAGTGGGAATCACAGGAATCTACAAAGCTGTCTATTAGCAGAAAATGTTAATAAATTGTCTTTCTGATTAAAAGTTACTTAGTTAACTTACTTGGAAATACCCCATTTTTGTATTTCCTGAAAACTCATAATCATCACTTCTTGCATCCTCACAACACCCTGAGAGCTAAGTGCTGTAGTCTAAGAGAGGACTGAGACTGTTACCCAGACTTGAAAGGTGTTCAGTGCCTAGAGATGAGGAATGGGGTATACATGCCGAATCTGCATTGAAATCAAAAGACAGCAGGAGCAATGCCCTTTTGAAATCCAATTAGGCTATGACAGCATCTTCAAGTGCCTTGATATCTGCAACACTACTCCTCAGACTATTCGTGGGAAGTGTATGTCAAAACCCTGCGTGAACAAAGTGTGCAAACAAGGCAGACAACATCTACAGAGTACAGAAATGTGAYATTTTTTAATTGATAGTTTTGGAAGGTGATAACAAGATAGGAAGAATGTCCTCTTGGTGTGTAATTCTGTTGTGCCGGTGCCTGGTACGACTGACAGGCCTGGAAGTGGAGCAGGGCTGAGGCAGTTGTTCTCCAGGGCCAACAAAGCTGGGAGGCACAGGAATGCATTTCTCATGTTACGGGAAGTTCTCAGATCACAGGCTTGTTAGAGGTGGATATACTTTTCCCAGTGCCAGGAAGAAGCGTGAAGGAGAATAAATAAATAAGAAAAGGGGAAACAACTTTTAAGATAGTTTTTTAGGTTGGTTGTTGGGTGTTTTTTTTCTGCTTTAATAAAGCAAAAGAAAATTTGCAAGAAATTTATGGTCTGATTTGAATCCCACTAATGCTCATGGAAATCCCTTTAGTGAATACTGGACCAGGTCCAAGAAAAGTAGGTTATTATTCCCTTAACTTCTATTCATCCATAACTGTTCCCTTCTGCATGCAATTTTGTTAGGTCTTGCCAGTAGATTTAATGTAAGCCTCATCAGCAGCGGACCTGGATAAGACACTGGGATTAGCTGCCTCTTAACTCTGAGCCAGTCTTCCCAGAACAGTGGTGGTAAAGGAGGATGCCTTGACTACATGGTGGTAGCTGTAACCTTGTCCGGAGCATCTCAGTAGGATCTCTTATGGCAAGACCCAGCTGAGAGGTATGTAACTTCTCTCTGTCTTGCACTGAACTGCTCTGCCAGGTAGGTGATATTAGCACACCAAAACCAGAACAGCTCAATAAAATGGTTTGGTTGTGGTCAAAAAGTGCAAAATAAGATCCCTTTGGAATAGACAGAGAATGGACCAGAAAATGGCTTTATGTTGCCAGGACCAGAACAAGGCCAGGTACTTGGAAGCAGTCTCTCCCCCAGTCTGGGAGACTGGAGATGAAGGGAAGCAGGTTCCAATCCTGGCTCTGCCAAAGACTGAGTTCTCTTTTTAATGTGCCATTGCAACAAAAAGCTCAGTGGGAAAACTCAGCTCTTGTTTCAGTGCCCTATGGACAGGGGAATGCTTTTGGGGAGTTTTGCACTTGCATCACTCTACATCTGTGCTGTCCTCAGTAAACCTGTTTGAGTTTGCAAAGCCAAGAGGTTTGAGCCTGGAGTACTTGTGCTGCTGGTAAGGACATAATTTCTACATGGATCAGGCTCTTTTCTGCTGTTTGGAGAGTAAGTCTGTGTATGGAAGAGGTGGTGTGAACATTCAGTGAGTTTGGGCTTGAAACTAAGACTGAACCCTCAGTTAGCCATATAAATATCTATCAGCACTTGGACACTCACATTGAAGGTTATACCTACAGTATGTCCACCCATATTAAAAAGTTAGAAATATAATTTGGGATAATTTGCTAGCCTTCCTTTCTTTCCCTGTCCTGTCTTTCTGCTCTACAACTGGAATTATCATAGGGTGTGTGGGCTCAGCCTAGACTGAGTGTGTTTTTTGGGATGTGGTTTTGGGTTTTGCCCATGGGGTAGCTGTAACTGCTCCTGGTGAGGTGGAACTAGCTCTCACACATCTCACCAGCTGTCTGTCCTTCTGTGACACTGGGATGCTGTACAAGGCGCAGAGTGGGGGCCTGTCATGCGTGAACACAGAGGTTCCTGTTGAGGCACAAGGCAAGGAAGCTTGTGGCATGCCACCAAAAAAAATGAAACAGGAGCTGCACCCTCCATCCTCTTGGGCTATAAACAAAACCACTTCTCAGGTCCCAGGAAGCTGAAAGCTGCTCCAGATCCACCCTTACTTATGTGAGAAGAAAACACACCCCATGCTTCTGCCTACATGTGGCTGCAGGTTCCTTGCCGCAGCCTGAGCCAGCCCTCCCTGATGATGTGTGGCCCTTGGGTGGTGTGACACTGTGCCTCTTGGGAGCGGGGCTGTCTGGGCAGGAGTAGGCTTTCTCAGCTTCCCTTTCTGCTGGGTGCTGCCCCTGTGAAACAGCCTCCAGCCCTCTGAAAATTCAGTATGGCCCTCTATCTTCCACAATGTAGATTTTGTTAAACAGTTTTATATTTCTAAACATTATACAGCTCTGTTGCAAGCTTCCCAATACCTGCCTCAAGCAGCTCATCTGAGCTGTTTGTCCCATGCTAATCTCTGTGATCTGTGGCATGCATACAGCATTGATGAGAACAGGACCTCCCCTCTTCTGCACCATATTTGCCAGAACAGGCATAACTCAAGATAACCAGATTTGAAACAATCAGAGCAGGAAGCAGCAATAACTGGCCTGGAGGGAAGGCAGGGAGTTACCCATAGACAGCATTTAGGGGGGTGCCTGATTTGTGGTATCTGGTCTTTTTCCACACTCCTTTAGCCTCACCTACAAAGGCAGGATGTAAAGCTTGCAGGATCAACCCTCATCTCCCCGGCTTGAGCACTTGAGTTTAGATCTGTACTATCTTCTGATTAGCTGTAGTGTTTTGTGTGTGGTGACGTGTATTGACCTATGTGCATGCATGACAAAAATCTCCAGAGCTGCATCTGGCTCGGACACTGGTGTCATTGCTGAGGATGGACAAGATGGTGGACATTCACGTTTATTTTCTCTCTAGAGTACACAGACCCGAAGGCTGGTTTAGGTACAGCTGATTCTTCCCAGGATTTGTACCCCCCAGTCTATACACAGCAAACACGGCCAGCCTCCCAGCCAGGACCTACACACTGTGGGGGTCAGGGCAGGCCGAGGCAGGCCTGCAAGCGCCTTCGCTGATGGCTTAGTCACCGGGGCTCTCCACAGAGCCCTGTAAACACCACCCACAGTTCCCTGCAGGAGTCCTTGCCATCGGGCTCTGCCAGAGCCCTGTCCTCCTGCTCCCTGTGCCAAGGGTCATGAGCTGGGACCAGCAGCCGGGTGCCAAATGTGGGCTGTAGCTCAGTGCAGCCGGTATGCTAGAGGTCGTCACACGCCTCCTTAAGCAAACAGGGATTCATGCCAGTTGATAAATCATTTACGAGAAGTCAGAAGCAAAGAACTAGATTAACCAGGTCACTGGGTGTCCTGGGGGAATGACGTGTCAGTGGAGCTGAAACAGCAGATCCCACAGTTGCAATCTGTTGCCTTCTTCTGTCCTGACAGCAATTCATGGAAATCCCTGGAACTAGACACCAGATATGGAAAAACCCATTAGCTCATCCCAGTCAGCTCACTAGTTAAAGCAGTCACTCCCATTGTACATTTTCTGGCAAAGCTAAAAATGTCTCAAGAGAGGGGATTTCCACCAGTTTCTTCTCAAGGGGAAACTATTCCACCTATCAGGAAGGCTGCTGTGTGGTGATATTTTTGTAAACCAGAAGTAATTCCAGAACCCAAGAGAAAAAACAAGAAAGGATTCTGCTGCAGGAACTGGGGCAGTGCTGTTTTTCTGCCTGAACAGATACGTGCCACGTGGAGCACGTCTCCAGATGGAAACTCTGTGGGTACACGTGTTTACACACAGCCACTGAGGTGTGCTCATGTGTGTGTATATACACTCATGTCCTCCCTCCCCTTCCCAAGGGTGGGATGACCTTGTGCCTTCAGCACAACCAGTGTGTTGTAGTGTGATATCATATCTAGCTCACATTTGTGCAACTGCACTGACATAAAGGTAAAGCACATTGCTCTGAGGAGGGAAGACACACATGAAAGACGGGAGGCAATAGCTGATGGTGGTGCTCCAGCACCCACTTCCCCTGTAAACAGGGAGAAGTTGCTTCTCCTCAGCTGTGTAGAGAGAAGAACAGCCCCCCAAACTGTTGGGGGCTCTGAGGCTTGGCACATTAAGGGTTGAAAGCCCACATGAATAGGAAAGATGGTGCAATGCAGACCTGTCTTGCTGAGGTTGTCAGCAAAGGCCATGGAGATTTTGGCAGGTAAGCTTTTCAGCACCTGGGAAGCACTTTGGGACAGTGGGGAAATTAGCTGTGTGATGGCATTTAAAGCCTTATCATTAGTTTCAGAGCTAATTCTGCATTTAGATGAATGGGTGTAGCACACATTGCTGAGCTGGAATCTGCAATAGATAGTGAAGATTGCTCTCTGTTCCCATTTCGAAAACTTTTTGCCAGCAAAGCTGTAACTTGCTGTCTTGGTGGCTTAGGTCTGGGAGCAGAGGTCTGTGGCTGGGGTAGGCACAACAGCAATGCCAGCAGCAAACAAGCCCCACGCTGCCCAGGGCTCTGATTACTTGTGCCACCAGGTGTTGACTTATGCCACTTAGAAGAAGGCGGGGTATTGCCTGGGTGTTTGCCATGAATTTGTGACTCCTCAACTAGTCATTTTATTTGTCTGTCACAGCTGGCACAGCTGCCTTCCCTACTGGGGACCCCTGAAATTTAGGCACTGTGTTTTGCACTGTTCTACGGACTGGAGTTTCCTTTCCCAGCCATTGGTGCTGAGGCCGCTCTGCTGAGCACCCTGTGCGCTCTGTGTTACTGCAGGACAGCTGATGTGCCAGCCATACCTAGCTTTGGCCTGGGCGTTCTTTGCAGGGTTCTTACTTTGTTCTGTTTAGCACAAAACACACTGAAGCATGAACAGGGGCTATCAAAGAACTTTATGATCCTGCGGAAAAGGATCTAACCAAGGAGGCATGGGTCAAACTCTGGGCCTTGACCGGGTCCCTGCAGTTGCTGTCAGGTACTAGCCGGCTGACCTACTGAGCCCCTTGCCCCTTGCACTGTGGAGGGATAAGAGCAGGTAGAGCCCAGTAATATTTTAACTAAGAGATTAACTTTCTGCCAGTTCAACAGTGGGTCTTCTGCTTCTGTGGATGAATGGTGCTGACTTCAGGCTCTTTCACATGCCAGCCCACACTCTCCTGCCACTGGTCACAGTATTTGTTGCTCTGCCTTGAGGAAAACTCGCATTTAACCCTCAGTCAGGAAAAGAAATCTGAACTCGAGACAACAGCCCTGAAAGGTGTTGTCCGGACTCTCTACAACCCATGTCTCTGGCACAGTCTGGGTGGCACTTAGTTCCTAAAGGAGGGCCAGAGGAAAAACTACCCATCTTCCTTCTAGATGCTCAAGACTCACACATTTCCCTTCAAAGTCCTAGTGCACCCCAAACCCACACACCATGGTTGAAAGAGATGTAGAGAGGCCTCCAAACAGTCCTGGCACTCAAATGCATTCTCTTCCCACTCCCAAGTACTTCTGAGACCCTTATCTCTCACACCTTGAAATTTGTGGGTGTTTGCCATTGCTCTCAACAGGTACAGTACCAGCTCCTGAAAGACACGTCCAAAGCCCACAGAAGTCAAGATGGATCTTTCTGCAGATTTTGTCATGGCAATGGAAACAAGTTTTGCACATGGCAAGGCAAAAAGCAACACAAGATTAATTGGAATGACCTACTGCAAAGGTTATATTCCAAAGATGAAAATACCAAATGTTTTATTTTAAAATGGAAGTCAAGATTTGTGCAGGAAAAGCTGACCTCCCCTTCAGTAGAATGAAGCTGGGTGCAGCAGCATCCTGTGGGGCCCGAGCCGCAGCCAGCCAGACCAGCCAGTCTCAGAAAGTGGAACTGACTAATCTGAGTCGTCTGCAATGAGCTGGGCATGAGTGAAATCATGCCCCGTGTAAACAGTGTGAAAGGCAAACGAAGATGATAAGGACCGGGTTTTTTTATTATTGTTGTTGTTCTTGATTCTGTGTGGGAGAGGGTAACAACATAGGTGAGGATTTTAAATAGCAAAGCAGAAGCAACATGTGGTCCTGGATGTTCAGCTGTGATGAGATGCTGAAGGCTCTGTTTCCCGAGTGCTTGTATTGAACCACCTTTAGGAGGCTTAGTTTCCAGTAAGTGCTCAGCACTTAAAAACAACTACCCTCACAAAGAACTGGGGCCATGATCTTTATCTCCTGACCATGTGCTTTGAGGCCCATTTCCACTTGAGAGGCAAACATTTTCCTTCCACCTCCTCACGGAGCCATCTTTCCTCCCGCAGACATTTGCACCAGGACAGTATGGGCAGAAACTAATCCAGGCCCCAACAGAGAAGGTGGGGAGACCCTGCCCAGCACGTAGATTGTTTGCAGATTCTTTCAGTGTGGTGGAATCAACCAACACCCTGGTACAGGGTGTGTGTGTGATGTGGTGGAGGAGCACAGGGTCACTGATTTCTAACTGCCTACCTCTGTTCTGTGCGTGGCCTTGCGTTAGTTTCAGGCATAATAACATCATGATATCGTAATGATATATCATGCTCTGATGACACCATCCATGGAATAAGCCACAGCAATCTGATCTCATTCTGCAAATGTGAAGATGAGTGTTACTGCTTCACAAGACAAGTGGGTGGCAGGTAGATGGAGCTGGCACTACCTATATTGTCAGCCCTGGGTGGGAACGTGACCTGCTGGGTTAAATTAGGTGGCTGGGAGCTTAACACCTCAGCTCTAAATCAGCCTCAGCGGTTGCGGGTGAGTCACCAGACCTATCTGCATTCACTTCTTCCATCTGTGAAATGGTGACAATAATATTTCCTCACCTGATGGGGGAGGGAAGGCAGCGTGTGTACAAGAATGAATAAATGTTTACAAAGCACCTTGTGAGCAGTACACAGGCTCTGGCTCTGCTTAGGAGGAACCCTCGTCGTTCCCTTCGCTGTGGGTTGCACCATACTGTGAGGTGTAAACACTCCCCTCAAAGTCAACAGTTTCAAATGAAAGCAAATGAGATAATTCCTCAGGAGAGAAACAGAGAGCGAGGACTTCATGTGTTACTGGCAATTTCAATAAATTCCATTCAAGGAAAAGCAAAGTAACTTTTTAAAAGATAATAATAAAGCAGAAAAACAAATGAGCTGTGACCAGTATTTTTTTTTGTGATGGTACCATGATCTTAGGTTTCACTTCCCAAATGGGAAACAGAACAGAGAAGTGAATCCCCTTGAAATAAAAGTGAAGTTAATAACGGGACGCCTTTAGCTCTTACCACATCCTGTGTATGCTGATTGCTCTGTTTGTAGCTGGCAAGAGCACTTCTGGATTTTTCTTTACCATGTTAATTCTTTGCTGAGTCAAACCATGTTGTATAAACAGTTAGGAAAAAGCCTTCCTGCATCTCCTCTCCGGCACTGCGGTGCCGCGCGCGCTGGCCTGCTCCCTTCCTGTGCGCATGGTGCTGGTGCCCGCAGCGCTGCTCCTCTGCCCTGGTGTTGGTACAGACCCACACTCCCCATGGCTGACAAAAGCACTCAGTGAGCACTCACAGTGAATGAGCACTCACACAGCCCTGCCCACCCTTGCTCCCTGTCATAGCACACACCATTTCTTTCGCAGTTTCAGGTGCTCACATGCAGATGCGTGATGGCCACTTGGTGTCTTGATCACATGTTCACTAGCACTTGTTCTTATGGACATACACAATTCTTAAGCCAGCACAAACACACACACACAAATATGTACACTCTTCTTAGTCTAATACATGCACCCTCAACAGTGCACACATGCACAGAAACACCTATTTTTTACTTTTTCTGGTACTAAAGAGAGGATCTGCAGAGGGATCTGGACAGGCTGGATTGATAGGCTGATGCCAGTGGTATGAGGTTCATTAAGGCAAAGTGCCGGGTCCTGCACTTGAGTCACACCAACCCCAAGCAGCTGGTGGAAGAGTGGCTGGAAAGCTGCTTAGCAGAAAAGGACCTGGGGGTGCTGGTCAACAGATAGTTGAACATGATCCAGCATGTGCCCAGGTGGCCAAGAAGGCCAATGGCATCCTGGCCTGTATCAGCAGTAGTGTCGCCAGCAGGACCAGGGCAGTGATGGTTCCCCTGTACTCAGCACTGGTGAGGTGACACCTTGAATCCCATGTTCAGTTCTGGGCCCCTCAGTACAAGAAAGACATTGAGGTGCTGGAGCGTGTCCGGAGAAGGGCAAGGGAGCTGGTGACAGGTCTGGAGAGTAAGTCCTATGAGGAGCAGCTGAGGGAGCTGGGGGTGTTTCACCTGGAGAAAAGGAAGCTCAGGGGAGACCTTATCACTCTCTACAACTACCTGAAATGAGGATGTAGCCTGGTGGGGGTCAGCCTCTTCTCCTAGACAACCAGTAACAGGACAACAGCAAATGGCCTCAAGCTGCACAACGAGGTTCAGGTTGGACGGCAGGAAGAATTTCTTTGCTCAAAGGGTTGTCAAGCATTGGAATGAACTGCCCAGGGAAGTGGTGGAGTCACCCTTCATGGAAGCATGCAAGAAATGACTGGAACTAGAACTTAATGCTATGGCTTAGTTGACATGGTGGTATTTGGTCCAAGGTTGGACTCAATGATTTTAGAGGTCTTTTCCAACCTTAACGATTCTATGATTCTGTGAAAAGTATGCACTTCACAAATGCAAACTGGCCATAAACATATATAACTCAGCTATGAGACAGAGCTCTATAGCATTGTCATTGCAACAGATCTTCTTCGTGGGACGAGTTTTGTGGGTGAGGGTTCAGCTGCTTCAGGAAATGTGGCTTAGACTGGCACATTAATTCACCAGCACAACTATTTTTATTGACTTGATTTAGGCTGGACACTTACCTTTTGATGCATTACTGGCTTTTGCTGCTGCTTTTCATTCTGCTTATACTTTTGGAGGTGACTGTAGGACCCTCCCTTCATTAGCAGACTTCCTCTTATGTACAGTTTCACTAAGAAAGCCTTTACCATCCACCACCCCCACACCTGCTTCTCAATGGGTCTTCAGCATTTTAGTGACACTTAGAAATTCTGGTTTGCATTTTGGAACAGCTCCATTTGCAACAGACACTGTCATATCCTCCACAGCTTGAACCTGGAGGGTTTTTATCCATCAACAATATTAGAGGTAACAGACTGGTCATCTTTGAGCTGCACATGTCAATCACATCTGAACTTGGAAGGAGGTGCACAAGTTTGCCCAGCATCCTGGCATAGTACTGGTGGGCCAACCAACTGCGAACTTCAGTAACAATTAGTGGGCATGATTTCTCATCTCGAGTTACACAAACTGAAAGGCACTGAACTTTGGAGTCAGAAGACGTTTTTAAAATTATTTTTAATATGTCTAACAATGCTCACTCTGTAGGCCTGGAGATAGCAATTGTCCATCCAGAGATAAACTAGGCAGCACAGGCTGTGCATGTGCTCTTAGCGCAGTGCAAAGCCTCAGTTGGAAAGACACTTTGATGGAGAAACTTACTTCCTAATAACTTCAGTCCTCTCTGCTGGGTGGGCACGGAGAATGGCAGACATGGAGACACCAGATACTGCAGAAGTTACATGCACGGATACTTGTCCATTAAGTAGTGCCTGTACCACTGTCTGAACTCTCATTTCACACAGGATGTCAGGCAACCACTGAAGGGGAAGAGTTTCCTGCTGCTGCTGGGATTTACTGCTGGACCTATTATCCAGTTGGACTGGCCACATATAGGAGGCCTACAGAGAAAAACTGATCTGTTTTTCTCCTTGACTATCTGAGGTGGTCCCAAACTTCTGATTAAGCTCTCAGTACTTGCCAAGTAACACCTTCCCTGCAGAGCTGTGGGCTGGGATCTTGGTATTTCCCAAGTGGTACCAGAGGGCCCATGTCCTTGCCCTTCCAGGAGAGCTAATCTCAAATGTTTGAGAATCAGGTTCCAAAATACTGCCAGTTACCTAAAGAACATAAGTAAGAAAAAATAAAACCAGTAATGTTTAATTCTGTGTGTTTGCTTTTGACTCTGATCTTTGACTCACACTCCAGAGTTTTCATGTTTTTCTCTGTGCTAGCTAACATGAACAGCATGCTTTTCTTAACTGAAAAATTAGATTCTCTTATGACCACATGATGTATGGAACAGACTCTTACAGAAAAAAAAAGAAAGTAGGAAACTAGGAGGATTAGCCTTCTTCTTTTCACAGCCCCAATAGCCAGCAATCAATGTCTTATATGTCTGCAACACCTTTTATCCCCTTACAGAAAGCCAAGGATTGGTAAGGAGGAAGCATCCTGCTGTGGCTCTTCAAGGCTGCCTGGGCTCTGCAACACTGAGGAAACTGTGCTATGGAGCAGGGCATCATGTCATCCCTTCAGTGCTCACTACCTGCACAGCACAGCAGCCCAGACACCAGGCCCACTGTCTCTGCTCCTGTCAGGAGCATGATGAGCTCCTCTTTGATGCCAGTAAGTCCAGGCTTTGTTTTTGTTTATCAGCCAAAAGCTTACCTCTCCGTGGACCCAGGGCCCCAGCACAGTACTGGCAGCTGGGGGCACCCACAAACCCTGATTGAAATAGTGACAAGCATCATCCAGCAAACGATTTCCCCATCCCAGTCGTCCACAGCGCATGTGGCAAAGCCCCCACCTCTCTCATGCAGCCACCTGTAGAATGTGTGGCATTTCTCCCTCCTCTCTAGTTTCTCCACAAAGGTTTCTGCATGCAGGAAAAGTTGTAAATTCAGAAAGCATTTGTCCCCTCCCAGCCCACACATGGGCTGCCTTCCCACACATGGAGGCCAGATGTCTTTGCTCGGTGTCACCTCTCAGCCTCTGGTCCCCAAACTTGTTTCAGAATCAGCATGGTTCTTTACTGACTTCATAAAAATAAACAAGGGCCTGGTAGTGTTTAGGTCATCCTAGTAAATTATTTACACACACAACCCCCTTGGTTTGCAACCTTATTGCATGGGTCTTGGTGTCACCACACCTTGCCAGGGACCGTGTTTGTCCCTGCAATGCAGTCCCCACTC
The DNA here is from genome assembly GCA_018881555.1 of Amblyornis subalaris. Classification (NCBI taxonomy): domain Eukaryota; kingdom Metazoa; phylum Chordata; class Aves; order Passeriformes; family Ptilonorhynchidae; genus Amblyornis; species Amblyornis subalaris. Next base: position 804,878 of record JACAXG010000142.1, on the reverse strand, counting down.
TGTGACAGCTGGACAGTAATGTGAGCAGGCTTTCAGTGCACAGGCTGCCTAGGGCTCAACGCTGCCCACAAGGCAGTTGCATTCAGCCTCTGCAAAAGTGGGTGTCAGCAACCTATCCTGAGTGGGTGCACTGCTCTGAGTGGCTTGGCACACAGAGATGATTGAGTTCAGGCCAGGTACAAGCTTATCAGCAGATCACATCCAGCTGGGAACAGTACTGAGAGGCAGCCCAGTGGCAAAGCACAAACTTCCTTGCAACTATTTTTAAAAGCACCTTTACATCTCTCTTTTCAACTTGCAGAGCACAAATAAACCGAAAGCATCAGCCAGTTGTTGCTAAAGGGGGCTATTGTTTTGTAGCCTTCCTCATCCCTGGTGCAAATGAAATAACATTATACTCCTCAACCTCCCTTCACAGAAAAAGTCCCCAGTCCAGCTCTGCCTTTGATCCTGTTTCTATTCTTCCATGCTGCCTTTTAGTGGACTTTTGATATTGACTCAGCATGATCCATCTTACAATGTTTCTTTAGGTCCTACCTTCACAGTGGGCAAGTGGACATGGACTGTGATGGGTACCCAGGTTATAGGATGACATGTTTTCATGCTGACCCATGGTGCAGGTCTCTTACGTGTAATGCTTGAACTGTCATTGCCCATGTTCGCTGCTGACCCCCACAAGACAACTTCTAATTCAGAGCAAGAGGCTTCCCAGTTTCTTCTAAAACAGCTTGCTTTGGCATTTGTGTGCGCTGAACTTTCTCCGTCATGGTGGTTTGGTTTCCAAGTTTAGTTAGAATCTTCTGGAGTTCCTCCCAGTCCTGCCAAGACTTGCTTGCAGTTATAATGCATGGTTCTCTGTTGGCAGCAAATGCTGTTGCCTTGTTATCCGTCTTCCCCCTTCACTGATTTTTGTAATAGTATTCAAAGGGCTGCTTTCATCTCTGCTGGGCATGGCCCCACCACCCCCTCCCACCCAGTAAACTTTTCTTCCCCAACTGGAACATTGCTCTTTTTTTAAACTTTTACTTTTAATGGGTTTTTCCTCCCTTTTGTCAGTTCTGACTCAATTTTCAATCCATGACAGGACTTTTCATACCACGGCTGCCAAATTTGTTTCATTCTTGGAAAGGCCTTTATCAAAAAACCTTTTGAAAGCATAAATTAGTATGGTCCCTACCTGTTCCTAATGAACTTCAGAAGCTCACAGAAGTCAACTGACTAGTGGTCTAGTGCTCTATCAGTGCTCCCTTCGCTGGGTGCTGGTCTACCAGTGCGACCGGCACAGTCCCCATTTTCCTGGAAGCCTCATGTTATGCCCTGTCTGGCCTTTCTTTAAAAGTCAGCTGCTCCCTGGGGCAGGGCAGAAGGGAGGAGACTGGGGTTCTGCCCTTTGTACCGTGGGGAGCAGCAGCAGGGCCAATGATGGACACGAAGGGTGCTGACTCCACGGCTGTGTCACAATGCCTTGTGTTTTCCTGGGAAACCCCTTGAGTTCAGGTGTCACACAGAGCAATGCCCCGTCACTGGTACCAGCAGCTGTGCCGGGTGTTGAGGACGCTACTCTGGGCACCATCATCCATCTCTGTGTGCTGTGTAGGATCCATAGAGGGCAGAGGCCAGCAGAAAACACCTCAGACAGGTGTAGGGCTGCCCAGGTCTTCCTGGGGAAAGCAGAGTACTGCAGCCAAAATGCCAATTCACCACGCCCCAGGGAATGGCATGTGGCAAAGCCATTCAAAAGCCACAGGAGCAGCACCGCTGGTCCTCCCTCACCATCAGCTGAACACAGCTCTTCTCTTTTGATGCTGAGTGCTGGTAGCACCCCCTCATCATGCTGGGTGGCAGCAAGGCCCCAGCACTGCTCAACCCCACCCTCATTCCAGGATGAGGACAACCCAGTTTAACTCTCCTGTGGCCAAGTGTGTGTGCCAGTTAAGCTGGGGTGTCCTTGTCCAGGGAGCTGGTGGGTGTTCCCAGGCCATCCTCTGCCTTTTGCTGCTTTCCCCTGCAATAACACTGAGATAAAGTGTGTCAAGAGACACATCCAGAAGTGGGCCATGGACCAGGAGGTTCAGAAGTGGAGGGGCCAGGATGCCCCCAGGATCAAGGGGTGAGTGCAACTGCCTGAGGTGAGAGCCATGTCCAGCCTATTTGGATCCGGGTCTTGCTCAAGTGGTAGTTTAGTTTCCCAGGTTACTTGTGAAGTGCTTCAAAGGGCATGGAAAGAGTCTACAAAGGGCAGCACGAGCATGAGCAACTGCTGAAGCCTGAGGAAAGGCTCCCATGCTGCTGGGGCAGGCTGTAGTGGGAATTTTATCACTGACTCCTGGAGGAGCAGAACTAGGTGAGCACACAAAGCTTTTCCAATCTGAGTTCAAATGTATGAATTTACCATATCTAACACCTCCCTGAAATCCAAACAGACTCAATTACATTCTCTTTCTGTAATGAATCAGTAATTATATTGAAGAACACTATTATTTGTTTGGCATGACCTATATAAACCCGACTTGGGGAGTGCATAGTTGGTGTGGTGCCAGTGCCCTGTGTATTATTGCCTTATAAACACAACCATTGTTTGAATTTCAGATCAAAACAAACCGAGCCACGTCGCTTGTCAGTTATTAGATATCTTTTTCCCAAATGCTCACCCAGGCCGTATTACAATAACAATAATTATTATTACATACTTCCTTATTGTATGTTTGTGCCGAGGTAGCACATTTGCCTTTTTCCCACACATTAGTCGCTTCTCCTGACTCTTATGATTCACTCCTGCCTATTTCCCAATGTCCACGAGCTCTTTCTGCATTCCCAGCTGCATTTTGTCAAGACCTGCAGATTGGCACAGGGACTCACAGTGTGTATTGCACCAGCCTGCAAAGGGTTGCAAACTAGCACAGGGGCTTCACTCCTCCAGGGAATATACAAACCAAAGAAAGACATGGACCCTGCCCCCAGGTGCTTTATAAATATTTAACTTGGTCTGATAATGTGATAAGGGCTGATAATGTGATTTGGACAGACTAAAACCCAGCCCTGCTTGGGCAGGGCTGCAAATGGACCTTCTGTGGGAAACAGGGTGGGAGGGGGGCAAGCCAGAGCAGAGTGATAATGCTTTCCACAGCCACTGCCACAACTGGGAGTAGGACTCACCTTGCCCAGCTTGGGACACCCAAAACATAGTTGTCAAATCCTCAGCAAGTTGCCGATCTGCCTTTACAGTCACAAAAGAGAAGCGGGTGCTTGGCTGTTGGGTGAGTCAGCCCTTCTCAAGATAAACTTCAAGATATGTGAGATGAATCATACAGTAGAGGTGCCTATTTGTCTCCATTGACTATGCAGGAAGCCTGTCCGACTAATTAGGTTTGGACACCTAACTTTTAAGCACGTAAAATCAGATGAGAGGAATCCCATCATCACTGACATTCTTCATTGCTGGCCTGACAAAGGAGGCAGTGGGAGAGGGTCCCTGGAAATGCCCTACCAGATTTGGACCTAACCAGACTCCTCCATCCTCTGTCCATGGGAATCTGCAAAGCCTGACCTCTGTGTCCTCCCCTCAGAGCTCCTACAGGCATGGGGTTCTCCAGCCATGCCCAGCTGGCAGAGATGAAAGCATGTTCCCTGCTGAGGTCTGAATGAGGCAACGGTCTTGTGGGAAAAGATACAATAATGGAGCTGAAGTCTGTATTACAATGTATTCAGAGCAGGCAGGAGGAACAAAAAAAAAGAGAAGGAGACTTGACCTTGGCTTCCTGCCTGGTGCTAAAAGTGTGTTTTGATGGAAAGGGATAGGCGGGAAAGCAAGCTGCCTCCCTAATGCAAATATCTCATGGAGCTGTAAGAAGTGTGGAGTGCAACCCATATGTTTGGGTTATGACAAGTTCCATCGTGAAGGGCCAAAATGGTATTTTTCAGAGGGTTACAGCTGAGCCTGTTGGAGGTAAGCAGCCACCAGCACAGCAAGCAGCACCTGCTGATACCAGCTCTGTGTGTCAGATAAATGTCACGATTCAAAAGGGTCCTGAGTAGTCTTAGACTTTCTCAAAAAAAAAAAAAAAAGGCAAGCATTTATTCCTAGCACTTTTTTTTGAGGAAAAAAATCATGGAAACATTCCATTGGTTAACGTCTGCTGAAAAAAGCAGCAGCCAGAGCTGCTTTGGCTGGAAACAGGCAGAGGCCAACAGAAATCACTGTGCTGCGTTATCACCTTGCAGTGTATGGCTTGGGACCATGGATGCAGGATTTGAAAAAAATGTAGAATTTGTCCTGGTTTCTGAGATCTGTGCCTTTCCATGTCCCTGACCGCTTGTTACATGCACTAACCACCTTATTTGTTCAAGGGCAATTGCTGTTTTGATGTGCAGCAAGTGTCACTTGCTTCTTTTTTTCTGGAAACTCCCAACAGCCCCTTTAAATCTTCTGGCACTTCCCTTAACCTGAACAACAATTTATTTAGGTGAGATTTGACTTCCCTCTGCCCTGGCATGCACAGAGCCCCGTGCAGATTAGGCCAGGTTAAAGGCACCTGTTTGAAGCTGTGCCCTTGCTGTATACCATAATTGGCTCCTGAGGTTGGGCCCAGCAGGATGCTGGGGACCCCGGGACCGCCACGTGCCTGGCTGACACCTGGAGAAGGAGGGTGCTGGCACCTGGCTGCGCAGGCTGTCCCACGCATGCGGACTCTCCCCAGAGAGGGGATGGGGTGCTGCTCTAGGGACCCACAGCGGGATAGAACACCAGTCTCCTCAACAGCAGCTTCGTGGCTCTGCTCCACCAGTGATGAGAAACACATTTTGCTCCATACCTCGCCTTGCTGTAGCCAGGCTGGGCACCTCCTCAGCTCTCATTACCACACTGGCAGGATGGAAATCCCTTCTCTAGCTTCACGCAATTGTGGCATGTTCAGGGAGGAGATCAGACGAGCCTTGCCCTTACCCTAGAGGGTTTGTAACTTCACTGAGAACAGGCAAACCCCTTGGAAGAGGGAGATTTTTCTGCAGGAGGTGGTGGGTGCCAGCAGCAAGTGGGTGGCAAGGAGATCGGTGGTGCTGTGTGAGGAGGCTGCTGGGCTTTCCAGCCCTGTGCCCCATGTCCAGACAGGATGTGCAGACTGTAGCTGGGGGGTGCCCTGCCAGGGAGCTGTGAAGAAGTAACAGCCTCACACCTAGGTTAGGGGTAGAGAGGCAGATGTTCCTTGTCGGGCACCTTTACTTTCCACAACCATGCAGCAGCCAGTCCTGGTGATGCTCTTTTCCCTCAGCCCCTCAAACCTATTGGCATGTTGGTTTGTGTCTCAGCCCTGCTCCTACCCTCAGCACAGGCTGCATGTGTCGGGATGCAGCTGGATGGACCCCAGGATGCGGCTAGGCCAGCCTCCTGAGCAGTCATGACAAACAGCTAAACACTCGCCTGGGCTTGCTGTCCTGCTATGTGGAAATACATTAATTGCATTAGTATTTCCACTGGAAATTATAACTTAGATCCATTAACTTCAGCCAATTTCCTTACCCTGCATCTGCTAAAAGGACATCTCTGCTTTTTCCACTGCCATGTCTTGTCAGTGCCACCGGTGCTAAATTTGTGGCAGACTAGTCACATCCATGTGACACTTCAGAAGAGGCCACACATTACCTTCGCCTCCTGTCTTCCCTTCCCCTGACTTCCCCCAGAGGTAGCCCAGCATCTGAGCTATTGAAAAATAAAAAGCCCTCTTTATGAACAACTAAATCAGATCCCAAACCCCATTACTAATTAGTAAAGATGTGCTGTAATTTAGACCACCTTGGATGGTCTTTAGGTCATTCACAGGTGTAAAGTCAGGAGGATTAAGGGCTTATAATATTTGTCTGGTACCGTTGCTACCAATTCCAGCAAAAATAAATGGAGCTAGCTTCTTGGGTTTCCTGCCACCACAAAGTACACACATGCACACACACTCTATTTTATGAATGTTTACATACCCGAGCTGCCAGGAATCTCACTCCCGTTGCTTCCCACCACCTTAACACACTTTCCTGTATCTCTGTGAATTTGTTTTCTCACCGAGCAGCTGGTAATATCCCTTTCGCCTGGGAGCAGGCGGAGACCTGACTTCCTCGGGTGCCAGAAAAGCCTGGCAGAGGGCGCACCTACAAGCTGTGGTTTCCATCCCAAGCCATTTACACCTCCCAGTGGCTACCCAGAGATGTTCCATGGAAGAAGCACAAGGCCAAAATAAAAGGAAGTATTAAAAAGTTACAGACAGGTGGGGAACAGCCACGCTGACATCCGCCTACTCCCCCTGAAAGGCCACGGTGTCTGAGGAGGTGCCTGGAACAGGGGAAACATCTACACYCGCCTGCAGAGACCAGCAGAAAGGCACTTCCACACCTACACCTCCAGGGGCACAGCCAACAAAAATAGCATTGGACCCAAAAGATATGTATAGAATTGTGACTGCAGAAAGCCTCGACTCATTTTACACCCCCAGCAAAAATAAAGGCAGGAGGTTTGTACTTCCTCTGTTCCCAGCCTCTGTACATGGGAGCACCGCTGCAGAAAAGACATGTCTATTTACCTGAGGATTCCCATGGGAGCAAGGGAGTGAAATGCTCAATTCATCTGAAACTCACAGGAGAAAACCTTGCTCATGACGAAAGCACTTCCCTTTCCTACCTTAAAACTTTGGGAACTGAGTGGTAGGAGGGAGAATAAACCAAAACACCCCGCCCCCGCCTTGTTTTCAACAATTCAGGCTTTTTTGTACTCAAGTTCTTGCTCAGTAACTTTGACGCAAGCAGACCTGCAGGCTTCCTACTGCCAAATGGTTCCAGGCGAAGGGAAGTGCAGGTGTCTTAAGATAGCAACCTTGTTCTTTTGCTATGGGAGCTCTACCATCATCAAATACATTTGTGGCAAAGCTGGCACTTGGATTCAGTTTACACTCGGTGCTCAAAGTAACCTCTTATTACCCTGATGGGGAGTTAAACTGGGCAAAAAGGGCAGCCACCCCATGAGTCTGTTCTCCAGCCTTTAGAAGAGGCCAGCATGTGAACCCATGCTTAGTGGCTCGGGGATGAGATAGTGCTGATGTGTACTTCCCAGTGCCAAACTGAATCAGATCAAAGGTCTGTTGTGGCTTTCCTCTTACCTCCAAGAGCAGCCAATGCTTACGGGGGAAAACAGGGGTATGAGAGAGTGATACTTTTGCTGTGCATTGTCCAGCAGCATGTCGCAGAGGTCTGCCTTTGCCTTTAGTAAACCTCCAGGGACTTTTCCTCCATAAATTTGTCAAATTGCTTTTTTGACCCAGTTTATACTTTTGACCTCCACAGCATCATGTGCCAAGGAGCCCACAGTTTTATATACACACGCAATTGGAAAAACTAATCCTTTAAACCTCCTGCCTTTATCATTTCATTCATTGCCCCCTTCTTCTTGCCCATTTTCTGGCCAGTCTGGCCCATTTCAGTTCTCGTGCAGGAAAGTGGTTCTTAATTTCTCTGCTAAATGTGTGCACAGGTCTGATGTAGAATCTTATCCCTCTGTATTTTGTGACAAGTTTAGCATCTGCTTGCTTTTGAACCAGGGAAGGAGAATGCACCAAAAGCAGCTTCTGCACTGAGGACAAGTTTGGGAAGGGCTTGGGAGGTTCTGAACATTTATTCCTGCTTCCCAGGCCCAGCTGTAGTATCCCAGCTGGAATGTGCTGGGCCTGGATGGATTGACCCACACAAGAAAGCTAGTGAGCATGGAATTGCATTCATTCAGTTTTTCAGTAATCTTCTTTAATAGTTGACTTTCATTTATTCACTTACCTATCTTTTTTCATTTGCATCTATCAAAGTTCTGGCACGGCTCTGGCGGGTGGTGCAATGCTCCGATTTTTTCATTCCTCTGCTTGGTGTGAATTCATGCCCACACAAATTCCCACTCTGGCCCGGAGGGCTCTGACTTTTAGCCACGAGGTGGGGTGAGCAGCTAAATTCCTGATCTGAGCATGTGCACAGGCAATACAAGGCAGACCACCATGGAGTCAGGGTTTGCCAAGCTAAATCACTGGAAAAATTTCCTTCTCGGCTTCAGCCTTTGCCGCTTGATCCACGGAAATGTGCAGCCTTAAACCCCAAGTTTCCAAAACAAAGGCACACGGCACAAGCAAATAACACAAAAGCGGCAGGGGCAGAGGGCTGTGCTGGTGGAGGGGCTGCCGGCCCTGGACTCGCCGCTCTCCTGCTCCGAGCTCAGCCTCACGCCGTGGCTGGACCACGGGAGGAACCTGGCAAAACCCAGGCTGGGAGCGACTTGGTAGTGAAATAGTTATCTCGGCTGGCTTTCTCGGTAACTCTTGGAAAGTCCCTGAAATGACGTTTCTAACTAACAATTAAAATGGGTTTAATTATAGAGAGGCTCAGAGCCCTGGGAACAAGCACCATCTACAGAACGAGTAAACAACTGCAGAAAATAATAGGCTGTTCGCTCCCCCGTCTACTCCTCACTTCTGGCCAAAGCGAGAGGAGGAAAAAAGAAACTATAAAGAGAAGGAAATCTGAGGAACCTGATTGCTCTCCTTAAGTAAATAATAATAATAATGATCGTTAAAAAAAAAAAATCTGGAATAGCCTGAGCCTGTGGGCATTTCTCTTGGTTGGTTATTTTGGTTGTTCTTGAAGACCAAAGGAGGGTAAAAAGATCAGCCGCCAGCACAAAGTCCAGATGCCGCGACTCCAAAGCAAACAGAGGAGGAAGTGGATCATTTGTTTGAAGTTTTCAGTGCGATGGCCGCCTGGGTCAGTGCTCTGCAGCCCAAGGCAGGGGTTTCTGTTCTCCCAGCCAAGCTGGAGCGCAGGGAAGGAGGAAGAGCCTGCAGTGTCGGGGAAGGACCCCCCTCGCCTGCCTGTGGGGGGGAGAGGGCCCAGATGCCGTTGCTCAGCCTTGGATGAAACACCCGCTGAAGTTATAGTGGGGTGAGCCTCGCCTCAGCTGGGGCTAAAGGGGATAACCGGGCAGAGACTGAGAACTGAGACGCTCTAGTATTTACAAGCCTTCAACAGTTTGGCTCATTTTTATTTTTATACAGAAACTGCCACCATCCTCCCCCCTCCTCCCCACCGTACCGATATCAGTATGAATCATTGAATCATACTTTGCCTACTAAAACCTGGAACAGATTACTTACTTAGAGACCTTATTTTCTTTATTTTTTTTTCTTTTCAGTTTTACCATGTTGAGTCCTGGGGACTGGAAGAGGACTCTACTGGGAGCAAAGGCAGGATTTATCAAACACGCTTTTAAAGGGCAAACATGTGTTTTAATAACTTAAATTAATGTGGATGTGAGCTATATCCCCTTGCAGAGCCTGCCAGGTTTCAGTAAAACTTGAAAAAAGGAGTAAGGCTCCGTGGGAGGGCGGCGACGGGGAGTGATCAGCACAAAGCCCTCCAGAAAGCCCTCCAGGGCGCACAAACGCCGGGCAAGCGGCAGCGCTGTACACCGGTCCGATCACTTTAAATCCAAGCGGGCAAACCCCCATCGGGTTTTCGCGGGAAAAAGTCCGGCGAGCCGCGGAGCGCGGCGCGAGGGGCGCGGGGCCACCGCCCAGCACGGCCGTTGGGCGCGCGGGCGCCGCTCCCCCCCGCGCGGAACGCAACGAGACGGCCGCGCGCGCAGGCGGAGGGGAGCGCGCGCACGCAGGAGGACACGCGCCCACAACGGCGCGCGGACAGGCGCGCGCAGGGGCGGGCGCGCGGACAGGCGCGCAGAAACGGACACGCGCGCAGAGGCGCGCGGAGTCACTCGGTGCGGCCGCACAACCGCCCCCTCCGCCGCGGCGCGGGCCAGGGCGGGCCCGGCACAGCCACCCCCGCCGGCCGCGGCCGCTTCGCGTTCTTTCCCCCCTCCCCCCTTCCCCCTTCGCCTTGTTCCTCCCCCTTCCGCCTGAAAGTTTTTCTGGGCCTGCCCGCCTGGGTGATTCAGTCGCGGTGTCAATCACCCTGCCCTCCTTCTCCGCCTCCCCGTCCTCCCGCCGCCGGCTCCTCCTCCCGGGGGTAAGTCAAAAACTTTATAAGTTGAGCTTTCGCCGAGCCCCCTGGAAGCGGCGAGCGGGCGCGGCGGCCGGGCGGGCTGGTGGTGGCATCAGCAGCGGCGGCGGGGGGAGGCTGCGAGTAGGGGCGCTGGAGGCTGTGCCTTACCCACGCCGTGACTCCTGGTGTCCGAGTGCCGCTGCCCCACTCGCTTCCCCCCTCGGTCGCCGAAGATGTCCACAGCTCTGGTGTCGCCCACCATCTTCGACTTGAGCGAAGTTTTATGCAAGGTAAGGGCGCCGGCCTTGGCTGCGCCGCCAACTCCGTTGCTCTACAGCTTTTTTGCGGTTCGTGTTCGGGCTTTTCCGCCCTCCGTCCACTCCCCCCCCTTTCGTCTTTTGGTCGTGAGCAATTTTCGGCGCAGGGCGGGGACCGAGCGCGGCCACCCCGTTGCGGGGCGCAGGGGGTCTCCCGGCCGCGCTTCCCGCCTAGGCTGCTCCGGAGAAGGGAGGGTGGGGGAACCGCCCGGCGCTCCCGGCGGGCTCATCTGCGGCGCCGAGCGGGGGGGCCCGATCCTTCCCGTGCCCCCGGGGCCGCGGCGCTACAACACGCCCGGGCGCGGCGCGGCGGGCGGCGGCGCTGCCGCGGGGCCGGGCGGCAGGAAGAGCGGGCGGACGGGCGGGCTCCCTTCCCGCCGGGGCTCGGCCGTCCCTGGCCGGGCGCGCTGGGGAGCCGTGCGGGGGAGCGGTTGGGCGGGCGCCGGGCCGCGCGCTGCCCTTCCCGCGTGCCGCCGTCCCCGGGGGCGCTCCCAGGAAAGCGCTGCCGCCGCGCGGAGTTTTCGGGCGCAGCCAGCGCCCCCCCGCGCTTGGCGCTCAGCTCGCTCCGTGACCGATCTGCCCCAAGGACGGGGAGGGGCGCGGCAGGGGGCCCTCGGGTGGGGCGGCAGAGGGGGCTGCAGCAGATGTGGCTGCGGGCGGGCCGTCGGGGCAGGGCGGCTGCCGCTCCYCGGGCCGCGGCAGCGGGAGGCGCTGGTGTGCTGCGCCGCGCTCCCGGGGCTGCGTGGGTTCGTCGGACGAGGTGGTGGCAGTAGCAGTGACGTGACCGGCCCTTACTTTTTTCCCCGCAGAGCAACAAGATGTTGAATTACAGCCCCTCGGGTGTCAGCGGGTGCCTGCTGGACAGGAAAGCGGTGGGCACCCCGGCAGGCGGGGCTTTCTCTAGGAGGCACTCTGTTACCCTGCCCAACTCCAAGTTTCACCAGAACCAGCTCCTCAGCAGCCTGAAAGGGGAGCCGGCTCCCATGCTGGGCCCCCGGGAAAGCCGCTTCCGGGACCGCTCCTTCTCCGAGGGCGGCGAGCGCCTGCTGCAGCAGAAGCAGCCTGGGGGACAGGTCAACTCCAGCCGCTACAAGACAGAGCTGTGCCGCCCCTTCGAGGAGAATGGCGCCTGCAAATACGGCGACAAGTGCCAGTTCGCCCACGGCATCCACGAGCTGCGGAGCCTCACCCGTCACCCCAAGTACAAGACCGAGCTGTGCCGCACTTTCCACACCATCGGCTTCTGCCCCTACGGGCCACGCTGCCACTTCATCCACAACGCGGAGGAGCGCCGTGCCGTGGCAGGGAGCCGGGAGCCTGCCATCACCGACAGACCCCGCCTGCAGCACAGCTTCAGCTTTGCCGGCTTCCCCAGCACTGCTGCCAGCGGGCTGCTGGACAGCCCCACTTCCATCACCCCGCCGCCCATGCTGAGCGCCGACGACCTGCTGGGCTCCCCCACCCTGCCTGACTGTGCCAGCAACCCTTTCACCTTCTCCAGCCAGGAGCTGGTCAGTCTCTTTGCCCCCAGCATGGGGATGCAGGTGCCCAGCGGGAGCTCCCCCACCACCTTCTTGTTCAGGCCCATGTCCGAGTCCCCCAATATGTTTGACTCGCCACCCAGTCCTCAGGACTCCCTCTCTGACCAGGAGGGCTATCTGAGCAGCTCCAGCAGCAGCCACAGCGGCTCAGATTCCCCTATCCTGGACACCTCAAGACGTCTTCCTATCTTCAGCAGACTCTCCATCTCTGATGACTAATCTGGGGTTTCCTCTAGCCCCTCCCCACCTCTATTACGATGTTAAGCTGAACTCCCCCCACCTTGTCCCCAGTAGTCCAAGCTGGATGTTAACACGTCCACCTGCCTGCCTAATACCCACTGGCTTAAACCTTAAGTGCCAAAATTACGATGAAAAGCAATAACGTTTACAAGATTAGTGCCTTTTAACACTTTCACTGTGACTGTATTACCTCTCCAGCTGCAGAGGGCACCAGCAGCTCTGTGCACTTCCAGATGTGCAGGAAATGTCCGAATCCAGCTCCCTCCACTGGCCATGTACTGCATCACCCTCTCCCAGTCCCTTCCCGACTGGCCAGTTTCTGCTAGGCTGCAGGCATGTGGGCAAGCGTTAACATCCAGTCCTCTTTCTCCCCTCCCCTTAAAGACTAAATCTTGCCTGGATCTGCTCAGGTCTGCGGGAAGAAAAGCTGAGAACGGACAAAGATTGTAACATGAGTGGGACTTCGACTGGGAGGAAGAAAACAAAAAAAAAGAAAGCAAAAACCAGATGGACTATGAGAGACTTGATTTTGGTGCTAAAAGTTCCCCATGTATACATGTRACATCTTAAAACAAATAAAGAAATAGAGGGGGTGGGGCTGACAGAAGTCATTCCACACACACAAGTTCGTGTAAACAAAGTTCCAGTAGACATAGCTTTAATGGTTTTGCTCTAGAGTACTTTAGACCTATCTTAGAGCACTCACGCCAAGCTTTTTATTATTTTTTTTCTGGGTTTTTAATTTTGTATAACTTTTCAGAAATTGGAGAGCAAATTTTGCTTGTCACTGCACAACAATATAAAAAGCTTATTTAACTTATCAAAACGTATTTATTGCCGAAACCTTTGCTTTTTAATTTTGTTCATATTTATCGGGATGATGAATCCATAGAATATATTCTTTTATGTTTAAATTATGATCTTCCATATTAATCTTAAGATTGTGAAGTGTCTTTTTTCCTTTTTTCCCCCACAGTTTAATATATTATACTACAATGACATTTTTTTGTAACTTTACACTTTTTTGGTTATTTTATTTTAAAAAATGAAAAATTAATTTAAAAAAATGCAAAAACTGTGTTTGGATTATTTATTTTAGAATTCCCTCCCCCTTTTTTTGTGTTGGACTGCAAATGGAGTTGTGCATCTTTGCCTTTTCTCTTCTCCTTCTCTTCCCCTCTCCCGGGTCTTGCCTACCTGGGCTTTAGAATGTACATACCTGAGCTCTGTTGCGAGACAACGTGGAAGGAAGACCTTTTTCTTCCTCTTATATTGTATAGATTCTTCAAGGAGAAAAGCCTTGGGCTCAAAGTGCCTATCTGAAGACATTCCAAATACAGTTTGTCTTTGCATTTCTGTATTCCAAGTTTGGAGTTTTCCGTGCCAAGGTGAATGGGACTGGCACAAAGAGAATAATGAATGTAATTTTTTTTCCCCGTTACTGTTCGCTACACTGCTTTTTCTTCCTCTTTGTGTGAGTTTATTTAAAAGAGAATCTCTTTTGTAATGACTGTTTGCAGTTTAAATCAATAAACCCCAAGTTTTTTCAAGAAACTGACAGTGGAGCTGGTTTTACTTGCAAAATTGAGGGGCTGGCTTTAGACAACCCCACAAATGCAGATGCTTCCTTTCTCTTGACACTTAAGGTGCCCACAGTGTGCTCGGGCATCCCTCCATCGTTCCTCAGTGATTCAGTGGGTCAGCCCTGCCAGTGCTTGGGTGTAGATCAGTGGCAGCAAATACCTAAAGTGATCTGTCCTGGTGGCCTTTAACCTTCTCTTGGTCTCACAGAGCACTTGAGTTGCTCAGTCTGTTCCTGCCAAGTTATTTCTGATCAGCATGGTTTAAACCTGGAATCGGCTTTCATTCCTTGTGTGCCTTGTGTGTTCCTGTATAGCTCCTTCCCCTTCAAGGAGAGCTTATGCGTGTTTTGAGTGAGGCTGAAGTGGGAAGTTGAAGTGTTAACAGGTATCCCAGATCTCAGTCCTGGCTTGTTAGTGGTACTGGTCTGCTCACACAGAGAGGCTGTGGGGGAGAGGAATGTGAGCCCCCAGCAAAGTCTCAGTGTATGCAAACATCACCCCACTATCACGTTTAAGCCCTTGTACATCTTGACGTATCGGCAATCCCAGGAATTTCTTAGGCCATCGGTTTTGTTCAGGAACGCATCCTTGCCGGCGCCGCTCGTGGTGTTAAGTCTTGTGTTTTGACCTTTGAGCTCTCCAAAAACTTTGGAGCAAGCTTTTGCTTCCAAATTGGGGCTGAAATGCTGCCGAACTACCAATCCACCAGCTGTCTTAACATGCCTCAATGTTCAGGAGAGATTTCCTTATTCATGTTGGAAAAGTTCCTGCCAAACAAAAGCTGCAGGATACCTCAAGGCTTACACTGGTGTACCTCCTCTGCTGTTGGCTTTATGCAACACACTTGTGTGGTCTGGCACTAAAGGTGAGCTGGGTGGAGGAAAGATGGAGAAAGAAGAGCACGGCTGATGGAAGCTGCTTCCCTTGAACACTGCAAAAACTATATGGTGAGTTTGGTCAGCAGGTAGTGATGTAAACTAGCACTGATCCCTGAGAGAAGAGCCTCAGGCACAGCCCTAGCACTGCTGGCCTTCAGCAGCACCATTGACTGCAGCCTTGCTCCTGGGCATAAAGGCAATGAGCCCCATGTGAGGGATGGGTTCTGCCTGGGAGACTTGTGCCCAATTGCAGCAAGTGCCCAGATGTGCCTCCTCTGCTGCTGGGAACTGAGCTGTCAGCCCCTGAGGAGTGAGACCTATCTGATCTGGAGAGGATCCCAAGCCTATTGCAGGGGACACACATGTAGCTGGAAGCTGCTTGCTTCCTTTCTGGACTTTCTGTGCAGCTCTTCAAACAAATAGGCTTTGACCAGTTAATAATTGATGAAGAAAATAGCTGTATCGGTTGCACAATGCTATCGGTATGACAAACAACTGGGAAGCTGTGCTAAAAGTAGGTCTTTGCTCATGGCACTTGGGTACTTCCCTTGTCCTTCCAGTGCACTGGTTCTGGAAAGCCAGCACCATTTTTCTCCTGGGAGTTTATTAATGATACGTGCTCTGTCACTCCGTGTTTTGCTTTTTGAAACTAACCTTGAGCTAGTTCACGCAAGGGGTAGAGAAGAGCTGAATAGGATGCAAGAGCCTCCAGCAACGAAAGGATTTGCCTGATCTGATACCATCAGCATTCATTGCAGCTTTTGGTACCTGGCAGCAGACACTCTAGAGAGACTTCTCCTTCCTTGCACTTACCATGGATGAGTTGTCCACGCTTTTTCCCATACGGTTAGCAAGTTCACCTAACGGTTGTTTAGGTGAACCTACCATGGCTGGTAATAGCCTAGGCAAGGCTCAGAAAAGTATAAATAGCCTTTCCTGACACGATAGTTTTAAGACACACACTCCTCTGACTTGAGGGCTCCTTCATACTCTGGCTTACTGATTTAGTGCCTGGGACTTAAAGAGTGGCCATAAAATAGGGCCGGCCTGTGCACTGGTGCAGTTGCTCCTGATGTGCCTGGTGTGGCAGGACAGAGAGAATCACCCACATGAACAAGATGCCTGTAAGGTGCCACGGCAAAGTGTGCCTGAGTACACTTTACAGGTTGCACTTACAGTTCTTACTGTGGTGCTGGGGGACACCAATGGTGGCTCTTGCTTCACGTACATTTTGTTGTAGTCATGGATGCTTGCTGTGGGTTCTTTCTAAGAATGGACTCGGTCCATGCCTCTGGGCTACAGGCATTAGCTGTTTTTCAGCTTTGAAGTCAGGTGGGTCTAGTGCTATCCACCTTCAACATGTCTTGGAAATTAGAGCCAGTGTGTACGTCTGGCTGTGGCAGTTGCCTCTTGGTGTGGAATAATGTGATGACTTTGATCTGCAGAGCTCCAGGTGGCTCAGATCCCACCCTGGTACCTGCTTCCTTCCTTCCTAATTCCTCCAATAGCTGTATGTGTCCCACAGACACTATTGATTACTCACTTCTTTGCTATGGGTTAGCTGTGGCTTTTGTACCAAAACACCTTCAGTTCTGCAATTAGGGGCTGTAGAAGCAGAGGCTGCCTCATTTCCCAAAATGCATAGGTGAGGGCAGAAAGTCAAATAGGGTTTCTTTGTGGTTGCTGATAGTTTTGTTTTTAAAGGCAGTTGGGAATTTAACTGTCTAGTTTTGGCCAACCTTTTTTTAGTATCACTTGTAGATAGACACGGTGTGCCAGATTGCCGGTAACAAAAAATACCATTTAAAAAGAACCTTGAAATGCTCCAAGTTCCTGGTCCTGACAGAGTTTGTCTCATCAGTATAGTCCCAAAATTGAGAGGGAAAGAACTTGGAGAAGAAATATGCCAGGAGGAGTGTTACAAGCTGGCTCAAATTTTCAATCCGTATGATTCCTATGCAGTGAGTGCAATGGTCTGTGGATGGGTCTTTGGGCTGCTGCTGCAAATCACCTAGGGAAGAACGGGCTCTGCCAGGCCTTGCACAGCAGAGGGAAGGTGGCAGTGGGGCAGGAAATGATGGGGTCACCATTAGAGATTGGGAGCAAGGTGTGAGCTAGATTGAGTCCACACAGCATGGGGAGAGCACAGGTGTGAAAGAAGCCATGCTGTCTTGAGTCTGAAAACTAATGGTGTTCGAGTGCATAAAGGCTAATGAACTGGGTCTCCCCAGTGGGGCTCAGGAGCATGAAATTGAGGGGAAGGTCTGGATAGTGTAGCCTGCTGGATACTTATCTGATGACTCTGCCCAAGGGTATGAATGACTATTAAGATGCAGTAATACATGCGAAAACCACAGCATGCCCTTTACACTTGCTAATTGCTGCAATTTGTGTGGTCTGTGTTGGGGAAAGCTGGCATGTGCTTGAGTCTAGAGAAAGAGGCTTTGGGAGAAGGTGCTGTGGTCAGTGAGTAAACAAAGAGGCTCCTGACTTCAGTGCTGGGGGTGTTGTGGGGACTGCAGGCTGAAGACACGTCCAGGGGCGGCACTGACACAAAAGCACAGCCCCAGTATCTGCCTGGGAGGGAAAGAGGGGCTTGTGCTTCAGGGAGGCTCCTCATGGCCTACATTACAACAGGCAAACATCAAGATGTGAGGTCTTGTACCTTGCATGGGGCTGATGAGGCAGTTTTGTTTTGTAGAGGTGGTGTGTTGAGTGACCGGATACTCTGGCAACAGGCAAAAGTGTGGTGATTGAAGTGAAGATAGGTAAAAAATTTAGGAGTGAAAAATGGTGCCTTTCTTACCTGGGCGGCACAGAAGAGAGGTCAGGAGGAGCCCATAGCAGAAGCAGTTTGGGTATGAACCAGCCATAAGCAGGAGAAAAGCAGTAAAACCAGTGTTAGGAAGGAGCTAGCCGGAAAGAAGGGCTGACATGAGTTGTAGAGGGTCACTTAGGCTGGGAACACTGGGACAGATGGTGAGACTGGCTCAGTGGTGACACTTCAAGCATCTGCTGGGAACTTGTGGAACAGCCCTTGCCCTCGAGGATGAGTTCAGTCCAAAATGTTAGAAGATGATTCTGCCTGGTAATGTAAAATGTCCTTTGTTTGGAGACTCTGGCCTATTGAGCAATGCCTGTTCCTTACAAAGCTGATGCTTATTCCCTAGAATACTTCCAGGAAAAAAAAAAAAAAAAGTTCCTCTAAGACACCCTAAACCAATACCTGCTGTGACTAAGCCCTGTGGGCAGCTCCGCAGCTGATTTATATCCTCCTCCTCCAAACTGAAGGGTTAGAGTGGAAACAGGCGCCGCGTTAAACATAGCCGAGGGCAGCGAGCAAGACAGCTCTGCAATGGGGCAGGAGGAAGCGGGGCTGTGGAGCGGCTGCTGCCAGGCGTGACGCCGGTTCGGGTTTCCTCCTAGGCAGAACAGAGCTCCTTTTGGCTGGTGCAGCCTTTATGGGCTCGGCTGGGTTTATTATACTGCAAATGTTTTGAATTCCACATGTTAATTTCCAGAGAGGCTTTGTTTCACTTTTGCTGCTTCCCCCCCCCCCCCAGTTTTGATTTCTTTTTTTTATTACTGCTGCCTTAACCTCTTCTTTTTGACTGGGTTTTGGTAATAGCTGCCGTTTTCTGAGCAAACAGAGGACTGGAGTTCTCCCTGCCTGAGCTCCAGCTGCAAATTAATCTCTTTTCATAGTTTCGTTTTATGTCCGCCCACTATCCCCACCACATTAACTTAGTCAACACATGGAAGTGAAATTTTTCCATCCAGGATCCTGCGGGTTGTAAGGCTGTTGTGGAGCACGTGACTGCCAGCTCCAGAGTTTTCTTGCACCTCTGGGTGGAAGGAAGTTTTCTCATCCCCCACATACGTGAGCGGTTGTTGGTGGGATGTGAAAAGTTTTAACAACTGGAGTCGGTGGAAACATTTCAGGGTTCAGCATTTCTGTGTGTATTTAAAGTCCCACCGCACCAGCCAGGTGTAGGCAAAGCCGTAGGGATGGTGTGTTTGCGGTGCCTCCGGTGCTACCACACCACTGCTCAGCAAATGGGCCAGTCGGGTGTTTCTCAACGGAGTCCTGATCTCCCTCCCAGAGAGGACAGAAAGTGCAAGCAATGACGATGCTGACAAAGATGGATGGAGTCTGCTTGGCCTATGTAGCTGTATTTTGTATTTCTACATGATGCCTTTCACACATGGGCCTGGGAGGACTTTAAGGTATTTTGGGCACTTGGCAAATATGACTGTACCTATTCCACAGGTATCCCTCTTAGATATACAACTGCCAGGTGAAGGGGATTGTCCGGCAGTGGCACAGTATCAGAGAAAGAGCTGCAAAAATAATTCAGGACTCCTGATACTTTTTCTCCTGTCTTAGTCTCCAGGCAACAGCAAATATTTCTCCTGAATACTCTGGATGAGCAGATGCCAACGTTGATTCACAGGAAAAGGATGTAGCCACACAAGCCATAGAAATGTTGTTTGGGATGGTAGCCATGGCCCCTAAGGAGACATTAAGCAATATGGAACAAACTCCAATGAAGCTCTTGAAGCTCTTGCTGCCTTTGCTATAAAGACATTTCTTGAGCAGTCCTAGGTGGTAGCCTTTGAAATTTACCTTGATTACAGCTACATGGAGAGAATATACTGTGTTTCACAGCTCTGGAGATGCTGCTAGGGCTTTTGGGCACTAGCAAAGTACTGGTTTACTAAGAAGTTACAGTCACAAGATATGAGGAAAGCTTTTGTTAAAGGCCCACAGGAGAGTGTAAAATGTGCACTTTTGCTTGGAAAAAGGATGGCAGTGAAAATGTGCAAAGAGGCTCCCTGTTTATTTTCTCTCAGACTCAGATCTTTTGTGCTGTGTTTACAAATAACCCCATTTCCCCCCATTATTATACTTACAAATTTATCATGAGATTGAAAAGCTGAGAACAAACCTAATTCACCCCCTCTTCAGGGTGCCCAGCCAAAAGAGCTAGAAGAACTGCAGAAAATAATTTTCCTCCTAGGTTTATGTAATGTGGGCTTTGGATTCATTGACTGAATCTGCTGACCAAGATATTTTCTTTCTTCCAGCATTTTTCTGACCAGAAAAACACCTCCAGTGTGGATCAAAACAGAACTGGAGATGTTTTCAAAACATTTAAAAGTTTGTTTCGAAAGCAAGCAGTTTGTAAGAAATTGAGGGCAGGCAGCTGGGGGAGGCCAGCGGTCCACAGCCCATGGGGTTATCAGTGTATCATCCAGGTTGGCAAGGACTTCTACTGAGTCATTCAGACCTTCTCTTTTAACTGTGACAGGACTGATCTCATTATTCTCAAACCACCTTTCAGGCAGAGGGAGTTGACTACTGATAGCCTTGAATGTCTCCAGCACTGAGGTGTGCACAGCATTCCCTTGTCAGGAAGTTTCAACGCTCAGGCAATTTTGACCTCTCTATATGTAACCTAATACTGAACCTGAATGTCTGCTACAGAGGTTTGTGGCCACTAACTTTGTGTCCCATTGCCTTTGATTAAAAAGATTGGAGCCCAGCTTCCAGACGAAGTCCCACAAAATGGCGCATGTGGTTTCACCTTTCAGCTTTCCTGCCAGCTGTTCTCTTCCCCAGCCTGTTCCCAGGGAATATGATTTTCCAAACCTTTCCACACCTCTCTTCCCATGCCTGCTAAAAATATAGGATGTCCTAGATCCATCCTGGACTTTCGTTTTCAGCCTGGTTCTGCACTTGGTGGTGCTGTCCTGCGTTTGGTTCTTGAGGTGGTAAATTTAACCTTCCTGCCCTAATCTGGAATGAGGTCAGGAGAAAAGCACTGTGTCAAATTATATTGGTTCTGGTAGGAATACAATGGGAATAAGAATTCAACCTGTTGCCATAGCACTGTGCTGCCAACCAGGGCTCTGCCCTGTTACTGTGGGGCTCCCCTCACACAGCCTGGCAGCGGTGGGTGCCTGGTTCTTCAGAGTTTATCCCCACTGGGTTGCATGTATGAATATGTGTGCATACATAGTATCTAATAACTAGCTCTGATATTAGCACTGTGCTTCACAGCACCCAGGGTCCCTGGGCAGTCACCCCACTGTCAGGCTCGAGCAGCCCGGGGCCCCGCCAGTGTGCTCAGAGGAAGCCATACTCCTGCCCTTTGGTTTTCCTTCCTGAAGGAGAGACATTATTCCCCATCCCCAGGGAACACCAGCTTTGAAACACGAGTTGACTTGTTTCCATTTACCATTATCTTGGTTTACATAAATTACAGCCCTTAACAGCAGTCATAAAATCATCTGGCTTTCAAAAAATTCAGCTGTAGAGTTTGGCCCTGTGGCCTCCCTGATCAGCGCATTTCCAAGGGGCCAACATGCACTGGGAAAAGAAACAGTCTTTCCTTGTTTATCACAAATTGTCACCTCCCCACTGTATCAGCATCTGGCTTGCCTAGTGTTGGTCAGTATAGAAAAGTGCAGCAAGCCTTTCACCATGTTCTGCTTCACCATTCTGAATAACTCTGCCAAGTTATTTAAATCAACTAAATCATCCAGCATCCCTCACCAGTGGCCACCATATCGCCAACATTTTAGAATCAAGTTCTGCCCTGGAAAGGAGGCTCCTTGACAAAGCAGTGATGATCCTCACTCAGGGATGTTGGATTGCCTCTGGTGTACTGCAAGTAAAATATTGTCTCTTAACATCTGCCCCAGCTGGAAGCTGAAAGGCAGGCTGGCTGGTTTTAGAAATCGCTCTTGAGCTATGTTAGGATTTCAGCAACGAGAATCTGGTTTCCAGTTGTGGTGTGGTATGGTAAGGAAAGAAGATAGACTAGATGCCTAGTGTATCTAAATAAAAAAACCTAAACCAATAACATCTTATTTTAGTTGCTGAAACAGAAACTATGAATCTAGATATCCATAAGGGGTGGATGAGCTGGACAACCAGCAGTATCAGATAGACATTGTTCCAGCAATGGCACCTGCACTTTGTTTCTCTCAGCAGGTTTAGGTAGCGATGTGTATCTTTCTTCATTAAAAACTGGTAGATAGTGAGGTCCAAGATGACAATTTATATAATTAGGATTTCAAAACAATATATTATGCCCTCTTTTCTGGTACATAGAGATTAACTGTGAAAAGGCCAGAGCTGGCAGAAGTGTGGATTACTTCAATTTTTGCACATCTATTCTGTGTCCTCCCACCAGTAGGAATAGGACTGCCATGACTCTTTCCCATAGGTGGCAATGAAGGATGATCAAGGATCCAGCCTGTTCCTCTGCTTCATCTAAGTAAAATACAAAAAGTGGACAAGAAAAATGAATGCTAAAAAAGTAAAATCCAGTCCAGCTCCAGGTAATGTACCAACTCCTTTTCAGTGCTCTCTGACACACAGAATTGGTCTTTGAACTGCTATCATTTGGTCTGCTAGTAAAACAAATCGTAATGTTCAATATGAAGTAAACCAGGAAGAGAAGAAGAAACTGCAACTCAGGAGTGAGCATCTGAGCAGTGTGGAAACAAGTGCTGGTGGGGGCTGCAGCCTTCAAATCCAGCCCAGGGCCCCTGACTCACAGGCTGTGCTAGATGTCAGATGCTTCCCAAATGCAGTGGGGAATGAGGCACTGGGGAAAAACCTGCTCCAGAAACTGACTGTACTTTGTCCAGCTCTCAACAGCTGTTTTGGGTCCTGCTTTACTTGCTTTGTAAAAGATTAAATAAAATTCAGAAATTAAAGAAAAAAGAAAAAAAAAAGGAAAAAAAAAGAAAGGGAGTGAAATTGAGATTGGGAAAAGAAACAAAAAGTCCCAAACAAACATGTTTTTGATGGAGGAACTGGGTTTTTGCACCCTAGCACTGTTTGTACTTTCAGATTGTCAGCAATCTGTAGCGTGCTGAGCAGAGAGGACAGTGTGGTGGAAATACCTATGAAGCAGCGAGAGCCTTATCAAGGTACTGTACCAGGAAATACACCGCTTTCTTTCCTACTTCGTGCACGATACTGTGATTAAACCCAACAGCACGCCTCATCATAACATGTGCCTTATCAACCCCACTATCTGATGACAACAGCAGCCCTCAGGAGACCAGACTGACATCATCCAAAACCTCAGTAGTTCAAGACTGAAGTATGTAACTAGGCTGCAAGCTGTGCTTGACTGTGTTGATCTGTTTGTACTAAACTTGCAGGTACTTTGCTAAAGGAAAAGGAATATAAAAAGCAAGCCCAAACAATGTTCCAGAATGTTCCTGACAGGCTGTCATGCTATTTAACAAACGAATGCAGCAAGCAAAGGAGATTTTTGTCCTCAATTAGTCCCAGAAGTCTCCTCTACAGCTTTCTGTAGCTTTGAGAGGGGGGAAAAAGGCCAAACCAAAACACTGTCACCACCTTGAGGACAGTGCCACTGGTGATTTGGGACAGAGTCCCACTCCCAGCTGACCCAAATTCAGTTGCGTGTGGCTGTGAGGTTTGGGTTCATCCCGTATCACAAACAGGTACCAGCTGTTGATCCAGCTGAAGCTCTGAATCTCCAGATCCTATACTTGGAATAGGATTGAATCATGGCTGGTTCACAGTCACATTGCCAGTCTTCTTGTTTGGTTACTGCTGGTTCACCGAGGCAAAGAATACTGGCTCTGGCCTCCTGGCCTCCTTTCCATAATTTAAAATGAGGAGAAACAGAAAATAGAATAGGCTTTTCTTGTGTAATATTCAGCAGACTTCTCTGGTTTTAATTTGTTCTCCCTGTCCTGGGTTCTTCAAAACACCTTCTCTCATTTACGTCAGCATAGATTTACCACACCCCACTTATTTCAGACCTGGATAGCACCATGGAAAAAGATTACCAGTCTTTTGGAGCTGCTTCCTTATGCCTTGGACAAAAGAAGATCATATGGGGCCATATTCATTCTAGAACTGCCTTTGTACTTGTACAGAACCTAGCACAAGTGAGCCTGCTCCTTCTTGAAGTCTGCTGTACTACAAAATTGTTCTTAAAAAAGACTCCTGCTTTTAATGTTTGCTTTTTGGTTGGTTTGTTTTGAGTTGCAATGCCAGCTTTCAGAGGGAAATCAAGCCGGATTTAAATGCTGAATGCATGCATAGCGACAAAAGTAGGGCCATCCAGCACACGGATGCTAAGTGTCCATTTACAGCTCCCATTCAGCCCAGCAGCCACCCCCTCGGGCCATGCAGGGCATGGTGGGCCTTACTGCCTGCTGTGACCCGGGGTGAGGGAAGGCCACACTGTGCCCTGGAGTATTTTGAGATGTCCCCGCATCCATCGCCTGGATTTGGGGAGCTGCTTTACAAGAGAGACCTTCTCTTCCAGGATGGTAGTTGCATCCTCACCGTGTACCCGCTGCTCTCATGAACTGCTGGTTCCTTACCCTCCCATCACACCTGCCTACCCCAGCAGCGGTGGGCACAGTATGACTAACCAGTGAGGTTATGAGTGTGAGCTCCTTCAGCAACACGTAAAGGACTGAAAACTACCCAGCAAAAGAAAAATACAGAGGATTTTTATTTTACTGTCTCAGAGAAGGCTTGGCTTAAGGGACGGGCTGGAAAGAGCTCTGGTGGAAATAAGACTTGCCTTTTAAGATAGAGCATTAGATAAATCCAGCTGTGTTGTGGGACTGCTGGAAGACTCCCAGAACAAGTGTGGGGAACTTACAGTGGTTTTTGAGGCAATATTGCTATTGTCTATTTTGTTGAACATATTTCTTTGTCCTTATGAACTTTAAGGAGCACTGAGAACACAATGTGCTATAGGGGGAAGACTTACAGAAAGACTTGTTTAGAAAATGGAATAATTTTGAAATATCTTCTACAATACTTTCTAAAATATTCCTACTCTAAAGCACACTTGGTTTTTTCTGCCTGATGTATATATTCCTGGCTCTTACCTGGCTCTGCTAAGTTATTGAGTTAGTGCTTTGGTTGATTTACTCATCATTGCTAAAAATACTGCAAAAAACCAGTACTTTTAAATAAATGACACAGTGTAAGATTGTTGAAGTAAGGGCTTGGTAAGAAATACAGGTGGAATTTTTCAGGTTTAGAGACAGCTTCTGGTCCCGCTTTCCTGCAGAGGAAGTGCTTTTGAATGGCTCTTGTGAAATATGCTGATGGCCTGAGCATCCACATCACCAACTCCCCATGACAATTGCCACTGATTGACCACTTGCTGGCTGTCTCCGCTGCAGCCCAGGAATGGATGAGTCACGGAAACAATTCCCCTTCACCCTGGCTGCCTCCCAGGCCCTCTGGGAGAATGCATTGACAACAGAGGAGGAAAGGCAGCATTGCTTTTTTTGACACTGAATCATTGCTCAAACAAAGCTCTTCTGCTTCCACGGACTTGATATCAAGGCAACGTTTTTCATGAGTGTTACCTGAATAATTTCATACTAAGAAAACAACCTCAAATACTGCTGGGCACATTATTTTGTGTAGAATATTGATTCCATGCAACTTCAGGCCAGAAAAAATGTATCATGTTTGCTAGTAGCTTTATCAGAAGATGCTGAAAACGATTGCCGTGCTTAGCAACAGTATTTAAATACTGGTTTTCCTTTTCGAATGATTTTCTGAAATAGGGTTTGGTTGCATTTTAATAATTTCTAGATGGAACAACCCTCTTGGGGAAAAGAAAAAAAGACAATAGAAGAGGGAGAAATGAACAGATTAAGCCCTGGGTGCTTCCCTGAATAGAGAATTACAACATTTTTAGGGGGGAAACACGTTCTGTTCGATGAGGAAATTCAATTATTTTTATTTGAGATCTGCCTGGAACATTACTCAATATTCACACAACTGTGCTACTGCAGCCCAGATATAAATACCAATGAACCCATACAGCAAGGTATTCAGAATTTCCCTCGAGGTATTCTCAATTGAAAAAAAAAACATTAAAAAGTTTAAAGGAATTTTGGTCTTAACACCAGATACACGCTGTGAGAAAGAAGTGCAAGTCCTGCCTGAATGCAAGCCCTTTGCCTTGAAATGAGCTTTTCAGATTTTGTCAGCCCTGCCCACACAGCACACACGGCCCCAGCGCAGCCATCCTGAGGCAGGGCCGATGACTGTGTGGGATCTGTGCAGGTGGGTCATGGCCAGCACCTGCCTTCCTTCCCTCCTTCCCTGCCTTTCTCCCTTTCTCCTTCCCTCCCTCCCTGTCCTTCCCTGCCCATGCCATCCATGCACACCAAGAATAGTCCTGTCCTCCCTTCCGAGGCACTCGCCAGGATGTTTCCTGCAAAATTTCTGTGTCTCAGGGAGTTGCAGTGCAATAGATGGATGTCGCTCCAACAACTGTGTGTAATCCCTTCAGTGCCGGAGTTTGTCCTGGCTTTTGTGCTGTGTCAGGATCCAGTGGTGCTGGGACCCAAAGTTACTGCTGAGGTGCTGTCTGTGACTCAGCACCAAATGGAGGTTGTCAGCTCACATGCCTGTGATGTCAGGTTGCATTGACGCACTTGGATTGAGCAACCGGGCATGGAAATGAAAGCAGTAATAGGAATTGCACCTTGTGTCTGGCATCAAAGCCATAAACAGAGCTTACTTGAGAGCCTCAGTGCAGAGACCTCCACCTCATCACTCCTGCTTTTCAAATGGGGGGGATGGGAATGTCATGGCCCCTCCCAGTTTTCCCTTGTGGGAAATGCATCCTTACCTGCACACTGGAGATCATTTTAGCCTCAGGCACTGGGAGAAGTGTCACCGCAGTGGTACAATGCTTGTGCCCATCTATAATGGGAGGGACTGGTGACATCTGAGCCATTGCCCCACTTCTTCCTGAGCTGGGGCTTTGGGAGCTGCGCCACTCCATGCCCTGGGGCACAAAGAGGCGTCCTTGCAGGCCCCACTCTCCTGGCGGGAGGATGGCCGGGAGCTGGCTGCGTCTGTCAGGAGCGCTGCTCCCTGTTCCAATGCCAGGTGTGGCCTGGTGGCAGGGTGCGGGATGCCGCTGGCAGCAGCACACTCCTTCCACAGGCTGCTCTCGTCATCCTCCCCTCGACGCCAGCCAGGACGTTGGGAACAGGACGTCCTGGGTGTTGGTAACCACGCTGCCTCTCACCGTGTGTGATTCTGTGCTGCTGCAGAGGCTGCGGCTGCTGGGGCAAGGATGCGCCGCGGTAGGGTCGGGGACACCCTGGCTTTCGTCAGAG
Source organism: Amblyornis subalaris (assembly GCA_018881555.1). Lineage (NCBI taxonomy): Eukaryota > Metazoa > Chordata > Aves > Passeriformes > Ptilonorhynchidae > Amblyornis > Amblyornis subalaris. The sequence continues at coordinate 778,140 of JACAXG010000142.1, read as the reverse complement.
TGAGCAGCCTGTGCTGCCTCAGCAGTCATGCACGCTCTGCCTTGCTTTTCCATTCCAAAACAATCATATTTGGGAGGAAAGTGGAACTTCTGCCCCAGACACAGACGAGGATGTACTGGATTAGACCAACAGGCCATCTAATCTGTGAATCCTCATCCTCCAGCAGCCAAACCTGGGTGCTTCTCAAGGAGACCTTAAGGCTGCCTGGACTGTGCTATGTTATCCCACAGAGAGTATGCTGGGAAAACAGTGACTTAACCTGGAGGAGTTCAAGGAAGGGCAATGCGGAAGTAATGATGCACTGGGAACCTTTCTGGTGGAAAGGGCCGCAGTTTTGCAACACTGCCCTTTGACGGGGCATTATCCACATTTCTCAGCCTGGCAGATTTAGACTGCTGCACTGGTCCTTCCTGAGGTCACGTCTTAAACCCCCTCCGAGATGGCAGCCACTGCAGAAGCACAGTGCATTTATTCAAGGGCTCATCTCCTTGGGAGCATACGCTGCCCATGTCCCTCCAGGACATAGTCCTATGGCTCATAGGTTTTTGGGTGCAGTTTTGGGTGTTGGCTGCTTCCCATAAAAAACTGAATGGCCCACAGTTGGGTGTAATGAGTGTCTGACTCTCCCTGCTGCACTGTCACAACAGCTGGCAGCAGGAGTGTGTGCTGGAGCACTCTTGCTGGAAAAGAGAATGTCTCTGTAGGGGCACCGGGACACACTGGGATGCTGGAAACCCCTGTCAGGACTGATCTGAATTTGCTGGTTTTCCAGCGCTTCTCCTAAACTCAAATTTTGGAGACATTCAGGTTTTGTGGGGGAAATGAGTGTGGTCCCCAGGATGAGGGGGTTTCTGGCAGTGCCACCTGACTGGTGTCTTACTGAACCCGATATTTTCTTATTGCAGAAATTGAATGGATTTTTTAATTGTGTTTTGGGTTATCCAGAACCTTGGATAGGTTTTTCTTTACTCAAGAAAAAGTAAATCTATACAGTTCCTTTACAGCACTGACTAGCTAAGCTGAGCTGGGAGAAGTTCCTATGAACAATGCTGTGAACTGGTGGTTACCATAAGGGGGACAGGGCTAGAGTCAGGCTTTGCTCTACACAGCAGTGGAGACCAGTCTGAWAAATGGATCAAGTAATACCCAACTCCATAAAGCACTTCGGAAGCATGTTGTGGTTTTGATTGGGTTTGTAACTCCCTGTGTAAGCCAAACTTACAGATAAACTTTAGAAAGTGAGAGATCTGCAGGTGTTAAAAGAAAACATTTTAGTACAAAAGGGTACTCGAGTATGAATTGGATCAAATTCTTGTTTCATTCTAGGAATCAATGAAATTAAGGAAGAAAAAAAACAACAAAGACAAAACCACTGTGACAGTACTTTGCAAAATCCCAGAAGTAACAGAAAATACCTTGTAATATGTTGTGGAAAAAGCTCAGTTTTATTTTCAGATAACTAGATAGGAAGATCTGAACACAGCTAGTAACTTGTGGGTAGGTCTGTAACCTTCCGCTAACAGTAACTACATTAACTGCACTTACAGTAATTGCAGAGCCCTAGACCAGAGCTGAGGTACCACTTACACCCTATCTGTATTTTATTTCAAGTGCAAGTGGTACTTGGCTGGGGTTTGGCCTTGGTAGCTCCACAATAGAGGTGCAAATGTGCTTGGGTGAACTGCTTTGCATTTAGCAGTTTGGAAGGCACCGAAACTGATTACAGCTGTCTGGCCTGTGTGTGTGTAAGCTGCATAAAAGCTGCGTATTTGGTGAGAGTACGTCTTGTTAAGATAGGCTCAAACTGAAAGCACGTGGAGAAAATGAACTCGAGAGGGTTCCTGGTAGTGCTGCTGCAACTTGGGTGTTTGAATCGGCAGCTTGCGATGCTTAACGTAAACAAATTGCAAAATGAAATATCCTTGATTTAGGGATTGAACAGGATATCTAACACAGGAAGAAATGCCCAAGAGCCTCTGACGTTGCACCATTTTTCAGAAGCAGCAGGGTCGTGCCTGCTTGTCATAGACTGACTGAGGTGACTGGCACAAAACAAGATCAAGCTATTGCTGTGGGTGGCGTACATGGAGCATATGGCACCTGCCATGACCACGTGCCTGCACAGCCCTCACCCAGACCCACAGCATCTCCTGTAATGCAGATCTTTGGTCCACTTGTCTCCACACCAGTAGAGATCTCCTTTCCCTGCAGTGCCCTCCTCTGCTTGCAGATGGGACCCCAAAGAGGCGGTGCTGGTGGTGGGAATCAAACCAGACCTTCCCGGCCCCTGTGCGTTCCTGTCCTGCCTTATGCTCCTTCAGAAACTGTTAATCATCCTGAACTACTTACTGGTTTTGTGATCTTAAACAGGGCTTGAACTCAGCTTTCTAGAGGTGAAAGCACAATGTCTTACTGTAACTCATTTTGCCAGCCAATCCTATCCTGAACCCAACAATATTTTAATCTCAAAATCCAACCTCAAAACCCACAGCATTTTCAGTTACTGTATTTCATCACCACACAGCTGAAAACAACTCATTTTTTTTCAACCACCCTTGTTTTTCTAAAGTGAATCACAAACCCTGCAGCTTAACAGATGGAAAAGACCTAGAGACAAATCCTCTCTCACTATCCTGGTGTTTATAAGGAAAAATGTAATTAGAGTAAGAAGGCATTTATCTACAGTCACATGGGTATAACAGAGTTAGAAGAGTCAGCCACCCCATCACTAAGCCAGATAGTTCACATTAAAGAAGCCAAAAAGCATTGTTGCCTACAAAATATTTGTGGTGGTACCTATCAGTCAGTCCTTTTTTAATTAGCCCTACAAAACCCTTACCTTTTCCCTGGAAGGCAATTTGACATTCTCCTAGATTTTACCATTGGCCTTATGTCCTGGTAAGTGGTCTGCTGCTCACTTTACTGCCGTTCTTGGCTGTGCCTCCTTGAATCACACCAAGGAATAATTAACAATAACGTAACTCTGGTTCTCAGAGGGTTTGTCCACCAGAAAAATGTTAACTGTCAGAGTGCTCAGTGCAGCACCCATGAATAGTGTTCAGCCTTTCCAGGGAAGTCTGGTCGGTTTTAGTCACTCCACTTAATTGGTGGGCAAACTGGGACGTCTGAATTTATGCTCCCATAGAAAGATTCAGGATAGCCAAGGGAGAAATCCTGGTCTTCAGGCTGTCATTCCCAAGAAATAGCCACCTTTCTTCCCGTGGTGTTTACACTTTGGGAGAATCAATGGGCATTTCACAACCTGAGAAGGTGTTTACAGTTTCCAGCCTCTGCTTACAGATGTGCTGGAATAATGGCTCCTGGTATGTGTTTGGTACTTGTGCTGATGAAGCAGCTGGAAGCAAACCCTCAGGCCTGGGGGCCTGGTCTCCTTGACCAGGTCTCATTGACAACAAAGGAAAGCTGAACTACTCCAGATTTTAAAACATTTATTAGGCAGCAGAAGTCTGGCCCTCAAGACCAAGTGATGCTTAAGTAAAACACGAGCATAAGTGCAGATGTGTCAGAACTGCAAAAAAATTTGGTTAGAGAAGAGTTGGAAAAAATTCCAGATGATCAGTGGTGTCCAAGGTGAGGCCAGTACAGGTTAGTCCTTGCATTAGGCATTGCCCAAAGCTGGTATCAGCAGTGTCTGATGCCTGGGCCTACTGTGGAGAGGCCAACCCCGAGCTGTCCCATTGCCCCTCTCCGGGGGTGTCCCGAGGGCGGGACAGATCCAGCACAGGGCAAGTGTTGCAATGAAGCTCTCAATGGGAGCTGATTACCCTCAGTCATGTCTGGGAGGGAGGGAGGGACGCACTTTGTGTGTTCATCGTCATGCATCTTTCTATACGGGGCTTTGCAAAATTAGACTTCATAAGCCTCCCCCAGCCCCTTCCCTGAAAGCTACACCCACATTTTTCTCATGGATGAGTCATGGTTAAAACAAAATGTTTCTTCAGCTAGAGCTTTTCTATGCTATGTATTAGAAAGAGCTGAACATCTGCCTTGACATCAGACTTCCAGGGTGACAGGGAGAGCAYGCCTGAGTATGCTGGTGTACATGAACTTGCACATATGTGTACATATGCTTTGTATATTTTTAATTTGAGTTTCTCTTTTGCCCCTTCCACTTGTTTTCTTTTCAGTTTCTTTCATTTGTTGCGTTTGGTTTTGAATTTTTTTTAAGTTATGCCTCTCCACCTCTGTTCTATGTGTGTAGACTGTAGAGCCACAAACACTTGCATTCTTCATTCAAAACGATAGTATGAAGAATTATATAAAATGACCTCATCCATTCCTTCATGGATAAACAGAAAAATATGATCGTGTTCTTTCATATGATACAAGAAAAGAGAGTTAAAACAGATCAGTTTAAACTAAACAAAGGAAGACATTAGATGAAATAACAGGAAAAGCATCCTCAGTCTGTCAGACTGAGGAATAATTTGTTTCTCAAGGGCAGTGGCTGAACTGGACAGTTTGCACATGATTTTTTTGGGAGTGATAATGCTTCTCTGTCCCCAGAGTGAGGTGTGTCTGCATCACTTTGATGTGTGCAACTCTGAAATCAGCAACATGGGAAACCACGGGGGCAGAGATGTCAGAAATGGTAAGAGGTTTCCTGAGGTGATAAAAAGGCCACCTGTGAGGTTGTTGTGAAGGAAAATTCCAATGACTATGTGCAATATTTTGAAGAAACAAACAAAGAGAGTTAAGATGCGTTCACATGTGAAGGTTGTTTGCCTTTAGGTTATCCTCCACTGGAGGATTCTCTGTAGATATGAGACATTCAGACCCTTTTCAAAAATTACACTTTGGAGTTAAAATGAAGGATACAGAAGGCGGAAAAAAAAAAAAAAGGCACCTATTCGGGCACACGTCCTGCAAAGAAATCCAGAGAGGTTGGGGAAGTGGTAAAAGTCAGGAGATCTGCTCTGAGGAGCGAACCCACAGTGCAGCAGCCGTTTGGCCCGAAGGAGCACAGGCACTGGCRTTGCGACATGGTGCCGACAAGGAGCACGTATCCATTCAGCCCCTGCCACTGCTGTCCCACGGCTGCTGGCTGTCCTGGGAGGCAAAGCTCCATGGGCACAGGGAAGGGTGGACCTGCCACTGCATCTCGACCCCAGCTGCCCGGCCACCCCTGCCCTGCTCTCGTGCATTCACCGGGGCGGGGAAACAGCCTTACTGAGCAGGCTGTGGTTGGGAGTGCTTTGGCTGTGGGCCGTGCAGGGCAGGAGCAGCCCTTCTTCACCTCCTGATTAGCTGCAAGCAACTGCTGAGGGCGATTATCAACTCAACAGGCTGAACAGGTAGGGCAAGCATGGTGGCAGAGCAAGTTCCCCTCACACTCCACTACCCACAGCACCCGAGCTGAAGTCTCTACTTGAATCAAAGTGTGTTAGGTGTGGTATATGAGTTATGCTTGAAAGGTTTAATGAATTCAAGGGTACAGCCTCAACTAGCAGCTAACAGCAATAAATGAGCCTTGGGGCGAGCCAAGCCAGCTTTCACCCAAGTCGACAGAGGTATGGTCTTTTAGCTTCAGTGGGAACAGGATGAGGTCCCTCATGGCCAGCCAAGGAGAGATTAGTCTAATGATGTAATGGTGTTTGTAACTGCCTGCTCAGCCTTAATTCTGCTCTTACATTGTGAGCATGTATCATAGCACAGTCTGTAATTATGTGATCACATACTACTTGCTCTGTGAGACGCCCGCCCCATTAGAGGCGCAGGATGGGAGGTAAGGGCACAGAGGTTCTCTCCAGCCCCTATGACATTGTCCCGTATCCCAGAGCACTGCTCTGCAACAGGCTTCCTGCAGGGTCTTGGGCAAGAAAAAGCTGTAAGCGTGCATGTGGCAGGGACTGAGTTATGTTTTCACCAGCATTATAAGCCTGGCTTTTTCTAAACATGGGAACTTGGGTTTTCGTTCTTATTGAGCTCTGAGCATTGCTTTATGCAATGGATAGTCAACAGCAGCAACGGCTTTAGGTTTAAACTGCCTATATGGTCTATCCAGATCCTCGCTGCAGGAGTTTTGAAAATCCCTTGGCTGAGGCACGGAGGCACACCTATCTTCTGGCAGGAGTAGACTGCATTGCTGTTGGCAGCAGTACCAGTTAAAACCAAAGGTTCTATCTCCCTGATCTGACACCACAGGCTCATTCTGCTTCTGGATATCTTTCCAATCTCACCTTCTACTTCATTTAACATGTTCCACAGGCTCTGCTGGCCTGCCTTCCAGCATCCCCATAACTGATAGCTAAAAGGCTGGTTGAAGATCCTTATGCCCACTGACAAACGGGAKTGAATGGAATGAATGGAGAAGGAGTATGGAGGGAAATTCTGAAGCAGTGAAAAATGGAAGATGAGAACAGAGTGAGCTTAGAAGGAAAAGGACCCATGTGACCTTGGTAATGACAGGAAGCACAAGGAGGGCTGCAGGGAAGTAAAAGAGCTGCAAAGGATCTAAAGGGTTGGAAGGAAAGAGAACATCCAGAGCAGAATGAAAGGTTAGGGCATGAGAATAAACAAGGAGGAAAAACAGATGAAAGAAAACAAAGAAAATTGCTCAACCTGGAGGCGAAAGCAGGAAAGACCATACAACACAGCACTAACAAGCAAGGCTGTGGATGAGTTTCCCTACCCTGCTTTATGTCAGGACCCCAGAGGCTCACCCTTGTGGGATCTTGGCATTGTCCTTCTGCGACTGACCAACAAGGGACAAGGTGTGATGGTTGCATGGTGCTACAGACAAGCCACTGTCCCTGCTCTTAGCATGGTTTCCTGGCCTTTCTGGCATCCTCTTTTCACCCCAGCAGCTCTTAATCCACTGCACTTTAACTGGTGTTCGTGTTACTTAGGTACATCAGTCATTGCAACTCAGTCACTTGTTGACTGGGATCTCTCTGTAGGAGACACTGTAGATGCACACCCTGTGGGGTAACATGCTGGCTTGGTGCTAAGACCCCCTGAAAGAAAAATACTTTGAGATAGAAAATGAACGAACATAACAAAAACCAAATTTGGTCTCCTGCAAGGGTGTCTGGGCTACAAAATAYGTCACAAGAGCATCTTCCTCCTCAGTGCATCTTCTTTACGCCCGAGTTTTATCTAATGCAGGGATGGAGTAATCCCACTGACGTCACTGGGCTGACACTGGTGGAGAACCAGCGCGTGTGCCTGGTGAAATAGGTCAGAGCTGTGTATTTGGAGGCACAGCTGCTGAGTTCACTGATAAAAAGGAGCTTCTGCAGCTATATGTCCTCCCATGAGCCTTTAAGAGCTCCCCAGCTCCTAGGGGGTGAGCTGCACTCTTCTCCAGGCACGGCTTGGGGCTGGGGGCTAGCCTGGTTTCCTCTAGCACCCCTCTCCATCCAGGCAAGTAGTTTCCCGAGGTCTTTGGCAGCGAAATACCAGTTTTGTCGACGTTCCACATTTCCTATTGGTAAAAGCAAGATGAAGGACTATGTGCCTGGTTGTAGGGCCTGCATCAAAATTTTTTGTTCTGTTGAATGGAATAAAGCAGCTGAGGTAATAGTTGTGACCACTGATCAGCTGCTTGATTTCACACCCTATTTTTTGTACTGAAGTGCAAGAGATTATTATTATTCTAATCCCATGTGGGTACTTGACTTCTTACAAAAGCTTTCCATCGGACATGTGAAATGAAGTGTTGTCCTTGGAGCCATGTTAATGCCCAAACTGGGCCTGCTCTGCCATTACACAGAGGGTAATTCCGCGCAGTCATTGTGCTGCTGGTGTCGAGCATATTGCTTTGGGATTTCTGGGGTCATGTAAGCTGCTAATAAACAACACATGTCTTCCTAAGGATGGATCCCTTTACTTCACACAGCAGTGCCGGTGCAATCCACCCCACACCCATCACACCTAATCTTTTCTTGGAAGCAAATATTGAAAGAGAAAAAAAACCAAYGCACAAGCCATGAAATAAGGAAGAAAGAAAAGTGACGCCCAAGGAACTTGGCAGAGCTCTGCATCCCCCATGTGAGGAACTGGGCAGCTGACTTCCAGCATCCCAGGTGATGTAATGTTGGTTTAACTGTGTACACACCTCTGTGTGCTAATGAACAGAGCAGGCTGAGGCAAGTAACTGCACAGACAACTCTGGAAGCCGCTAGCAAAAAATGCACCTTGGTGTGTGTGTGTGAAGCAGCCACCACATGCTCCCCATGCCCCTTTGATGCCGGGAAGGAATGCTCTGCTTTCTGAACCAAAGGCACTCCGTTTTGCCTGCAGGCTATGTGGAAATTCGAGAAGGTGGAAGCAAGAAGCAACTTGTTCTGTCAGGGAGGAAAGGCAGTCTGCAGCTATTTACATGGCACACTACAGCTTTTAAACAAGGTGGCCTGAGTGCCTGCAATGCTTAAACCCCAACTTTCTTTCCGCAGGGCTGTTCCTTGCCCTAGTGTGCTGCCCACTAGCAGTTGGCTTTTGCCTCCGTCCACTGCAACAGGTTGATACGAGGTGATTTGGATTTGGTGATTCTTGTCTGAGATCCCACTGCGGTTTTTTTCAGTCTTGTGAGGCACTGTGTTTTGCTCCAGCTGTCTCTYGGAGGCATGACAAGGGAAACTGTTTCCTGTTTGTGTGTCTGTGATGGACGTAGCAGCCACTTTTACTACACGTGAGGCATTGGGGTTTTTTGTTCCTTCTTTCTCCAACACTTTCTGGGTAATGTTTTCCACATTTGGTCTCAACCCACAGTCCTTTTCTCAGAAAACTGAACAGTCACCCCAGCTATATTTCCATGGGTGAGTGGGTGTGTTTACACACACATATATGTGTTAAAAACATCCTGCTTAATTCAGGTACTATTAGAATATTCCATTACCTGGCATTAATCTAGTTGAGCCAAGCAGCAGTCTAAGAAGTGTAAAATGGGTCTAAACCATCTCTTTGTATTCTGTCTGGAAGGAATTTATCACTTTCACCCAGCTCTGGCTGGCAGGTTCTGGTGGTCTGAGGGGAACCAACTGAAGGAGTTCCCTCAAGAGAGACATGAGGAGCGGGTGCTGCTCCCAGCCTGCTCCCCCCGCGGAGAGGTGCTCTGGGCTGGGTGCCCCTCCAGCTGCAGGGCTGCTGCTGCCTGCAAGTGGGGCAGATGCTGGCCCGCAGTGCCCAGCCCCAGGACAGAGAGAACACTGGCTATCGATTACTGCTCCTGCAGACAAATTTACATATAAAAGCCGAACGTGAGAGATAACTAACAGATAAGCCTGCCCATTTTCCAGGTGCTGGAAAACCTGACTGTCTTCTTTATACAAACACAGGTTTAAGCACTATTCACCTCGGGGTGTGGATGAGTTTATCTTGGTTGGGAATCCAAGGAAATGACTTTTAACCCCTAGCATTGTAATGGTTACCCAATGCATCTATATAAACATGATGTACACTTATAGTGTAATGATCCCTAGGGTTCATTAAATACCATAACAAGGACTTTCGGAAGGCAGCCAGATAGCCTGTTCCTCCAAGCTATATTATTAAGAAAGGCCAAACTGTTACAACAAAATGTTTTAAAGGCGGTTGCCTTTTTTTTTTTTTAACTAGTCGTGAATTATTTAGCATGTTCTCTAAGGGATTATTGTTTCGTGTGCCTTTTCAGCATTTGAGATCTGMAGAGTCCCGTGAAATAGTCTCTGCAGGCAGCAGCCAGTTAACCCTTCTGAGTTTCCACTGGGGACCTGCAGCTCTGGAGTGCTTCCTCCCTTCTCAAGCACCAGAACATTGCAGGCAGTAGCAGATTTCAAGTACAGGTCTGAGCTGAAAAAYGCTTATGTACAAATACGTATGGCAAGGTCCTGCAAAATTTAAGAAGATGAAATCAACAGCAGGCCAGGCAAATTTAATTAAAATCCACCGAGATTAACTCTGGAAAGCAGTACACCTGAATAAAAAAGAATTACAAGTTTTATGAAGCTACAAAATACTATGTATGACTTACGGTGTGTTAGCAAAGCTAGGGTTGAACCAGTACACAGTAAAAAAAAAAAATCACTTCTGGTGCTCAAGAAAGAAAAGATTCTGCAGTTTATTAAATGGCTTGTCTGTGTTGGTGCTGCAGGGCTAGAAGAAATAAAAAGTAATAAAATCCGACTTTGTTTCTAATACCAGCAGATCCAAAGCTAAATATGCAAAGGCATAATTCTGTTTTGTAAGATTGTACCATTTTTCCATAGCCTTTTCTCAGACAAAATAACACAGAGTGAGGTGCAGAACTGAAAAAAAGTTCCCTTTTCTGTATATTTGGGGAGATTCATGTATTGCTAACAGCAGAAGTGGGAAAAAGCTAACTAGTCACCTAGCCCTTCCCCAGGCTGCAGATATGCTGTACCCAGCATTGTGTCTCCTGGTGTTCTACACAGGATGTGGCATGTCCCAGGGGAGTGGTGGGGACCAGGAACCCCACATGCCTACCCCATCTTCCCACAGGTCATCAGCTGCCGTGGCCACACTGCCTGTTTCAGGCACTGCATGCTGGGAAAAGTAAATGGGTGCCTCCAGCCCCAGGGGCTTGGGAGGCATTGGTGTGGGACAGGGTTCCGGAATGGTGGACTGGCATTCCTTGTGTTTGATGAGAAAATAAAGCTCCTAGGCTCCAGATTCACCCCACCTGGGGAGGTTTTGCTGGCTGCTGGGGAGGTGCTCTCTGCAGGAGAGTGTACAGGATTTGCTAAACTCTGGGGAATAGAGCAGTGCTGGAGGCCGACTCAGCAGCCATGGCACAGCAAGGCATTCCCGATGGCCAGGGTCCCCCTTTTCTGCCTGCCTGGCCGGGACATGGGGCACACAGAGGGCCCCATCCCAGCTGCCCTACTGGAGCGCATGCGAGGAGATGCCTGTTTGGTTTGGAAAAACCAGCAAGATGCAAAGATTTTTTAAAACTTACCCAGTTTGGCTAAGCCCTTGTGGATTAGCAAAACGGGCTGGAGAATTACCAGAAGTTGCTGCCCGTCATCATGTCTGGTGCTTCCTGCTGGGGTCAGGAACACCAGCCGCCCTGCCCTGCTCACAGGAATTTCAGCAGTTTCACTTCCACACCCAGCGCAGGGCAAAACACCAGTAAGCAGCAACAAAAAGTAACAGTTTAAAAAAAAAGAAAAAAAAGAGACATAAGTGTTTCATAATTCAGGAAATATTTACCAGCAGAGGCCACAGCTGACAGAAAATGGACAGGCTCTGACGGGGATTTGGTGTGAAAGGAACCTGTAGCCTGACATTCCTAGGTATGGTTGGTAAAGGTGGAGACCAAGAAGATGCCAAGGTTTGGAGAGGACAGGAAGACTGCTTATGTTTCCTTACAAACCCCTGGAGGGTCCAGCCCCACTCCCTGTGTGGGAATCCTGCCTCAGATCCTGTGGCAGATTTGCAGACCTGTCTGACCTCCCTTGCTGAGCCACCCTTTGCTCTCTCACAGCCCTGCCTTGTAGGCTCCTGGGTGTCCCAGCATTGAGCCTGCTGCTGCCACCCTCCCCACAAGCCCCGTGGAGCCTGGGGACAGCAGTGTGGCACACAGGCTGGTGCCTGAGGGGTGGGTATAGCTTGGGGCTGCACATCCCACRCAGCTGCACGTGGATTTGCCTCTCAGGAGTGACCAGCATCTGATGCATAGATCCCAGCAATGTGAGGAAGCTGGGTATGAGGCAGGGGCAGCCACGGTTTCACTTCAGTCTCATCTGTGTATTTCTGCATCAGACTTGACTGCTGTCAGCCTGTTCCCATCCATACAAACCCTGTACATACACAAAGTCTTATTAAGAAAGGATTGGTCTGAATGTTGACACATGTTTTGGGGGAGGGAAACCTTCTTTTAGCTGAACTCCTTCATCCACTTCTAGTGCCTCCTCCGCCCGAAAGAAAAGGCCATTCTCATTCACTTCTTTCACTGCAGTTAATTAGTAAGTCCAAGCCAGCCTGTCCTCTGGAGCTGGTGGTTCCTTTAATCTCTCGGTTGCTAGGGCATGCTGACATGCTCCACTGGTACCAGTTCCAGCGGGATGTGGGGGATTGTGGAAAGAAAGGGGAAAGGGCTGATCAAACAGAGTCTGATCTTAAAAAAAAAAAAAAAAAAAAAAAAAAGAATAGGAAAAAAAAGAAAAGAAGCTCTTTTTAAGAGTCTGAGAAGTTTACAATGAGGGAAAGCACACGGTGAATGATAAGGCCTAAAGGAGCTCATTAAATTGAGGCAAGCTGAGCAGAGTTATCTTATTTCATTCCCCTTCTCCTGAAACCCCCATGATGGAGAATTCTTTTATTGAAGTGGGGGAGGGAAGGATCATTTCCTTGCAAAATGTTTGATAGAAATAAATGTATAATTGTTTTCCTAGGAGTTTTTGTAAATCAACCCTTTAAACATCTGTAAAGCAAACTGAAGCCTCCACAAAGGGTGCTGCTTGAGAGAAGTGTAGGCTCCAGGTGAAAGAAGTCCCATAGCCCATTACTATTTCCTCCTTTCAGCTCATCCTTCTGAGAAATAGCAAGATAGAGGTTAAGTAGGACACAGGGACCTCAGGGATGATAGATGTCAAATATGAATGCAAATGTGAAATGTTTGCCTTGGAAATGGTTTTGCTTACTTATTTGATCTGCACCAGCCTTTACAAAACCAGAGCAAGCATGTGATTTGAGAAGATTCATGTATTGAAACAAAGTGCTGCCTGACTAAACCTCACACAGTTATTTTCTTAGGATCTCTGGGAAGTGCCTTTGCTCTGACTGTGGCCAGTGCTGGCTGCCTCAGGAGCAAAGGAATGCCACCACAGCATATCTCAATGAGTGCAGATACCTTGAAGAGCTAGAGAATGCAGGAGGCTGCAGGCTCACAGGGAAACTTTGTAGGTCTGTGCTCAGCAGAGGAAACCAGGGCAGGTCTTAATCCCTTGCTGGCAACACAGTGGGAGAGTGCAGTAATGGACAGTTCATTCTTTCCTTCTATCTGAAAATTAACCAGATTGCTTATCAGAGTTTTGAGAGTCCGCATAAATGATGGACCACAAAACAGAAGTGGGCACCTGCTCCATGCAGCCTCTTACTCACAGAGTCATGAGATGAGCACTCACTTTCTTGTGGGGACAGAAAGGGGTGGTGTGACTGTAGCTGTGCCAGCCAGCACAGCTCTGGGCACTGGGGTGGGGCAGCAGTGGCAAATGGCATGTTTTCCCTGCAAAACTCCACCAGGCCTAGCATAAATGTTTTACAGATTCTTAATGGTGTTGCTCAATCCTTTCTTTCATGGACCCTAAAGGAGGCTTTGGAAAGCCACCTCATAGTTCTTATTAAAAAGCAATCCATTATTGTAAATAAATATTTTAACCTCCCTCAGCTGGAGGTCCTCTTCCCTACCTTAATACTTCCCTCTGGCCAAGAATTCCACTCTTGCTGTGCAGGTGAGTGACATGGACTACTCACTCGTACTGCAAGGGATAAAGTTAGCTATTTCCAAAGATACCAGCAGCCTTTAAACGTGCAAATATGTTTTTATTAATCTCTCCTCCTACTTTGAGTAGTTTCCCCTTCCCTACAGCCCACTGGGACCCTTGCTGCATGGAGAGTGCTGGATTTTACACATGGCAGCTCAGCCTTAGTGCAGCTTTACTGGTTTAATCTCTTTCAGGTATCAGCCCATCCTTCTGCAGGCTGTTTTAAGACAATCCTTTTTTTTTGCTGAGGAATTTCCTCTTAAGAGGTATCAGGTGTTTGGCATCTAGCACATCCCCCATTCTCATCTCCCCATCCTCCGGTCTTTCTATCTCAAATTTTATCAGCAGGACTGTAGCCAAAGGTACGATGAGACATGGTGGGGTGGGATGTCACTGTTATCCCTTCCTTTGCCTGGCTGACCCATGTTAGCAAAAAGGCTGGTTTTGCTAATATAATCTGAATCAGTAAACGCATTCCTCACATAAACATAGGTTTAGCTAATGGGACGTACTGGTAAGGAGAAACTTTTTAAGGACCATTCATTAACCTTGGTGTCATATATTCGTGTGTGTATGGGCACACAAATGGTAGCATGCTGCTCCTTCCTTCACTCCACTCATCTCCACTCCTCTGGGGTCTCATGCAGAGCAGGCAAATGCAAGTTCAGCGAGGCTTTGTTTGCTCAACGGATTTGTAAAACAGAGATGGAGAGATAGGCCATTGTAGTCTTCTGGCAGTCTCATCCATCACCCTACAGCACTATCTCGTTTAATTCACTTTATACTAATTTTGTACCTGGCGTTAACAGTGGTAACATGTGCAGGACAGTGGAAAAATAGTCTGTTGTTTGGGTGATTTAATGTCTACCTTTGCCAGCTTGGACTCACCTCTCTTTGCCTTCTTTCCAAGCATGGTGTTTTTTAACTTGTTTCTTGACAAGTACTCTCCAACAATTCCTTAGAAAAACTGGAATAATTGCTTCATGCTCTCTTGCATTTTAGATGTGACACATTATGTGCCTCTGTGTATCGGGGTCTTTACACAAGGCTCACACATGATTTATGCATATTGACACTGGGRAGAAGTAAGACAAGTCAAAGCAAGATCCAGTGGCTGAAAGCACAACAAATTCAGACCAGAAAGCACATTAAGAATGGCTGAACAGGGGGATACTGTGCTAATGGTGCATTTTGCCCAGGCGGAGAAGGAGAGGGAATTTTTCTATCATGGAAAATTGTCATGATAAGATTGGATAAGAACTTTAAGAAGTGGGCAACACAGCCGTTATGGTTTGCTACTTCTAGTGTTAACCTGTAACAAACCATAAATATTGTGTAAGTTTCCGTATAGTGCAGTTTATCAGCAGGGTGTTCTGTTACTTGATTTATGATCTAGGTTGCTTTGGTTTAACAGCAGCTAGTAGTAGTGAACATGTCCTGCAGTAGGGTCTAGGTGGTGCCTGGGGTCTGAGGCATAATTAAAACCCATGCAAGGCTGTCTTCTCCTTTCTGACAATTGGCTGACACTGCAAAACACACAGGAATCCTAAAAACAAAAGCAGCAGAATGGGAAGGAAGGCGACTCACAGCTAGGCAAGGAGCCAGCTTTCTCTGCTTTTTCCTCTGAGTCTCCACTTCTGGAAGTCCCTGTTTGCATGGCCTTCCTATCAACTGATGTTTTAGCTGTTCATTTATGGTGAATCATAACCAAAGGGAACCGAAGCACTGTGTGAAATTCGCTTCCTCTTGGGCAACAGAAAGACCAGCTGAACTCCTTCCCCTTTTGGCTGCTCACGCTGTTCTTTTGACAGARCACCATTATAGCAGTGCAACACTGCTGTATTTACAGTGTTGGTGGTACAGCTTCGGCTTCCTCGAGCAGGGACCATCTTTCCTGGTGAGAAGAATATGTGACAGTGGAAGGTAAGTTAGAGTTTCCGTGCAGGCATGACTTTAGTATGATTACATTACTAGTGAATTTCAAGTTYTTCATATGTGTGAAAATAAAAACATATTTCCCACTCTATCAGCCTAGTCTCTTCTTAAAACTTGGCAGGCCAGCTGAGAGAAGCCAGCAAAAAAAAGGACCCAAATAAGAAAAGATGATTTTCTAATGAGCAGCTGAGATGAACCTGATGGATACTTCTGGCTGTAAACAGTTCCAGCATTTGGGACTACATACAATTCTGATCTGGGTTAGAAGATTTTGTTACTTACACTCATCACTTACACCTCACTTATGGTAAGGACAGGAGGTTAAACAGAATTGACCAGCAGAGACTGAATGTTCCCAAGTAGAGCTTAACAGCTGGTAAGAGATGGAAACAAAGGTCAGGCTTCTGGTCTTTCCTAGACCAAGAAAACCAGTAATGATCCCAATAAAGCCACTTGCTCAATTACTGAAGGCATGTAATTTTGGACCTTGGGCAAGGGAGAAGTTCTAGTCACGTAAAAAGCACCCTGGAGAGAACAGCAACAAGCATCAGCTATCCAAAAACTGGAGAGTCCACAGGAGATGTAACAGCAGATCCACTTCGAGAAATCATCAGCTCTTCTTTGATCCCAGCCTCAGGGAAATGAGCATGCAGAAGCTGGGTCAGAATATGACAACAAAATCACAAAGGTCAAGCAGCAAAATGGGAGCCAATTAGCAAGAGACTYTAAAATGACAATTAGTTTTTCCATCACTACTTCAGCAGCAAGAGGAAGATGTAGGCAACCGAAAACATACTGCCCATTGGGGAAGAAAGGCTCCAGACAGTTCATGGCTAGAGTCCCAGGGTGCTTCATACCTTTTTTCATTTGTTATCACTTCAGACAAATATTGCAATCGATGCCAAGGACAGAAGAGGGTGAGATCACAAAACTAGAACAAAGACTAGATCAGAAGATCCTTCAGATAGTGTTGAAGTCAGCTGGGCCGGATGAATTTCATCCTCGGGTAATTCTACAGCCAGTTATCTAACCACAAAAGCTCTAGGCGTAACCTTGCCCAGCTCCTGGGATGTTATGGAGCTCAGAGATCATACTTGCAAGCCTGAAAAAGTGCAGACGTAGTTCCGGTCTTTAAAAGGGAAAAAAGGAGGAGCCAGGGATTACAAATTGTTCAGTTTGACTTCAATTCCCGGAAAAATACTGGAACAAACAATCAAACTTTGGTAAGCACCTAAAACAAAACAAAGAGAAGAATAATGGCCAGCATAGATTTGTCAAAAACAAGCTGTGTAAAACAGGTCAAATTTCCTTTCATGACAGAAAAAATATCCTCGTTGATAAGGGACAAGCAATAGTATTCCTATATTTTGACAATGGTGAGGCTTTTGTCACAGTGTAACATGATACTCCAAAGCAAATTTAATTAAGGGAATCTGTGATAGATGGAGCTGGTCTGGGATGATGGAATGCTGATTGGAAAACTGCACAAAGAGAATAGTTACTAGCTATAGTTTAAGAAGGGACAGCTGGATCAAGAAGAGCTGGTGGGAATCTATATATACTGGGTCAGTCTGATTTAAGGGGATTATGGGCAACTTGGACAATGGAATAGAAAATACTACATTTTTGGCTACCACAAATCTGGAAGGGTACTATGGGTAATCTGAAATATAAAGCTGCAATTAAAAAGTATTTAGACAAATGGTGTTAAAAATAGGATTAATTTCAGTCAGGACGGTTCTCAGTTTCTATACTTGGGCATCACCAGGAATAATTAATTCTATTTATATAGGGTAGTGATTTTTTGTCCAAATAGCAACACTGCATAAAAAGATCTGAGAGATATTGCAGGTCACAATCCAAATATGAGTTAATTGCTAATGCAAAAAAGGACAAATGCTTTACTAGGATGTGTGCATAGAGATGTATTCTACAGAGCTTGCTAAAGGTTATTTTATGCAAGCACTTACAGAAGTTTCTGTTTCTCTAGGAACTCAATGGAAGATAAGTGGAGAAGAGCACAAGCAGGAAGGACAGAAATATTTTTTTTTCAGTTTCCAAAGACAGATTTTACAAATATTAGTATATAAATAGAAAAAGAGGGCTAATTTTAAAGAGGTGGCTAGCCCCAAGTCCCTTGAAAAAAATAGCAGAGAGCAAACACTGAAGTCCTTTAACTCTGTGTCATAATTTATAGCAGCTTTCCAATTGTGAAATCTCTCAGTGATGTGGGACAGATGTTATGGTGAGGAAAATAAAACAAACAGACAACGGGATGGGAAATGCAGAGAAGATGAAATGACACCGTGTTGTAATCCTTATGGGAAATCTCTATATGGCTTTCCAAAATACTGTGCTGGTGAGCAATTAGGAAATAGATGAGCTACATAAACAGAGCCACTAGAGGTCTGTAACTGTTCCCATGCAGTTTCCACAGAGACTGTCAGCCTCAAGGGCAGCTTTGGGAGGGGACTACTTCTGCCCATCATCTTCTAAATGATCCCTTTAATAATCTGTCCAGAGCTATTTGTGTAAGAAATGCACAAAAATGGAGGTTTTCCAGTGCTCGTTCCTGTTCCTATGGCAGTAGATCAAAGGCAATAACAATACAGATTTAATTAATTCAGGAGAAGGAATTCCCACTTGCAGTGGCCTTAACCCAGCAGTGGAGGAAAGCTGTCAATCATACAGGCAAAAGTGCCGAAACTGGCATGGATTTGTGGTGTGGTTTAGTTTGTTTGGGTTTTTTTCCTTCACACTGAGGAGTTCAGGAGGACAGTGAAACAGTAAATGTCACCTCAGCTTCAGAAGGAGTAGGGATTCACATATAATCAATTTATATAAAACATATAACAATTTATAACTGTGTGTGAACCATCCAGCTATAGAACATTTGGACAAAAACTAGGCCTATAGTCTTGTCAAAAAAAACCTCTCTGAGGGAATTGTATTTCCCTGTCCAGGTCAAGTTTGGAGAACATCCCTATCAGCCTTACTGCAAATGTCCGTCCTCACATCAAAGACCAGCAGCATCCTCAAAGGCAGCAGAACCTGAAAACCAAAAAGTTGAGGACGAACTCACCCCCACCTTCAGTTTCCAACTTGGTGTAAATCACAGGAGCAGAAGGGATGAAACGACTGGGAAGAACCAAGAATTACTGACTTAGCCACAGAGGGGTGCAGGCAAAAATCCTTGCACAGAACTAACATTAAAAAAATGAAGAAAGGCCTTTTGGGAGATAGAGCAGGGAGCTGGACACCAGGGCACTTGGGCTTTGTAGAATGTCTTAAAGACCAGAAGGAAAGAAGAGAGAGGAAGTTTGTTGATTTTACTTGAGCTAGAATTTACCATGAAAGTAATCTGATGCAAACCTACAATGGAGATCTTAAGGAGGCCAGCAGAGAATGGAAAAGTAGACAGAATGACTACTTTTCCATCAAAAATACATTGCCTGAGTGGGAATAGTATAGAACAAAGGAAGGAAACAAAGTATAGAACACATGAAGGAAATATTATAGAATTCTGCTGATGTTAAATGAATTAATTTCTTCAAACTGACATTTTTTTCTCAAAGATTCTAAAGTTTCACTTGTACCTGTGACAAAGCTCCCATTGTCTTCTCCTTAAACAACTGCAGAATATCAAAGGTGAAGTCAACTGCAGAATATCAAAGGTAAGAACTTGTTATCCCTTTGCCCTATATGCCCTCAGTTTCCTTTCCATATGCAGCTCATCTAACCTGGCCTGAGTTTCTTTCTCAACATGAGGGACGTGACCCACACGATTCTTTGTGTGATTTCTGAAGCACTGAGCAACAGCACTGAGACAGCACCAGAGCCCTGCTGCACCTGATTTTAGAGAAAATATGTTGAACCCTCTGGCCAGTATGTAGTGTGGTGCAAAGTACCAAACACTTTGAGGGTTGAATCTACCTACTTAAAATTGAAATGAGGACATTTTTGCCTTGGGTAAAACAGGGACATGAGGCTCATACCCAGCTAAGACAATCTGGTGATTTGTCTACCACTCTGTCAAATAGGCATTAATTAGAAAAATCGGATCAATAAGGACTCACTTAGATCCAATGGCCTGGTCTGTTGAAGACACCTTAATACTATTTGCAGAAGTCCACTGCACAAAATGATTTAGAAATTGTTTCCTACCTGCAGCCTGTTTCATCTTTGAACTCCAGCTGACATCATCCCAATGGCACAAAACTTTAAGGCTATGACATACAAGAAAGGATCTTTACATTACAACATCTTACAGCCAATCTTGTGGGTTTATCTGGAATCGTGCATGTGATTCCCAGCACTGAATATGGTAAACATTCTTACTACACAGAGACCTCTGTGTGTCCATTTATTCAGACACACCATCTATACCCACACTGGGGCTCATGCCAACCCATGTGTATGTGTGTGTGGTTTCTCATCATGTGTGTTTTCACTGAAAGAGTATAGTGAGGAAGAATGGACCTTTTCACTTCTAGGAAGGCCCCGAATCATCATGTTGAATATGGATCTGGAAAAAGGCAGTGCTCCCATTTGGAGGAGAATCTAGGTGCTCTGAAGACAATGACCTCTTCATGCTGGCACAATTTAATTTATCTGTTTACTGGATATTGCCCCATTAAACCACTTGCAGCATGGCCAAGGTAAGGCTATATAAGGCATAATTGCACTCCCTTATGAAACTCAGTAGAAAAACCCTTGACACCTTCAGACTGTTTTTTTTTTTTTTGAGGTTTGGTATCATATGTCCTTACATTTCCTTGGGAGTTACATTTTTCATGGTCTTTTGCAGAGTTCAGTCCCTTTGGTAAGACATTACAAGAGCTTTCTCATATCCTACTGGGTTAGACCCCACAAGTGGTCAGTCTGGTCTTCCATTAAGCACTCCCTTGGGCTGCAGGGGTTGGCAGAAGACTTGTCAAAGATCATACTAGAGTCAGTGGGTCACACAGAGCCAGTATGTGTGACAGGACAGCACAAAAGCTGCCATCAGGTAGGACCCATATGCTGTAACAAAGGGAAATGGGGCAAATCTCAGCCTCAAGGTATTCCCAGAAGGAGGTGAGGTGATGCCTGCTGGTGACATTGCTTTTGATATAGGAGATCTTAAAATTAGTTATTTTAAAAGTATTATTTTTGATATTTTATAGCCAGCCACTTCTGGCACAGAGGCCCCTCATCATTGCACTTTAGATGTTACTGAAAACTGCCACTACAGTTCTAGGTAGAGTCCTTGGCCTATTTGCTTCATAGCTGGAGTTTGGAGCCAAAATACTGTAACCTGAGATTTAAAGGTTTTGCATGTTATTAAGAAAGCAAGCTGCAGCCCGCCCTCTTCCCCCGTCCTTTCTTCAGGGTGGCTAAAGTACTGCAAATACGACACAGGCACACTGCCTTTTAGCTGACTTCACAAAAACATATCTACAATAGTGTAATTTTTATGTTAGTAACACACGTGAAAAGAATGTGTGAAGTCTATGAAAGTATGTAAAGACTCATGCTAGTTCTGTGTTTAATGCGAGTGAGATATGAGGCTGCCACATCACACCGAGGTGCGCAAAGTTCTGGCTCTCTGAATCAGCCTTTCAGAAGAAGACTGAAGAGCATTTGCCTCCTCCGTGCCATTTGTGTTGTCAGGAATGTGCTAAAACCAAATCTCTGTATACTGGTAGTGACGTCTGGAGTAGGCCCAGTCTCCACATGACTGAGATGAAGGCATTCTGCTTTTTGTGGTCCCTGATAACCTGGAAGTCTGTTATGGATGGCTTGGATTTTTCTCAGGGACATAATCAGGAAGAACAAGCTGATACCCACACTGTGAACTTCCATATATGTTAAAACATCAGGAATTCTTCTGATTTATGTTAAATTTGAATTTTCTGGGGAGGAAAAGAATAAAGGGTCCTGATTTAATTTTATTTTTAAAGCATAAGTGCAGTGTTCCAGGAAGTATTTTTCCCTGTAAGATAGTGATTGACTCTCAGGTTCTTCAACTCAGAATATCTTTTCTTGAAATCAGTGCTTTTCCTCTGCCCTTACCATCCTCCTTTGCAATCCCAGAAAATGAAGGCTGGTACATTCCTGAAGGCTGCTCCAAAATAATCATCCAGCAATAGCCAACTTCTGCCTCAGCTGCATTAATGAACCCCTTTAAACCACCAGTGCAATGCAGTAGGTGCTTACAAGAATGACATTCAGCCACGGTCTGTGCTCCAGACCCATACTGGGTTGGTTGTGAAGCAGGCAAGTTTCCAAAGCTGGGATAGCATTCCTCTTACCACTTTCCATGCCAGCTGTCTCAAGGAGCTGATCAGGTGCTTGAGAACAGCATTCGGTGCCTCCTTCCCCTGGCCATACTCTGGACATCCCTCCCCATGAGGAAAATGCTATTAGAGTATTAGGTCATCTCAGTGCTTCCTGTTTTCTTGACCAATCCTCCTGTAGCTTACTCTGCTGATTCCCAGGTCCCAGTGCACTGGAGTGCACTGCTATGTGTACAAAATAAAGGTGGAGAAATGAGCGGCTACATCACAAAAGTGTATGACTGGACATTTTGTTTTGCAAGGCTGGTGAGACAATATGAATCATACTGCTCCTCCCACACAGAAATCCCCTTCTGCTATAGTTATGTCTTGCATACCTAATAGCTTAGTAACTGGCAGAAAGGAACTTCTCTGCAAAGCTGGGGAAAACCATATAACCCAAGTGGCCAAATGCCACCCCTCTCAGCTTTGGTCTAAATCTGACATCTCAGATATTGACATTGTGATAATCATTACGAGAAGTGCCAGTGAAAAATGATTGGATGGAAAAAGTGCAGTTACCTCTCCCTGAGACAGCCAAGAATAACTGGAATGTCCTTTAATATTTTGGTTACTCCATGTGCTTACACATGAACCTTGCTGGGAGAGCGGCAGCAGCATAACAACAGCAGAAGAGCTCGTGGGATTATTCAACCCCTAYCCCCCAGTGCTCCTTACGGTCTTGTTTGATCAGAGGGGCTCAGCACAGCTCCACTGAGGCTCATGCATGACATTCACATCCATCTTTGCAGGTGAGTGAAGGCTTTCTGAAGCAGCCCAGGTGCTGGGAGGGATAGAGAAGGAAATTTTGGCAGCGTACGGGAGAGATTCAGGCTGTGAGGAGGTGGGGAGAGCTGTCTCAGGAAGATTTTTTGTGTGCAAGCTACTATAATGGCAAATGCCACCCTTTCTCTTGTGTGTCTGGGAATACAGGGGCTGTGAGTCCTGTAGTTCAAGTTTACAAGTTTAAAACACTGAATTCAATGCATTTTCATAGGGCAAGTCTAGCCCAGCAACTTCCAGGACRGTTTAACTGGGCCCAAAGTACTCCTGAAGAACAGGAGGACTATTTCCACCAGCTCCTTGAGGGCAGGTAAAGCAGTGAGGTTGGTGTGGCCATAGCCTCAGATACTGAACGTGCTGGGGCTGTATGGGGACTCGTGGGAAGGGTGGCTGGTGGAGACACTGGACGTTTGTCCAGACTCTGCAAATTTTCTTTCCCTCACCCCTGGCACTGGCTCTGTTCTGCCATTGCCATCCTGGCCCGCCGTCCCTGAACTGCAGGCCCTGCTGCCAGCCCATCCCCATCCTGCCCTGAGAGCACCCATCTGGTGCCCACCTCCCTGGTGCCCACTACTCCCAGCAGCGCCCACCAGCTGCATCATTTATTTTGGAGGCCCACACCAATTCCCTCCACCCTCATGCCCCTCCGTTTACAGTATCGCAGCCGCTTCCAGCTTGTGATAGTGCAGTGGCCGCCAGGTGACCCTGGCTTAGTGTAAATATTTTGCTTTTGCTGGAAGGAAATGTGACATCCATTTGGGGTGGAAGTTATCCAGAGGCTGTGGCCTCAGGAGCTGAACTGCTGGGAAGCCCCTGCCACAGTGCTCTCAAGGTACCAGCACTGTTGAACACGTTAGACACGGGGATTGTGCACCAGCAAGGGGCCAAACAGATTTGCTTCTCAGTGACAGAGCAAGTGCAACCAGGGGTCAGCGAGGAGTGAGGGTGCCCTGTGTGCACCCCAGCAGTGAGAAGTAAGGGTGCCCATGCTGCTCAGGCACGGCACAGTAGGGCACAGCATGGCTCACCTGCCCTGGCACACCTCTCCTTGGGCAGCTGAGCACTGGCACGAAAGAAGGTCRTGGTGGAGAGAGATGAGCACAGGTGCTTTCCAAACACCTATGTGAGTTCAGAACAAAGGCACCATAAAAAAAAATCACTACGTGATGATTTGTGTTTCTTAAACCCTATGGCTGTGTAAGCAGCCATAGGTAAGATGGCAGGTCCCAGTCTCCTACTAATGGGCTTTGTCCTGCACTGAGGACAGTCCAGTTTAAGGCCTGGATGGGTTTTAAAAGCTGCCTCCAGCTGAGGGGTGTTTTCTGTTGGTGATACTTATGATCACCTGCCTCAGTCTGACTGTAGTGATGCTTAAAAAGGAATAGTAATACAATGCTTAAAGGCATATTGTACGAAGTAGCTAGTGTCATATTTTGCATCTGATATATATTAATTAATGTTATTTCGAAGTACAAAAGGTGCTGGRAACTCATGCAGCGGCTGGAGAGAAATAGATCTCCCATATTTAACCATAATCTTGCTGAATTATGCATTTGACTTGGCATAGCTGGTTACCCTGGAGTGGTGTCTGCTCATTTGGCATCTCTCCCTGTCATACCAAGGTGCCGACTTCTCACAGGACAGCCTCYCCAGGGAATCAAAGAGCCAGATTATCCAGAACGGGCAAGCTGCACCAAGTCAAGTGTTTGACTTTGGTAAGTATCYAGAAATTAAGGCTCTAACTTGTTGAGGTTTTAGGCCTTGCCTAGGCCCTGTCCTTATCAACTGCTGTGAGATTAATTACCAACCTTTGTTTCTCCAGACAGTCAAATTTGTTATGGAGAAAATGCATGTGTGTTTGATTCACTTGTGAAAAGCTCAACAGTAGATTATTTAAAATCAAATTACAGTCTGCCATTAAAACAAGCCCAGAAAGTTCAATTTCACAGGACAATGCTCCTCATGCACTAAAATAAAAGCTGAAACAACTGCACGGTAATGCTCAGCCAGTCCACAGAACTGTAGGGACGTACATTGACTTTTTAGGAAGATCCCCTGTGAATATTAAACAAACCCTGATGTTCCTAGCCCGRGATCAGCGCTTCACTGCCCACTATGTGCGGAGATGTTTAAACAGCTCTTGAAGCAACTGCTGACACCATCATATGGAATCTGGCCTGGGAGACCTTAGAAATGAGTCACAGAGGGGAATTATTCTGTTCCTTAGAGCACACTGCCAGTGTGCTTAGCTGAAAAGCAGTGGAAAAGGAAGGAAATGAAATAAAAATTTTCAGAATTGGAAATTTTCATTGTGTCATTTCATAATTAGAAATGAACATATACATATGCACACATATGTGTATGTATACATACAACTATATACATGCAGACCCTCTATGGCCAAAGAAAGCAATAGGAAGCTGTTGCAACCAAAGCATGTGCCACACAATCCTAAGCAGGACGTTCTGTTCATAGTAGAACATAATGTAGCTCATGGAAGCTCAAGGATGAAGCAATAAAAGTTGTGTACTAGCCAGTTCAAGGTTACACAAAAACATTAAGCTCCCTCTTGTTTAGAAGACATTGAAATATGATACATGAACAAAAATAAGTAATGTCTTTAAATTTTAAAAATAATGGCTGTTTTACTCCATAGGGATCTACGGGATCCTCCACTCTGAGGAAGACAAAAGACCTCCTTTTTCCCAGCTGGAAGGAGGGATTCATTTTAGGTGGAAGCAGTATGTGTGTGATATTCCTCATGTGGTAAATGAAGTGTAGGCTTGCAGGCCTATGGGCTGCTCACTATCTCTATGTAACATTCAGGGTTGCGCTGTGGCACTGAGCACTGAGGCTGTGGGACGTCACAGCAGCCACACCTTAGCGTGGGTCAGGCTGCTCTTACATCTCTCTACTCAGACTTAAAACTGAAAGCCATGCTAAAGCTCTTGCCTCAGGACTCAAGTTGATCTCCTAGCTCTTTGAAATCACCAGCAGCAGGTTGGCCACCGCCACTGCCCTGCAAGGTACTTCCATGCTTGTCTGAAGCAGGAGAGTTATGGAGAGAGATTTTTGGCTGCCACAGCCTTTGAGTGTGATTTGCAACGTAGCGCCTGTGCTGTGAGCTGCTGCTTCTCCTGAGAGCAGCCAGAAGGAAGGGGTCCTGGCATCTCAAGTCTGAGACAGTCCATGCCAGGCCAGCAAGGTGCCAYTATGGATATGAAATGCTGAGAAAGGGCAAAGGCGCTCCCAGCCATTACAGACAGGCTCAGTTCCCTGCCTGGACGATGACAGACCTGTCTCCCATCACAGACTCTCTGTTTAACAACAGATTAACTGAATTCTTTTGAGCTTTTCTTGTGCTGAAAGGATGTTGTCCAAAGCAGCTGAAAGGACAGCCCACATATCCAATAGTAGCAGCTCTTTTTGATCCGCTTTTTCTTTGACATTGCCTGGGGTACCCTCCCCCCACCACCCTGCAATGTAAATTCACTTTTTAATGCAGTTGGCTTGGATTTGTGAGGAGTGTAAAGTGCCAGCCACCTAAAAGGCCAGTCAGAAGAGTTGCCATCTAAAAGACCAGCTGGCAGAGAAGAGATTTAACCTGAAAAAAAAGGTGTTGAGACTAGTTTTATTGTTTTGGGGATGGGGGATGCGGGGAGGTGGTAGTGTTGGCACAAACAAAGAGCTCTGGACTCCGTAGAAATAGCTAATTCAGCCAACCACCAGAACTGCTCTAGACAAACTTTGGTGCTCCTCCTGCAGTTTTTATCCAGGCTTGTCCCAGTCAGCACCAGGAACTGCCGACGGGTGCATCTCATCAATAAAAACAGGCTAGAAGAGACTTGTGATATGTTTCCTGTGTGTTTGCCTTGGACAAGAATGTATCTCACACTCAGAGCCCCACTTAGCTGTGCCAGTTCCAAGAGCTGGCTTGGTATTTCCACCATCCTAAATGGGAGCTGGGGCAGCCATCAGCCTACGCAGCAGGAGGAAACCTCTCCCTTGTTCACAAGTGTGCACGTCTGAGGTTTTGACTCACTATAGATGGTGCTGTGGGGTGTGCGGGATGTGTGTGGTGTGTGGTGTCCTGCGAATTGCAGCTCTGGATACAGCTTTCAGCAGTCACAGCCATCTCTATGTAAATACCTGTGATGAAGAACATGGTTCACCCTACTAAGCACAAAGCTCTCCCATAAGGAGATGTATATTTCAAGAAGAGGACAAAAAGATACATGTGGCATGTGTTTCTGAGGTAGAAAACGTGGAAAGTTATGCCCAACAAGGAAACACAGCTGAGAGGTAGCTGGGAGGGCTCTGTCCTTTCGATCTCTGTGTCCRCTATCAGAAGAGGTGCTTGAAAATTGCACCCATCCTGAAACCATCATTTTCTTTTGTAGAGTAATAAGCAAATAGGTTTTAGCCTGTTGCCTGCAGGGAAATGGTTTTGTAATGGAAGGAGCACTCCAAACTAAATCAACAAACAAGAGAATGGCTGTGTTTGTTTTTCCATGTACTGGAGATGAAGGCTCAACCACGCTGGRGTTTCTTTCATATCCTCTCCGCTTGACACAGAGCAGGGGACAGGCACAGACGAATGCAGAGCTGCACATCTATGTGGAGGGAGCACTGGAACAACAAAAACTTTGGTCTCTGCCTTCCCCCCACACATGTGCCATGCCCTTCCTGTCAGTGGAGTGGGAGATACGGGGCTCTTGGCATGCCTGATGCTCTCCCTGAGGCTGTACTTTCATGAATGTTTGAAGCCAGCACTTGCCACTGACATGGGAGCTGCCTGGGTGTCTCACTGCCCGCGGCTACTTGCTTCCTCTCAGCTCTTGTGCAATCACACCCAAGTGCATCGGTGAGCACAGCTGGACCACAACCAACCAAGGACTACAAAAAGGATGCTTTTTTTTGAACCCAGCTCTGTTCCCCACTCCAGTTCACTCCCTTGCA
Organism: Amblyornis subalaris; assembly: GCA_018881555.1. Taxonomy (NCBI): domain Eukaryota; kingdom Metazoa; phylum Chordata; class Aves; order Passeriformes; family Ptilonorhynchidae; genus Amblyornis; species Amblyornis subalaris. The sequence goes on along the minus strand of JACAXG010000142.1, from coordinate 750,698 downwards.
CTGAGAGTGAACCTCGTGTGCCTCTCTTGGCAGTGACGCTGACTTATGTGGACAGACATTCATGGCCCTCTGGCCTGGGGCAAGGGATGACCTGCGTGGGAGGGGCTGTGCTGGCCCCAGGGCATCCCTTCCTACCCGTGTGGGTGGTGGGAGGAAAGAGCAGCAAGCAAGCTGAATTAATCAACCAGAAGCAGCGATGCTGATGGAAATATCTAGTTTACCTGTATATATATACCATAGAAATGCACTTTACTACAGCCCGTTTCACATGGGGCAGGTATTTTTGCTTATTGATTATGAATCCAGAACCACCAGTACAGTCTTTGTCCATGCTACATGTGCTTTGTTGGTAAGTCTGAAGGATGTGTTCCCAGCACAGGTACAGACTAAGCATTAAGTTGGGAAAAGAGAGCTATCTAGCTAGACAGAGGCATTTTTTCCTCCTTTCAGCTGCATTCCAAGGACAGACAATTATTTGGAAGTATCTTGTGTGCTTAAGTGCACAGGAAGCATTTGCAAAGGCAAGAGCAGCAGTGAGTATATGCTTTAATCCTGTCTCATACAGAGCATTCTCCATATTCATCTATTCTTAGCATTTGAACCATAAGCTCAAAGGCAGGCCTACAGCTGGAATAAATAGTTTAACATAGCCATCTCCATGTCTAGGCCACTGGATGCCCATATGGGCTTATGTTTAATGTATATTTCTCATTGTCCCCCTTTGCTCCTAGCAGAGGGAGAGAGAGGTATTTCTGTGTGCTTCAGTGTTAGGCCAGGCACTCCTGTGCCTGTACAAGTGCTTGTAAGCACATGCAGATATAGATATGCCCAGRCAGACCCAGATGTGCCCAGACAGACCCACATTACTAGTCACGTTTACATCTGTCTATATACATGCCTGTCCTGCCATGCAATCAACATATACACAAGTTTGCTGAAACAAGCCAATTGTTTTTTTTTCTCTCCTGAATTGCCAAATGCTGGAAGCCGCAGGCTAGCTATTGTGGTTACCCTGATTCCCAGGTTTCTTCTGCAGTTGGCAAGTAAGCAGCACTGCAAGTTTCTTAACAACTGGGATGAAGTTTTGTGTAAATCACCTTCTAGGCGTTAGACTTTTCCCAGCAAAAGAGGGGGGTGGGTGTTCGGAGGAGGGAGAGTTGCTCTCTTTGATGTGGGGATTAGTTCACATGTCAGCGTTATCCCCTTTTTTTTAATATGCTGTGATTTATAGAAGGGTGGCTATGAGAGGTAGCCAAGGGGACACCCACGTGGGACTGACAGACACCACCTCCCAGAAAATACCTACAACTAAAGCAGCTGGCATCAACAGAAAGACTCCAATTGCAAAAAAATGAAAGCATCATAAAAAAGCCCTGTTTTGCCTAACAAATGCTTTTTAAAAATTAGGATGGGCTTTACTGCTTATTGAGCAGAAACTGGTTTTCCCAGCAGCAGAGAGGGAGTTTTTCTACACATCCACAATAAAGAAATTATAAACGCTTTTTTCCTTTTAAAAAAAGGTTTGTTTTGTATTTTCCCCTTAGAGCACATATCACTAGTGAGAATGAGTGTGACTTCAAAAACGATTRTATTCACTTGAAACATACTTAGTAATGTGACTGCTCCAGTCAGAGTTTCCACATTCTCCTGCATGAATATTTTATCAGTGCTTTAGAAAAACTTCACTTTTTGGTCAAAAGTTATGTGGTTGTTCCGCAATCCAATCTTATGTCTATTAGTGTTGAAGGAAACTTTCCTGATGCTTTTCATGGGAACTGGATAAGGCTCTGACTTATTAGGCTAGAAGCCATATTCCAAATAGCTTTGCTTAGCATATCTGAATTATTTAGGCTTACTGCTTTGTGGAGTGGATGGCTGAGCGGCTGACAAAGGAGACAGTAATAGATACAGTATGAGATTTAAATAAGTTTTATAGTCCATATTAGTATTTTTTCAAATTTTTGTCTGTTTTGGCCCTTTTCAGTTCCTAGTCTTTTTATTTTTCCAGCTCCCTTTGAATGAAACTTTGAGACATTCTAGTAAACTTTTTTTAAAATTAAAAAACACAGTTTAATTTCCAGACAGATCAGCTCTTTGAGCCGATTCMCTGTGTGGTGGCTCTCGTGCTGAAGGCAGTGGGGGCAACAAGGCTGTGGCAGCCCAGATTTCACAGTGAGCTGCTGTAAAACTCTACCCTAAATAAGCAGTTTTATCACATTTTTACCACAGAGGTAACACGGGGTCTTCCTCGGGTGTTTCTTCTAGCTCCTCTCCCATCCAGATATCCAAAGTCCTGCATTCGCCCTCAATGCTGCTTTACTCATGCTCCTTCCAGCACAGCAGAGGCAGCTCAGCAACTGCCTGGGCACCTTACCTTGAGGGACAGACAAAAGCCAAGCCACTTYTTTGGTGCTATGTTTCCAATGGTCTCCCGCAATTCCCCCCGCTATTCTTTGAGGCATAAAGAGGTTATTGTGTCACCCCCCAGCAACCCATGACTGCCACTGACAACCAAAGCATGACGCACGACGGGACGCGCCCCACACAAGTAGGCTTTGTACCCGGGGCGGTGCAGTGAAGTGGCCACGTTCAAGTGTGGCCTCACAGTATGACTTCTCCTACCCCAGCTGGGGCTGCTCCATGTGCTCTGACCCAAATGTTAATCAAACTACTTAAACCCACAGCGAAAGCACAGACAAAAGCTCCTCTGGCATCTCCCCAAGCGAGCAGCGCCCTGGCCCAGGGCTCCTGTGAAGATATGCTATGGCAGCACGCTCGCACAGGCCGGCCTGGCTCTGCAGAGCAGGGCGGAGGGGTGCAGGTTTGGTTCTCAGGTGCCCCTGCATGCACCACCTTGGCTTGCTACCACTCTTCTGAAGTGAAGAGCAAATACAACCCTTYTCACAAGTGTGCACAGAATAATGTGTTACATGCACACGCGCCCTCTCCTCACAAACAGGTAACAGCAGAGTAATTCAGAGTAACGCTTCCTTTCACCCCAGCCTGATGTGGGGTTGGGGATGGTGTGTGGAAAGAGAAGGGTGACTTGGTGGACTGGAAATGATAACCCTTTCCACAGCCTGGGAAACATGCTGCATACCTTTCTGGCAAAGAAAGATATTTAAGAGACATAGCACATGCTGCACCATGCATTTTCTTCGCAGATGGCTCACTGGGGCCAAAAATCAAAACCATTTCCTGCTTATTTGTTCAAATTGTCAAAACATTTGACTGAATGAATGTCAAGCAGTATCTTGAAGACAATACTTCATAGAAGGAAAGATAATCTGGACATCGCTGCATTTTCCAGACATGGAAAATCCTCCTTGCTGATCTCTTGGCTGTCATGTGGCAGGGTGGGCAATGCCAGCTGATCACAGGCACAGACATCATTGACTTACACTTTTTTCTACACACATTATCATTTGGGTGCTCAGACCTGTCTCCATTCTCACTGGTAGCTTGAATCTCTCCTGAAGGGTTAAATAAGTTTTTCCTTTAAATGAAGAGACAGCACCAGCTGAGTAAACCCCAGTATTTATGCATGTATTTCGCTAATGCTTTTGAGTGAGAAAAGTAATTCCTATATCATTCAGGCATGCTCTCATCTGGGAGAAGCTGGATTTCTCAACACCTGTTTGGATTGAGTTGGGAATTTACAATTTAAGCAAAGTTTGTTAAATGCCATATATACTAAAGAGTTTGACAAACCACTTTTCAGTAGTTATGTTTGTGTGTAACTGAAACTAGAAATCAGATTTTATGATTTTGATGGCTTACAGTTAAGAATTAAACAATGTAACATAACGTAAACCAATAATCAAACATCCAGTCAGTCAAGCAGAACAGGCTTACACTTCTGAATGCATGAGAAAAGCAGAGAATTTGAACAACACTGTCAATTTGGAGGCTTTTTTGTTTGTTTGTTTTTKAAAGTTTTGTTCGTAATGATAGAGTTTAAATCAGAACAATATAAACAGATTGCAACTTAAAACTTTGCCTGGTCTTTTCACTTAAACCCACAAAAACGTAAGTACAGGCTGGAGTTCATAACCAGCTGGGCCTCTCCCCTTCAAAAAAAAAGAAACAAAACTGAAACCAAATGCTCAGTTTGATTATCCAACTGTTTGGCTCAAAGGTGCAACTGGCTCGCCTTTCTGTGGGCTGTATGAAACCCAGACGAACGTCGGGCCTTGACCCCCAGATGCAACTCCCATGCTTCCCAAAGCTGAGCTGCAATTCATGAATCATACACCATCATGTATGAAATTCTACATGAAAACATCAGGTGGAGAACAAGAATGCTTCCTGCAGGAGATACSTGCCCTCCTTCACGTAACAGGGATAGCAGGAAACGCCTGTAACTGCTGATATATCAGAAACAGCCCTAGAATATTTCTGCTTTTCATCCACATTTAATAAAAGATCACTTCCATTTGAGATTCTCCAAAAGCATGTTTTGTCTGATGTGTCATAGGTAGAGGGGGCACAAAAGAAAATATGTTACCACCACTGTCGCAATTTGTGTGATGAACTAAATACCCGCATCATCTAGACTTTGATAACGGAAGGCTTTAGGGAAAGAATTTTCTGTTTGACTCCCTAGTAACAGACATATTGTCAATGTCCAGTGAAGGTTAAAATTATACTAGACTGTAACAGTGTACCTTGTATACAGGCTTTGAGAAGTGATTTCCATGCCCCGCTGAAACAATTAACCATTAGTGCAGTGGTTGGGCTAGAGAAAGTGAGGCAACCGCAATATGCCTTTGCTTGGAAAGCAGCTTCAGGTCTAAATGGCAGCCTTGTCAGACATTCACCTGGTTCCACTGCTTGTATTTACAGCTCAGGAGAGAGCTCAAAGACTCTGGAAATGCTGCAGCTAAACAGCCACCTTCTTAGCACCCTGCTCAGTGCAAAGCTTCCCTGCCACCTGATTAGGAAAACACTGCAGGGGATTCACAGGAACAGGGGCTGGGGTCAGGAGAAAGCATTAAACCTTTGCGTGTAACTTTTCATGTGACCAGGCTGGCGGCCCAGGGACCGTGGGCTCCACTGGCAGGCAGTGGCTTGTGGAGACCTGGGAATTATTATATGAGATTGAGAGAGAATGCCAGCAATGCACACAGAGCTCAGGGGGGAGGATAAAAGGCAAACGCCACTCAGTGAATGAATTCAGAAATATGCATGCAATTTCTGAATGACTTCTTTCCCTTTGCTGAACCTGCACACCATTTTCTACAGCCACCAGTGAAAGCCTCACGTCCCAAAGTTGAGAAGATCCATGCCAAGCCCCTCGGTTCTGCCAGCCCACACGCTGCTCCCCAGCACCTGCTGCTGCATGGGGGCAGGCCACAATACTGTCAGCAGCAAGAAGAGCACGGTGTCGATGCGCCACGAACAAAAGTCCTTGCCAAGACACCAGTGAGCCCCCAAACGCAGCCACCCTGAGGAGGAAAGCGGGGTGCGGCTCTTCTGAATGCGGCAGCTCCCACTGGTGGTGGCAATGCTGTGGGGCCGTGGTGCAAGCTGAGTGCAAGGGGGGAAAAATTCAGGCTTGCTGCTTTGGCAATCTGAACCAAGCAGTGCCAGAACAGCTCATCGGCTGGGGGCAGAGCTCAGGTGGTGCCACCTCCCTTGTCACCGTGGTGGCTGGGGGCCCACCTGTATCGTGGCTGGCCTTCTCAGGTGGCTGCAGTCACATGGGATGTGTGGGCAAGGGGTTTGAAAGCACACTTAGGAACAGTAGCTTGCTGCTTCCCCACAGTGTGTAATTTTGGAAAGATGGGAGTAGGGCTGTCTAGAAACGGTGTCCCTGCAGCTTCTCAMTTGGCATGGTAGAACCATCTTTTATTATCCTTTGGGGCTATGGCTGAAAACAAAAAATGCTTTCATTTCAGTTTGGCAGCAGCTCCGGTTGTGTGTGCTCTGGCTGCTTCCTTAATTACAGTGGTTGTTGACAACTTCTGATAGAGACCCTCTCTTTGAGCAGTCCCCCACTACTTTTGCAGTCTGAACACATAACAAATCGGGACAACGTTCTGTAAAAATAAGCTCACTGTAACTCAGTGATTCCTGTGCCACAGTTATGCTGTGTTCCTCTCTTCTGTCCTCTCAGCTTGTGCTGCTGCTGTTTATTTCCTCTTTCTGGCTATAAGACATTTTATTTATTAGTGCTGGATTTCCTGTTGCCTGCAGCTGCCCGTTCTTTACTCTCCCCAGTTCACTTTGCCATTGGAGTCAGTCTGTAGGTTTGTTGTCCCACTGACTGAGGTGCTCTCGTCAAGTTTGGTTGGTGGTTGTATCAAACAACACTTGACAAAGAGGGGGCTTGCATAGCAGCCTGGGAATAAAAAAAACATCCCCAAATAAACCAAAGGCTGGCATGGGAAGCACTCAGAGGCATAGAAGGGGTCCCTTTTTATGACTTACTGATGCAGAGATTACGCTTTTTTCAGATGGCAGAACACTTCTTGTTTTGCTTGCACGCACTGCACCACAGAGGAAGTCAGCTCTTCGACTGCGCACATCTGCAGGTCTGACTCACGAGGAGTTASAGGTTTGCAATTATTTGTATTTCAGACTGTGGGCCACATCACGGTAGAAACGTCGTGTGGGCTTTACACACGTGAGATTCATGAATGACTTCCCTGACCTTTTGTGGACATTCAACATCCTTGTAGTAAACACAAAAATTGCTTATACAGAAAGTGAGATCATGAAGTGGAAAAAACTGTTTTGCTGCTTTGAACGTGATTTCCCTGCTGGAAGGAAGGAGGTGGCAAAAGCTCTTAATGCTCTGTGCATTACCAGCAAGGCCAGTTGGAAAAGCTCACTCATCTACACTGGAGGGAAGTACCTCATCTAAATTCTCTGTTGTCCGATAGCTATCTGGTACTATTTCAAATGGCAGAGAATGAGGTTGAAGCAGCACCTAATGGTAATATTCTCTCTCTTGTGTTTTATATGTGAGGGACTGCCCTAACTTTATCGTCTTCTCTTTCTGTTTGGAAGGGATTTGGGGCCTGAAAACGGAGTAATGAGAGTTAGGGGTGAAGTGAACCCCAAGGCATGGAGGCGTGTTTTACAGCCATGCAGCCATAGTCCTGTCAGGATGTGATCCTTTCAGCTGTTCACGGTGGGCAGTTGCTGGCAGAGAAGCTCTGCAGGTGCAGCGCCATTTAGACACTTCTTCCTTTGTGTCAGATGTTTGAGAGCTGCCCATGAACATTAAATAGGGAACCATCCTCTGACATCTTTCAGGTAAAGTGGAAATGGGAGATCCTGAGCATTTGAATTATGAAAGATCCCAGTGTGTTACCTGCAAGCCAGTGTTTTAACCCCAGTGTCCTGGCCAAATTCCAGCTCTGCTAATTACATCCTGCCTATGTGAAAATTCCCCTGCGTTTGTACACTGCTTTTTTCCTCGCCTGTTTTCAGCAGCTGTGTGGAGTTGCCAGGTGCGGCAAGGCGCTTGCCATGTTCCACCTCAGGCCTGGCTGCCTTTCAGCAGGGAATGAAATGAGCACTGTGCACAGCATTTGCAGTGAGTCTGGATCCTCTGCAGGGAAGGGTGCTACAGAAGCAGCCTACCCAAGGACCRGCACTGGCGCCTTGCCACAGAAGGTAACAGCGAGAAGAGGCCAGAGGTTCTAGTGCTGGGGTACGCCACAGGGTCACAGGAGAGATAGGAGGACTATGATCTGATATTCCTTCCAATATCTCTCACCTACAAGGGCTGGAATAGCTGGTACATGTTAATCTGGTTTTGGGAGCTGACTGACTTCAGGTTTGTTTGCACAGTGGGAGAAGCTCTCAGTCCTGCTTACACTGTTCACTGTCAATATACATCCAGCTTTCGCATGTCTGGCTATCCATCAGTGTGAACAACGGAAKCTAAGGGAAAAAATAATTTAAAAACTTTAAATCGGTAGTTTTCTTTCCTTCTCTTCCAGTTCATGACTCATGTGCACATTGCTTTTTGCTTGGCCCTGTTGGGAACAACTGTCYTCAACTGACCATTAAAAATTTTACCCCTGGTAAAAACCTCACTCATACCACTGGAGAGGAACTGGCTGGTGGATCATCCCTCTCTTCTGAAGAGGTGAAAGAGATGGCTGCAGCAGTAGTTAATAAGAAGCAGTAAGAAATGCAGAAGGATAATGAAATTAAATATATTCAATACAGGAGTGACTTATTGGCTCATCTGTCCAATTTTCTTGTCAGCCAAGTTCTCTCTTTGATTATGGCATTTTTACCACAGTCCTGCCTGATATTATATGGGAGTATGTACAAAAACATTTGAGGTTGCTCCCAACAGAACGCCAACTCCACTGGCAGCAGTGGAGGCAGAATATGCCCAGGGCAGACAGAGCAGTGACTTGATTTTTTTTCCGCACCTCACATCCCTCTTTGATCTTTTCAACATCTTAATTCCATGGGACAGCCGTTGTGCACAAGGGGGAAAACCCAAGGTTGTCTCAAGGTATGATGCCAGCATGTTTTCACTATGTCCCAGAAAGAGAAATACAGCAAGCCTTGGACAGGGAAGGAGTTTGTGTTGTCTGTGGTGTAAGATTGAAAGCTGGAACTCAGAGACCCAAGTCCTCTTACCACGCTGCCAATGTGACTTCAGCAAAGTACAACTATTTTAGTCTCATTATCTCTGTCTTTAAACTGTACTTGCTTCATGGGGATGAAAAGAAGGAGATTAAGCTTTAATTCATTTATGTTTGTAAAACATTTTAGAACTTGATGGAAATTTCCCAGGTAGAGCAGAGAGCATTGAAAAGCTTATCTCCTTCTCCAACTGCAAATGGTTCTGCAATATGAGAGAAACGGGGAAAACAGTGCTTGCATTGTGATGTTTATAATAATGAAACCCTCCAGCTTCCCTTTTCCATCCTTCCATGTTTTTTAAAACAGGGAGAGACAGCAATGAGAAATTTTAGTCTAAACAGAGTGCAGTTGCTCCCTGGAGACTTGAACGCATCTCAGTGGAATTTTCCCTGCTTTCAGTCTTTTGTGCTTCTGAAAGGTCCTGGAACCAGGCATGTGACTGTAAGAGCAAAAAACCACTTCTCTGTCCGAGTGCTCTACCAAATATTTACAAGATACCCAGATAAAATGGCTACAAGCAAGTTCAGCAGGGTTTGAGTGGCCAGTAGTGCAGCACTGTCAAGAAGAAAATCTAAACCTCAGTTAAAACAAAATTAAAATAACATGTTAGGAAAGTCTCTTCAAAGCACAAAACTGGTAACACTGAAGCTGGAAAATTGCTCTTCCCCAGGGCAAAATGTATTAGCTTTTAGAAGCAGCTTATTGAAATGGAGTAGTTTCCTTGTTGTGATAGAAACTTCCTTGTTAAAGRAGAGCCCAAAGCTGTGCGAGCAGGCATGTAAGCAGACAGCTGCAGAGATGCCCTCTCCATGCCATCCTGTCTGGTGGCTGTGAGAGACATGATGTCAGCTTCCACATCTCTTGCACTGCCATGGGTAAGGGTGTGCAGTACTTTTTAATACGGCCCATGTGCTTCCATAACTCTCTCATCACCCACAGACTGCCTAGCAAACAGCAGATGGCAACCTGCCTACCTCTCTGCCCAAGGTGGCCTCACTGCAGCTGATTTSCTTGCTGGGTTACCTACAGCCACTTTGGCAGTACACCAGACCTCTCATATTTCTGTACAGGTTACTCTGCTTTTCAAGAGGGTGCCCAGGGAGGCTTTCCCTGTGACAGCAGAGGACAGAACCAACCTCTCAGGCCAATGGTGACCGTGCATCGGCAGCTGGCACTAACTRAACCCACGGCTTTCCCATAGGCCTGAGAGCTGGGAACAACCAGATCCTGATCACAGCAAGGCCAGCGGTGCCTTTAACAGCCTTGAGCAAGTCATACATTCTCTAAGTCTGTAAGGTGAGTAAATAGTTCTGTGGTTTGCAGTCATGTTGTGAATACCTCAAAAGTGCTTTGAAGACAGAGAAAGCTGAGCAGCTGTAATACACATCAGTCTTCCCACCGTTTGAATTGCTACCTGTTCTCTTAACATTCTGAACAGTCAGAGCCCAGCTATTAGCAACTCTTACTACAGTCATCTCTGATGATTTCCAAGTGAGTTACAGGAATAAGTGTTTACTGTACTGTTGCTTCTTAATCAAGCCAATGAGTGGGTTTATCATTCTCTCAAAAAAAAAAAGAAGTGAACATTTCACTATGTTATGCGTTATGGACGCTCCCATGCTTGGCTGTTGGTTCCTCCAAACTGATGATGTGGTGAGRTGAATTAGGAAGGCACATGCGGCCTACGCTTCTTCAGTAGCATGTACGTTGTTCAGAGGCTTTTATTGCTACGACACTTAAATTAACCTAAACAAAATACAGATTTTTCATAGGTTCAGAGTTAAGTATGGCCCCACATATACAAAGAACAGTGCTTGGTTTTAAAGGTAGTCTTTGCAGAGACAAAAGAAGAAGAATGCTCACTCTCTGCTTGACCAGATTTTTGAAAACCAATGTCATCATTCATTAATTTCTTAGAGGAGGTTTCATTTGTCCTTTCTATAGATCGGATGTATTGCTTGAAGTCTCACCAGTAGTGCTGGGTAAAGCAGCATCAAGTAAAGTATCTTYCAAGGCGGTGTTCCTCACTCGTATGGGCTGCAGGGCAGGATTGGTTCCTTCCCAAATTAAAATTGTTTGATCCTTTTGGTCTGAAACACACAATAAAGACAGACACCTCAGCTCCAATATTTCTGAATGAGATTGTAAAGTTGCCATTTCCTCCAGCAAACAACCACTTGGAAACCCATTTAATACACAAAACAAATCAAGGTAATAAGTTCACTATGAGSTAATTTCACAGATTTGCTGAAAACTGACTGACTTGCATGTAATGATCTCTTTCTTCTGCCTGTCTGATTGTCCTAGTTACCAGTGTCCAGACTCTCCTTCTCATTCTGGTTGGCAAATTTTCTGATATGCTCTACAGCCAAACCTTAGACTAGTCCAGACCTCTTTACCATTCTTTGCCAGAGCTCTCTAAAGGCCAGCATATGCTTGCTGAGGACCTTTGCACCACCCTAATTTTCCAATAAAACTGATTTTTGGTAGCCAGTGTCTATGGTCAGAGAATGGGATGTGCAAGAAGATTGACATTCTCTACTACAGCTTATGTTCTACAGTTGAAATACATTTTCTAGAGTTAAACAGTGCATAGCTTAAAGCAATATATTTTCCAACTAATACCAAATTACCTTGGATTCAGAGAAAATATTATGGTTCCACTCTACATGCTTTATTAATACCTAGGCTGAGACCAGAGCCTGCTTCCCAACCAGTATAAACTGCTCCTCTTCTAATCTTAGTCCCACGTCAATGCCAGGTTGTAAAGTGCTTTGGGATGAAGCTCTCTATGTAAACATATCACTGTGATTAGACACTTCATGTAGAAAACAGACTTTTGTTTGTGAGAGGAAATATTAAAAATCAAAATGAAAGCCTTCCTGAGCAACCTGCAAGCTGATGAACACAAGCTGAAGAAACATACACAGTTACCAGGGTCAAAATATCCAAGGTACTAATCATCAGTCAGATCATGCCATGTCCTCATGTTTGATGCTATTAACTGCGTTGCAAGGCATCCCAGGCCTATTCAAATACGTACTTCTTTTCCAGTCTTTCCAGCTGACCCATTGAGACAAGCTCCATCATAGCACAGAGAGCCCTCAGGTGCCCGAAGGACTCTGCGGAACAGCCAGTTCATACCTGGGCTGATTCCTATTCTGCTATTCCAAAGCTTTGAAGAAAGTCAATAAAGCTGAAAGGAGGAAAGTGAAAGACAGGGTATTTCACACTAACAGGCCATGATTAGTATTAACAGAAGTGATACTGTAGAAGAAACATACGGCTTATACACAGGATGTCAAAGTAAGCTGTGTCTCAGTTTTCCTCCTCCTCTCTAGCCCTGTTTGTTAATTATATGAAAAGCAACTACACTAGGAAAGAGTTGCTCATATAGCTGTCCTGGTATAACTATCCTGACAACGATGATAACTTTCCCTCAAGGGAAATACGCTACACTGACAAAAGCACCTCTAAGACTGTTTAAAACAGCTTTGGTATTTACTGSAAGGCATTGTTTAAAGTTATATTCCTACCCAACTGTACTTAATGTTAATGTARAGCTGGCTTGACAACCCAAAAAATGTACAGAAAATCCTTCTGTGAAATTACCGTGAGACAATAAGTGAAGTTGTCTATACTCTATCTAGCTTTGGCAGAGGGCTGACAGGAAATGCATCTGAGAACTTACTTCAGTAAAAAGACAGGAAAGAGTAAGTGAGCAAATTCTTTCCAAAGAAACAGCTTGTTGTGAACCTTTGAGAACTCTATATTCTTATCCTATTAAAACAAAGAAACAAATAAACAAACTCCCAAGCCCCACTCTCTAAGCAAGGGAACAGAAAATACCACCTGTCTTCAAGAAGAGTCTAGGCATTCCGTAGGCTTGATGTACTAGGCTTATGAACATTGTCATTCTTAGTGCATAGAAGATAATGAAAAATATTTTTGTAGTGTTATATTAGCCAACTATATTTTTGAGCCTGAGATAATCCACTAAATGCGCATTTTCAATATGGTGTCTTGTTTGGCTTATTTGTTTATTCTGTTAAACCATGATGTTTAAAATAAATCACAGGAATCTTGGAAGTCTGTTTAACACCACTGCTTTTTGAACAGCATCACTCAGGAATTCCAGGCCAAATGAGTCTCAGGCTTCGTAAAGTGCCTGACCACAGTTTTCAACTACAAGAATACCATAGCATTTTTCTAGTTTTCAGTAAGGCCCATTTTCTAACAAACAGGGTTTGCATAGGAAGGTATGTATGATACCATCCATCCATAATCACAAGTTAAAAAACACAACATAGTTTTTTTCACACTGTTTTTCTAGAATAACTGCTAGTTACTAATAGGTATTGAAGAGTTTCCATGGATTTTGTGTGGAATAGCATTAGCCAGTTGTATCCGCACCTGAAGCAGGCTAACGCTACATAAAACTGCTTAGATTTCTACACAGGCTCTGATTCAATCTTTTGTATCTTCTCTGAGTGATTCACCTGGTGGAACTGGCCTGATTACATGATTATAGGCAAGGACACGTAACCCTTTCATGGGGCTAGAAAGTTATTTGTACTGTATGTATGCAAATCAGCTTCAGCTTGAGGTAGTCTTGGAGAAGTTTCAGGGGGATTTCCCTGCTTTTTGTAATCATTGTTGCTTCCTAGCTTCCTCTGTTCACAAAGCCAGGAGACACACAGGCTTGACACTGCTGGTAGTTTCTCAATTTGAAAGCAAAGATAATGTGTTCAGTGACCTACAGCAGTCCTGTAGCTTTCCGAAAATCTTCAGATGCCGTTGCAATGATATCTGGAATGAAGGAGGCCTTGAAGGAGCAGCAGGAGAATAACTCAGATGTTACAGACTTCACTTGCTGGCATGCTTTGAAAACGGTCAGCAGCCAGGAATATCTGTGTGCTATCCCTCAGCTATAACTCTGACCTACCCAGAGCTGTGATTTCTCAAATCTCAATCCACACAGAGTGATGCACCTGGTATGTGACGGGCACTGCCAGTTCAGTCTCCAGTCAGTGTGGGGCAGTTACGAGGCCCCTGCAGACCAGACTGTGAGCACACAGCTGTGGCTGCCTTCACCTTCCCATGTGGAGGTGAGGAACAACACTCATCTTACCATGTGCTCAGGCATATGCAGTCCCACTGAAGATATTCACTGAAATGACAGGCTGGACRGGTAGAAGCTTCAAGGCAGGTAGGAGAAACCCCCTGTCTGCTAGCAGCCCATGGAGAGCTCTGTGCTGCTCAGGCCACACTGTTTCTGATAGCCAGATAAGCCTGCTCAGGGCTAGGCTGGGTATCGCCCCCTACCCAGAGTATCATGCTGTACACATTGTGGTGTTATTATTCCAAACTGGAAGATTTATAATGCAGCAACTATCGAGATTCTGAGAAACACACGTACTGAAAGCCACAGCTAGGGGAAATACAACAGGTGAAGTAAGCATGGTGGCACTGAGGAGGAAGGAAATCTCCCTGCAGAGCGCTGATAAGAGTGTGCTTGATATATACTGTGTTCAATCCGCAACTGGGAAAACACAGGCTAGCTGAAGGAAATTCAGCTCGGAGGCCCTAGGGACTGAATTAGTCTGCTAAAACGCTTTGTTGGTTTTATTTATCACTACTTAATTAGGATGCTTGACCAACACACTGGAAAGATAGTAACTGTTAAATATTCAACAGGCTGACCTTTGAGGTACAATATTACAATTCTGAAAAAAGTTCATGGAAAGTTTGTCCTTCCTAGGTACTCCAACAAAGCCAAAGGGAACTAGACTGGGCCAAAAAAATAAAAAAGAGTAAGAAAAAAGTAGGGCAGTACTGTGGAGACCTGCTTAAAAATCCAAGTCTTGCCACAGGCCCATTGAATGATCTCGGGCAAGTTGTTTCCTGCCCTGTGCTTCAATTTTTCCCATCTGTAAAAAGAGTACAACAATGTTGACCTTCCTTGTAAATCGCCGACATGAGTGGCTGAAAAAACAGTAACACATTATGAACTACTTATTATTTCTGAGGAAGAAAAAGCAGAGAGAAGAAGCCATCARTCTTTCGGGGTTTTCTTGATTCTCATAAAAATAAAAAAGCATACCATAACGTGAACTTCACACAAGAGAAACTTTTGGCAAGTCACCTTTAAGAAGAAATAGTGGGTACACAATGAAAAGAAAGTTTAAAGTGAGCGGACACTCAGGAAAACACTCCAGATGGTGAAACGAGTCAGGCTGCAGAGCAGGCTCCCACAGGAAGCGGTGAAACCCCCATTGTTTGAGACATTTGAAACTGAATTCTTCAAAGTGCTGGTATATATAATACRAGGAATCATTCTGCACTGTCTCAAAGTATAGTGACACTGAGATGACCCTGAGAGAACTACACCTACCATTTCTCCAATTTTAAGAGGATACTTGATGCTCTGACTGATGCTCTCTCTGATGATGGAGAGCTGTAGACTCTCTTTTATCAATACAGKACCTGAGGAACATCTGCTGGGAGTAACTACACTGTGTTTTGGCAGGAGATGGATTCATCAACCCTTAACAGATCTTTCACATTCCTACTTCCGATGTCTGAACTTTGTAAGTCAAAGAGGGGGAAAAAAGCCCCCCCCTTCCGAGAATTAGTGTGTATCCTACTATTTATTTCCTGTATTACAATCTAAAGAGAAACTGGGTGGCTTGATTTTTACAAGCAGTGGTTTGCAGAAGAAATACCATGATTTTAATGGGAACCAAATGAGCAATCATTACATAAATGGCACTATGAGACACAGAACTAATGTGGAAATGTTAAATGCTTGGGTCAAACTCATCAAAGTGGGAACTGGCAGTGGCATGCTGGAACATTGGGGTTTCTCCACACTCAAGATAATACTGCAAACATTTCCCACTGCTCTTAATGCTGGTTCAGCTCCTCTGGAGGTAGCTGTGGAGGGCATCTGACTGCTTCTGTTGTTACTGGCTTAAAATCTTAAGACCTTCTCTGAAATCCAGATTCAGAGTTTTATTGATAGAACTTGGTTAAGTGGTTGGAGCAGATAGAGCAAGAAAACCTTTTAAAAGAAGCTAGAATTAGAGTCTTAATACCTTCATTTCCTCTTGGTCTCATATCTGCTGGTACACAAAAACATGATGTGAATTGCTTCAGTTGGCATATGAACACTAGTGGTCCTGTCTTACTCTATTCGCTCAGGCAGGACAGCCATGCAGCGCTCCTGATCCCCTCTCAGCTCCTTGGGCAAGAGATCTGGTGCCAGGAGCAGCGGGATGTGCACTCCAGCACGCCTCACCTGCTGCCTCCGCAGAGGAGGGCTGACACTTGTCTGCACACTGCCCCCGTTCCTGGCCAGAGACGCAGCAATTTCCTCAGGAATGAATCATGAACAAAAAAAACAAACAACAGCTATTTAAGAAGGTTTCGTCTTCCTCCACAACTCTCTTGACCAGTATTATATTCCTGACAGTTTGTTCTTCAAGAATTTAGTCATCTAAGGTTTCAGTGACTCATGTGATGAACCTTCTGCCCATTTCCTGGAAAGAGTCTTGCGTGGTCCTCTACACCTCCTGCCATTTTCCTTGAGGGTCTCAGTTCTCACTTCATTTTCATACAGTTCAGCTTTCCTTCAATTTTGGGGTGGAGAAGGAAGGCAAAAATACCTTGCGCGCACCCAAATTTGCAGTGTAACCAGAAACCAGTGTGGTGAAAGAAACATTTGGAAAACAAAGACAGACACTGAACCAGAGAATCTCTTTCGGAAGCAGTTGCCTCTTGGGCTGAAATCTGGTTAGAAGGAGCTGCTCTATAAAGTGCTGTGTGGTCCAATATGGTCATGAATTTACCAGCGCTGTACCCTGTAAAATGAAAATGAGAAAGATTTGAGGGCTCTTTCAGATCATTGCTTGGGTAGGTGTGACTCACCCTGGGCAAATGCCACTGACGACAAGCACCCTGACACAAAATATTGAATGAACTGGGCTGGATGGGAACCAAAGTAACCATTTTACATACTTGGGCCAATCTGAAAGACACTTCTGTGCAGAAAACAACTGCTTCCTTTTCCTGATGAAAGTTCAAAAGCTGCTCACAAACAGCTTGGAGGATACTTCAGCAAACTCTGATCTAAGTGGGGTTGTTCTATGCTTACAGCACACAGATGCCTGGACATCAGGAGTTCCCAGACCATACCTCCTAACACATCCAGAAGTGCTACCACTGCATGGTTATGTTACAGTTGAAACAGGGAGTGAGGGTTTAATGTTCTTGTTAAAATATTCAGAAACATGTGAGAGTGTGAGCCCGTCAACCTCATTTCCAAAGTGTGAAACAGCTCAGCAGCAGTGCCAGTGCATATTACAGCTCTACTCCTTCTATGACTAAGTCAGCAGAGAAAGCTGACTTACACTAACTTGCAGTAGAGATAGCTAAGGAATTTGCAGATCTGACTGATGTTGACAGGACCAACATGTCCAGTGTTCTTACGGGATGATTTCAGTGCTCAGTTGTACCAGTATAACCGGCACATATACTGGTGTGTGTGTATGTGTATATATATATACACACATGTCAGTACATATTCACTGACATGCATTAGAAGCCTGTTCCCTCTAAAGGGATATGGTGCCAGGGCAAAGTTGGCCTGACATTCTTCTTTTTTTAAAAAAGTAAACTTCTWCAAGCCCTGATTCCAACAGAAATGTTTCCATGATTTATTTTAAGAAGAGAACATTCCCCTGCAGTGCTCACCGCAACCCAAACATTGCAGCACTGTGCAAGAGCATGAGAATCAGAGAGGAAACTTAAGAATCTATTTTCACCGCTTCAGAAGAGAAATAAAAAGAGTAAACAAACAAAAAAAGCAATGACAACTAAATTTTATTTTAGTGGTGGCTGTAGTGTTATCTGTAGTATGGCTAAGGAGAGTAGACTTGAAGCATGCAGGCTTTTCTAGTGATTTCTACGAGACGTGACTAAGTGTGTGATGTGGACTTGTGGGAGCCATCTGCACTGTAAGAAAGAGACTTATTTTTCTTCGGTTCATCCTTCCTGCTCCTCACACCTTGCCTTTCACATCTGAGAAACTGAACAGCAGACTAGAAGAAATTGTCTCACTGTTTTCAAAGCTAGAAAATAATCTGAAGCTTGGCCAAACTATGCAGGGAACAAATTCCTCATTGACGGGGGAGCACTTAGATGCTTGAAAATAATGGGAAGAGTCCTTCCTCTAAATATCTGGAGCCCTCTGTTCTACAGAAAGAGGCACCAGCCCTCAGTGCTACTGTTTGTTTCTTTGCTCAAATTTGCAAAAACCAGCAAGTTTTAGAAAGAAAAAAGGGGCATATGTTGAGAGAAAGAACTAATGACCAAGCACATAGTTTCCTGACATAACTACTGACTGCATGCACACACACATGCATCCAGACACGCACACACACGTGCATCCAGACATGCACACACACATGCACCCAGACATGCACACACATATGCACCCAGACGTACACACAGCACACAGCGCTTCACAGCACACAGTCTGAAAGATGTGTGTACTGAAGAGAGAGAAAAAAAGTGAGTGAAGCCTGCCCAGAAGAGACCATAAAGACTGATCTTGTGGCAGATTAGTGATTTCACCAGAAAGTTTTTGGAAGCTGTAAACAGGAAATGGTTAAGTAAAAGCAGGTGGAGCGTGCTGATTGCAGGAACAACGCAGGAAATTGCTGAGCGTCTGAATGGATGCAAAAAAACCCGTTCTTCTGCTCTGGCCTTGGCAGTCACTCTACGCCCACTCCGCCTCCTCCTGGTCCTCCCTCTCTACCTTTATCTCCCCAAGCTACAAAGTCTCAAAGTCTGCAAACACCTTTTGCTTGAGCAATCTGCTGTCCTTGAATTTTGGAACTGGTTCAGGGGAGTTGGGAGGTTCTGCTCAGAAGGCAAGAAACAAGACAGACTCACCTACTTCGAATGAGTCAGAAGCACCCAGCAGCACCCACTGCCTGCCAGGAGTTTCAGGTCTGAGAAGCCAGAACAGCATCTCTGGCTACAGCCCCAAGTGCTGAATTGCCAAGTGTATTTAGCAGAATAGTCAATCAGAGAAACATTACTCCTATGGGCCCTTCCATTCAAGAGGACTCCCTAAGTGCTAAGCCGTAGGGATCATTCTCCATCTCTGCTGAAACGCAGTCCTTTCTGGGACAGAGCACTGCAGCTGTTTAATAGCTCACAGCAACAGTACACAAGCAGATGGAAAAGAAAGTGAAATGTGCAAGATGCATTCTTTCCACTTTCCTTATAACCTTTCCTCTCTCCTCCTTGTCCACAGCCATTTGTGCCAATTCCAGACAACTCCAGATGTGTGTCTTTCCCACCAGTCTCTGCAGAGACTTGGCTCTGGAGACAGGGATCTGCTTGCCAACATGCAGCCTCCCAGTGCTTTCAGACCCAAGGGTCAAGTTCCTGCTGCCACACTCTCATCCCTGGCTGTGCTGCCAGATGTGCTGCGGGATGGAGGGCAGACGTGCTGGAAAGGAACAATTCTGCTTTCTTCTAGACAGGTATGGTGTTGATACAAAATTGTTTAACATAGACAAGACACTCTTGCCTTCAAAGTATACTAAAACGTCACATTAATGCTCTGAGGAAAATGAAGGAAGAAGTACACAGATTAGTTTGAATAATTTTGATCTTGTCTACATCTAAAGTATTGGATGGTAAAGCTCTGTTGGCAAACTCTCTTAAATATTTCTCCTCCTCTCCTAGGTAAAAAAAAATCTGTTTCTTATATTCTGAGCAAAGAAAGCACTAATGGCAAACGGGCTTCTATGGAGTTACAACTGCACAAACAGGAGGAATCTTGCAAGGAAATCCTGCTCTTTTTCGATGATGTTATTTTGGCAAAACTTACCAGGTGTTATTGGGAGTTCAAACTTATATTGCCTTTTCTGAATCTTTTAAAACAGAGAGTTACTGTGTACAAGCTAACACTTTTTAAGTTCAAACTCTTACATCTTAGTCTAGACAGGGCCTTTGGGAATAAGGTTCAAACTCACCCTGAGCAGTCTCCAATATTCTGCACTTCTGCCCAGGCCATACCTTCCTGGGAATGTCCTGAGAACAGCTGTGATCAGAGTTCAGCACTCCATACTGCTGCTCCCATGGGAGGAGAGAGGGAACACTACCAAGGAGAGGTGGTGTGACACCTTCTGAAAGTGCCACCACACTTGTTTAAGATGCCATGGGACATAAGTGCACAGARAGGATGTGTGCTATCAGCTTCAGGTGGATGGCAGGGCAACTTCAGGTAGTTAAACCTTGGCGCTGACTTTTGGGAAAAAACAGTCTGCGATTCATACAAATCTAAGAAATTGAGAGAAAATAATTGGAATGAGCTGAACAAAAATAAACAGGTGTCTCTTTCCTGCTCCTTTCACAGTTTCAGCTTCCCTGCACCCTAACCCACATTATTTTGCACTTCAGTTGTTGAGAGAAACAGCAGGAATGAGGTTCCTGGTATAATTACAGTTTGCTGAGAAAATCGCAGCCTGCAGCAGCGATTCCTTTAGTGCTAGAGGCAGATGTTGCTGAAGTTAAATCACAGTCTTCGCACTAACCAGGCCCTGAGTCTAATCTGTCATCAGCTGAGAGGCCGCTGGCTCCCACCGTGCATGTGAACCCAAGCTGCTTGGTTCGTTCCTCTCCCCTTGTCCAGAGCCAGACTGTGCCAGAAGGAGGGTATGTTTCCATTCACTCCTGGCCCTCAGTTACAGCGAGACTACAACTTCAACGTGCTGCTTATCTCTCCTCCAGGCCTAGTATCAAAGCCTTGCTGGAAAGGGCTCAAGTGGTTGTTTTCAACTTACAGTGCATAGTGACTCCAGTTCAAAAATACAATTTGAGATAAGTTGAAGGAGAGGCTTAATGAGAATGGCCTGTAGCTAATTYGTCCCTCCAAAATGTATCGTAATTTCTGCTTACTAAGAGGACAAGGCTGTACTCAGTGATGGATCACATAATCTCCATATGTTAATAACAACAAGACCCAAAAGTGCTGATGAGCACAGAAGTAGGAGGAAGAGAGCAAAGCAGAACAGGGTATATTGAAAAAAGTCAGGAAAAAGCATACATGCAAGAGGAGATTGAACAAATCTCTCCTACGTGTTACACACAGATGCCATTGCCACTAATGTTTTGTATCTGACATTCAAAGAGCATCAGGCCACAAAGAGCATCAGATCACATCTTTGAATTTCTCTGTCCTGGTGAAAGAATCTTGAAAACCAACAGACCTCACCAGTTTAGAAGTGCCCCTGTGCAGGCAAAAGTCACCATGGTACTGGATTAACATCTTTAGATTGGATTCTGGTCACAGAAGGAAACTGTCTGAAGTAGTCTCTTTCAAAGGCACGTTACTGCAGCATGAGTGAACCAGTGAGAACTGGGAAAGTCCTTAAGTCGGTACTTACCTTACAGCATCTGTACAGTTAACAAGTGCTCTGAAGTAGCAGGGGAAAYGCTAGGTTGGGGAGGCATAGACTAAAGAGTGGTGTTTTGCATAAGTAGCTCTTAAGCAAGGCATAAGGGAACTGAGTAGGTCATAATTTCTGGTCAGAAGCAAAAGCATATTAAATGAGCTGACTTTCTGAAGCAGCCTGTGGCCAAAATTTCTTCATGTTCCTCTCTTTCTGAATCTGACCATGGTAGCTGGGCACACACTATAATACTCACCACATCTCTGCAGTAAAGGTGTGCAGGGCAGCATCTCAGCCACTGACAGATCGAGGGAAACAGAAAGCATAGCACAGTGTGTCAGAGAGTGGGAAGGAGTGACTAATACAGGAAAAAAAACAAAGCAAAGATGAACATAGAGCATAAGAGAAGTGGCAGACTGTTGGCTGTAAATCAGTTTTCTTGCACTCAGAAGGGTGGGTATTACGGTGAGAGAAGCTGTACTTGACAATAATGGAAGTCCAAGGAAGTTTGATTAAGATTAAATGGCAGTCACAGGCGAACACAGAAAAAAGGCTTTAAGGCCAAAATCAAAGACAGGAAGTGACTAAGTAGGTCAGAAGCTGTGGGTAGTGAGCTGCATAGATTAAATGGTACTTGGAGCAAATGAGTTAGCTCTGCTAATGACAAGTGATAACACTTACAATGTCACCAAGCTTAACAAATCTGACTCTGAAATCACCTTCAAGGCCTTGATAACAAATCAGAGATTGCTGAGTCCTAACTGTATCTACATCAGAGCAGATACTGTATGTGTTTTAACAAGAGATTGGTTTTACAGTCACTTTTTGACCCTGCCAAGCTTCCTGTAAATAGAGTGCTGTTTTGTCTGAACAAGATTTCTTCTTATGGAGCTGGGAAAAGTGAACTGACTAATAGAAGCTGTGAGACTGTGAAGGGCTGCTACTGTGGGTTGAAAAGACAGATGCGATGGAGAAACTTCTTTCCACTCCTCAATTCAATAAGTCTTTGATTCAAGAGCTTTGTTCACATCCAGGGCAGCCGGAAGAGAACAGTCACCTTGTATTTTTGTACCTGATGAGAAAACTCCAGATTGTATATGTGCACTGGGACAGTTCAATATGTGTCTATTCCAACTTCAAAGAGGCTTTCAGTGCTCTTTGAGATGTAGGGTGTGAGGAAGGGTGAGAACTGCTAAAGCTAGCCCCATCCTCATTAAATCTTTGCCCTCTCCAGAGCAAGCATGCAAGTGGAGAGAATAGATGATATGCATGAGCAACTGAGCATCTGTGATCTCATGACCTTTGACTGTTGTATTATGGGAAATGTATTCTCTGGTTGCTATGCTTTTCTAATTCATTTGTATTTTCCTTCAGTGACTCCCTTGTATTTTCTTTGGCGCTCCTGTGTAGTGTTTCAAGGAACCACAGATATCTCCAAGTTAAGCATGCATACAATGGCTTTAATTAAATGTTTGTGAGTATCCCACAGTAAGGCAAGGCAAAGGGAAAGCAAACAGTTTTGTACTCACTTGTACCTATCCCTTCTGAGCCCTGGCTTGGGTGGAGGCATCTGCATCATTGCCATTTAAGCCTATTTCTAAGCTATTGTGAAATGAAGGGCATCATGTCCTGCTGCTCTGCATGTAAGCACTTCAGGCATTTCACTCTCATTAAAGAGTTACAGATCACCTGTAAAAGGTACAATGCTAAGATCTTGTAGACTAGACTAGAAGAAATTAAAAATAAACTAGGGGAGGCATTTCTGTACTTCGCTTACAAAAACTGAAGGCTAAGATTAAAAATATCCTTAACCCTTTCTTAAAATACACTAAGATACTATAGGAAAAGCAGCATAAAAGCAAAGGTTTTGGTCTTCTTCAATATTCTGAAATTAATCGCTTCTGTTCTCTGTGCCATTGGCACAGTCTCATTCTTGGTGCCACCCTCTGGAATGAATTAGCTATTTTTTAATTTTTTTTTTTTCCCTGATGGGAATCTTTGCTTCTTTTACAAGCAGTTAACTACACTTTTTATGTATAGAAGAAAGCTGCAAAGAAATTTGTTTCCATTTCAAGCATTTAAAATAAATATGCATGAGGGAAATGAAATTTAGAAAGGGGACTTTGATCATGCAAAGATGGAGGAATAAGAGATAGGATGCAAAAGTTCTTGGTTAGTTCTTCGAGTCAAATGCAACACAATTTTACAGCACACAAAGTAGTGAGTTTGTTTAGAGGAAGAATCTTTCTCTTGTATAACATGGAATAGGTAGCAGTATCTGCAAGGGTAACTAAGAGGTCTAACACTAATGATTATTGCTAATACTTAGTACTAGTATGAAGTACTTGAGTTTTTCAATGACTGACATCACTATTATTTCAGAGTTGATACGAACTAATTTAAAAACACTTTGGCATAACTGTAGATTATTTTATTGCAAATCCATTCATTATTTCTTAGTGACTCCTAGAGACAACATATATCAGAAAATACAAGAATAATTGTAAGAATAGAAAGAAAGAGTAAAGGCCAGTTTGATGGAGAATAAAGAACACATGTTTCTAACACCGACCTTGGCTATTTCCTCACACTGAGACCAGAGACATTGCCAGTTTTTGCAGTCTGACATGCTGGATTTGGGCAGAAGTTGAGTAGAGCAGGGGCTGGCTTAGGGTTGCTAGAGCTTGAGCTGCAGTGATGTTTTAGGAGGGAACAGAAAGCATGGGTTGTTTACCTCACGTAGCAAGGCACAAACAACAACAGGGTCATCTGAGAAGATTGAGAACTGCTGACATTAGAAACAGGAACTGGCATCTGCAAAGAAGAGTAGGAGTGRGATGAAAAGCAGTCTTACAAAGCAAAGGAGGAAATGAGAAGGCCAGGGAAGATCTAAATTGGGAGCAGCTAACAAATGCTGACAAAGACTTCTTTCCTCAAGGGCCTGATCCTGAGCACATTCAAGCCAACTTAAAATATTCCTACCGGGATTTCTGAGATACTTTTAGTGAAGATTTCTACTCTTCGCCCCTCTTTTAAGCTTTAGTCTGTTTCCACTGCATCTTCAGAAAATGCTTCTGAAGAATATACCTCGTTTTGATGATGGCTGAGAGTAAAGAAGGTTTATTCTGAGAGTTGTGTGAAGAAAGATCTACACTTCACCCTCCCTTCATCTCTGCCATGTCTGCCTGATGCTTGTATTTCAGCCTGTCAGTTTGGATGGCCCAGTGACTCTAGCAAAGATGCAGGGCAGTGGTACACAGAATGCACACAGTCTGGCCTTTTTTGGGTTTCCTACTCTGATAATGGAGGGGTTTGATTTTTGTTGTTTGGTTTTCTGAATTATTTACTCAAGCTGCCCTGAGCCCTCTACTCCATATAAAACAAGACCTGGCAGATGCTCAGATTTATAAGCTCCACAGCTCTATCAGCTTAATTTTTATTCGTTGCCTTAGACTTAAATTTTTTGCTTAGTACTGTTTATATCTCACCTGTCAGTCTCCTAAATGAAATGACTGTCAGAATGACTATCTTCACTGTTGCTTCTCTGTTCCCTACTATATTGCAGCTGTGAAACTCTTGCATCACAACCCAAGTTACTCTTGTTTTCCATCCTATCAGGTAGTCCATGGACTATTTCTGTCCTTCTCCTCTAGTAGTGACAGCTGATTTACATCACCAAAGCTAAGGCCAGGAAAACTGATGCCTGATTTTCTCCCAGGGCTGAGTTTTTATGGATGGTAATTAGTTACTGTTTTCACCACACAGGTCCCAAAAATACCCAGCCTGTCTCTGACACTAATTAAGGCCCATAGGGATGTTGATGCAGTAATCTTAGGCCTTGGGCAACCATAAGTTCATTTAGTCTTTTCTGGTTCTTCACGTTCTGTTTCCCTTTAGAAAGTCATAACTACATTTATTCTCCAAATACATGAAGAACTTGAAGATCAAAGTTCAGAGCAATCCCTCTACTCTGTGACCTAAACAGTGCAGTTTACTGACAAATGTTCTCTCAAATTTTCTGCTTTTGTGGGACAAGGATTGGTGATTTCTTTACTAGTTCTTTTTATTAGCTTGTTCCAAAAGTAGTTTTGTTCCCCCCCAACATAAAAAAAAATTCCTATCCCTGACATAAAAGCAATTGCAAATGATGTAGCAGAGCTATCTGTGCACTGGGAATGCAGTGCTCACGCTGCCTGTCACCCCATCAAGACCCCAAATAGACTGGGAAACAAGAAGACAGGTTGAAAAATGAGTATCAATACTCTGCATGGAGCTGGTAAGACAGCAAAGTCACAATGGTGGAAAGGAGAATGTCAAAAGTTAATCCTAAGTGTAATACCTCAGAAGGCAGATGCATGTTGTGAGAGGTGTTGTTCAGCTAATATTTAATTTATGTTTTGTTTTCCCTCTGTGAACTCTAAGGTAGACCTTAGCCAGTGAATGCTGAATTCTCTGTAGATGCCTTGTACTACCTGTTGTTGTCTTTCCAAGTTTCTTATTCAAGAGCACATTTTTTTCCTTGTTTTTAAATGCTTGCTGGAGTCTTAAGATGTTTTAAACCTAAAAATAAAACACCTGCATTTTATTAAGACTTGAGACTTAAGTTCCACCTCCCTCAATTTTACTGAAGTATTGCCATTAGTCAGGTTAACCCTTTCATAGTCAGTTTTGCTGTCAAAGTGAACTTACATGGCTGCTACATATAGCCAAATTCCGGAGTCCTATACTGTATTTGGAGGAAAAGAAAACCAGCTGTGAGACAGACCCAGAGAGCTGCGTCCAGTGCTGACTGGCAAATGGTGCAGAACCCCAAAACCACAGCTGCAGAGGCTACACCCTATGCAGAAGCACAACAGCAGAAGAACAACAGCCCTGGAATAACATGTCTGCTGGTAAAATGCTCTTACCAGCCACTTTTGTTTCAAGAGATTTTTGACTTGCATCACAGAAACTTCATTCAATTAAATGGGAAAACATA
Organism: Amblyornis subalaris; assembly: GCA_018881555.1. Classification (NCBI taxonomy): domain Eukaryota; kingdom Metazoa; phylum Chordata; class Aves; order Passeriformes; family Ptilonorhynchidae; genus Amblyornis; species Amblyornis subalaris. The sequence goes on along the minus strand of JACAXG010000142.1, from coordinate 724,631 downwards.
TTATTTTCCCTGTTCATTCCCTCTTCTCATTCCATTGTCTTAAATGAGAAACAGAGCAGCACTATACAGTGATTTTTGTGCCTGGATGTCCAAGAATGTTATTATTCCTATATTAAATTAGAAAAATGGTAGCATGTGAAGTAATTGCCCAAATTCATGAAGCAGTTTAGTAGAAGGGCTGATAAATTCAATTGTCAATGTACTAAGCAACTGTCTTGTTACCCAATTAATTTAACTTTCTGATAAGCAATTATTTGCTAAGTCCACACACATCACAGAAGCACTGTGCTGCAAAGAGCAACAACTGCTGGCTATTTTACCAAATATGATCAGTTCACTGCAACCAGACAGGGACTGAAGATCTGTACACCATGAGTTCTGATTCCATTTCATTTGCTATCTATGTGTTTATGGGCATGTAACTTTAGTTCTTTATGACTCRGCTTCCCATCTATGCAAGAGAGACAGCAATTCTTCACAGCCAGCAGGTGAATCAAGAGGTCATAGACTTCTGAGATGATTCTGAGTCAGTAATTCATCTTAGGACTTTATTGTACACCTATACAGGGATAATTGTACTAATATGCATCAGACCTGCATGTAGAAAACAGGTCCATCACAGGTTCAGAGGTATGGAGATACTCAAATACCATGGGTACAGAGCCATACAAATTCCTAGGATAACCAGGTAGGTAAATAGAAAAATATTAGTTGCTACCCTGTATAATTACCAGTATAATTCATTCAAAAGGTGGTTATTATTTGCACAGTCTGATGTATTAGACACTGTTGTGATTTATACTAATACATCCCTACAACACTGGTATAGGAAATATTATCACATACCCTGACACTTACAAAAGGAAATGTACAAAGTTTATGCTGATCTTGTAAACAAATAATTTCCATTCATTCATACATACCAGTATATGATTTCAAATCTGTGTAGGTACAAGTAATCATTGGAAATGGCCTTTATCATCATGGCAGAGATAGTTTTAGGACATAAACCTATTGCTATTGAATAGAATGTCATATGATGTTGGGATCCAGTAGACTGGCACATGTAGCAGTGAAAGTCATCTGGTGTGAGAGTGGCAGACAGCCCCTATGCCCTCGTGCTAGCTCTGACCACAAACCAGAGAGTGTACACTTGTGTGCCCATTGAGGAGCACACCTTGCCTTGCCTGCTACTTGGAAAGACAGAGGCTGAGCATAATTTCTAAAGGTAATCTAGACTGGAATTTTTCGTATTTGAGTCATGACTCAGAAGATTCTTACTTTTCCATTCAGTGTAAATATGCATAAACAATCATTCTGAATTGCTTTTAAAAGTATAGGTAAACAACCTTTCAAAGTCTCTCTTAAACCAAATTGGTATAAATCTCACATTTGTTTGAGTTTACACCCTTTAACTAGCATTAGGAAGCCGTGATTTATATTGCTGTGTAAATCACATCTGCTCATAAGCTGTGGTTTGAAAACACTGCACATCTGTGGTATCAAATGTGTGCAAATTAGAGAATTATATGACATTACCAGTCACTTACATGTAAATGTAAGCAATATAAGCTTCATTTTTTGTGTAGTATTTGAAGTCATGTTATTATGTTGCATAAACTACAATCATCTRCTCTCTACTTAGACAGAAATCCAAACAGAGATTTGCAATCCCTTTGCAATCATTTTCACAGAGCCATATACTCAGGTACCCTGCCAGGAATGTAAGTTACAAACTGTTATGTGCCCTGAAGCATGCTTATGGCCCTTCTTTATAGGTGGCCTGGTCACCATACTCATTACTTTTGAGTAAATGAAGGGCAGGGTTTCATATTTTGGAACTGTGCTTGTTGATAAAAGAGGTATTTTCTTTGCAGCAATCTGGGAAAACGGAGGTTTTTTGGTTTTACTTTGTCATGTATTTGTGACTTCTTTTTGCAGTTAGTACCAGATCGACCAGAGCCAGCACTTTCTAATCCAGGATCTAGAAGCAGGGGTGGGGAGCTGGCATAATCAATTAGTCACTATCTTTCAACACTATGAAGGGGGTTGTCCTCTATGTTGTATTTTTCTTCCTTCGAGTGTCTCAAAAGAGAGTCAGCAAGATTTTCCTCCTCCTATTTCATAGAATTGCTCCTATTTTCACCTCTTTTTACATAAACACCTTTAAAATCCAGTAATAGGAGTGTTCTGCTTTAAATTATATTTCTTTTCGGTCTTGACTGTATTTTCCTTTAGACAAATACTTCTACAAAACTTTCATCAGAGGACCTAACACTACTTATAAGCACCATTAATGAAGCCTGACAAAACAATTATGCAAAAGCTATTATTGTCTTTACTTTTCATAATAAATTATAGACAAATGAATACATGACTCAGTCAAGGTCATACAGTGAATCAATGATAGCAGCTGGAAATGTAGCCCAGGAACTTTGAGACCCACACTCCTGCTGAAATTATATGCCCTGAAAACACCAGGACTGTCTTGGACCCACTGTGCCCTACCAACACTCCTCTCATATGACTGAAGTGTTTTTAGGCTATGAAAATTAAAGGAAAGGAAAAACAATGTAAATCAGTGTCTTTGTTTTCCCCTTTGAAATGAAAATACTTTTTTTTCTTGTTTTAATTTTTTCTTGCAGTAGATATTGGCAGGCTGAAAGTTGAAATAAAATAGGAAAAAATAACAAGCATATTTTGAGTGATTACTCAACTGGGGTCCTTTGTGACAGGAAATGCAGCTGCGTGACTAATGGGCCTGACTTTCTCTTGGCTTCCTTCCCCCTTCAAAGATCTTGTTTATTGCCCCAGCCAATTTTTTTTTTTTTTAAATTGCTAGAAGCTAGAATTTTCCAGGAAAAAAAAAATCTTTGCAAGAGGCAAAGGCAGTAAATCTTACAAAGATCAAGGGCTGCAGAGCTCTCCCTCATCTACTCCTTTTAGCCCTCCAGGCTCTTGAGTCACGTCATATCTTCCCCTGCTCTGCTCTGAACATGTGTCTAGCAGATCTTTCTGCTTTGGAGAGGGGAGGGAGTAYGCGAATCACATTTACAGCATTTAACCCTGGAATTCATAAAGGAAGGACTAATTCCATTAAAGAAACCAGGGGCCTCCTTAGCCTTTTGCATTTTGTCTTTTTTATTATTTTTCCTCACTCTCTCCTTAACAGCAGTTGTATGCCCATACTCCATAATGACATGGCTGTTAAGTGTGAGCTATTGAGATTTGACACAGTATAGTCCCATTAGTAAGGGGCCATGGAGTTTTAAAAGTTGTTTGCATTTAGCCCATTTTGTAAGTCTGCTTTGTTGAGCTTCCTAGGTGACAGCAGATAGGCCAGGACCTGAACCTCCCCTGAACCGGAAGGGAAGAGGAACTGTGCATCTGAGCTTCATGGCAGGCCCTTAACCCTGTAATTCAGTGCAAAGTAACCCCGAGTTCCCTCTCAGTACTGGACGATGTTGGGCATATGGTTGGATAGAGCACCTATGGGAGCAGGATCCTATCATCCTTTGGAGATGCATACCTTGAAGGACAGTGGTACTGAGCCCTGGGGGAGGGGCACAGTGGGCTAACTGAGGTCTCTGAGCTGTGAAGTGCTCCCACAGTCTTGATAAAGCAAACATGGCATTTACCGGCCTGAGGGTGGGCACAGATGCAGGAGCCTGTGTGCTGCCAGCATCAGTGCCAGCACCAGCACTGCCACAGAGGGAACAGGTAAAACTTCAGACTAATAGTGGTGGGCTTATTCCTGCAAGGAGGTTAAAACTCCGCCAGACAGGTAAATAAATAGCCTCAAAACACATGATCTATGAGAAGTGGGAGTCATTCTTTACCCTTCTCTAAAGGCCCTTTTCTTTGGAAAGCTGTGGTATCAAGTCATTGAAGGAGAGTTTGAGGGCTGCTCAGTAATCTACATGGGTTCCTGTGCCTGTAGGAGAGGCTAAAAAAGGAGGTGAATATATTCATTACCATAAACTGCACAGAGGAACCATCAGAATGGATATGCTAAAAAAAGAGATGGAACCTTTGCTTATGAACAGACCTAAAAGAATTGAATACATGTGTACAGAGGGATCATTTTCCACTACCTACAAGAGGAAAAATCTCTGGAGAAGTGGCTGATGCCAAATATTTTCTTATGCTCCATGTGTCAGCAGGGTCTGGCAGAATCCCTTAAAAAACAGAGCATGCATTTTGTGCAAATTGAGAATCACAATTCTAATGATTTGGATTGCTTCACCAACCTAGAGACATTTCTCCAAAAATATAGCAGATGTTTGATGATGTACCAAGTTTTCAGCATTTACACACATCAGATGATGTTAAGATCAGCAGAAGAAAATAACAGAATAACACAGTAAAAGGCTTCAGATCTGTCCTGAAAAAATCCTAAGCGGGGTGAACAGTAAAAATGTTAATTTCTCACAACAGCTCTAAAATCCTGGACAAGCTATACAGCAAGGTTACAGAGGAGCTAGACTGGTGCAGAAGCAGTGGTCACAAGGATTCATTGGAATGGGAGATGTGTGTGTAACCTGGCTGCATGACCCGACAACACAAGGGCACTGCACTGCACAAATACTGGCTGTAGGCTTTGTAAACTTGTAACTTTACAAAGTTTAACAATTCCAGACACTGAAGGATAAAGGGGATGCAGCCCTGAGGTATCTTAAAACTACACGAGACAGAGCTGTCCCCAGAAAAGAACTAGCCTAACCCTCTTGCAGCTATATGGTCAAAACTGGAGATCGCTAATTTCTGAACAATGAATGCAAACAAAAGCTGAGTGTCAGTGCATTCTGATAGAAATGAAGGATTTGGCACTTGTCCGTGACAAAAAAGTTTCCTGTCCTTTTTCTCTTTTTTTATGAGAAGACTGTTTTAGAAAACTGACCATAACCCGGTTACTGCAATTACCAAAATGGCCTGGCAAAGCCCCCTCTCCTCATGAATACACGGATTTATTTGTTTCAGTTATAAATTCATGATTTGCAGATTGGGAGGGATTTGGTGGGTTCAAACCAAATCCCTTGAGCATTTGATGAAAAAGCAATAATGTAAAGTCCAGAGCTAGGTTTTGTATGTGATGATTTGCTTAAAAATTTTTGCTTGTGATGGAGATAAGACTCAGTGGAAAGTATACGAGCCTGTCACTGAGAATATTCTCAGCCTTGTTGCTGACTTTGGGTGAAGTATGACTAGTGTATCCCAGCTAGGAAAAATTATATACCCTCTCTTGATTCTTATTTGTACTTCCCTGAGGCAATCTTACTCTAAGGTAGTACAACTAAACAGGCGGCAGGGTATATCAAGCTTATCATTGCTCCACATCCTGTACCTTTAAGGTAGACAAGATCTGACAATATAGCAGCAGTAAGTGTGAGATGTCTTCAGTAAAATAAGATTTACCTTTACCAGTCTAGTTCTATTATTCCTAGTCTATGAGATGGTAGGAAGTAGTGCCAAAACAAATTGGTTACTACTCAAAAAAAAGTGTGGAATTAGGCTGTGATCTGATTTTAGGTCTATTATATCAAGGTATCAAGGAGCAACATATGAAGTCAGCCAACCACTGACATTTTGCTTGACAAAAAAAAAAAACCCAAACAAAACCCCAAACTATTTTCCTTCTTGCAGTCTTTCAATCCCCTGACATCTTCAAGGGTGTCATCGAAATCGTGGGGACCTTGAAGAAGTGCAAAGAAACAGCCAAGGCACAAAAAACTTAGAATAAGATAACCTGCCTCCCTGACAACTGTAGCTGTGATATCCCAGTTCTAGAGATATACGAAACACTGGCCAATCCTCAGGATTTGCTGAGCACAGATTATGTGATGCTGGTTGTAAATATTTGCAATTGCATATCAGCAGAACTTGTCTGAATTTTCTCTGTGAAAACTAACAACACTAACAACTAACACTAACAACTGCTCTTTCCAGTCTGAGAATCTGACCGAGGTGCTACAAAGTTCTCATTTTATTATGAACAGCTGGATGAAACCAGATGCATAATAAAGCAAATCCTTCATAGCCAGCCTAAGCACTGGATGTGCAATAAAGACAACTGCATTTCAGCCCAGAGGTGGCTGCATTTGAGCCCAGGGAAGTAATCAATTTATAAACGAACTTCTCAAGCACTTTGAGATGAAAACGCTACACAGAATCTGTTTGATTCACTCTACTTATGTGACAAACTCTTATTTCATGTTATTGTTTTTCTGGTTTTGCTACGCCAGTCACACTGCAATTCCAAATGTCATCACTCTGTGCCGGAACAGCAGTCTGACACGCTCAAAAAAGCCAGCAGAATACAAAAACTTGTGATGGAAATTGTTCCCACGTGTGCAGCCTGCTCATGCTCAGAAAGTGTTCATGTTCCACTTCTCTCTGTCTAGTTAACAAGTGGCGTGAGTACGGGTTTGAATTCKGTGTGTACTTTCCCCATTCGTAGCCTGTCCTAGGCTGTTGCATGACAGTTGCCTTGCATTCAGGCTTCCAGCTGCCTTCATCTTCTGCTCTGATGCTCTCCCGACTCTGCAAAATCTCAGTCAGCAGAAACAACCAAAGTATATATCAACAATTTCAAATTCTGGGATAATTTGGAGATATTCTTCCCCCTTTTGTTGAATCCTCCAAAAACAACAAAAAGGAGTGTGTTACCTAGGAGATCAAAAGGACTAGACTGGCCTGGGCAGTATTACTGAACCTAGATGTCAGATGAGGTCTAAATTAGGCATGTCCTGACCGTGTGATGTAGCTTGACCCAAAATGTAACTGTTGTTACACATGGGCCACATGGCCTCCTGTGCCTTTGTTTCCTCACCTGTACCATGCAAGCAGAAGCACTCAGCCATGCAGCAAGGAGTATTCAGAGTCTGCTGGCATTTCTGAAGACTTTGGAGATTCTTGGATAAGCAGCGCAGTATGAACAAAAACTAGGTGATATTGTATCTTTCTCTTGGTGACACCCTTCTGCTGTTGGTATTGTGCTCTCACATTCGCGAGTTAAGCTTGCTTGAGGGGTTTGATTTCACTTGGGCTTAAAATCTTTGTTTCATTCCTCAGAGAGGATGCTGAAATACACGTTAAAGTACAGCAAATCTTGCATGTCCAGAAACTTCACTCTCAAGGCCCCTGCTAATGACTTCCATCTGACCTTCCCCACCTTTTCTAATATACTCAGCCAAGGATGGTGAGATCAATTTAATATATGCATGTTTTGTACACCCTGCAACCCTGTGCATTTTGAAGGTCAGACAGAGCATTCTCTGCCACACGAAATTATTTTGTGTAGATGAGAAGCTTTGTTTTGTAGGAAAAAACCTCTAATCAAATGCCCATGTGATTGCAGATTTACAAGAAAAAGCAGAACTTCTGAGCTCTTGATAGTGAAGTATAGTCCCAAGCCTGGATACATGTTTTGCTTCAGGAACTGAGCTCTATGTCTACATGCCTTCAAGAGGCTACATCATCTTTGTTTCCCCATTTGTAAAACTGTAATACTCTCCCATAATAGAGGGGTTTAGAAATGTTCATTTCTAGAAATTTTAACAAATGTTAAATACGGGTTGTTTTTATCCTGTTCCATTACAAAGAAGCCCTGAAATTCTTCCATCCTCTACTGTTAAAAAGATCCTCTTCTCTTGCAGCCTTTATATTATTTAATTGAATAGTACAGAGTAGTTGCACAAGCTAACCTCTTTTATATAACTCCTTTTCATTGTTACAGAGTGAAGGAAGATGGGGATTTAGACAGCAAGTAACTATTTTGTGAGTAAAAGGGAGGGAAATGCTGGCAAAAGGTTTCCATAAATAACTTTCCCCTCTGTGCTTTTGGAGTGGCTTAGTCTGTGATAGCTCCTCTTCGACAGTGTGTGTGTCTAGGACAGAACAACTCACAATCAAAAAGTATCAGTAGGCGTGAAAAGCCGACCCACACAAGTGTCAGGTCCTTGAGCACAATCCCTGTAGCTCTTGAATTTCCCGATTTGCAGCAATGATTCAACTTGGTGATGGCATTGTGAATGGATCAGTAGAAGAATGACAATAATATCAATATCTATAATAGCAGCTTATTGGTGATGCCATTAATGAGCATTTGCTTTAAGGTGGTGTATTTCAGGTTTAGTCAGTGGTTTTCCATATGGATCTCTGTGCTAGAGCACCTCCTGCACAGGGCAGAGAACTTGAGGCTGGAGGATGGGGATGTTCCTTGAGGAATGGGGACTCACAATGAGGGCAATGTACATCAGGCAGTGGTCTGTGCCCAGGAGCTGAGGGCAGCTAGGGAGCCCCACTGGCTGCTGTAGCAAGAACTGGGGTCTGAGCTTGACTGGAGGCATGGGCTTGTCACGCCAGCTTCATCTGTCCTGTCGAAAGTCATGCTTGGCCCACACATGACAGCTACTCGGAGAGAGAGCAGCTCCCTTCAACACACACGCTCACACATAGCTAATGGAACTGGAATTATTGCAGCAGTTTGGAAAAGGGAAAATATATCATGCCAGGCTGGATAAAACATTAGGACACTGTCAGCTTGCTGTGGGCAGAACTCCTGCCAGATGAAGCAATTGCACCTGGAAATCCATGAGGCAGAAGACTGGTGCTGGAGCATTTGTGTTGCCATCAGCAAGGCAGCAGCTCACTCACACGTACTCAGACTCCCAGGAGGCCAGGGCTCAGGGCTCCTCAAGGAGGTCAGTTTTTTATATAGTAAAGCAAACAGTTTAGCTAATCAAGGATTTTTTTTCTTTTCTTTTCTGAGGCTCTTGGCATCCAGCCCTGTTACTTGCAACCTTTAATTTGTACCGTGGCTTCCTTTTCTCTGCTGCCTTCTCCCTCAGTCCAATTTTCCCACACACTTATTTCCTAACTCTGCCTCTACAGAGGTCTTCATTTAGTTCAGACCCAAATTTATCTCAATCCTACATAAAGCTGATGTTACCTCATCATTTATTCCTGTAAATGACTGTCATCAGAAGTTCATAAACCTGAAAAGTTTATGAAAAAAACCAAAGCCATTTTCTGTGTTGTTACTTATAAAGTAACTTTGTTCATACGCCTTTATAGAAATGGATTCTGGATCAATGAAGACCTTCTTTTTGGTTATACAGCTGCCTGAGTCTTAAAATTGGGGTTTTTAAAGGATCTGTATACGTCCATGGTAGGAGTGGGCTGAAATTTACACACCTTACTCACAAACTGGCCATGAAAAAGCCTCTTATCATAGAGTTTCCACTATAAGGCAGGAGATTCTGATGAAACAAAGTCACATTTTGGCAAATTCTCCCTCCCACTTCCATAATCCTATGAAAAGAATGAAAGAGATAAAGGCGTTTTTTCTGTTTAGCACACCAACACAGTCCATAACACCTTTTGTCATTTGTGTAGAGAAACTGATGAAGGTGACATGTGAATAAACATCATAACTAAAACCATAGCAAAATCCCACTAAAAATATCCAGCTATCTAGTGCTCAATTGTCAACATGGCAGAGGCTGGCTTGTTCAACAGCTGATGAAGGACATAGGAACATGAGTAAGAAGTCACCCACCTGATCACTACATTCTGCCTCACGAAATCCCCTTTAAATGGTCTTTTCTGAAAAGCTGCACAGAACCCAAAGTGTTCCTTCAGTTCACACGCTAGGAGCTGCAAAACAGCGCATTTGTTGTCACAAATGCACAGCTTCCAGCACACATGTAGATCCACCTCATCTCACATAATTTAAGATAAATACTTCTCCTCCTTCCTTGTGGTCATTTTCAAACCCATTTCTACAGAACTTCTCTGCCTCTGAATGGAGCCCAAGCTGGCAGGACAATACTTTCCAAGCTGCAACGCAAGCTGTGAACAGCTAACAAAGCCTGATGCACGTTCCCCATATTTTCACTGTAACTGTTCCTCACAGCTACTTCCATGAAGCACAGACGGGTTTTTAATGAATTGCAGTGAGGAAGGGGCTAAAAGCACTGTGAGACACTGAGCTAGCAGGCAGTGGATGCGCTGTGTGTCCATCTTCTGCAAGGCAGCGGATCACAGCCCAGGGCCAGCAGACAGGACACAACAGGCTGCTACTCACTGGCGGCCCTCACAAAGAAGTCCCTTCCACTGAGCAGAGCCACAAGTCAGAAGGCAGATGCTGCCAAGTTGTGTGCTGTGCACACTCCGTAAAGCAGTTGGTCCAATGCTTCTCATTAATTTCAGAATCCACTACTGAAGAAAACACAGCTCTTTATAAGGTGGGATATGTTTTAAAAGAACAGTTGGTGCAGATTCAACTTGTATAAAGCTGCACAGCTCTATTAAATACCAAGGGGTGTTGCTGATTTATACCAGCTGAGAAGTTGGCCAATATCCTTTTGAAGCCATCAACTCTCCCATTGGTAACTGCCAGTAAAAATCCTGGGAAATACAAGAAGAAATGAAAAACGGAGCACATTTAAGCTTCAAAAAAGCTTCGATGCAAAACAAATGTCTGCTAACTGCACAAAAGCTGAAATAATACAGTTGTTATTGGAACTGTGCTACAATAAAACAAGCTGGATGAGTCAGCCATCAGTGCATCTAATCTCCACTGGCTGCCTTTCCGGTCCCCAAGCTCCCCATCTATTTTTATCTCTGCTTTTTTCAATACGATTTTTGGTTTACAAGAAATAAATTTACAGCTCTTGGGACCCCTGTGTGCACTCTTGTCGGCAGGCCACTCAGCATTTAGGATTTTACCCAGATCATTTCACTTTTAAGACCACAGAACATGGAGGCTACGATTCAGATTCGAGGGACACCATGGCCCAGAGAGCACAGCAGAGGCATGGGGCATCGCAAAGTTTTCTGCACTGAAGGAAGTAGGCACCACGCAGGGCTGTCTGACAAGCTTTGGGATCGACTTGCTTCCAGACTTGAAAAAACGCACAGGTTTGGGCAGTGCTTTATATAAGCTCCATGACGCAGTGTAGGGCACATACAGAGCATGTGATGTGCTCAATGGTCATGCAATAGCTAAGGGAAGAGCTAGCACTAAAATGGCACTGGCGGTCAGTGTTTGATGCTGTGCCTACACAAAAAAAAGTCATTCCCTTTTTTTCCATGGGTGAGTGAAATTTTTAGTGAAGCCATTTGCACGTGGTCTACCTTGGGATCCTATACATTACCCATTACAGAGTGTAATATCCGGAAGCTCAGCAAAAGATAACCCTGATTTCAGAATCACTGGGCAGGTGACGGGATCTGTGTTCACGAAGTGAGAGTTTACTGGTTTTTGTTGGCTGGGTGTGATACTCCTTTCTTGAGAAAAGTGTGGGTGAAATTTTGGAATGACAATACTCCTGCTTCATTTTTCTCTGGTAACCAAATTATGATCCTAGAAACACAGCCATTATTTTTCTGATTTTTCTCTGTTCTCTTTAATGGTTTCACTACGAAGACATACAGCTAGTCACCTTGAGCTCATACATGCTGGGAAACATCTGCTAATTGAGTATTAAGATAGCCGGAGTGTTATAATGGATAGAAACTACTGGGATATGATGCTAGCCCACAGCCTTCACTTTCATTCCAAGAGTACGTGCTTCAGGGAGCAAGGGAAAAGAGTATATGAATTTAATTTCAGACATTCACATTTTAGGTGCCCCCGAGGGATGTACCCATTTCCTATATAAGGTTTGGTCTGTTTGCAATTAAGCTCTCTTCTATGCATATTTCCGGAAAGATTAAAAATAGCAAAATCAGCTTATTCTTGGACTTCTGGAGATAAACAAAGCCATTGCTTCCAGGACTTTTAAAGCACTGATCAGACTCATAGATCTTGAAGGCAGAATTTGTCTGAATTTTTTATGTTGGATAAACTAGCATTTCTAAAGATAAGAGAAAAGGTAGGAGCGCATTTCTAGACCTGGAGACCTTTTAAAGCAACTTAACTTTCGCAGCCTTCATTTTTAAACAAAGCTAAATGTTGATAAAAAGTTGAGCTGAATACTCTATACAGAAAGCTCAAGACCATTTCAAACCTTGCCCACCATTCTCACAACCAATGGATCAATTCCAGAGCTGAGAGATTTGCTGAGCTCCAATTACAGTTCTCCTCTTATTCTTTTTCTGTTGGGATTACCATCATCAATCCATTTAATCCAAAATGTAAAGCTGTTTTTTGTGATGCAGTCATCCACTCTCAAGGACCTCTATAGAAACAACTCATTTATAATGGTGCCTAAATTGCTATCAGATGGGATTGATTCCCATACATCCCTAACAGCCTGAGGTTGGACACATGATAGTGATCTGCAACTGATAATTTCTTCCCTGCTGTTTAGGTCTCTCATCTGCAGAAATTACCTGGAACAGGGGCCATTTTCCAAAGAAGTGCCTGAACACCATGTTTTGAATTTAAGTCTTCCAACAGTGCTTTTGTGTTTTCATTTATCTTTTGCAGACTGCTTAGAAGTCAGTGGACTCTAATGGATCCAGGGTCAAATCACTGATACAGTGGTTTAAATGTTAGTTATTCACACTCTCCTGTTGTGACAACAGAGCAAGGATTCCACCAAATACAACTAAAATTATTTGTTAGCTTTCCTAAAGTCCAGAAAATACTCAGGACTCCATTCAACTCAGTAGTGGAAATAACTCCCACTGTCTTTCTAGGAATACTGTTAATTTCTTCCAGATTTTAATTTTGCCAGTAGACTAAATTAAAGACTCAGATCAGGATCAGCATTGAACTCTTAATCTTGAAAATTCAATCATAGCATACATGCACCTCATAATTATAATCTCTAATTCTAGTTGTGTTTGAGATTCCTTATCCAAAAAGCAAATAATCTGATTACTTCCCTACAATCGAATCTTTATCCACTTTTAGTGCTTCTTACTTTGAGAGCAGACAAGGGTAAAAACCAGTGAAAAAGGCTGTGATTCTGCAACAGTATAATCTGATCTAAACTGTGGCTGCATCAGCTCTGCCTCCTATACCCCCTAATCACAGTCCTCCATCTCTTTTCTTGTACCTGCACTGGTGCTCATCCAGCCTTGCAAAAAATTGGTCCAGAGGATGGCGAAAACTTACTTTTTTGCAGTGTTAACTTTCATCCAGTTTAGCTCCCCGAACTGTGCTATTCCAGGGTCAGATACAAACCATTGTTTGTATTGAGGAAACACTGGAGCACAGCTGGGCAATAGCAGCCCTGATTTAGGTTAGCTGGAATGGATGTAGAACTAGAACTACTCTGCAGGCAATATTTGTTAAAAACATATGGGGTGACTTACAGAAAGCTGCTCACAGCAGTTCCTTAAAGATTCAATTTCCAAAGCAGAACTTCCAGACCAGTAGTCAGTACAAGTCATTGTGAAACTCTCGGGATATTTTTAGAGCATCAGGTAAGGGTCTGACTGATGAAAGACTTGACAGTCTGACAGGGTAAATAGCAAGGAGATTCTGGCAGATATTTAGGCCTAGAAACAAGGACTAGGCACCAGTCAGGAGAGTGTGTGGACTGGGTACCAGCTTGATAGAGCACAAGGACTGGATGAACAAGTATACTGCAACCTGGCACCACAGTACATGATTAACAAACCTGAGAACCTCAGACTGTAAGAGCAAGACTAGCTGAGATGAACTGGTACAATTACATCGTGGAAGCTGCATAGAGCCTGTCCACACAATGCCTGGCTCTTACATGCCTTCTAGGCCCTCGCTTTCCAAGTACTGCATTGCCATAACAAAAATGAAGAATGATATTGAAACTGATGATCCAGGAGAGAGAGATTACAGCACCACAACAGACTTGGGAACAAGGAACACATTTACTGCTGAGTAGTACATCCCTTGGAAAAATCCACATGGCTGCTGGCAGAGGGGAGGAAAAAGACACAGTTAAGCAAGATACTAATGAAGTGGCCCACAGCACCAGGCTGCGCTTTGTTCCTCTGCTGCGCAGTGGCATGGGAAAGACTGGTGGCCCATTCCATGCCTCCTGTGATGGCAAAAGGATTCTTCCCTACCACACTTGATTCCTAGGGCTCTACAAGGAGCAGCACTCAATACCACGATCCTCACAGACACAAGTAGCCTTGAAGAAGTCAACAGGACTATTCAAGCAGGACTGATTATAGGCACTCATGTTGCAAAACCAGCCCCTTATTTTGGTAAAGAGAAGCACAGTAAGAAATCCTATTGTTCTAGCAACATAAGCACTATGAGGACCAAATAAAGGCTCTGCTGTGTGACAAGAGTCATAAAACAGACCTTACAAAATAACAGGGACCTTTGTAAAAGCAGGACAAAATGCGTTAAGGTTTTTTCTAAATATTCTTCAAAATGAAAGTGCTTTTGATCCACTTTGGCTCTCAGCAATGTTAAGGACATGGAGATATTTCTGGTACCACGGCCTGTAAAGAGTCAACTCCCTGAGCTCCTAAATGTGCTCCTGCATATTTCCAGGACATTTGTTGAAAAAAATTCCCCAACAACAGAATAACCTCCTGTCCATCAAGCAAGATTTCACAACAATTACTGTACCAGGCACAGAGAACTCTGCCTGTCTGGCCCACAGCCACACTGCAGGCGGCAAGCTTTCCAGCTCTCACAAACTAATTAGGCTCAGGTCAGGTATGTGACTGAGAGAACTCCAGGGAGAGTGGAGGGTGAAGCAGGAAGCAGTGCTGATGATTCAACCAGAGATCATCTTGAAAATATTTTTAAAGTTGTTTGTTCAGAAATAAGTTTTGGACATGAAAGGAAAGTGATCTTATTTCTAAGAGTACAGAAAAGGAAAACTTACTGGTAGAAAAATGAAAGTGAGGACTCCGTTTAATTAGTAAAGAAGCAATGGATTCATTAGTTAAAAATTTTATGGTGACAATTTATAGTGTCTAACAGTGGAATGGGACAGGTGACAAGAAGGCAAACCCACTTTCAGTTGCTATTATCAGCCCTTAAGACAATTGTTCTTTCTAGTAAGAAACTAGAGCTGCAAGGGAAATAATTTTGAAAGTCCAGCAAAGCTTTCTGCACACATAAAGACAGCACAGGAGTGACTCTAATGTCTGCACATGCAATCAGAAGAATGAAAAAGACTCACTGCTGGGTTTTGTATTAGATACTGCAAACCTTTAGTAGTAGACATAACCTAGGACTATGCAGGGCTGCTTTGTGCCATTCTGTACTGTGAGGAGTGGCAGACGTTTAACACCTTTCCCCCAAAGCCATACAATTACAAACTAAGGTTCACAGCAGCTACAAGAAATATGAGTACCATTCCATCCCAACACTATATGTGGCTCCTCAGAAAGGCTGCTGCCAAGTTAAAGTAGTGCAATGGCAAGGTACTCTCGCATTCTCCATTTCTTAACATCTTCAAATCACAGCTTTGTGGGAATTCCCTAGGTCAAGTATAAGGCATTATGCTTAAGGCAGAGTGATCAGAAAAGAGCCTGTGGTCAGTGTTATACAGATCATCCTTGGTTCTGTAGTGGGTCTTTTGAATAATGTAACTCTACCATCAGTAGATGCAAAAAGTGTCCAAGTGAACAACCTATTATCTGCATAGTGCTCATCACCTTTCAAGTCCAGTTTTTAGTTGCCTGTTCCTGTTTGCTACATGACACTTAGCTGTAACGACTGGTGGAAGTAACAACAGAAGCAACATGGCAGAGCTGTGATGGTGAGAGATGGATGTGAACTTCAGAGGATCAGGTATGTCTCCTTCCACCTCTGGGTCTTTCAGATATGTCAGTATAAGCCTGGAGGATCTCCTATGATGTTTGCATTGAACATCAGAAAAAACCTTTTCACTGGGTGAGTAGTACAGTACTGGAATGGGTTACTCAGAGAGGTTGTGCAGTCCCCATCCTCGTATGTTTTCATGACTTGGCTTGACAAAGTCACAGCTGACCTGTTAAGTGCTGGCAACAGTTCTGCTTTGATCAGGATGTTGGACTAGAGACGTCCAGAGGTCCCTCCTTAACCTACATTTCTATGACTCTATGTGTCTCTTGGATTCCAGAGCTGAGCTGACAAACCATGTTTTGGAAGGACCTTGCAGAGTAAGAGGCCATGGCTGGTAACATCTACCAAGCTTGGAATGGTTGGAATGGTTTACGTGGAGCAAACTAAGTGTGTGAGTGGAGGCCTTCCACACCCACATGTAAAGCCCCCTTTTAAGAGAGGCTGAATGACAGTGATATTGTGAAATACCGCTTATGAGGTGGCAGGAATTATGGAACAGTGATGCTGCTCAATTTCCTTATGCAACCAAGGCTTCAGCCAAGAAAAGGTGTTAGCCTCCTGCAGTGTTCTTGTGACACTCTTTTGCAGTAATGGTGAGAGAGCAATTGTGCTAGTGTTTGTTCACTGGCATGCTGAGGTGTTGCTCAAAAAGGGTAGACTTACGCCTGAGTTACAGGCTGGCGTATACCTTAACGTTTTGTTTCCTGCTTTTAAGACAATTATATTTAGCTGCTTCCCACACTAAAGGGACCAGGAGAGACTGCACTCTTCCACTATACAGGGAGACAGATCCCAGACTGGACTGGCTGCAGGAACATGCTGGAGTCATGGAAAAGCTGCCAGGACAACAGTTCAACTCACAGTGAACAAATGGAGCTTGATCTAAGAATCACAACATATCACCTGGAGCCAACAATGTGCTAAAGAAATTCTTTTCCTTGAAAAAAGCCCTGACCACAGTTTATGTCCACATCAGTACAGTGTGACATGTACTGACGTGGACTTCCAAATGACTACAAATAACATTGCAGAGATTATTTTCTCTTGTATATTAGCTTGAACAAATATTGAGCAGCTGAGAATGATTTGGTAAGAGTCTGAATCTTAACATGAGGCCTTACACAGGCACAGAAAAATATTTAAAGAATGAGATAATTTTGAAAAATGCTGCAATGTTTTTAACAGGGGCTGTTTCTCAGGAACTTTTTGCTGACACAACCCTAATAACAGGACTACCAATACTTCTGGGACCTCCATGAAGCATGAACCAATTTAATCACCCTTTAAGCTGTCAAGGATGTTTGAGAGTATTTGGGGCAGTAGATCTTGGAATCTGCTATACACAATCATTATATTTATCTCCAACATGTTTGATAGTCATAAATATATTAATGTCAGTTTTCTCCACAGAAAAGCCTAAATATATTTAGGAGCCCTAAACAACGAAACCATGATTGCAGTTAAATCATAGCCACAAAACAGCAGGATGTATGCTCAAAAGGCCTCTTCATGTCAACTCAATAGAGAGTAAAAGCTTCTCACAGCCTACAAATACAAATAAAGATCTTTATCTACTTTCTAATAATGACATTGTGATAAACCCTGTTCACTCTTGCATATATATGTGTAAGAAACCTTCTCACCATACAACTCCCATGCAAGGGACTAGCTTCAACTACAGTTTTTTGTGTCCCTGTTCTGCTTCCTCCAAAATTGTCCATTCCATATTAATGCCTGCCTGCCAAATCACATTAATTCCATAGTTGTATCCCTGTCATAAGCCATTAGTTCCACAGTCTTACTACACATAATACATACATTCCACATTCTTTTCCTTAATATGCAAATCTTTCCAAGCATGGTCTCCTTTCTTTTGGTGCCTCTCAACCCACCAGAATATGCAGGAGGGCTCACAAACTGATCCTCTGGCATATACTCCAACACAACCAATATGTTCTTTGTGATTCATATGTAACAACAGGAGAGATTTTGAGGTTCCCTCCCAAGCCTTCAATTGCTCAAGTATTGCCGAGATTGGTGACGCCTTTCATCTGCACCAGGTGGTTACACTGGTCATGATGAATTTCCTTTCAAGGCTGCTAAGAACTAAATTTGTTTACAGAAAGAAACTTTTCAAAAAGTAGTATTCTGAGTCAACAGAACATCTTAGGTGAACAGCCACATTACTGTCACCATCTCCCGCTGTCAGAATCTCATCAGGACCTTACAGGACTCACGGCTATGCATTGCATTCAATCAATTAGAAATACTTGTTTTAGGAAGAGTATCTCCTTGTTTTCATATTAGTTGTCAGTCCTAACAGTTCCTGCCTTTATTTCCTCCAAATTGATTCCCTTCAAAATCTCCAGCTGGAACCTATTACACAGTCATCCGAACATTTTAAGTGGTCAAAAATATAGTAGAATAGACAAAATTCAAGATGTTTCACTTGCTTCATCAAATTCTCTTACATGATGAGGTTGTGGTCCTCAAGACCTATGCTCTGTTTCATTGCCACAGCTGTAGTCAATAGACACTTGGAGCTGGCAAAGTCCATGATAAGACTCTGAAGTTCTGCACACTACTAACAGTACAACTTCAGTCCCTGGGGTGTGAAGCCAGATTTTGCCATTCATTGGGTATAATGTACAACATAATTATTCTTCCAGCAATTCTTCCTGTTCTCCCAACTGCAACAGCTGGCACCATCTCTCTCTGAGCAGGGAGATGGCTGAAGAACAGCTGAGAACTTGGTTTTACCAGCCAGATTTATTACTATTCTTAATTTGCACACATGCTCTGGTGACGCGTGCATTACATATGCTTAGACTGCATGGCTGAATGCTCATGTCATATCAAGCTGTGGATGATTTTACAGCTGGCTCTGCTCCTTGAGCAGTGGGAGCAGCTCTTGTACATTTCTGAAAGGCAGAATACAGCCAAGTGGCTGGAGCTGTAATTCTCCAGCCTGATCTCTCCCGTCCCAACTACCGTGACTCCCTCATGCCCTGACATTCTTTGCTGCTTTGTTTGTGCTGGAGAAAACATCTGTGAGGGTATACGGCCAAGGTGAAAGATTTTGGCAAAGTTATTTTTCATAGCTCAGCTTAAAGGGAAAATATGAAGACTGCCCCTCCTTCTTAGAGAAGAGGAAGGGTGGGGTTGAAAAATGAGATCCAACTGCAGCCAGGCCAAATAGCAGACTTGCTGTCCCACTAGCCCCTTTAAAGGAAAAGGGAATTGTTTTTTCAGTAGAATGAACTATGCTGCAGAGGAGGAAAGGTTTAGCTGAAAGAAACTGGATCAACTTTTAGAGGAACCACTTAGATAAATGTATCAGGAAAATCTTCAAGATGTTGAAATGTGTTAGGCTGAGCATAATATTTCCAGAAAATGCATAGATCATGCTGCAGAGATCTTTTAAAACCAGGCTGACATAACAATAAAAATCTGTAATAGAGAACACCCCCACACTACTAGGAGATGGACTCAGTTACACTGCAGGTCTTTCAGTGTTTAACTTCTATGACTCCTTATAGAATTGGGGCCCTGTAAGGGGAAGGAGAAAAAAAGTTGGCTTATTACCTTTGTTGATTAACAGATCAGCTTTCTCAAGCATTAAAGTACTTTATAGGCCTACAAAGTATAGACTGTAGGTAGAGAACTGCAGATTTTCCTGACAAGATGTAGTTTATTACTGACATTCTGCAGTGGAACAGAGATGACAGGACACACCACTTGCATCTGTCTGCCTTTCTCAGGTCAGCTCTGGAAGATAGGGAAGGAGAGATGAAAATTCCTGCTGGGAATTGAAGGACTTGTGGGATGACAAGGAGATTACAGATTTGCTTTAAGGACCTGTAAAGAGGCAGGCACCACTTCATTCCTCCCTGAATTGCAGCTACTCCTAGGTGAAACAGCAAAACCGATTACAAAACACAGAGAAGCTTAAGATAGGAGGTGAGGAATGGTGTGTTATTGTTTAAGAGGAAATTGGAACGGAAAAGTCAGGAGTCATTCAGAAGCACTGTGCTGCAATGATAAATGAAAAGGTCCGCCTAGAACTTAAGTCCAGCTCTGTCCCCAGTCACACTCAGGACATTCCCCTCTCTTGCCATGAAGTCAGTCACTGCTCACACACAAGGAAGCTCAGCTATCACCAGATACATGCCACTGGGATGTAGCAGCTACATTACCTCCAGGATAGAGACAAACAAAGCTATCTTAGAGCTTGGAGCAGAAAGATGACACAGGCTGAGTACTCGGGATCCATCTATGATCTGTCACGAGCAGTTGCACAGCTGGCCAGTGAGAGAGGGCACTTCTACTGGGGGCATGCAGCCATACAAGCAACAACTGCCTCTTCCACCCTCCTCTCCCTCTGTCTGCCCTTCACCCCGATCTAGATAGGCTCCAAATTAATTTTACAACCTGGAATGCTGTTAACAGAATCAAATTATGAAAGAAAAGCTCATCTTGAGGGAAGGCAAAAATCAGCTCCCTTCTCTGTCTCACCGCTGTCCCCTTTTCCTCACCATGTGTTCCTGAAACCTGGGGCTGTTCCAAGCACTAAATGCACTGGAAAGCGTATCCTTGGGCCAGCTGTGATCTGATCATGGCATATTGGCTGTGGGTGAATCAGAAACCAACCAATAGGGCCAGAACAATGTGGCCCCTTGTTAGGCTCCGAGAACAGCCATCGCCTTCAACCTCTCCCACCCCTTCCCCAGCCAGCCTTCAGCAGAGTGGGATGCCAGGGCAGCTTCTGTAACATGTCCTGCATGATCCTTTCCCACCAACCCTGCGTTGAACTGCAGCTATTTTCCGTTTTGAATGACACACTCCTTGTGTAGTAGGAGGCTCTGGGTGGGGGCTGTTGCAGCCTCTTTGGAAGTGGGTGCACAGCAAGTCACAGGCTGATACTCATATTTATGTGCAAGCTGCTATGGGGCAGCCCTCGCAGCAGCACCTGTGACCATGGTTCCTCTGGAATCCCAAGGGCTGGAAACCTCCAGGGAAGCTGCTTCTCATTGGCCTCACAGAGCACTCAGTGCATTGCACAGATCCCAGGAACCAGATTTTATCTAGCCTCACAACTTTGCCCAGGTTTTGTAGGCTTTTATGTTTATGACATTAAGTAAGCATTATGGAAATTAAGCAATGGCACAGAGCCAGAGTCCTCTGTTTTTCCCAGCCCTTCTCACAACTAGGCTGTTGCAATTCTCAGAAGCAGATGCTGCAGGAAGGGGTTAAGTGGTGGGATAGGGCTCAGTCTTCTCCAAGGCAATATTCTGAAGGGGAACAAAGTGCTGTCTGGAGGGAGAAGAAGCCATGGCCAACACAGATTTGAGGCAGTTTACAAAAGATTGTAGAGAAATTTAACCCTGGTGCATTACCAAGTCTCACAACTTTGCATTTGTATTGAAGTACTGTGCCAAAGCACCAATCAGGATTGCCCAATGTTTGCGGCACAGCCCCATCTTCAGGGTAAATATGCTTTGCCATCAATTCCCACTGCAATTTCAATTAGACACAACMATTTCCTTGCTTCCTGGCCTAAACAGTTGCCATGTTGTACCACAGCTGCATTTTAATAGTGGATAAAGGATCCAAATACATTGTTTCTAGCAAATTCCAGTGTAAATATGGACCTTAAATTTGGATCCTTCCAATTAAAAAAATACTGCTCTGGTGCATCTCTGGTACATCTGCACAACTAATCATCGATAAATGAAAACTACAGATTTGTTCTGTGTCTTTTGCTAGTTCAAACTGCTTTGTAAGCTAGGAATACTCCATACCCTATATGGGAACTACTTATCATTACCAAAACAGTCACTTGCCTGGTGGGCAGCTCTTATGAGGATACTAGCACCAGCTCAAAATAGAGCAGAAAGTTAATTTTCCTGAAAATTAGTGTTGATTTGGATAGCTGTAGTAAGTTTCTAATCACATCCAAACTGATTCTGCAGCTGTGGCTCAAATGTGTATATACTTTTGCACTCTACTGACTTCTGCTGTGGAACTTCCATATTTTGGGCCGAAACATCCCTGAAGCTGGCCCTGATATTCCAGTCTATTGCAGCTGCACCAGAACTGAAATTTGCCTGGCTAGATCAGACCTAAATAATTAAAATGCACAGTGAGATGTGTGCGGAGATTAAATCTTTTCTGAAATATGTAAGTCAGCAAGAACCATATACTGGGCCATCACAGCAATGAATATGGGTTACTTAACTGAGTATAAAGCCAGCAAAAATTTAACATGAGTAGATTTTACTAAACCTTAATCTGCATTCTGCAAAGAAAACTATCAGGATTTTCTTGATACATTGAATTCAATAAATTTGCTTTGAATAGCTGTCTGTGTGTGTGACAGAGAGAGAATTAGTCTGGAATGCTATAAGGATGTCAGCCAAGCTCTCAGCATCTGGAAAGCAGAAAGCAGAACTATATTTAGTGCACAATGACTTGCAATAATTTGGGAGGGGAGCAGAGAGGAACAAAAAAGAGCAAGAAAAAAGAACAAAACTTAAGTTGGCAGTTTTGGACAATTAAATTAATTAAAAAGAAAAAAGAACAATGAAGCTGGGAGAAGGATAAATGAAACCCTGGGGTATATGTTATTGTAAGAGCATCTACACACAAAAGTGCTGTATAGAGTTAGCAGACATATTTATAAACATGCTACAGATAATGCATATTTGAGTATAAATATCACCTCTAAGAATTTCTAGCACAGAACAGTTAGGGCATTGACCTCTGCTGTACATTCATTTCCTTTATGTGGCTGAAATGGCCTAAATATATTCCTTAGTTAGGCATGGGAAACTTTTTCCATACAGTAACTGCATCTGCAAGAGTGCTCCATGGTGTAACTGTGCTCGGTTATGAATGTTGCAATTTTTTTTGAACTCTTTGCAAAGCATGTATGGATTACCGTGTGTTCCCCTACACCTACTTGTGAACAGAACAAGCACCAAGTAGAAGGCTAACTTTCGTTGCTGCAGTACATTCAAAATGAAAATGCTGTAAGACTTTCTAAGTTCCTTACTGCTGTTACAAAAACAAGGTGCTGAATAATCAAGTTCCCCTTCTATTACTTACATAGTTTTTGTTCTATCCTTCCCTTGATTTAAACATTCCATCAACTTGTCAGTGTCACACTTGTTTCCTGGCAGTTTCTCACACCTGAGATCCCAGGATTCCAGAGCCTGCATCTCCAGCACTTTAAAGAACATCTCAAATAACAAACATCACCTATTAAAACTGAGGCACAGATTGCAGGCACACTGATGTTGTTTAAAGGATAACTAAGATGAAAGTAAACAGTATTACTGACAAAACAGTAAAAAGATGATTATATTCATAAATGACAAAGTATTTTGTGGTGTTCAAATTAATCTAGCTTTCAGCTTCTAGGAAGTAATATGCTGCCAAAAGATGATGTGTGGCCGAGAGAGATGCCAAAACTGATCAGAAAGTGTAACCTGTGCACAGGCACCAATTCCCTAAGCTTGGTGAAAGACAGCAGAGATCCAGGGCCTGTGAGCTGGGAGGAGAACCTGGGTCTTGCCTGCAGTGCTAGGCAAAGAAAAGAATACTGCCTCTGAAGCACAGATGAGAGCAACAGACATTTTGAGAAGAAGCAAGGAGTGGTTCTGTGATTTGGCTGCTTCAGCCATCAGTTTGTACTTCACTTGTATTCACAAACAATAGCCAAAAAAAGAAAGACTTCTTTCTGAAACAGGCAGTTTGTGAGAAAGTCAAAAACCAGCAGCCATTTTCCATCTGGTTTCAAGATCTTATTTGTAAACTTTAAGTTGTGGCTCTCTCTAAATAAGTGCTCTCACGTGCCTTGTGCACAGGCTGCTTTTGAGATGTACTCTTGCGGGCTCTCTATGTATTAGACAGCTGTATTACTTGTATGTCTTACAGTGCTGTCCTTAAGGGTAAAAGAAGAGACCTTGTTCCTTGTTGTATTAAATACACAGTTTCCAGACTAGACTCTCTAACTAACATACCAGCATTTGTGATATACATGTATACGAACTGGAGCTAGACCAAACCTACCCAACAGAAGCTGCAGAGCTGTAACTGAGGTACCTGTTCTGCAGTGTCCCACATGCTCTTCACCAGTCATACAATAAACACGCATAATTTAAAACAACGAACAATTTTTCAATCCCGTACAAGGAGTGACACCAGCATTGTATCTCTTTTTAGAGGCATAGCTACCCAGCAATAGAAAGGATGGGGACTAGGTACCTTTGCTACCTCAGAAGCAGAGTGGAAACAGGGCAACATATGAGATTCACAAAACAAGGAGATAAGGATGCCAAATAAGCGGAGGTAAGAATTGAGATAACAGCTACAGAGATGTAACAAACAACAACAGAAACTGTAGCAATACCTATAATACAGTCTGCAAGGGCAATGTTAGAAACAGTAATGTAAATCACTGTATCAAACCTTCAGTTGATATAGTGATTGGGGAAATAAGGACACTTAACTGGACAATGCAGACTCGAGCTCAGCTCTGTGATGGGATCTGACTCGTCCCACTAGGTGAGATTACAGTGCCTAAGAAAAAAGACAAGAAGACACTGCTGCTCCCATTAGACATGGCATGGAGCTTTCTTTTCCTCACACTCCTCTCAAGCAATGCACTCACACATGTCCTGTTTTCAAGGAAAACCATATGTTTGAGATATTATAAATGAAAGCTGCTAAAGAAAACTGCTATTACGAATGAGTAGATTTTGATACATGTTTTACATTCTTTGGGGTCTGAGATCCCAACTGAACCAGAATTGCTGTCTGCAAACACCCCGCTGAAGTCAGCAGAAGATGAGGATTTACTGTAATCACTACAGCACTGGGCAGTGAGCTAGGCTCATTCCTGAACAGTTTCCTAAGAGATGTTAACAGCCTCAGCTGGGTGCTCTTTGTAGTTCTGGCAGAAGTCACCTCTGTCTCTAAGCACAAATCAGAAAAGTAAATGTAGTCTAAACAATTCTCTGTACTGTTCCAGAAGCAATTAAAAGCACTTTGCTTTGTGTATTTCCCCCAGGTGTGAGAAGACACTTCCCACAGACACTACGCACAGCAAAAGCTCAAAAAGCACAAACTCTTTGTAGAGGAAAAGGCAAAAAACCCTGCTGCTTTGGGCATGTAAGGCTGAACTGGACAAAACAGTGCAGGATTAGCTTATCCAGACACTGCCTACAACCTGTTCTTGGAGAAAAGTAATGGTAAAACAATTCCAGCTCGACTCTTCTAACTCCATCAGGCTCTTTATTAGCAAGGTTAATACCAACAGATTAAATATTCACTTCTCAATTTGGTATTATTTAGCTACGAATGAAAATGTAATCTGTTCCATCAACATGGCAACTAAATTCATGACAGAGATACTAGCAGGCATGAAGCTAAAAACATCACTCATCCGTGAACTTTATAAAACCAGCAATGATGTGAAAAAGGTAGAAAGAAGTGAGTACAAAGTTAGCTCTCACACATTTTTAAATTATCTTTGATAAAGAGCATTTGGCTGTTTCTTTGTTCATGATTCTCCAAAAATGGAACAATAAATACAATTATTAATAAGTATTCATATAATATCAGGTATACTCACTATATGTAAGAACTCTCACTGGTTTTGCTGAAAGCGAGGACCAGCAGTCCTGGAAATTCAATACATTGTTCATGAATTTCCTGTGTATTAGCACAGGCATGTTGTTAATTTTTCAAAACAGAAACCTGTATAACTAGCAATCGTGAGTAGCTCGTGGAGTCAGTATTTTTTACATTTATTCTTTTATTTTTTTCTTTTAAAAATCATAATTGACACATTCACGCATGGTGTAGCTCTCCAGCCTTAATGCAGCACAACTGCCTACACAGCTGTGGCTTGAAGTGAATAAAAGAAAACTGATTTAGGGATAGTTCAATTAGACAAAAACCATCTAAAACCCTAATGTTCCTAGATGTGGCTCACATCATGATCGGACAGATATATGATCACAGCTTACACAGCAAAGTGCACAGGCAGAGGAGCAGCTAGGGCAGCAGCAACCGTAACAGTAAAGCATGATGAAAATGTAACCTGAAATCCTGGCTTTAGTCTGTAGCTACAAACTTTATGCTGGTTTTATTGATACAGCACCTTAACTGCAGAATATTCCCTGAAACAAACTCCCAAAGTATGTTTTTATAGTATTGACAGTGACTGGCAGAAAGCAGGAGTGGAGTGCCCTTACTTTGGCATAGCTGACACCTTCTGCAGGCCAGGAAGCACACCCACTATTGTTAGGGGATGCCAACAGCACGTGCTGGCATCAGACATGATTTTGTCGCAGCCTTAGATTTCTGCTTCTGGTTTCTGAGCAGTGCCAAACACTGCTTGTCCCAGTCTGCCCTTGAACGGAAAATCTTTTCACCAGGGGCTCATCGACACTCATTGCTAATTTTCACAAGCAGCGGCCAGAGATTTTCTTAATATGCAGAAGGTGCAGATGCATAAAAATAGGACAGCATTTTTATACCTGCAGAAATAACACATTTTTTTACTGTTCTTTGATGCTGCTGGGCACTACCAGCCACAAAGAGTCCAACTTCATGGAGGGGAAGATAACAACTAGCAGCAGAAAGGAGAAACATGTTTATACATGTTGTTATATCAAGAGGTTTGCTTGAATCACTTCACCTTCTCAGTAAATTCTAGAATAAAAATCTATCTCAGTGGTTTTGCACAGGAAGAAGCAAGACACAACTAGGAGCCTGGACTTGGTGAGGCTGCAGAGGGCCTCCAACTGCAGGTTATATTCAGACAGCTGAAGATACCAATCTAGAATGCTTCTAGAAAGCAAACCAAAACTTTTTTCCTCTATCTATGTCCTCTAGAACACCAGGTAATCCCCACCTCCCTTGTCAGGCAGGTGATTTTAGCATTTATCATTAGATTACCTTTATTTAGCATGGAAAACTGAGTGCACACATTTGACTCTATGCCAACAATCTGCTCTGGGCTGTCTGTAACCTGAAAGAAAGATGTCACCCTGAGTGCTATAAAAGGAGTTTTTGGTGCATGAATTCCAACACTATTCAGATTCTCTAAAATAATCCATGCTACAGCCCAAATTCCTCCGTGTGGATTATATCAGTGAAGAAGAGGCTCCCAAGACTCCTATGATAGCATAACATCAGCTTCTGGATCTATGTGGAATTGGCATGAACTCTGTGATAACAGAAATTATTCAAATGTTTTTAATACAGTAAAAATTGCTTCTCCACTTTCTCTGACAGAGAGAGGGTTAGAGGAGAAGTTAGGGCACGAGAAAAGAAGTTATTTGCAGATATTTGCCCCTGAGGTGCCAAGCTATCATTCCTAACAGGACTACCTCAAAGTCTTAACCCAGTAGAAGACAAAGCACACCTGGATTTATTTCAAATTGTTTTCTTACACACAACCACAAGGGAGGGAATGGGTAGCTGGCTGTTCTCATCAATGAAACCCTAAGCAGGAAGAATTTTTTACTGGATAGCTGACTGTCCTGAGGCCATTCTATACTTTCACATGGCTTAACAGACCAGAGAATCAGAATTGTTGGGGTTTATTCAGCTAACAAATACTACGTATTTTAGTTTCGTTAACAGGATCCTTTTGAAGCTGTGAAGAGTCATTTATGTACTTATAGATTGATTTCTGTCCAGGATCCCAGTTGAAACGAAAGTCATGAAGGATCATGCGAACCTTCAGCTGCTATCATAAAATCATTACAGAACATTGTTTAATTAAGCTCTATTTGCAATTGCATTTTAAAACACATCCTGGCCTCACCTCTCTTGACTAAACGTGAGGTGATCTGGCAGTGCTATGTGGGATTACACACTGAAATTAGCCAAATGTGTGCAGGCCAGACTGGAAGTGCTTTGGTTGTGATATTCAGGACCAAAAGCACAGGCAGGAGCTACAGTTTTGTTGTGAAATAGCAGGAACAGAGCTGTGAGGAGGAAGTTTGCAGAGTACCTGGCAGTGCTATGGCTGCCTGGAGCTGGCGCTCCCAGTCTTTCACTTTTCTGCCAACCAGACATGTCTAAATATCTTGAGGGAAACAAGAAACAAAACAATAGGTGACTGTAGTGTGAATTATAAAAGCCTGGCTTCCCTGTTGGAACCTGACTGCCACTCTTAAACTGCTGCAGCTGTGCTTTCACAGTCCAGGGTGTCAGCACAACTGCTCCAGTGAATTAATGCCTTGTGTTCACTCCCAGGCCATCTCCAGCACCCTTTTATTGACTGTATTGTAAGACTGGGGCAGGTTTCTGGGCCAGAAGGTCAGCACTGCCTCTCTTCTCCAGAAAGATAGGTCCTCTGTGATGCTATTCCAGCAACAGCAAAAAAACTCGAACAAACAACCCAGGTTCAAAACAATACTGCATATTGGACGCACCCAGTTGCCAGTAGTATAGTGCTTTGTTCCTAGCAGGAACGGGTAGAGCAGACACTAGAACTACTCACTGATAGATCCTGAAGGATCTCTGGTAGGGCAAAAAGTTTTCTAAATATATAACAGACTGCGTGACTGTATGAGCTGACTCAGAGGCAAGGGCCAAATTAGTCCTGGCTGAAAATCCATAGATTTCAGGCAGCTCTCTAAAATGAATGTGTCCCTACAACGAGTGCAGTTATTCTTTCAATACCAGCAGCCCTCATGTGTCTAAATCATTCCAAGCTAATATTGGACTTCACTTACCATGTATTTTGATTTTTTGAGAAGATGAAAAGAGATACCATGCAATCATCTTAAGTAGTTCTTCATGGTAACTGCAGTCAGTTCTTCAAATGCTGGTGTGCTGTTCTGTTGCCAACTACAACAGCACAGTCTTTCCTTCCCTCCTCTCGTTTTCAGTGACAGAAGAGCAAATCACAAGCCAGGTCTGCTCCAAACCGTGTCTTAGTGTGTATCAGCTATCTGAAAAGGCATGCCCTTCCCTTCATATCAGTGCAGTGTTCTCATGGTTTCTACTCATCTTGGTTTTGGATTAGACGAGTGAAATCACTCCAGTACTTTTCATCAGGTTCAAATCTACTTAAAAATAGATACAAAAGGAAAAAGAAAATATATACTCCTTGTAGATTTATCTGTGAGTACTGGAGAGCAGTTGTATCACTGATGTTTTGGAGAAGGATCAGACACCTTCATAGTCAAACAGCACCATCCAACATATGGCAGTAGATGAAGGCTACTTTTTGCTTCTCACATTCACTCTGAATCCTTCTAAATCACCCCTGCCAACACAATACAATCCTTGAAGATAATTAACAATCGTTAGAAGAGCAAATTCTCACTTATGCAATAGGTTAGGTTGCACCAAACATCAGGTATGAAAAGTTCCCTGGGGGAAGACACCTGCAGAGTCTGTTCCTTGACCCTCAGCTCTGCTGCTCCTATAGATGAATGATGTTTGACTCAGCACTGCATTAGCAGTACATAGGTGAAGTATGTCTCAGGAACAAAACATCAGCTCTTCTGAAAAAGATCAATCTTATAGTTTCATTTGTCAGGTGAAGCTTCCTTCCAATTTTGATCAAATGAAAATCACTGTTGGTTAAAATAAAAAACAATTGAATACATTCCCCAACTCACTCTCTTTGTGAAAATACGTATCTTAGAGAGCAAAATGTTTAAACACAGATCGTTGTTGGAAGCATTATTCTGTAAGAGCCCCTCAAACACTAAAAACACGTAAAAATACTCTATCAATGAGCTGAGGTCCCCTCAGCACAGTCTGCAGCACACTGTAACTCACACATCACTGGTAAAACTCTTATTTTTTCTGACCACAGTAGGTATTTTAGCTAAATGTAAACAGAATCAATGTTCAACTTCCACCTGAATTTCTCTGTGATTTCCCAGGCAAACACAGATGGGACTTCCCAAGGAAATATATACATACGGACTTCCCCATAAGCACGAACAGATATTTAGATTTTCTTTTAAGGGAAATAAAAAGGAAGAAGCAGATGAGGAATTTCTAGTCTGTGTGAGGTCAAATGTTTGCATGCTACAGAAGGAAGAAGTATGCTATTGATCCCAGTATAGTAGCTTTCCTCACATCCTTCAAGGCTCATCTGTTCAGTATATCAGGCACTCCTGTTATCCTGAGAGATACAGTGGCTGACTTGCCAACAAAGTGGAGAAAGGCCACTTGAAATCTTTTTCTTCCTCAGTGCGGTACAATCACTCTTAAAGAAAACAAATCTTCACACAGTACATCTCCCCACACATTAGCAAGCATATATTTTACACTGGAAAGAAGAGAAGGATCTCTCCACTTGAAACAGTCCAGTGAAATTTTTCTTCTGCGGTCTCTTTGTTGGGATGTACTTTGTTGGAGCACTGAGGTGCTCTTTCATTACATGTACATATTAGGAATTTTTCATTCATTTGCTCTTCTTCCAATCCACAGCTCATATTCTACCAGTTTATGAAAGATCTGCTCATGGTATTTGGAGAAAAGACAAGAAAGAGCCTGGCTTCACTCACACCATGCAATGACTGACTCGTGAAAATTCATGGGCCTGAAGGACTTGGCCCAAATATCCAGTAGCTCACAGAGAAGTTAGGTGCCAGAAGGTTTGGAACGTGAGATACATGGTTACTAGAGCATCTGCCAGTATGGCAGGTAAAGTCTGAAAGCAAAGAGGGTGGTTCTGGTTTAGAAGGAAGCAGATGACACTACCTGATCAGTATGGTACTAGAGAGATACAGCTGGATTTCATCAGGATTGCATCTTTCTATGAATGGCAACAAGAAACTGTTTGCAGACACAACCAAATCAGAGAGGGAAGCAAAACTCACATGACATTCAACCTGCCTGAGAGTAAATAGGACCTGCACTCTTGCTGTGGGAAAGCAGAGTCCTCACTAGGAGTAAAAAGGGAACTTTTGCATGTAGTGATAACCCCTTGCTCAGCTCAAATCACCTTGAGTCAAGAATCCCTCTTGACCTTCCTGGTTGCTTTGGCTGAACCCCCTACTCTTAAGGCCCAAATGTATTTTGTGAGTGAGCAAATCTATTTAATCTCTCCCAAATGTTCCATCTCAAAGTAATGGCATTAATACCTGGCTCATTTCAGCTCCACCAAACAATAATTGCCAGGAAAACAGCATACTTCAGTCATTTCTAACAAAATACAGTTAGCTCTTTAACACACAGCCTTCTTTTTACTTAGTCTAACTGCTACTTTTTTGGCCAGTTCTTTGCAGATTCCCTTGGTTAACACAAGCTGCGTTCCTCTTCCAGAGAGCAACTTGCTTCTTATGAGAAACAAATACATTTACATTTGGAGAACCCTAAGTCCTTCCACTTCTGATGTTACTTTTCTTCCTGACAGCCTGCACAGGCACCACCTGAAGGCAAGGTACTGGTCTTAGCTTTGTCTCTCAAAACTCCAGCTTTCTGTGATCTCTTCCACTGAATGTTAAAGTTGGAAAAGCCAGATAACTATGTCTCCGTGCTAAAATGGCGGAAGTTGCCATATAAGCACACTTATAATGGACTTAGAAACCAAACAACAGTAAATGACAGAGTTCATACCTCCCTGCCAGGTATGCTAGAGCACCGCTGTGGAAACACCTAGGTGGGCACCAGGAACATGCAAGGACTTTGAAGCAGGAGGCTGAGAAGAAGCAGTTAGTGCCCTGTAGAGATGTGCAAAGAGGGAGAAAAAGGTCTGAAAAATCTTGAAAAAAAAGAATCTAGGGCACAAAGGAAAAGATTTCTCTAGTGCCAGTCCCTCTTGGAGCTTTTGCTCATTCAGCTGGGATGAATTGACCAAGACCCACACACTGCCCGAGGACTATCTCTGCAATGTGACAGCAAAGAGACCAGGGCAAGGAAAGGAAGCAGGAATCTCTTGGAAGTATCATAAAAGGCTAACTGATTCCCCTTCAGGAAAATACTAGCCTGGTTTCCCCCAAACTCTGGGAGAACATTTAAAAACCCCCATGGTATTTTCTTCTTCTTCTTCAAAAAGGCCCTGCACACTGTTCATAGTACCTGCTACAGACTTAAAAGTGAGACACTCACTGGCTGGCACTCTCTGCCTAATGGAACAGGGTCTTGTTTGTGAACTTTCCTGGGGTACTGTATGTGACAGAAGGTAGTACACAAGGAGAGCCAACAGTTTACTGAATAAGACCAGATCATACAATACGTAGATTGAATTTCTGACTCCAGTACAGACTTCTATAAGAGAAGACTTCACTAAGAGAGCCCCTTCAACTCTTTTGCTATATCCCTTCTGAGTAAGATGACAATAACACCCTCTCACCACGTATTAATACGTTACCATATAGATATTAATTCCTGTTTGTACTCAATCCTGTACTAGGGAAGCAAACATAGCAAAGACAAGAATGTCTGCACCTGCACAGCCTAAGTAGACATTGCAAGTCCCCTGAAGGGTTCTGATATTCAATCCATCACACAATTATACGATTGTTTTAGTGGCAAATACAGCCTGGCAAGGCTTCTGCAGTGCTGTAAATCTTACTTTCAATGATTTTAGCTTTCATGGATTTTAAATGATTAAGCAAAAGTGTTACAATGCACCTTCAAGTGGCCCTTAATAAATAGGTTTTGCTTTAGAAAGGATTTCTTACTGAGTCTACCATGAAATATTTGCATGTGAAATGAAAAAATTTGAATTAAAACAGGTTTGTTTATTTTAGAAGGCACTAGAGCCACCCACTGCACAGCTGAGCTTCCAGCACACCAGTACTGGATGTCAAGGAGCTTTAGGGAAACAAGTAACAGAATGGGAAACTGAGCAGCTTAGCTTCTTTTCACATTAGTTGCCAAAAGTGGGCAGCACCACTGAAATAATACTGTATAAAATCTCCTCTTAACTCAAACAGCTTACTGTTTATTTCCTATCCAGTGTCTATGCATAGAAATCCCAAAACATTGCAGGAAACAACACTAACTCTACTTTTATCCAGAAAACCAGAAGTATTCTTCATGAAAAGAATTAGTGGTTTAGGAAGAAGATGCATATTATTATTATATGTTTTCATGTACTCAAGCAACATTTTTTTCTTGGAATGAAAAAGCACCTCTTGAACAGAATGATCGTCGATGTAGCAGTTAAGACAATACCATGTAAGTGCCTTGTACAGAAAGATAGAACATCACCTTTCTAACTAAAACATAAGCAAAAGTCTTATGAAAAAGCATCCTTAATAAGCATGAGGAGATGAGGCCCTGGCTTAACATCTCATTTGATGTAAGAGGCTGAGATGTGTGCTGCTGTGTTAACATCCTTCCAGGGAAGTACTTTAATTCCAAATCAAGAAGGAACATCACCATCTCTTGAGTTATCAGCATCACTTCCTGCCTTTCTATGTGCATGTTCATAGGAAATCTTTCATCTAATTTTTTTCAAAGCCCAATCCCACTTAGCTAGCAAGCTCAGGCAAGATCCAGCCAAAAACAGTATAGGCACAACAAGTTTCAACAAAAATATTTGTTGCAAGTACACTCTTTGATTCATTTGCTCTTCCTTGGCTGAACCTCGACTACACCCATTCTGCTGCACATTTGCAGAGTGCTGTTGCCATGTCAGGATCCAGGTTCAGTTTCTGCATATCCAAGTGATTTCTTCTGGCTTTGAACGCTATCCAGGTGCACAAGGGGCTACAGAAATTACAGGGAGATGGCAGAGTTGGTGAGAGTACTTGCCTGAGAAGCAAAGAAATGGGAAATACCCACATTCTACCAGCCCGTCCCCATCCAATCTGCCCACAATATGCTGTTGTAAAGAGTTTGCAGTGAAGCTGGGGATTTGGCACTAACATGGTGTGGAATAGTCATCAGATATTTAAAACAGAGCTGAGAGAACAAAGAAGGGCTTTGTAATGCAAGGCAGCACTGAAAACCCTGAACCTCTGCCAGCCGGCTTGCATGGAGTGTTTGCTAATGTACACGGTGGAGTGCATTCCTCGCATTTGATTACATGACAGTTTTATATACCAGGTATATGTAGAGGGTTTTTCTTAACTCTTTATGTCCTCCCTCATTTATAAATCCTAAAGGGACTCACAGTGGTTTGACTTCTGCTGCCTTGTACTTGCATGCAACCTCAGTCATGAAAGGCTGAGCATGTGCTGTGGGCAACTGCTTGTCGATGTAAGTACACTTATTTCTGTTGCTATAAACAGTAGAAGTTACTAAGCATGAAAGAATTAGAAAACTAATTCTTTCCTTACTCATACTATAGCTTTTTGCATCTCCCTTGATTTAAGCAGTGAGTATAAAGAGGCTTGTTTAAAGGACCACTGCCATTGCCTCTTCATATTGTAAAATGAAGGATGCAGAGACTTGTTAGACCAGGGAGAAGGGAGCCAGGAACCCCTGGCTGGCTAATGTCACATTCTACCATGTACTGTATTACATGGTGTGAGGATAATTGTATGTGCTCTTCTTGGTGAAGTTCTTTGAGATCTATGGCTAAAATGTGTTGCCTGTAACCAGGCAATGCTCCATGCATTCAGGCAAAAGAACCTCTCATTCATATGACGTGAGGAATACAAATGGAGTAAGGCCTAAATTGCAGGGCTTGGGTGTTTTAGTGCCCAGTGGTTGAGAAGTGCAGAGTATTCTTACCTTCCTGTTCTGCTAATGTAGAAAGTAAATTTTTTAGCCGTAATTTTAATAACACACATTTTCAGAAGATCTGCTGTGGTGTCTTTCATAAACTCCAAGCTGTAGAACTATTAAGTTATAAAGTTAGAAGATTAATGTCTGTTAATTAAGTTAAAAGAAAAAGAGAGGCACTGAAAGAGATGTTTGTGGTTAAACTCACCCATACCGTTGCCTGTATTTTTAATGTTAGTAGCTCATAGACCAACATCTAATTAAGCCCACATTTAACCAGAAATTATTTTTCTGCTTAGTCACCCAGGGAAACAATCAAGAGACAAAAGTTAAAGCAACTTGACCAATATTTGGGTGTCAGGGACAGCATTATTCATTATTCATGAGATTCCTACTCTCATATTCCCAAGTACTTAACAAAGCAGAACTTGCCTTGTAGGTAGAGAGGAAGTGCTTGGTGTCTGGAATCAGATGGACA
This sequence comes from Amblyornis subalaris, assembly GCA_018881555.1. Taxonomy (NCBI): domain Eukaryota; kingdom Metazoa; phylum Chordata; class Aves; order Passeriformes; family Ptilonorhynchidae; genus Amblyornis; species Amblyornis subalaris. The sequence goes on along the minus strand of JACAXG010000142.1, from coordinate 689,757 downwards.
GAGAGAAAGGAAGCTAAAAGAAGGCGAAGGATATTGCAATGGTGGGAAAAGTGTACACAATGGCAGATAAGGCTGGTGCAAGATGAGTGAAAATTAGGCCAGAGTAAGGGCAAACTAAGCCACCGACCTACATCTACACAACTCACCAGAAGCTTCTTACCATAGTGAGAATGGTTCCAAAATAGGTCCCAGAACGGATGGGTGTAAATAAAGGATTTAGGAGAACAGCGACCAGAGTACTACATTTTGTACATGTGAGCAGGCAGACCCTTGCCAGAATATTTGCGTGTGCTTGAATTTGTAAAGTCGAAGGAGAATCATTTGCCAAACCGAAATTGCATGATTAGATATCACAAGCACATAGACACAGGCAAGAACCTGCAGATATCCTGTTTCCAAATTAATGGTATTTTCACTAAAGAATGACAGAAGAATTGCCATATTGGCAGAAATAACTTACAAAAGAAAAGCACTTTTTGAAGTTTCCACTTAAACACTGATAGGTCTTTAAAACTACTATTAGCTGTGAGATCCTTCTTTGGACAGCAGAAGAAAATGTTACGTTTCTAAGGGTATAAGGGAACTGGAAGCATCACAGAGGTTCTTACGGGAAAGTCAATGTTTCATAAAGTGTACTGCAGATGATACATTCAGACAAGTATCCGTGTCCTGTGTCTGAAACAGGACTGTTTCTGTGTTATTCTTAATTATTTTTTCCTACTGCTAGATTGTGCAACTTGGAAATAATGTGATGCTTCTGAAAGAGAAATATTTTCTACTACGAAAATTTATTTCGTACTGTGACGAAAGGGGTGGAAAGTAGTCAGATAATAGCATTTCTCAGCAATCTTTAGCTGTAATGATCACAAAATGCTGCTGCCTCACTTTAACACTTTGCTGCATGTAAATGTAAAAGACCAAGACTCATCTCACATTCCTTCTCCTCCCAAAGGATCATGATAAACTAACACACTTCTGCACCCACAGAGGCCCATATGGCTCAGTTATCTTTCCCACACCATAAGACATGTATAGATGTGTGAGAGACAGCAGCCTTGGATGCCAGGAGAGCATTTATGACACCTAACTACATACTGCCTTCACTTTACAAACAGATAGCACTGTGTCCCAGCCATCTGAATTCCTCAGCTCAAATAAAAGCCAAAGAAAAACACTGCTGTTTAGTCAACCACAGAAAAACAGAGGTGATGCTGGCAGAAGAGGTGAAATTTAGCCACACTAGCAATTACCACGCTGTGTCAAAAGAAGAGACTGCTGTCACAGTGGCACAGAGCATCAAGATCTCCTGATGTAGAATATGGAAACAACTATGACAGCCAAAAAAAGCTGATCTACACAGTGACTCCTAAGGAACATGGTATCATTTTAGTGTTCAAGGCCATGGACATGTGTGTACTGGAAACACAGAGTGATGTGCATCTTTATGGCCTCAAGCTTTACTTTCGGTAGGCACCATAYTTGGGATGATTTGAAGAGTTTTGAGTTCACTTGCTATGCAGCATCTTGCTTACTTAATAATTACAAGCCACCTCTCCTGGCACAAGTGACCGTACATATTCCCTGTTCAGTTTAAGGCCTTCAGATCTTTTCAGGGAGATAAATATAAGAAATTTGACATGGGAAAGGGATGAATCTTCAGAATTCCCTTAGGAAAAGATCTAACAGTGGCCATAAATTTCAGTATCTTCAGGAAATTCCTTTGCAATCCTGTACAGTGCTTTCTAAACAACAATTAATGTGGAAAATATGGAGTTGTACTGACTGTTATCTCTAAGGAGAAAGCAGAAATTTGAATGAAAAATCAAGCTGATTATTAAAACAGTGTGCTTTATATTGAGTCCAGAAAGAGAGACAGAACAGAAAAAAATTACCTTTGTTTCATGTAATGTTACTTTATCAAGTTAACAGAGTATTAATAAGGGAATATAATGATTTCTCAAACATATTCTACAGGTAAATATTAAACCTCCACACCCATCCTGGAATGGCTCCAATTAATATTTATAGCCTTCCTATATAATAGCCTTCCTCTAACATCACATGTGGCTTACACAACACCAAATCCTACCAAAACATCCCTGGTTATGCATCAATAAGGTCATGAATGCACAACTTGGGGAATGGTGTTGGTTAAGTTCTACATGGGAATCAGTATAGGTAACATATAACACTGTGGCTTTTTGAGTTCTACGAAATAATGGAAACAGCATCTTTTTTTCCTCCTCTAAGTGGAGTTATGGAACAGCAGATAAACTGTGCAAAACCACAGCTAAATATTTAGAACCCACAAAGAAAAAGTCCTTTGAACAAATCAAGCTATTTCACTTACAGACTGGGAAGGAAAAGAGAGACAGAAGGTTTRTTATTGTTATTTCTATTTTTAAACACATACGAGATGCTCAGATACTATTTTGATAGGCACTACATAAGCAGTAAAAGAAAGAAAGATAGGATTTTTTCCATGATGTTCTTATATTTTTATAGTGGTGACCCAAGTTCAGCCCTTAGCAGCACCTTTTCCAATCAAGACATCTGGAAATGTCTCAAAACCATTCCAAAAATCAGTGGAAATACTGCAATATAAAACATGGCCTTCAGGCCATCTGGAGTTATGATGGGTATTTGGAATTCCCAAGGATTTCCTCCAAAATGACTATGTTCACTATCTGCTCCTTGCCCACCATCACACAGTTAATGTTYTTCATTTAAAGAATGCTCAAAGAAGTTTCTCTGATATTAAGGTATAAAATACAGGCTGACAAGAAAAGGTTCTTAGAGGTTTTGAAATATGTTTGAATTCATTAAGTAATTATACTATTTAATATTCTGTACTTCACTTTTCCCACTCTTAAAAGACATTTACTTATCTAAGAGCATTAATAAGAAGCTAATGAATATTTTTTAAATATTTAAAGAAGGCTAAAAAAAAGCATGGAAAAATTGTGATTTGAAACACAAAATGAAAGGGACAACGAGAAACATACAGGGAAAGAATTGAAGGTTATCTCTACATAACAGGACAGAAACTGGCAACATAGTATACACACAAATCTGGATCATATTCTTCATTATGTTTTAAAGTAAAACCCCCACAAATGAAGGGCACCTATAGTGAGAATGAGTGCTTTAGTTTCCCGTTGATTTCATATTGATCAAACCAATTGTATAAGAAATTTTGTGTCCCTCTCCTAAGAAGAAAAAAACCTGTTTCTCAGACTTCCCGGGAGTTAAAGCAATAATCCGAACCACAAAAAAAAAAAAAAAAGGAAGAAAGGAAAAAAAAAGAGGAAAAAAAACCCTGAGAAAGAAGGAAAGATAAATCAACTCAGACATAAACAAAGATAAATCTTCCCCTCAGTTCAGAGACTGCGAGGACTTGACAGGTTGTCTTCACGCCTCAGTGAYAAGTCTGTTAACCAGAGAGCATGTATTCAGGTTTGCAGCTGAAAAAATCATAAAATCTTTCCTAAATATTAATTCATTTACATTTCACAGTCCACCAATAAGATTTAACCAGTGCATTCTCCAGAATAACTTGCATTGCTGACTACCTCCAGTCACACCTCGCTGCAAATGCCTTAGTGGTGAGGCAAGACACCTTGAATTGAAGTCTTCATCTGTTTTGGATCCAACCTACTGTCTAGAACATATGTTAAATTTCTGCAAAACATGAGGAAGAGAAATCAAAAAAAAAATGAAGCACATTTTTAAGGTACTTGCTGCTGCATTTGAAAGCAGCTTTGCTCAGAAATGAAATTTGAGACAGTCCCACCACTTTGCATTTTAGTATCTTTCACTGCAAGGTCTTTTTTACTCACTTAGCTAACTGAGTTTTAAACAACGTTCAGGATTGTATCACTGATCCTGTTTCATGCCCAGATATGTTCAGACAGAATACAGAGTGAGTTAGCTGATTTTTTGAGGTTTATGTAAAATACCACAGAGCTATGCTGGGGTGAGGATTCAGGAGCCCTGCCTCCCACCCTGGCACCACCGTGTGCACTACTAGCCAGCCACCATTCAGGGCTCCGGTGCTAGCTTAGCTTGTCTGGCCCGGTAATAATGAAAGGAAGAAAGGATTTTTCACTAGGAATTTGGAGTATTTTCTCATTATAACCAACCAGCATGACCAGAAAAAAGACTCCTGATGCAGTCTGTGGGCCTAGTTCTCACTCCCCCGCTGGCAGGGCCTGAAAAGGCTGCTGGGGCCACAAGCCCCACTCCTCTGAGAGAGGGGAGGGAGAATGTGCAAAACCAGATCCTGTCCATCAGGTCTTGTATCCTGCCTTCAGCACCGCCCAGAGCTTCACGGTTCAGGGAAAAGCAAGCAAACAAACAAAAATCCCCCCTGCTTCCCCCTTCCAGCACCCGTGGCCTGTGGTGCAGTAACCAAGGAAGCACCTCGTCCCATTACTGGCAGCTAGCCCTACAAGAGATGAGGACTGGGCAAGGACAAACTCCAGCTAAAATCCAAACTTCAGTCTTGTTCTTTGGACCCAAACCAGAAAACAGGGCAGGATGGGTAGGATTTGGTATCTTAAGGGCCCTCACGGCTGGAAACAAGGGCAGCCAAGTGTGTTGTGAGGGGAAGATAGCGGCCTGGGGGAGGTCAGTGCACAGAAGGATAACGTGCTTTTCCAACGGCACTTCAGCAGTGTGCCCAGGGTCTTAATTACTGCCCACCAGAAAAGCAAGTCATCGGAGGGGAATTTTCTTCCTTCCTCTCTCATAGTCACCCTCRACACTACAGCAGCAGCTGAGGGGCCTTCTCCTGGAGAAGGCACAGCAGAAATAATCCCACATGGTCGAGAGGAAAGGGCAGAGGCTGGAGGGCAGGGAAGGTCAGCACCAGACAGGCACTGCATGGAGCTGCCAAAGCAGGCAGAAGGTCTGTTTCTGGGTCCTCCAAGCCCTGCTGCCAGAAATTTAAGATGCACTTTGGGAGACCCGGGGACAGGGTTCATGCAGTAACAGACAGCTGACAGCGTCTGTCCTGGGAGTGGGAGCAGGAGCAGAAGCAGGGGGAGGAGAGGGCTCCGCACTTCGTCCCCACGGGTGCGACTGTGTGTTGTTCTCCTTGCAACAGTGCATCCTCCTCGTGCTCGTGGTTTCTTGTGCAAYGAGAATCTGCACCCAGACAGAGAGAGAGGAGGTGCCAGCTGACACAGTGCAAGGGAGGTGAGAACGCTGTCAAGGTTTTGCTCACTGCAAAGTGTGGGTGCACCCTTTCCAATACAGATGAAAGAAACAACGCAATACCACAACACAAAGTTGCACCGGGCCGTCGGAAGTCCTCACCTGTGTGCTCTGCTCTGCCATGGACTTCCTTGGCTTGACTCCTCTTTCACACAGAGTCACAAGTCAGAGTGAATCTTTTGCTGTTGATGGAGTCACAGCCCTGTACAACAGTCACAAGAGACAACCAGACCCCCTGTGTGACTCCGGGTCTCAAGTGTTGCTCTTCCTGTAACAGGGATAAAAACCACCATGCTTGTCCACTCAGGCTGAAGGTGCCCTTCTGGCACTCCTTGAGGCTTGTTGTGACCCTGAGAAGGTGCTGGGGGAACTAGAGGGGTCAGAGTGGTTTGTACCACCCCATACACAAACCAAAGCCTCAGACAAGAATCACCTACATACTACTTTCAGCTGCAGTACGATGTGGTATTTTCTCCTCTCTGCCATCAGATTTTCTCTTTCCTTTTCACTGAAACACAAATAACTGGAACTGAATTTTCCCTCATGTAATTTTGTGATAAGGATGTGCAGGATAAGCACATAGTAGATTCATTCTCCCTTTCCTCTGCCATCTATTCCTTCCATCAGGCCCATTCTTTGGCCTTGTCATCACCCTGTCATACAGTCTACTTTTCACAATCGTGTGAGAATTTGGTCACAGCGAGACTCCAGGCCTTCCTAAGAGCTCCTACACAAGCCCATCATTGCTAGTAACTGAGCACAAGACAGTGGAGGCAGACAGCATTTTAACTGAAAGCCATGTTGGCTCTGCCCAGTGGGAGAGGCCAGGCAGACAATAACACAGGCTTCTTGTACCAGATCATGCCACTAGTCTGTTTCCTGCAAAAGTCAACTCATTCAGAAGAAAACAAAAGAAGTTAGTGTACCTAGCCAGTTGTAAAGCAAACAGAAATATTCCTCTCCTTCCTTCCCTGACAGGGCAGCCAAAGATATACTGTTACACTGAGAATTTTTCTGCCTCCTTTTCCGCCCCTCATCTGATTTCATTTATCTCCCCACGGTTTCTGGCTAGTGGCAGAAACAAGAATTTAATTTCAATATGATATTGGAATCTGGAACCAAACTTTCTTAGAACACAGGAATGTTTGTTTTTGTTCATGTTTTGATTTAACCCACTATTTTGCTGCATGAATCCAACTAGAAATCTGAATACATTTGACACTCACAAAAGTTAAAGCTCTGAATCTGTTGCTTCATCTTTAGCAGAAAGAGAAAACAGAAACCAAATAAAAATAAGGAGAAGGGAATAAAAAAGGAAATTGACAAAGCACTTTGCTGAGGGCAACTGCTAAATTTCACAATAATGTGCTACCTGCAGATTTGAAATATCACCTTTCCACTTAAAATACTACAGGTCCTGGTTATGAGGGTGCTAATTTCCAGGACGCAAAGCTGGGACACAACAACTTCATTCCCAATACTGCCAAGCACTCTGGGATTTTTCCTTATAATTTTTATCATCCAAGGAGAGAGAAATTCTCCTTCTTCCTGAAATTAACTCTTTGCCTCTGATAAGGAAGCCCCAAGAAGCAAGTTGGCTGCACAGGACTCAGAGGCTGCACAGACTGAAAGAAAAAAAACATGAAGCACTACCTTTTCCTCTGAATGGGCCCGGGCACTGCTTTTTTTGGGCACGGGTGACTTAGGATTTGAAGATATTTGCTGGCATGTATTTAATCACCATGCTTTTTAATAACTTCTCTGCATGATGGATGAGTTTTTTTGTTGAAATGAGGTCACTGTGTTTTACCTTTTCCTCCCATGCTGAGATTATTTGCTGTGTCAATTTGTGTAGCTTAGAAAAATATATGCACATCCTCTGAGCTGCATCCTGGCACCATAAAGCAAAGCCGATTTTGGCTTCCTCCACTTGGCAGAAGTGAAAGACGGGAGCCTTTGGGTGCAGACTGCAATGGTGCACAGACTGCCCTCCACTGTGCATGCACCTCTCCCAGGCCACAGGGGACACTGGGCAACTTTGGCCTTGGAAATATAGGGTAATGATGTGCCTCACCGGGACCCATCTCCCAGACAGCCATCCCACACTGAGGAGTAAGAGGTATCCTGGGCTCATCTCTCCTGTTCAATTTCAGGGAGAGGCTCTGGCCCTCTGCCTCTTGACAGCACCACAAGACAAACTCGCCACTCTCATCATTTCTGTCATTCCAGCCACCCTCCATGGAGTAGCTCTGGATGTGTGCTCAAAGCTGCACTTCTTGACCTCCCCTTTATTTTCAGTTCTCCTCATCCTCTGCACAAATAACTTCACTCTCTCAACAGCAGTTCAAGTAAAACCAAGAATTTCAAGAGAGGGTGGACACTACTGATATGTACCCAGCCTGAAACACATCTGCCAAACTGTAGAGCCCTGAGCCAGCTGGCCTGGGCAGGGTGGAGAGGGAAGGAGTCCTATGCCAGTGCAGTGCCCAACTTTGATTCAAGAGAAAAAARCCTTTAACATGACAACACACATAGGGCACTACTTCACGTTTCCACACAACCAGTGTCTCTGGACTGCTTTGATCAGTACTCTGCCTGGAACGTGTAAGGTTCAGTATATGGTGACTTCAGTCACTCAGCCTTCCATGTCAGCCCTGGAAGAAAAGGRAAAAAACAAATACAACCATTTGCTCCTTTCCCTAGTTTGAACTTGACAACAATATATGGCCTTCCCCAAAAATGGGCTGCTCTCTTGTCCCCGACCTTTTCTGTAAACTCCAGCACTCTCATTGCCTCCATTAGAGCCTTCTGAGCCTGTTCTATTGCCCTCTGAGCCTGGCACTGGCTAAGGACACAACAAACAGCGTTAAGTGAGGGCTCTGTTTACATGCCCATCAACCCCCTTAAAAGCCATGAGAAGATATGGGAAGCAAGCAGGACTGCTGCAGTAACAACATCGTTTGTTCTGACCCCTAACCATTCTGGCTCCACAATAGCAACACCGTCAACGTGGTGAAGACATTTGATAAAAAAGTGGACTTCAGTAAAATAACTCCTGTCCTTGCTGAACACTAATCTCAGTCCCTTTGGAAGGCTCTCCCTGGAGTCCATGGTCATACCTGGACATGTAGGGTGTTCCACAGCTGAGCACTCTCTGTGCCTTGTCCTTGTGCTCTCCAGCTCCTTGCTTTTTGGGAATTAGAGTCTAGAGAGGTCAGAAGCTCCAATCACATCAAATGAAGCTGTGGCAGACAGCCCTAAATTATTAATGTCTTTAAATACTAAGTGCACTCGGGAACCAATTCAGCCTCCAGCACACAGGCTGTGCACCAACATGGTCTCAAAGCGGTCACAGGAAAAAAAACTCACTCAGGACTGTGAAGCAGCAGTTCTGTTTCCACTGATGTATTTGTCTCTCCCCTGGACAGAGGATACACACAGTCACGAATCACTGCATTTGTAAGCATGTCCACTCTTCTCGTGCTGTTTCAGCCACTCCTTGTCCCTGGGAGACACACAGGAGTCCTACCCAAAGCTCCATTTTATTTACATCCAAGAAGGTAGTCTTGCAAGCTGCAAGATGACCTTTCAGTTATATGGCAAGAGAATCATACCTCCAATTCTACAATTTGACTTGATTCTGGCACTGGAAAGACTGCAATTCATTAACACATCTCTGCTATGCACAGTTTGACATTTTTCTTTAACCACACCCCTTTAAAACTAACCTTACTGACAGCTTACTTCTGTAAGCTTCCATTTTGTTATTGACTTAGTTTCATTCCCCTATGGCATCCTACCTCTGGCTCCTCACCACTGCCACAACTCGCCTGATAACAATTGCAGATAACAACTGCCACAACTGCAGATAACAACTCTGACTTGGATGCTGTGTTTATTAAGTTTGCTGTTTTCATGCAGCTTTAATTGTGTTTCAAGAGGAACTGATGCTGATTTTTGCTCCTGTTTCAACATTCGGCAGATGCATGAAATTCTGCATGTTGTAGGAAACAGGAAGAAAGCTTTAACTTCAGCTGTTTAGAATGTACATGCACAAATAACACAATCAAAGTACATGCTCCTCCTGTTTACCTCCTYCACACCTCAATTTTTCTATTCTCTTTCTCTGCTCTTCTGGGAAAGTATCTCTTTCACTTCTGCTCWTCTCCCTCCCACACCCATACGCATGCACTGATTTGTTATTGCTAGGTCACTTGTGATTAAAGGTCTGGATACACTAGTTTATTGCAGGGTTGTCCCTGGCTTGATAGGCTGTTTGCTGTTTTGTTATTACAGTGGTGAAGCCTCATTCTTGCAGTTTGCTGCCTTTCACACACACACATACACACACACAAAAACACACACACACAAATTACCACAATGTATTTATTTTGAAATGGCAAACACAAAAATTGACTCGGGGTTTSCAAACAATTTGAAAGGGAATGAGGGAAAAGGGGGTTACAGGTCCTGGAAATGCTGCCTCCCCGCCCTGCCTGACTTCTCTGAGAGTTTGCCATTTTTTCTGTGGTACTGGAATTAAAGGCTTCAAGTGCCACAAAAGCTRCATGTCCATCTGCTTTGCTTGGCTGCAGAAACTCAGGCACAGCATATTCATCTGGGAAGCTGTTAGTTGGGGTTGGGGAAAACTGATGGTCACTTTTGGCTATACACACTTTGACAAGTTAGATTTGGCTTTCTGAGCAACAGGCAACAAATATAAAGAACTGAAAACTTCTAAAAATTATTATTATGGATGTATTTACACTTATGAAATATAACAGCAAGCCTCTCCTCCTAAAATGTGTTTCAGGCCTCTTCCAAAAAAGGGGATTTCAAAAGCAAACCTCACAGCAGACAGAATTTCCGCTGTATTTTGAAAAGTCCTGTGTATACCCCTACTGCATTCCTCTTTCTCTCCCATCCACAAAAAAAAAAAAAAAAAAAAAAAAAAAGGCAAACTTCTGGGCATACCTTAAAAGCCACAAAACTTCCTCCATGTGTGTATTCTCCAGCTCCACTGCAGATATTTGGAGTTACATAAAACCGGGCAGTTAGTGATTCTGGCAGCTGAAAAATTACGAAGTTCAGGGGCTGAAGAGGGTGTTGGCCAAGCTGAAGTTTTCCAGAGAGTTGTACCAGATAGAGCAGAGGAAAAGCGCTTCTCTTTTGGCTCAGGAGTTAGAAGCTCTGAACCTTAAACAAATTTCAGGGAATTTCTCCATTCCCTTTTCCTCGTGAACACTGGTATTGGCAGTGCTGGTTATCAAGGATGATTTGGACCTTAAAAAGCACTGAATGTGCCTTTCTGTACGTGGTGATGCAATGCCTTTACAGTGACACAGCAGACCGTGATGTGCTGCAGTTAACCCCCGTTAGCCAGAGCTGTGCGAGCCTTCTCCCTTATGAAACAGCAGCATGTTTCCATTTCCATCTGGATGCTTGATGCATAAGGATGAAATCGAAGTGCATCATGTAATAAACTGCAATAGCTACCAAACATGCTCCAAGTCAGCACATACACACTAGAATATGGTTTTGTGTTAGAACTGTGTTTACTGGGATGATGCCAAATTTAATTGTTATATTTAAATTATAATAACTCCTAAGATTTGGACTTCAAACTTCTTATCTACTCTGAATGCTMAACAGTGTGTTAGTTAGCACATGTTGTAAGATGTTGGAATTTTTCAGTGTAAGTAGTCCCAACTGTATTTTAAAACATCCTGGGCTAGTCAGGCTTAATTTTCTACCTCTGGACAGGGTTTTAAAACATGCTTTCAACTGTGACGAGCTGTGATCACACTAAGGGCAAAATAGCCTTTAACCATGCATTAGTCAGCAAAGGCTGGAATATTGTGTCTAGTCTTACTACATACACTGCAAGAAAGACATTTGCAAGCTGAAGTGAGGTCCAGTGGGGGAAGGCTGAAATGGTTAGGGGGTGGCATATAAGAAAGGCTGGGAGAGCTCAAATTCTTCAGCCTAGAAAAGGCTAAGGCAGGACAGTTTGCATAAGAAAACAGAGTATTTGAACTTTATAATTTTAATGAAAAAGCTGATTAAGAAGCCAAATTTAGATGCTTTTCAGAAGATAATTTGTCCATTAGGAGCTGGAATAACTCACTTCACATGAGTGAAAACCAGTCATTTGATTTTTGATTCTTTTAACTATCTGATATGGAAACCAGCCCAAATGACCTGGAGAGGAGACACTGTATATAACACATTACCAACTACAAAGAACCGATTCATATAGTATTAAGAATGGAAATTTGTTTTAAAGACTGAATTTTCTGCATGGCGTCATCAGTTCTCAATGAAATAGGTATGGCAAGGTCAGCTGTCTTTACCTATTTACTAAGAACACAAAAGACAAACTTCTCTAAGTCAGCATGAAATCAGTCGGCTAACTAAATAAGGTAACTACTTATGTGCAATGCGGTTTTGGTCAAGTCACTCAAAAGCTTACCACTTGAGATTTTGGTTCTGCAGCAGTCTAAACTAAAATAACAGTTGGCTTATGTGGTACAGCGCTGGTTATGCATTCCCATTGTTCCCTTACACCCAACACTACACCATGTACCAAGCTGTTTCTCTGATATAGGTCAACATAAAGCTCACCTAACAAAAATAACCATGGTCTTTTGTACAAAACAGGATCATAATAATAGCTAAAGCTATAGGCAAGAAATAACATTTAACTTCAATTTCCCATTTCATTTTAGACAGCTGCAATTTTCCTCAGATTTGGGAGTTGAGGGGATTGCAGAGTTTTGGAAGATTCGATAAAGTGATCATTCTTATATGCAAAATAAAATTTCAACATGCTTTGTCTGTTACTGCCTTCACATTCCTGTTCACATTCCTTAGGAAAAAGTTGAAGTGAAAATTAATGAAATTCAGTGAATGCTTGCTGGAAAATGTTTTCTTTCTAATGAAAATATAGGCATGCCATGATAATACTTAGAGTGGAATACAGAAAGCATTTCAGATACTTCTTATATTCTTAGAGAACATTATGTAATTTGTTACTTAGATGTCATAAAAAAAAAAAAAGAAAAAGACTAGACATACCAAATAAAAATTATGAAAAAGCCCTTTTTTTTTCCCCTCGTAGTACGCCTTGTAGGATCCAGGATTCTGACCCTGCTAAGACTCTCAGTCTGGCAAGCAACTATTGCAAGATCCAGCTGCACCAAAGCTCTCTCCCTCTGTGCTGGAGTCCCCTTGCAGACTACAGTGATCTGYACAAGCCAATTTTTTTCCTCTCTGTCTGGGATCTGGCAATGACCCCCTGCAACTTAACTGCTCTCCCCACCAGCCTTTTCTCCAGGCCGTGTGTTGACCTGGCAAATGCTTCTAGCTGTAAGGAGATGAAAAGAAGGTAAGGAAAAAATGGGGAAAAAAGGCAAGCCCTGCAGATGAAAGTCTGAGGCAGTGTTTTCCTTTCCAAAGTGCTGCTACATTCCCATAAGCTTGTGGTTTCCTGCATTCTGTTAGAGGGCTTTTTTTCTTTTTCTCTCCTTTTTTTTTTAATCCTTCTGGTGATATCTGAAGAGGGAAAATGTCCAGCACTAACAGGAGGCCTTTTGTTCTATTCGTTTCTAAGTGGACTTTAACCCAGTTACTACAGACTGAGCCACTGTAGAAACAAATAAAATAAAAGCTCTCTGTTTTGTCCCTCTGGACAGGTCAGGGACATGTTAAGTTCTGTTCTCCCTTTCTTACTTTTTGGAAGCAGTACTAGACCTGGCATTGCACTGCAATAATAMTGAACATAGTTTATGGCTGTTCTTTTTTATATGTCCTGGCAACTCCTACAGAGCTGATCTTCCAATAGAGCTAGCATTTCACTAACAAAAGAAATGCACAAGGGGCATATCTTTGGGTAATGAGATGAAATTAAACCAGAGAAATGCTGGCTACCAGGAACCRGAAAGATGTGAGTGACACATATAGGTGCATATCTGAGCTCTTTCGGTACCTTGTCAGATCTCAAATTTTTTAATGACTCACAGCAAATAACTGCTTGTCTCCAAATATGACTGTAAGATTCCCTTGCTCTCAGGATGAATTTTAGGCTGAACCTGAGGGTTGAATTTCAGTCATTTGATGCAGTTCTGATTGCTACAACAAGTTATATCCTGTGACCATATATCAATTTTAGGTTAAATAATTATCTATTTTGATCCTAACCACCTAAATTAAAACATCTAAAAGGAAAGTATCCTATGCATAGGCCTGTGGTTCCCTGGGGCTTACTGATCTCTGGAGGCTCTGGAAAGTCTGTGCACAAGAGGATTGCTCCTCCTCTTTCTCCCCTTCTCTCATCAGCCAGCTTTCTCTGAAAATCTTTTTAACTCTTTAGTGTCCCCTCATTTATGAGCTCTCAGCTCTGGCAAAACAGCTGCCTGTTGCGGCTGGCAAGTGCAGAAGCTGGCTATAAGCTTGCTTTCACCCCTCTTTTGTGCCCTCCCCTACAGCTGATTACTCAGTTGCTTATCTAAAACCGTTGTGTTGTTTTCCAACAGCTCTCTTCCTGGTCCAGGGTACTCCAATTTGTATTTAAGGCAGGGAAGTTTTATATGGGGAAGAAGTTCGTAGGAGGAAGAAGTAATAGTAGGAAGTACTTAGTAGGAGTAGAAACATTTTTCAGCTGAGCAATGGGCAGTCATGCAAAGCTAGGACAGAGAGAAACAGTAGCACTTAAGAGAGAGGATTTTGTACAAGAACACGACCATGCAGTGCTGCATGGAGAACTAAACACATATGAAACCAAGACTGTTTTAGGCCACAGCTGTGAGTCAGAAGGAGTTTCACATGTGGCTGGTACTGTGGATGGTCCTCACATCACTTGGGCCAATAGAAAAATGCAAAAAGAGATTTCATCCCGACTAGAGATTTGGATGGGTTTCAGAGCTTGTCAAGAGCAAGTAAAGCAGTTCTGAAGTTCAGATGGCAGATTCTTTGGAACAGTTTCCAAGCAAATTTATGTTCATTTCTTGGCTGAACACTACTTGAAACAGAAATTAGAATGGTGAACATGGGGAGAAATTTGTGATCAGCAGAAGTAAAACATCTGTTTCACCGGAGACAACTGAACTCCAGATGCTGTCAAAATCACATAGTTCTAGAAGTGCCAATCTCTTTGTGGGTTGCTCTGAGAAAGGTCATGTCACTGAACTCTTGGTGACTGAATGGCTTTTGTCCTGGAAAATCCACTCCCAGATGTGCAGTGTATGCTGGAGTTTGATGCAATTTGCTTTGTTAACTGAGGCAGAGGGAAGAAAGACATCACAAGGAGACACCCTACTTTATGAGAGAAAGCTGGTCTCATAGATCCTGCATGACTAGTGCTTGTTTTCATTCCTGTTGAAACCTGCTGGACATGTTCACTGCTATAGGACGTTGCCTCAAGCTGTCAGTAAGATAATCAAATACCTTTGCCTCAGCCTGGTCAGTTTACAGGAATGGCACTCATCAATATAGATACAGCTTACAAATCAGAGTCAACGTTGACACTGTCTTTATGTTCCTCTGGAGGACGTCATGCTACTAATCTAGGTTTGTGCTAGAGCATTCCATGCCAGCAAATAGCATAGACAGACGGAAAACATTTGAATCTCTTTTCACTACAGAGTTCTTTCCCAGTTCTCAGCAGGAACAATTGGGCTTCTCAGTTGTTCTTTTGCCTCTTAACCTTTGAGTCCCTGACCCCAATAAAATGCTGACCATCAGTGTTAGAAGCACTGTAAAGCTCACATCACRTGTCATCTTTTTCCCTTCTCCATTTCACACATAGAGTCTGTAGACCGTGTTTGTGCATGTGACAGAGGGAGGAGAAATAGATGACACATGATCTGAGGGTTACAGTGAGATTACGTGCATCTGCTTCAGGACACAACGGCATGGCACAAATGAGTGCAGTGTGTTTGTATGACATGGAGGCACATGACTATGCATACCACTGGGCAGCTCTGTGAAGATATCAGTGGAACTGATTTTCTTTTGTAAGAGCTTTCTCCCTGCCAGAATTTTCTTTTTTGGTCACAACTCTACTATTACTTTGCAACATGAGAAGATTCTCAGTGAAATCTCTTTTCTTGACACTGTAGCTACTAAGAAAGCCCAAGAATCTTCTGTGTACCATCTCATGCAGAGTCAAAATGCGCAGCAGTGACATGCAGCACATCATATATAAAATTGTTTAGAAAATGGGTTTAAGCAATAGAATAATATAACTTGTATCCATCTGTCATTCAAGAAGGGATGCACAAAAGAGTCTGTCACTTAATTCAGTAGAGTGATCAGTGGGTCTGCCTGGGAACGTACTTATTTACAAAAGGACACATTACGGCTTTAGAGCTTGTTGGAGTGAAGCAGACTTAAATGTGAGTGTGCATACGAATTGTTCTATTTTATAACTTGCTCTTTCTGATGTACTCCACCCTCCAGTGACCTTTTGCTCAGAAATTAACCTAATCCACACACAAACTGAGCTTCCCTGCTTCATCATTATCACCAACAGCTGTTTTCTGCCTATTTGTCCCGAGCACAAAACTTCAGTTACCCTTTTATTTTTATAACTACTGAAGTCAGTTTATGATGAGTTTTACCAGTTGGTTACAGCAGGTTGCACTGCTTACATTTAGTAGGTAGTATGGTCAGGTATGAGATCAAAAAAGATTTTGCATCAAAAAAAAAAAAAGGTGCGGAAAGCAATTTGAGCAGAAGACTGAATTTCTGCTAAGACTTTTGACAGTAGATTCATTGGTTTTCAGCTGATAAGACAGACTTTCAGCTCCCTGCTGGCTTTATTCTCGCGTGATCTGAAGGCATTTGGATAGTGCATTTTAAACCAATTGGTTGTTTTCTCAGAGTCTACATAGAGGTCGGGGAGAAAGGGGAGTATCTTTCTTGCTAATGTTAGCCAGACAATGGCAGCTTAACTGTAAAGCTCCCTAAAAGAGAATAAGCCTATTGTGTCCCCAGTGTATTTCCCACATTTCAAAGGCCACTAAGTAGCACCAGCATCTTTGCCTCCGGGTTACTGAGAAGACAGACTCCTATGCTTATTAAATGATGTCTTTCCCTAATGATTTGAAACAAAAAAGGCACACACACACAAAACCAGAGATGTGCACATTTAAGGCTTCTCCTGCCATAAGGTCAAACACATGAAAAGACACAAAAAAAAGTTTGGCCCCAAGATATCAGAGCAAATCCACTTGCCCATCTCTCCCACACTGCCCCTTACTCTATTTTCTGCTGCGAGAGCCCCTGATTCCTGCACAATTAAGCGCGGCACCAATGGCATTTTTTCGGCCGCTCCTTCCAGTTGGCTTCACCGCTGAGAAAGGAGCTTGTTCGGCGGGGAGGCGGGCACTGCTGCCTGAATAGTCTCTGAAGCATTCATTATCTCCCGCCTAATTACATGGCCGGCATAGTGGTGATGTTGTGGGAACATTGCATCACATTAATCAGCAAGGGGATGTGCCAAGATGAAAGGGTCCCCTTGTGTCTGCTCTCTGCTGTGGAAAATGGGCAGGAGGGTGGGGGAAGGAGCGGGGTATGTATCAAGTGGCAAGTAGGGAAGACACAGCGGGTGCACCCCAGCTTGGCCTGGCCAAGCTGCCATCATCCCAGGTCAGTGCTTTTGTAGCAAATACACTTTTTGTGTTCATGCATGTTGATGGATCAATAGCTCCAGAGGCTAAAATCCTTCACCACAGCACAGGTATGAGCAAGAGCTGTAAGGTGACCACTCAGTTGCTCCATAGCCTGTCCTGCCCTCAGCCTGCTCTGATCAGAAATAGCATCACCTGTTTGAATAGGCTCAGATTCAGCCGCAAACTGGCCACAAGGCTTCACAGAAAGTCACTGTCCCTCAAAACACCCTCCGAATACACTCTCCTCCAACATTCTCCAAGTCAGATGTTATATAGTAGCTGTGATGGGCCTCCTGAATCAAAGTCAAGCTGGTACACAAAAGCAAAAGTTTCATATCCCAAAGCCTGCTGGTGAGAACCCCAGTACATAAAAAATACAGTATAATTTTTAAATGGACTCTTGAAATCTGAGAAGAGATCTCATTTCCTCCTATCTTTGTCCCACTTGCAGGACATTTGAAAGGCTTTGTAAGGCTTTGCATAGATGCTCCTCTGTGTGTTGGGGCTGGGGGGAGGGTTGAGGCATCCACACTGTGGCTGTTTGGCACCCTGCAAAATACTGGGGCAGACTGGAATACGAAATGACAGTCCTTGGCTGAGCTGCTCATTGCTGTGAGATGCAATAGCAGTGTTCTAGAGAGAATAAGGAAAGGTAATGGAAAAATTAAGACATTACAAATGCAGTTCTTTGCATTCGTTAACCTCTCCCATTCACTTTTGATTCGATCAGTTCACATCAGGCCTCTTTAAAATCCTTCAAGGACAGGCAGCAGCTCAGGCTCTACTCTCTTCGTATTTGGCTTCCTGCAGGCGTTCTGTCCATCACAGCTTTTCTGCACTTGAACTGTACTTCAGGTTGAATTCAATTGCTTGGAGTGGAAGTGTCTTGCCTCCAAACACCATTGTTTTTGCAATGCATCTGGCTTATTAATGCAGGCTATTAAAGCCACTTTGGAAGTAGATTTACTGAGATGCAGATAAGTTTATCTGCCACAAAGTAGGTGTGAATGCCAGTTACTCCTGCAGTGACTGTTGCCAACTCCTCCCACTGGTATCCCCATGCTGTTTTGCGGACAACTAGGGCAGCCTGCTTATCTGTGTGCCACCTGTTGTGCTGGAGTCACCCTGACCCAGTGCCACCTTTCTATTCAAATACTGTTGCCTAGTCAGGTGGTGTTCTTTGGGTTTTAGCACACAGAGAGCATCGTTTATGTGATGCCGGACAGTCCTATACTAACAGACTTGACTTCATTGCCCTCTGGTGAGAGGAGCATATACAACAGGGCCAATCAATTTTTTTTTTTTTTTTGAGGGAGAACAAATGGGACCTACCTTGGTTACAAGTGACAATCAAACTGAGGAAGGGGAAACTTCCAGTTATCTTGTCACATATAACATAAACTGAGTGTACGGAGCAGGAGTGACCATTTAATACAGCTCAGCTCCAGATATCATCTCTCCATCTTGGGCTTTTAATGACTACAGTGTTGCTCTGGTTTACCTCTGCTTCTTGATCTTTGGACACAAGAAAAAAGAATGTCCACTGTGATACTTTAATGTTTAAATCCAGCATGAGGACTGCATGGTCAAGCAGCTCTCTTACTTCATCATTGCCAGAATCCCTGTTTCACTTTCACTCTTGTTTCAGTGCTAGAGATCCACACTACACTAGCAAAGAGCATCTCAGCGTAGCTTCCGCATTTGCCAGGTTTGAACAGAATCCTTCCTCTGCCATTTGGGCACAACATCCTTTAAACAAATTAACTTAGAGAGCTGTATATGCACTATCTAGCTCCTCTCCTCTGCTAAATCTTTGCTTGACCACCCTGCCTTGAACCCAGGACCCTTGATTGTTAATCTTTCCCTCAAGTCACCAGGACAGTAGTGCTCTAGACACCTCCTTCCCAACAGAGCGCCAGAAATTCCATAAGATGGAGAGCATTTTTCCAGGCCCACACTCACTAAAGACTGATAAAATCCATGGGATTGGAATCCCAACCTCATGACAAAGCAGTTTTACCCCCAGCAGTATTAAGGTAGCTGAAAAACAACTAGCTGTCCTTTTCATCTCACATTCGCCCGACAAAAGTGAGATACTAAACTTTGATCACTGCAGTGTATCCTGTGCTAAAACTGGCCAGTTTATATTGGAGGAAAAAAGCTTGAGAGATAACATAGCAAAAAACTCTGGTCTCTAATGCAACAGACAGATAAAAAGACAAATGCACGAGGAAGAAATCCTACACCATGTTACAAGGGAGATAATGACAGAGAAATGTGTCAGACTTCATAATTACTGTTAATGAGGTTAATCTAAGGGCAACTAATCCTGTGCGAGAATATGGTGGCTTTGTGATCAAGGCCTTTTCTGAAATACAAGTCTTCTGCAGTCCTCAATCCTAATGCCTCTCCCCTTCTGGGGCACCCACTGCTCCCCAGCACAGAAACATCTCCTTTTCTCGTGGAGGCAGACCAGCAGTTGCAATTGTCATGCCTACCCCACAAAGGCAGTGGTTTATCACTGGCAACTTGCACCCCGTGCAAAGAACAGGTTTGTCTCCTGCTTGCTTTAGCTCCTGATCACACAGGCATGAGCTTGTGTGCACACTGCAGTTTGTTTTGAAAAGTGCTTTTTGACTTGTGTTTTACCACCACTGCCATTTATTCCAGGACCTGAGCTTCATTTTGGCCCCTAGGTAAGGCACTGGGAAGACCAAATGCAGATGCAGCAAATGAAGGGCTCTACAAGAGGCCTAGAGTAAAAGCCAGTCCCGTTTCCACCTCCTCCTCCTTTTCATGTGCCCCTCTCACTGCCACATTTATGGTGGCTATGCAGGACACTCCTGCAGCAACTTCTGTGTAGTAAACACTGTGCAAATCACAGTATTTCTTCCAGTTTTGGGAATGTAACTTTGAAACCACTTTTTTTTTTTCTAGAGGCAGCAGAAAGGTGATGGTACAAAACAGCTACGGGAATTTCTTGTTTTGACACAAAATTTCATTGCTTCTGAAGAGGAAAACCAACATCCCAAACATTCCCCCTTCCAGCAGAAGGAAGGAAAACAGGGCAAGTGGGTAGTCCATACAAAGTTCTCCAGCCCTGAAATGGAAGTATCTCCAAAGGTCTACAGGCCACTGAAGCACATCTGCAAAGCCCACAACAAATCCCAACACAGTTAAGTTTCAAACCCACTCTTCATGTGACAGCTTTCTTTACAATCCCACAGTACCTCTTTCTCACCCGGAAATAACATGTCTGGCTTTTCTTTTTCCTTGTCTTGGCCTCTGGTTTCCAATGGACTGTTAACTGTTAACCTCTTTTCTACCTTATCTCTATGTTCCTATTAACCCTGCTTTACATATTCTTTGACAAAAAATAAAATCAAACTTCAACCGCATGAAAAAAGGATCTAAGCCATTTGATGGTAACTGCAGCATTTCTGCTTATCTCTCACTGGTGCCAAAGGTGATTGGAATTTTAGTAATTCAATAGATAGATAAGATATGGGGGGTCATTTGATTTAGTATTTGGCTGTACCATGTTTCTAAAATACTCTGCAGCTAAAAAATGTAAAGGTCAGATGATGTGTTTCGTTAGGTAAATGAAACAACTTTTTCTAAAGCGATATGCTCATTGCAGGTGCAATTATCATATTTTTAACACTTTGCTGCAAGTTCTGTTTAAAGGAACCTCTTATCCAACAGCTCCGTGTGATTTTTAAGTAATTCCCCTCCCTCCACATGCCCACACTAACACCAACAGGACTTACAAGGAAATCCCAACAGGCCTACTGTTATTCAGTCTATTTCTGCATTTCTAAGGCTCATCGACCTTTCTTTTGTCAGATAAAAGCTTCCCATCTCTTTAAGCCCTTCATTCTTGCAATAGTCCCACAGAAAAGTTGACATCCTTGGCAAGGAGAGTGAAAAGCAGATTGTCCACCCTTCCCAATAGGCCAGGCTGGAGTTGTTTTAGCCTGTTTAAATCTCTCCCCTATTTAAATGCTAATGTTCTGGTATCAGCAGAAAGTATAAACAGTGTTGTTTACGGTTCCCTATAGTCTGTAAGCACCAAGCTGCTAGGAGAATACTGTGTACAGGGCAAAGAGACATATTTATTGAATTTAAAATGGCCACTTCTAAGACCATGAGAAACAAAACTAAATTGTAAAAATGCAGTGTCAGCCAACAATATAACATACAAAACAGGACTGGCAAAAAGCCATTAGCCAGGGGGTCAGTCATGGACTCTGGGGAACTACGAGATTTCATATTTAACAGGGAGAGATCTAGAGAGACCTTCAGCACAGAAACCTCTGAGAAAAGAGAGCATCAAGTTCCTTGGCAAGGAAGCTTACATGCTCCATTTGCTATTACTGCAGATTGTTGTTAGTGGATAGTGGCTCAAAGCTTGGCTCATAGCTCTCCTGAATCCTGAAGTGAATTAAACTCTCCTAAGGAAAACAGCACGGTCTAAAGGAGCAAGCACAGGAATTCTTGAGTTCAGATCTTGTTTCTGCAGTTTGTGGTGACTCTTCACCAGTAGAGCACTACGTCTTACTGTAACAGTAACAGCAAAACCAGGCAGCAGTGAGGATGTACAACAAAGATGTTTGTGCGATGTCAAGCTCTCTGAACATTAGGGCACAGAGCTTGTCTCTTCTTTACATTAGTTGGCAAAATGTTGACAATTGCAATGGCACTCCCTGTTCAAACCTGGGGAAATACCTGCTCACATCAGCAATGCCTTATCTTCCAGTAAATAAATATTTAAAAGCCTTAAAAAAATCCTTGTTTAACATAATGCCTGCTGTATGCAATTCTCACACAAATGCAATTACTGGAAAAAGATGCTGGAGTGGTTGACCTCACAATCCTTATTGTGTGGTTTTCTACTGAAAGTCAGAATAAGATGGGGGAATTAAACTTTAACTCATATTCTCCTGCTGTATATGTTTCAGTTCTCACCGTGTGAGATTCAGCACTCTACTTTCAGGAGGAAAAATGCAGGGTACTTCAGTGAGGGCTCTTGTGAGCCCTGGCCACACAGGCCAGCTGAGCTGCATCCAGTGCCTGCACTGGCAATATTGCACTCCACTGTCTCTGGAGTGGGACTCCAGTGGCTGGATGACCAGTCCTGCTTGTCTCAGTGATMCAAAGCACTCTTGGATCACTGAGATCTCTTGCTGGGCAGTCTCAGACAAGGTACCAAGAAAGGACTGAGTAGCCCTCACAGTTCTGCAAAACCAGTACAGAGGCACCTGGGTAGGACAACATGTACTTGCTTGGCTGTTACTAAGGAAGTATACATATACTGTAAATAAAAGGAAGTCATCTATGCAATAACTTTATATCAGGAGCACTGAATTGATGAAAGGGTAAAATGCCGAGAGGACCACTTGCACTGACATTGCGCCTTGTCAGAGCAGTACAATCACAGAAAGAGTTTTGAGGTGGTGCTCATAAGAGTATAACACTGACAGATGTGCTCTTCTTCCAGTGAGAATTCAGTTGCTAAGTGCATCAAGAGGATTTACAGCAACCCTTTGCTATAATAACTAAACATAGCCCCGCATGAAAATCCCACATTCGGCTGTGGCACACTGGCTAAACTACTCTGTCTCCTTCTAGTAGTGTGTTCCCAAAGAAGGAAACAGTTTATTTCTGCTACTGTAGTACATCTAAAATTAAGTAGTACTGTGCCAAATTTTCCAATTGCAGAAAGTTTCTCTGTCTTCCAAGTTAAAGTAATCTGCATGTGGTCTTGCACATATTACTTACATCATCTTTTTAAGAAACTTAATCTAGCCAGTTTTGAGCTTTGAAGTTTTGCTGTACAATGTAAAAGGGTTAAGTCTACCCAGACTGCATCAGGTGCCCAGCACACATTACACCGTGTATTTTGCAGGATTACAAGTGCTTATCAACAGTGCAAATAAACCAGCCCAGTGCTTTTATTCTACTCAAGATTAACTGAAACGTGCTCGTTTCTAATAACTGACAGCTAAACCACTAAACCAGGTGGGGATGATGCTTGTTGGAGCCGTTTTGAACTCCAGTAGCAGTTTCTAAATCTCCTT
The DNA here is from genome assembly GCA_018881555.1 of Amblyornis subalaris. Classification (NCBI taxonomy): domain Eukaryota; kingdom Metazoa; phylum Chordata; class Aves; order Passeriformes; family Ptilonorhynchidae; genus Amblyornis; species Amblyornis subalaris. The sequence continues at coordinate 666,788 of JACAXG010000142.1, read as the reverse complement.
CCGTTACTTTTTATTTACTGTTTGCTAAGTACCAGCAGTAAGAGACAAATACATGCAGCTCCATAGCAAGGGGTTAACTTTTAAGTAAAAGGCATATTGATTAAAACCACAGTATGAACAGTGAGAGACATCTTGAATCTGAAGCCATGAGTTGGGATTCTAGTGTTTGTATTTTTGGCATCTGTGTCTGAAAGAAGATGAAAAGGCATGTAAGTGTTTTTAAAGGTAGGTGGGTGTTTTGGTCAAAGAGAAAGCTGACGCATCTAAAACTAGGTAAAGAGAGAACTGTAGATGTACTTCTTAAAAATGTGTCTACAGAAATAATAATAAAGAAAAGGCTAGAATGTAGCCTTACATAATTCACTGCTGCTTGGACATGGGCCGGGAGGGAAGAATGGAAAAAACAGTCCATAAAGACGCCAATAGTTTCTAAGCAGAAACATCTGTTGAGGTCTTAAAAACGGTCAGGCCTGCAGCAAGCTCAGCAACAGGAAAGTCTGCAGTTGATCACTCCTACCCTCATCAGCCCCATGAGCTCCTACCCCTGGGACTGGATCGGAGCTTGGAAGATAGCTGACACCATGAATCAAACACAGCTCCTTTCTTAAAGGGGGAAAGGGGAGGAACAGAGAACCAGGATGGGCGTCTGGGGAAAACAAATGATTATTTGGAACGGAGGTATTCAGGAAGAGTTACAAAAGAGTAAGGGAACATGCAAAGGGAGACCCAGTGGCTTATCCACTCTGTCCCATGGGGTGTCTATACAATGAATTTCCATTGCTCTGTTCCATCTAATTTTAAATGTCTCAAGCAAAAGACCTTGCTCCCCTTGGGAGGCTATTGCAAAATCTCACAAATCATCTTTGCCTTTTACATGACTGCCTCTTCCTTTGCGATAGTTCATTTAACTTTGTTTTCTCTTGATATTCAACAGTGCCCCTAGACATATCAGTTCCAAACAGCAATTTCTTCTTCCTGAAAGCATTTGTTCGCCTTTGCTGTCTTCTCTCAAGAAAGTAGTTATCTTAAAAATATCTGTGGAGACTGTATTTTGTTCATCTCTGCAGGATCTGCATCTGCCAACAGGAAAGGAGCACGGTTGTGCTGGATCTTACAAGGATCAATGATTGGGGGGGCCTCAGCTGCTGTATTACAGGAGATGTATACATTGGCAAAAGTGCTTATAAAGCAGGGTCTGGAGTCTTCTCATTCCCATCTCTAATCATTTCAGGTGCCAATTTTGACTAATTGCACATGTTAAAGCTTCTTAAAGAATGTGAACCTTTATCCACCAAGAAGGGCAAACTTCAATCAATGACAATAAAAATTTTAACTACTAGTCCTTAGGTGGAGGTTCCATTTTTGCTGCAAATGCAAAACTCCAGCAGCCTGCCATATCCATGGGAGTGGGCAGTAACCTAGCAGTGAATTTCTGAGTTTGCAAAGGATTCTACTTCAGAATTAGTGGTGACTGAAATACCATGCAACCTATACTGCATTTCTCAAAAAAGGGTAGTATTGGAGTGCTTGGTACTTCAGAAGTATCTACCTTGCACTTTTGAAAATCTAAGCAAAATCCTTTTGCCCCCTTAAACTAATCACTAACATTTTCCTAGCAATAGTGGTTCTATATAAATTTACACTGAAGGAACAACATACGGCTTACACTGGAACTCCTGCTGTGAAATTACCCACACAGTCCACAACCAGCACCTCCATAACAGTAACAGAAGTGAGCAGAGTAGTGGTTAAAGTGTTCAGATGTTCAAAAACAAACTCTGCAGTTCTCAGTATTCATCAGTTTTCAGATTTTGACCTGCTCCAGACCTGCACTCCAAAATGGTACAGTGTGATCTGCTTCCTGGTGCAAAAATTCCCAAGTTCTCAGCATAGAGTATCAAAGAAAGCTTGCTGCTCAGGGCATCTCTTCCAGCCTGCCTGGCTCCCTGCTCTTCTTCCCCACCTTTTGGTTTTTTTCATTAGATTAGCAGTTTTGAACAAGAAACRATGGCACTATCTGAACGTCCAAGGATCCATTTACCAGTCTTTGTAAGACATTCTCCACCTTCATACTTGCTTTCTGGCTATGTCTATAAACATTGTATCAGGTGAGGACTTTGTGATAGTGAACTTGTTCATATTTCTCCTTGTGAAGTCAGTTGGATAACAGTGTTGATGATGGGACAAATAACATTACTAGAAGTAGTGGTATTAGCCAGTTTTTCATGCCATGCAGCTCAAAATGATTGACCAAAAGGCCTTATCAATAGCTTGTTTTTCCTTTCAGGTGTGGAGCAAAGTTGTCACACTGCATGTGAGGCACTGGATGACTTCAAAGACTGAGAAACACAAAAAGGCTTAGAAAGCTTCTTGCATCCCGCTATTCCTCCTGCAGATTTCGAACCAGTCTCAACCAGCTGCCTATATCCAATCTGGTCTCATGAAGCCCCAGTTCCCTGCAGGTCCTCTGGCAGCACACAAGAAGGGAATGGTCTCCAACAATGCAGGAGTAAAGGGAACTTTTAACTCAGTGTTAAGCCTCTTAAAAAAATGAGCTGAGGTTCCTCTGAGATTTTATTAAATCTGCCAGCCTGTGAAATACTGCCCATTGGATCAAAGACACAATGCACCCTTTCTTAGCTTGTGTTGAGCTCTTCATGGATCTCCAAAGGGCAGTAGGGCTGTAATGTCTCGTTAGGTCAGTCATTAAATACAAGGAACTGAAAAATTCACCAGAGACCAAGAGTYAGGATGGGACTCTGCCATCCCTTCAGGAGCACAACGTCTGACCCTTTTAATTCATCTTCACTCCCTTCTCCCTCAGTACACTGAGAACCACTCACTGTTGCTGATGTATAAAACCCTGCCACGACAACTACTAAAAAGGGCAGCTCCATGCTGGCATTGATCCTGCCTTCATCTCACTGCATTCTTTGTCTAAGAGAACAGAGGCAGGATTAGAAGGCGGTTTAGAGTGCAACCAGGCAGTAAGATTAATAACTGCTCCTAGCTTCATTCATGATCAATTGAGTGTGTGTGAATCTGCAGAGGACCTTCTCCAAACAATCAGTAGGGATGGTAGTGGCAGTCATGGAACCAGAAATTTAAAGCAAATTTCAGTGACATAGATTTCTTTAGGGAAAAATTAAATGTTTTGCTATCTCTTGATAAGCAAATACTGCTCTGCTTGTGTAGGTCTGCTAGTACTTACCCCCAAATTTGTTATGCACCCTATCTTACTCCCTAGAAAGTCCACTGACCCCAGTGGGCACACAGGCAAGTCTTATATGAAGGAAAGTTTGCTATTAGGAATGCTTTCAGCCACACACTTGAAATGTGCCAGCTACTCTTTAAACAAGTCAAACACCTTGAAGCCTACAGGATAAAATGTTTCACCAGATTTATCCCAACTTGATCTCCCACAAGTAATGCAGATAAATCACATGGTCTGGCTCCTTTTTCTTGAAGGGGTTAGCACTTTCGTTATGAATTCCTGCATATGTGAATACAAGATATAGCATGCACAGTGGTCAGAGAGGTGACCATCAAACGGGTTCCCTAACCACCAGCATGTTGGTAAGACTTGACTGGTCAAAATTCAGTAGTTGCTAGTGTAAAAGCAAAAAGTGCAGTCACGTGTGAAGGAAAGGTGGCTTTCTTTTACATTCATTATGTAATTTTGTTAACATCACAAAACAAAGTATTTTTGTAGCACTTTGATTGCTTGCTAAGACATGTAGTATAAGAAGTGACTCCAGACAGCATGTGCATGCAAGGCTTTGGGACACCACTCTGGTGGGAGCAAAATCATGTGAGAAAGGCATGTGCAGGGTTTTGATTTCAGAGTATACAACATCAGATAATTTTTTTTTCAGAGATGCCCCTATTTTCAATTTGTACATCACTTTTTATTCTAGAAAATATTGAAGTAGAGAGGACCAAGCTACACAAAGGAATGCCTATATTCACAACTGAAATGGAGCTGGGGGCTGCAGTTAGCCACATGGACAGCACTACACAACAGCTTAGGAAAAACATGACAAATAAGTTTCCCTTTCTAACAGCCAACAATACCTTGCAGGCATGTGTGGAATGCCTGGAGCCAGGTTTCAAAAATGTGGTACCGTCTCGGCATTTTGCTTGGCCTGACAGCCTGACAAAGGAGAGGAAGGAGGACACACGGTTGCTTTGCCCTTACCACACTCCCTAAAACGTCCTGTAACATGTCCTGCAGGGCCAAAAGTCTTACTTGAAATAATGGAGCATTACCTGAATAGTCATGCCACAGTCTGCACATAGCAGCTGGCTGTATTCCCAAGCATTTAGAAATTTGCTGTCCCTATTTAATTGAAACAGCGGGAGAATTTATGGAAGCAGAATTGAATTCCCCTAACTGATAACTGAAAGATAAACTTCTGGAGGGAATGCGTTGAGATTTTTAATGACCACATACGATTAGAACCTTTAATGGTTTAATATATCATCTATCCACATTGTACTGACTAAACCAGGGTTGATGGTAGAAAAAAAGAAGAAAAGGAAAAAGAAAGAACATATAGGCCTCTGCCATCTGAAATATGGTGCAAAGAAGCCACTGCAGCAGCCTCACAAAATCCGTCTGCCGGAGAAATTTCTTATTGATTAACAATTCATACTGGCATCAGTGAGAAAGAGTCCAGACAAAACAAAGCTGCTTCAGCATGTTTTAAAACCAAACCAAACAAATCCCACAAACCACCCACAGGCTCTTGTTTTCACTAAGCCAAGTGCCACTTACTTCTGCAGACCTCAACCAAGATCATTAATGATCAAACTTGGACTATATGAGCCCATCAAATTGAGACTTGTATCCACTCCTCACAGTAACTTTAAGTTCTGTTTCCAATTCATGCTAACCTCTTACTTCCCCAGAAGCATTAATGAAAAATAAACACCGGCATTAAAGGGGGACTTTATATCCAACGTGATATACTGCAGCACAGTAGGGGTGAAATCCCAAAGTGGGCAGTGCAGTGAGGCTCTGCCTCTGCAGGTTGCCCTGTCCAATCTACAGGCCCAAGATAGCTCAGTAACTTTGAAGCGTTGCTTTTTTATGACAGGGCTATATTACTCCATTGGATTATTTAGATTTAGATCTTGTTAAATGATGCCTCTTTGGCAGTTTTAGCCTAGAACTGACATGGAAATATCTTTTTTTGCTCATAAGAAAGGACTTCGCCTTAGGATTGAGGCACACTAGCCACAGAAATAAGGAGAATGTGGAGCAAGCAGTAAACGTCAGTCTTCAATGCTGTCATACCAATATTAAATTCACTTAGAAAAACAGTTAAGAGAGACAGATGGTAAGATATCTAAGAATGCTGATACTTCTGAGAAGGGGAGCAAGACATGGGTCATTTGTAAAAATAGCAGAAACTCTGTCTGTAGCTTCAGCAACGTTCAGTTTCTCTATTTAAGAGTCCTCTGAGGCTGCAGCTTTCACGCACATACCCTGGCTTTCACAGGGAGCATGGGAAAATAAGCTCATTGTGTCAGAAGGCCTTGAAAGGGAAAGGAGGCTTGCAGCAGGATGGGAGGAGGGGAAGAGCTAGAGCCCAGCTTGAAAACGCATGGAGAGAAATCAAAAACAAACACGTACCTACCCCCAACGTGCACACCCACACACCCACACACACCCCCCCACATGCAAGCCCTAAACTCTGACTGAACTCTGAAATCAGAGACTGAGCTGCTTTGGAAGCCACTGCTAACTTTTCTTCTTCTCTCCTTTTTTTTTTTGTTTGCTTTTTTTTTGGTTTGGGGATTTTGTTTGGGTTTTTTGTTTGGTTTTGGTTTTGTTTTTAATTACCTTTCTAAGGAGGAAAAGAAAATCAGCAAAGTTGTGTGTGTGTGTGTCTCCTGGGAAGCTCAGGAAGAGCAAGTTGTCAAAAGCCCAGCCCAGCATCTGTCTTTCTTGTTCCTGGTGAGGATTTTATAAATATTTGGGAGGTTGCATGGGGTGGGGGGGCGGGGGGGGGCAGGGGGATAGTGAGGGGGAGTGGAGGCTACAGGAGGGAGGCTAGATAACTTTTGGGCCCACACAGCACAGAAGTTTTGAAAGCCTGCTTTTCATTAGCATTGCCTAGCAACCAACTCATCTGCTGCAAATCTCATCACGCCCCTGCAAAGCATCCACGGCATGCTAATCTTTTCATTTAATAGAAAAGCTGCTGTAATCTTTCTTCCTTTTCCTTCTAAAAAAGCAGACAATAATAATAATAATAATGATAATGAAAAAAGATTCCGTCTCTGCTCCTCCTGCTGCCCTGCACCCCCCAGTACTCTTGTTGATCCAACACTTCGCTGAGTTCCCATGGATGACCTACATGTGTGTGTTCTGGCTGATAAGTCCCAGCTGCAAAGGCAAGCTTGGGTCGGTTTTTGCTTTCTGTGTTGTGCATGCTGGAAAGGGAGGGTGGCGAGGGGGAGGATTTTTCTGGCTGGGAGCTGAGAGAGGAAGGAGGCAGGCAAGGCTACAGTACTCAGAGTCCCAGAGTCCTAATGGGTCCAAACAGCTTAAATGAAATCTCTGGCTTCAGATACTGTAACTGAAGCCTCCCCAGCAGACAGGGAAGAACTGGTTTGTTCTGGTGTGTGCGCATATACGCGTGTGCACGCTTCTATGTGCGTCCACAAATCCAAGTTCTCCCCATATCCGCAGGAGAAAAGCGAGTTTTGCTTTGTTCCTGATGAATTCCATGTCCAGCCAGCTGCAAACAAGCCGTGCTCTGGAATCTCCCTGGGCTTTGCCTGTCCTTTCACTCTGAAAATATCATGCCTAAGGGTAGGGGAAGTGGTTTGGACAAAATAAGACTTGACCTGAGCATCTGCCCAGAACTGAAACCAAACGTCTGTCTCCTTGAATTTTTGGCTTTTCATAAAGCTCAGATAATTTCTCTTGCCACCTGCTCATCTTCAAGCATGTCTGTGCTTTATGGTTCCACATGGAAACACTAATCTATCATGAAACAGGCCATGCATGCAGCTTCCGAGCTGGTGAGAAGCAGGAACCTGGAAACCTGCAGAAAAGCACATTTTCAAATATTCAGCCCCATTTTTAAAGACACACACGCCACTGAGCAAGATGAGTGCCACCTTGTCCTTTGTTCTTTCCTCAGTCTCCTTCCCCTCTTTCTAGTCTCTGTATTTCCTCTACCTTTTTTGTACTTCTAAGTGCTCCTGAGGATGTCTTGTCCTCCCCACTCAAAAAGTAGTCAGCTCCTCCAAAGTGCAGCCCTGGGGCCAATTCACATTCTGCTTAACACTCTATCCTCTTTCTTGCTCCATGAACCTGTGAACCTTGAACATAATACACCTCACTCCTACCCACATGTGATGATTGAGAGCAGAGTCCTTTACAAAGATGTTTCCTCTTCTCCTCTACAGCATAATGCTGGAAGCCTTCCTACTAGTGAGGTGCTATAAAGATGACTGCAAGATCACAAGGCCAAGATTAAGTCACTCTGGCCAATAATGTTATCATACCTAAGGAAATGACAATGTGGCCATTGTGCAATGGATCAGGTAGAGATACTATGAATTTCCTACAAAATCCAGGCTAAAACTGGAGCAATATGAGGCCTGGGAAGCAGTAAATCTTATGTAAAGTTGGAAAGGATACCACGATTGTGGAAGGTATTTCAATGTCACGCTGCTTTGGATTCTTAAGCAATACATGGTGAACAATTAATTTTCGGGCCTACTCTTACAAAGTCCTAAAGGATAGATAGGCCCAGTAACAAAACTTTTGACAGCGTACCTGAAGGAATGGCTGTGAGACCAGGGAGCAGGATAGCGAGAAAGTTCAACCAATCTCAGCTTCAACCTCTGGCAACCACTTCAAAAGGTTTCATGGAGCAGAGTAGCCCACAAGCTGATGAAATGAGACCCTTCATGCACCATTTACTGCACTTGACTGGGAAGAATTGCCAGGTTTTGAAAAACACATCCACCTCCTCTCTCTTATCTTCTAAACAACTCCAGTGCTACCAGCTTCAGCACTCTGCTGCTAGTGCTTTCAGAGTCATCAATCAGGTGAAAACCCTTTCCCCTATGCACACACTGGGCTTGAAACCATTACGGGCTGGCTCTGCTCCCATAGCCAGCTGGAGACAGAGGTGCTTCAAATGCATTCGACAGGAAAGGAAATAAAAACCCCACCTTTGCTGGCTTTTAATTAAAAAAAATCTCAAGCCTCATTGGTTCTCAGGAAAACACAGATTTGGCTCATGTTTAAAGTGATTGTATGGAAATAAAATATTAGTATTTTAACAAATTCCATTCCCTATGTTAGTAAGACCTTTAACAAAAGGGCTGTTCACCGTAAAAATAAGACTTTTTGGTGACTGCAAGGCAGGTATTTTGGACTCAAAAGAAAACTACTAAAAGAAGCTACTAATTGCCTCCTCTTGCTAGGGTTTTGTACCTATCTTTTCACAGACCTGCATTTCTGTGAAATCAATTCTAGGCCATTCCACAGACAGTCAGCTCTGTTAGGCTGGATAAGAAGTAACAGATAGGAAAGCAATTGCACCAGATGGCAGAAAGAAGTGAGGAACTGAATGAATGCCACTTACCCACATGGCAGATCATTTGCTGTGCACTACCATCACTGTAGTGATGGAAAAGGATAGATTCTTGTGAGTGGAAAATGAACTGGAATGGAGACAAGATTCCTTGGTTCAGGTGGAAATGGTGATTATCATAATATTTCTGTAGTGTCCCAGAGAGTAAAAATTAAATACGTGACAAGTCTTAGGCCTCTCTTGTCCTCAGTGAACTTACATGCAGTTTTCAAATACCCCAGTCTAACTAGCATTCTCATTAGCAAGATGAGCTGAAAAGCCAAAAACTGAATGCACATCCTTCAGGTCCCCAGACGATGAGGAAGGACTTAAAAGGTTGTAAAACATACCTTTTTTTGTTGTGGGTTTTTTTTTTTTTGGTCAACCTAAAGGCAAGGACACATAATTGCAAGATCCTCTTGTTAATAATGAATTCAAGTCTATTGATATATGTTCCTCACAGCCTCTACTGGAAAAAAAATTCTTAATTAAAGAGCAGCAGCAAATTATCTGGAATGACCCACTCTTGGGAAAGACTCAGGGCTAAGCAAACAATAGATCGTTATAAGCACTGACCTTTTCTATTTTTTCCCTTTTTTTTTAAATTTCAGCAAGTTGTAACAGCTTCTTTCTAAGATTTATTCTTGTCTTGTAGCAGTCATGTTCTTACAGCATTAATGAAATGACAGCTCCCAGTGAATAGTGCATAGAAGACTTACAGTATTGGACAAGGCTGAGAATGCTGGCTTTCATGGTGTTCTACACTTCAAAGTGAGGAAAGTTTGTCACTTTGGCAGAATATTAGCTGAGGGAAAGAAAATGTGTGAAGGCAGTTAAATAAGGTTACACAGGTGCTGCTACTTCAGACTGTGGAAAGAAAATAAATTATAATACAAGTGAAAGAAAATAATATCTCTAACTTTGAGTCTTACTGCAGTGATAAAACCACAAGTCTGCTTTAGGAGTGCTGGCCTCCTTTAACTCGCCAAATATCACACTGACATTCTTTAGTGACTCGTGGTTTGGAGAGACGGCCACATGCAAAACTGAGGTCTACACACTTCTTAGAACTAGAAACTATTTGTGTATGTTCTGGTAAACTTAGAGATGCCATCAAACCAAAGACAATTTTACATGCTAATAGAACTCCATTTCATGATAAATGTTATAGTCTCCTAAGACAATTTTATCATTTAGGCCATTCCTTACCCCTCACAAATCAAGAGATCATTTCCAGTTTTAGGGAGGAAATGAGAAGGGTTTAAATGCTGCGAATATCAAAACAGAGCATTTTCAGAATAGTCAGAGTCTGAAGCAAGTTCTGTGATTGCTAGAAATAAGTCAAACTCAAATTACATTCACAAGCACTCCAAAAGTTTAAAGAAACTTAGAAAAAGAAAGTAAAAAGATGTCCTTACCATGAACTCATTTGCACTGAAGAAATAGATAAAATTTTACCAAAGAGATCTTTAAAATTTAAATTGTTATTTAGACAGAATTCTTGTCTTGTAGTTCAGCAAAAGTCCCCCTTGCTCTGGACAGAACTACTCTCATAAAGGAGATGCCCTTAATGTTTCCACAGAATAGACATCAGGGTTTGGACTTGCTGCCATACATGGGATTTTTTCCCAAAATTTACTGAGTTTAAGTTGTATTAGACATCAACTCCTAGAGCCAAAATACCAGGTTTAGTGTTGTCAAACACTTATTAATTTAAAATGTCAAATTGCATTCCATCACAGAAAAATGCTGGTATTTTTAGGATTTGGGTAGCTTTAGATCGAAGGTGCATGCACAGATAGGAAGCACACTGTTCTTTCTAAAGGTAAGAGGGAAATGAAGCAAATACCTTGTCAGCCAATTGCTATGCAACAGTAAAAGAGCAAGATTCAAAAACCTCAGCATATATTTAAGGTCTGGAAATGAGTTCCTGTAAGCTATGTCTTCCTACATGGATTTGCTCTTACAGCATACCCATTTTTAAACCTCATTGTAGCTGTAGCTGTAGTCTTCTGGTTCAACAGTTTCCAAGTCCATCACTGCCATGGCTCTACTGCTCGCTGCTTTCCATTCCAGTTCCTTCACAATGCCCAGAGGGGTACTGTGAAACTGGGGATACAGCTTAATTTCCCGTGTCCTAATACTGCCTTACACTAACAGTTCTTAAAGGTTAGAAAAAGGAATTTCAAAAGAAAATGGACTCAACCTTGTGCTGGAACATGCCTAGAATATGACTGTCTGTGGTAAATTTTCATATGAAAATAAAACTCCTTTCCTTTTTTTTTCTCCTAACACCCCATTCATCTATCAATAATGTGCAATCCGTACCCAAAAATGGAGGTCATGGAGTTTCCTAGAAAAGAATTGCTTTCAATCACTTGTAAACAACCACTTTCTTCCTAACTCAATACAAACTTTTTGAAGAAACTTTCTATCAAAACCACACAGAAACAAGTCCCTTATATGAGCCCTTTTGGTTTAAATGCTATGGTAAATTATAATTAGATGAAAACAGGATTTTATAATGGAAGGTATAAGACAACTGCAACAATCACAGTGTGACTAGCTCCGCCTGTCCATCAACAATAAGGTGACAGTAATTCCAAATGTCCAAATGACCAAAGACATTAAAAATAACCTTAAACTCCTTAACAGATCAGTTAGGACACATTGATACACCCAGATGCTTCCTGCTCCCTGGATAACAGGAGCAATTCCATGCCTATATCTGCACTAGTCTTAATCCATGTACTTCCTTTGGAGGTCACTGCCTGGGCTTTCATGTGTCTGCAAATTTGTTGTAAATGCTTTCTGGTATTGCAGGTGCGTGGTGCATGCTTCTGTGCTTACAAACACAGCCATTCATTACTCCTTATCACCCTCCTTTACCAGGGATTACTCAATAGATAGAGAAAACATAGCAAAAACAAACCAGGGTTGCATGATCAAAGTTTTTTATTCTGTTCTGCCTGCAAATTAGTCTAGTGTTGCTAAAAAATAAAAAGGCCTAAAAATGCTGGGATCAGGACCTATCTAACTACAAAACACACGTGATGGATGAGCAGCAGCACAAGCTTCCCCACTGTGCATGGTCACTCCATCAGGCAGAGGAAGCCTAAGGACAGGAGTGATGTATTGCCTCTGATCATTCACTCTGGGACTTCTCTGCTGACATCAGGAACAAAGGTTTCAGGTGGTTTTCCCTAGTTAACCTTACGTTGGACCACTGACTCTCATCAGAAAGACCAAAGATGAGAAGAAGGAGTAAAGTTCTAGGTGCTGTCCTAGATGCATATGCTGCTCTGCAGTCCTGTATGTCAACAGGGAGTAAGGATCCCTTACGGAGGGAATCAAGGTGATCAACTGCTCTCTGCTGGGAGGGAAAAGATACAGACTACAGCAAAGAGAATTCTAACCCCTGCTCTTGCTAGAGACTTCTTCTGAAAGGCAAAGGCCTTCAAACTGTTAGTTTACTGTTAGTGACAAAGTAGCCCCAATCTCATAGAGCAAAATGTCTAATCTAAGTCTGTAGACTTACACTATCATACTGAAATCAAACTCTTCATCATGTTAAAGAGCCTATACAGCAATTAACTTAGGACATTCTTTCCAGTAGTTTTAAGAATATATATTAGTACATTTTTATGGAAGGTCCTGGCTGATGGAGAATTGCATTTGTAAGTCAGCTGTGAAACACAGGTCACCAAATTCAGAAACTGTCCTGGAAACAGCACCAGCCAACTCTCTCTTATGTAATGGGAAAGCTTAGAGGAACTGATGAACGATTATCTAAAGATGCCATTCCATGGCACCTTCAACCAGTCTCAGCTGAGTGGCCTAAAAAAATCCCCCTGGATTGCTTTTCAGCCAGTTTAAGCCAGTTCATGCAACTATTCAGGTCAGGAAAGTGCCGGTGCCAGAACAAGAGAAGGAGAGGGGAACACATAGTTGGGAGTTGAATGAGTAGGAGCACAGCAGACTGAGCAGTTTAAACTGCTATGGAGCTGAACCATGAAACTATTTGATCCACTTTTCAGTCACTACAGAATGTAGCACATGAGCTCCTAACTGTTCACTTCTTCATGCTAAAACACTTTTTCAGATATTTATAGAAGATCATCCCCGATTATCCCAGGGGTAACTGGACCCTGCCCCACTTCCACTGAAGGCAGTGGAAAGAAAACAGGCTGCTTTTGGTCAACAAAGGCAAATCAAGCAAGGAGTGAAACTGAAAAGCAGCCGTGCGAAGATATTCTAGAATTAGAATTACAGACAGTAAAGAAATCCCAAAAAGAAATGGCAAGTGGAGCCCCTTTGGATTTTGAACTGAAACCTGCTCTCTTGAATATTCTGCACTAACTGGGAAATGGAAATTATTTACAGTAGACAAAACTCCTGATGTGCGACAGCTTGAATATTGGCACAGTAGTGGATAGAAGTCAATGCTCCTTGACTTGTGAATTAAATGCACTTTGAAGTCTTTAGTAAACGGTAAAGTGTGAATAAACTGGTTGAAGGGAACCTAGCTTGTGTGCAAGTTAGCCAAGGGGCAGATGCTCACTCTGTGTACAGCTGTCCTAGTCTGAGAGACTGCTGCCCTCCAGCTGCCTCTATCTGCCACCCTGCTCAGGGCTGCTGTCTCCCCAGCAGTTGGCAGAGCCGCCGGTGGGAGCGCTTCCAGGCAGGATTCACCACATCAGTTTAAAGGAGTGGTTTGAGCTAATGCACCTTTACCCTACACCCCAAAACCTACTGGGGAGTGTACACACAAACCCTGTCCATGGCTGAGCAGTTGGCAGTGGCCGACAGAGGACTGTGGTAAGTAACTGTGCTCAGCAATGCCTTCCAGCTGCGTCCGGAGGAAGGGGGTTGTCCATCGGTTTTGACTTCGCTCTTGTTTATGTAGGGAAATTACACTGCTTTAAGTAAATGCATGGTTTATATCCAATTTACTTAAACTGTTGCAAAGCCTTGTGTAAGCACTTAGTGAAATGCAGCTTAAACAGAGGAGGAACATGGGTGTGGCACAAGTTACAGTAAACCTGTTAAACTTATTTAAATTAAACCAGTGGGAATTCCATGTGTTAACAAACCCTTTGCAACTCCATACGGGCAAATTCTCCCATTACGTCTATATCCATGCAGAGGTAAACATGTATGCAGTAGGACTAAATCACTTCAGAATTTGGCTCTGCACTAAGCCCACACCACGTTTTAAATTGTAACCAATCTCAACCACCGAATCACAGCAAACCGTGTATTCCTTTACTGTTACTCCCAGGGCAAACATACCACCTGAAATACAGGGAATATGAAGTTCTTCATCCTCATGATCCCTCTACATGTTTTCCTCAGGTTCAGGTTTTGTAAAGCAATGAGAAAGAACCATGGTCTCCCAGTACATCAAAGACTAGAGGCCTTGTAAATCTTAATATCCTGCCTGCCCCAAAGAATGGAGCAGAGCTGGTGTTGGGTATGGGGGAGGAGAAAGGAAGTGCTCGTAGGCCTGAATGCAACCAGCACATACAGTAGAGCTAATTCTTGTCCTATCAGCCTTGACGCATTGTGTCCTTTTCCTTCAGCTATTTTAGATAAACAGGAAAGAAAAAGAAAAAAAAAATCAGTGCTGGAAAAAAAACAAGTCAGTTTGGAAAGAAAACGTTATTGTCAAACGTTCTAATGGCAATTTCAAATAATAGTGAGCATAGTATGTCATATGAAAAACAGGGCTATTGCTATGACAGTCAATCATAACAAAAAGAGAAAAAAGAGACTTTAAAAAAAAATGGTGCTACAATAAGAATAGCTAGTGATTTGGAGCAGTAAGCATTACAGCTTATGAGTAACAAAGCCTGAAAAGTGGTAATATTCTGACACTCATTTTCCTGACAGGGAAGTTTCTTTACAGATAGTTAAAGTGGTTTGTTGTGGTTTGCAAACAATCCCTGACTGTACCTAGGCTGCTGCCTACCAAAACCATGAATAGCACTACCTTCCTCTAACTGTTAAACTATTCCAAGAAGTATTCTTTCATTAATGCCTTCGTACACAAAAACAGGTGAAAACTGGTTACACAGTAGGAGTAATCTGGTTTGGCACTCAATACTACTTCCAGAAGCCAAGTCAACTTTCTGGTGTGACTGTGGGACCATTAATACCACTGAAAGGGCTCATTCTACAACCAAAGACTATAAAACATAATTTCATAACGATTTTTGTACCTCTGGTGCAGAAATCCACAATGAAAATAGACATAGGTTATGACACCAGACCCTCTTACTCGATAAATTTTGTATTTATGAATTTTGTTTATAAAGACATTGGACCTACTAAGCAAAATCATTAGTGACAGGCATAGCTTCATGTAAATCAGTGCAACTCAGTGACATGATGAGAAAATTTCACTCAGTTTAATCTCTTATCGGTGGGGTTTTATCATTTGTAGCATGAACATGAGGGGATCTGAAGAAACACATTCATCTGTTTATCTGAAGAGACACATCATCATCACATTTCCACAGAAATGTGGAAATCTCTATCTTCAAAACATTTTGCAGATGCTAACTAATTATTCCACACATTTTCATGACGTAGTTCAATATTACTAACTACTAGCTGAAACTGTTCACCAGTGCTATCCATTGTCACTCAACAAGTTCAGAGCTGAGCAAACATTAGAATGAAGCTCCTAGTTTCTTCCAACACCTTCTACCCATTAGAGTGTGCTGCTTATTCCCATTCTAAAAGAGTTGGCTGTGAGTAAGAATTGATGACTATTTTTATCTCAGTTACCCATCAAAAACCCCTTTATTCTGTGAATGGGCTGTATGGCATGGGCTTCCATTCCAGTTCTTAGAGAAGGTCCGTTCATAACACAAAAAACACCCTTGCTAAAATTGCCCTTAAATGAGTCTCTAGAAGTGGTATGGATGAACTGGACAATGCTGACAATACTCCCCTTTGACCCCATTCTAGTTCTTCTGCAGAAGGGACTGTAACACATTATTAAAGCTAGGAGAAGAAAGATGCTCTGGAAGACATCCTGGAGGATGCAGAGTTGCTGATGCAGAGTATGCCCTGGTCAGGTGCCATGGTTCCAGCTCTCTGCTCATTCAGTCCCGCCACTCCCTGTGATGCTGTACATGACTCAGTCATGCTCTGTCACTGCCTGGGGTTGTTTGTTCATCCATCTTTTCAAAAGTCAAAAGTCGATCAACACTTTCACCATCCCCATGCTCCACTATAGTAAAACTTTTGCTAGAATTCTTGACTCTCCCCATATAGCAGGGCATGATAGTTGGCTTTCTCTACTTGCTGCCTACTGCTGACATTTTCCTCTTGTACTTCTTGCTCTGCTTCTTATTTCCTTTTTTTCCTTAAACCCAGTTGACAGGACTACCTTTTTGGGCTGTGCCCTTTGGCTGCAGGGATAATGAACCCTATTCCCAAGAAGAAGCCTCGAGCCCTAAAATGCAGGTTGAATAAGTTAGCACTTCTGTGAACTAAGTATTCACTTTTTAAAATATTTAAAAAGAGAACTTGTTCACAAAAGAACAAAACACCAGAAAGGTTTATAACCCCTAACAGAAACCATCTGCTTGAACATAAAGCTGGGAATGTACGGGTATTTTCAATTCAGGCTCAGGAGATCTGGGAGAAAGAACACCAGCCTGAAGACTGTTACTCAGACTTATCTTTCTGTAATGAAACAGTTTTTGCAAGAGAAGTGTTACCATATCCTTACAAAAACAAACAAAAAATACATTCAGAAAACCCCAGCATACTCTTTTATGAAGCTGAACATTTTCTTCTCGCACTCCAGAGAAAAAGGACATGCTTCAACTCCACATGAAATACTGCTTGCCATTATAAATCAGAGGGAAGAGAAATGAACAGCTGATTCTGTAGTTGTTCTTTATTAAGAATTTTTAACTAAAGTTATATATTAAAATATCCAATACTGATTTTCTACAAAAAAAGCAACCCACCAAAACTAAAGCCCGTGAATTTTGACCATTATGAGAATTTTTGCTTCTCCCCTCTTGAAAACAACATGACCCATGGCCTATTTTTCAAGCCAGATTTCAATCCTCTCCAGCCAGCTGTCAGGAAACCACAGAAAGTGCTTGAAAGAGCGCAAGAAATGGCTGGTTCTAATCTAAAGGAAAAAAAAAGTTGAGGAACAAGGCAGCTACTTGTGGCAGAATGTTATTTTTTCTTCAGTCTCTGCCTGCATATTTTCACAACATGTGTACTCTGTTACCCCATCACTTCCCTCTTTTCCTTGGGTAAATATCTCTGCTTTGGAATAAAAGAAGGCCCAGGGGTGCTACTTGTAAGGACTGCACTCGCCTTGATATGTTGTTTTTGAACTGAACACATACAGTGGACACATTTCAAACTTGGACCTTTGCCATCATACATGTTGCTTTTAGTTTAACCTTCTCAGATGATGGGGGGAGGCTGGAGGTAAGGAAGAGGCTGGGAGTGGGGTCATACACTCTATCCTTTACCAGATGTGGGATCTCGTGGGAGCCAAGTGTGATAGCCCACACAAACCCCTCTAAGCACACAACATAATGGAGAGAGAGAAAGGAATGCAAACTGACCCTCTCCAAGTGCTGATTCTTTGCAAAATCAAATACAAACCCCATGGAGAAATGGATGACTAGGCCATACCTTTGCCATCCAGCTGCTTCGATGGAAAAAGGGTAGTGTGATTAATAATTTATTTTTAAAAGGAAATATCTCAGTACGAGTTCTATGTGAGGAAGAGAACCAACTAACAGGAGATTTCTCCCCATTTTCACCCTGCAAAATGCATGTCCTGTCAAATGACTGTGTTTCATGCATGTGATTTAACGTGCCATTTGGAACCCAACAGATGGACTGAACTAGATTAGACATCTGTTCTGGAGAAGAATTATATACAGAATTGGGACCTGGGAAATTCTGGATTAAACCGCTCAAAGGCTATCCCACACGCAAATACTAACCCAGTTAAGGACACTGGGTAAGACACACTTTTCACAACCATTCTCATGCATCAAATAACAATGCAGCAACAGGTAGGGGAAGGACAAGAGCTGGCAATGGGCTCACTGTTACATGTGTAACTCATGCCAGGTTACTTACTTCCGAGTGGCACGTGTATGAAGCCTGAAGCCCTGAAAGCTGCCATGTGTACTATGCAACTTGGAGATGGGAAGAGCTGCCAGTGGGGATGAGGGCACTGCTTCAGCAAAGCTAATTTGGGAACAAAACAAAGTATTGAGTAGTTCCTGGAAGATGCTAGGAAGATCAGAAAGAGTTGAGAGTTCTCTGTACTACACAGTATTGAGTCCAGCTCTGCAAGGTATTCTTGAACATGTATTTTACATGCATGTACTCAATTTGATAATATATCCAGCCTAATTTGTTCTCAAACCTGGCAACAGGTCACCTGAAGAGTCATGCTTAATTACTTGGTCTGTACAAATCATCTCTTCCTACCTGATGTCTCCGATTATCCTAATCTGATTGCTGCTTCATCTTCCAAAAATAATACATCTAGTAAGGTCTTACTTCCCCATGAATACACTGTAACTTCTTTCCCAGAACATCCCATTTTTATGAATTCTTTTCTCCTTTATGTCCCTTCCGTACCTCACTAACCTGACACATCGTTTCCCTCCCTACTTACTCACTTACCATGGGGCTATCCTGTCCTCAGCTCTACAGCTCTGAGGAGTACCCAACCACTTGTACAGAGCACAGATAAATCAGAAACCTTATGGCTGCACATGAGTACCGTTCCCCTTCTGCTGGCAAGTCCCATTGAAAGAACTGTTTCTCCCTCTAAACCAGCAAGTAATTTGCCAGCATGCAAATGAAAAGATTGGGCAGATGATATTTAATTTTGTATTTGCATCTTATGGGTGTGCTTCCATAACCTTGGTATTAGATATCTGTAACTTTGATAACCACTAAAGATGCTTGAAAACTATGTTGGCACACTGTGATGCTCGTGTCACATGTTATACTCCTTTTCCCAACAGTGCACCTTGTCTAGAGAACATGAAGTGACAGATAGTCAAAAGAGAAGCTGCTGTAAGAGAAATGCTATAAATGGGCATATACTGGAGCAATCACTGGTATGTTACATGTACAGAGATTGAGCCAGTCTCTTGGATAGTCCTGAAACAAGGGGAATTGAAATCATCTTTATCATTTGCTTTTTACAGTGTAGAGGGATTTAGTGGACGTATTTTAAATCTAGGTTTTGTGTATCAAAACACAAGTAAAAACAGAAAACCCAGTCACTGTTCAGTTGTTTGAGAAACCATTGGTTTTTTCCTGCTCTGTCAAAAAAATACAGCAATGAAAATAGCCCGTAATTGGGAATCTATCAGGCTCTAGAGCATTTTACAGCCCAGAACCCTGGAAGTCCAAAATAGCTCCACAATGAACTATATTTTGCAGAAGTTGTGACTTTGTTTATATACACCGACCGATCTGTGAAAACTCCAAGAGAGGTTATGAATACAATAAACTTAAAATTTTTTTAGCTCCTTTATTAACCAACTGAACCAACTACATTATTTAAATTTGAGTCAGGTTTTCATCTGCTACTAAGAAGAAAATGGCTCTGGAGCAAGACACAGCAGTAGTTTGTAGGAGCCAAGCAGTGTTACGCAGTGGCAAAAACCATATAAAGAAATCTAGTAAAATTACAGGAGGAGAATTTAGGTCCCACATAAGGTAAATGAACAGCAGATGCCTTTGGCATGGAAAGGCTAACAGGGTTTTCAAGTATAGTATATACGCTATCTTGCCAGTGAGACAGGAGCCAGCTCTGTGCTGTGACAAATGGCTTCTTTTCCTGGTCCAGTGAAGCAGAAGTCTTCTGTCGTGCTGCATACTCTTGGGAAAACAAAAGAGTTACTACAGAAAGGTGCAGAAAGCTGCCCAGAGCGTGGGCAATTCAATCAGTATCTCTGGCACATCTGGCATCCTCTGGCACACACTGGACAGCTTATCAGGTGCAATGACAGCGGGCCCAAGGCTCCATTTCAGATGCTGCTGCTGCTCAGCCCAGAAGCTGGGCAGCAGTCCTCACCACGCTAACTCTGCAGTGGAAGACTTAATCTAAGAGGATATGTAAGAAATGAAAAGGTGTAAAAACCGCCAAATCACTAAACCTTGTAACACGATACTAGCAATGGTATGTGTGCAAGAAAATAAAGCAACACCACAGACAGCTAAAAGAAGGTGTTGCTATGATTGGGTAACTTCAGATAAAACGATACAGGGCACTGCTGCTGCGTGCCCTGTAAAGAAAGAGGGGGCTCACATATGCAACTCTTCACTAGCTCCTTTCTCACTTTTACAGTTTCAACTCAAGTAACAACACCCTGTGAAATGGCAGATCTCCAGAGTCATCTAATGAACCTCTGAAATCCACCGCTGCTTAATAGAGGGCTAAGATTTCAAGACATTAAAGGTAAAATAATTCCCAGTAGGTCTCATACGAACATCTTAATGTGTCTGTACTGAGCAGTATTTTCACGCCATTCCCCTCCTCTCTCCTTTGACTGGATAAAGAGCTTGGAGGGAAAAAAAAAAGTACCTATGAATACCGATGTGCAGGGAACCCTCGTAAATTCACTTCCCGTCAGTCCAACAAATGAGCTCCCCCTGGGAAGTCGTGAGAGAGAGCCTTCTCACAACAGCCTGATTATCAAAAGTCTGTTCTCTCATGAAATACTCTAACCTCACAGGGACAAGTATCGTAATAATATGAAACTATCATAATAGCTTGAGCACGGTAAATTACTTTTGTAACTTGGGATGTGTGGGGCACATTTCCGGCAGGTTGGTTCCCAGTATCTCTGTATTGCCTCTCTATATCACTTGAGAATTACCCCAAGCATGAAAGATTCATGTGCTGTAAAAATTCAATTTCAGAATAGAAATGCGATTCTCCATATATCAGATTTCAGGCAGTCACTGCATCCATCATAATTTTAGCAAGGTGGCTTTATCATTGCCTTGTTCTCCTCAGAAATATAGTGCATGTTACTTGCTACAGTCCTACCCAGTATTTCAAAAATTTTTTAGAAATAAGCTGCACATTGATTTTGTTCTTCAGGGATAGCCGTAAGTCTACAGTACTTCAGTACTGATGGCATTTCTGTCAAATTCCAGATTTGCCTTTCACAGTTCTCTGTCTTGGATCTTTTCCATTTTTGCAGTTTTCAGATACATCCATGTTTTGCAGCTATCTGGGTGTGAAGGCACCCTACCTAATAATCTGAGGAGCTACCTCCTGCTTTTGTTTTATTTCTTTCCAGTCTCCCTCCAGTTTCTGAGGCAGTGCTTTTGCATCTCGGTACACAAAGATAACCTCACCTTTATCCTTCTCCTAACCCTAAAAAAGAGACTGCCTTTACAACCCTGTTTCATTTTGGTTGTGCTGGTAAAACCCCAAACCCTGAGAAACCAGAATGAACTAGTGTAAATCAAACAGTGCTCTTACCACTTAGACCCGCCCTGCAATCCTTTCCAATCAGGGGATCTAAAATTACCATATTTACAGCATCTGCAGCAAAGCCAAGTACAAAACAAGATGAATAGCTGTGACGCACGAGGCAGAGTGTGGAAGTATGCAGCTGGGCCTGCAAACAATATAGGCACTCGGCGCTGAAGTCCATCTAATGCTTTTCACAGACCAGAGTGACTAAAAGGGGAAGGAGGGGGAGGGAAGAGAAGAGAAATTCCAGGAAGATGAGTGAAAACACAGCAGAAACCCCAGGCTGCTTCACTAATGGATAATTGAAATGACTCACAAAAGGTCTAGTAGGGAATTCAATTAATTAGGGACGTGACTGGGCAGAGAGGAGGAGGGAAAGAAAAGAATGTTGATGACACAAGAAAATCACTCCTCTCCATTCACTTAGAAAAGGGTCTGGAAGAAAACCTCAAGGGAAGAAAAAGCCAAGTTTATCAAGGCAGGGCCTCTACCTCTTCTTATGCACAGAAAAGGAAAAATAAGTGCACCCCTATTGCCTGTCCTCCTTCCTCCAGATTTCTAATGAAAATGAAGAAAAAAGAATAAAATTTGATATATTAAATACATCAAGGCAACTCGTAAGAAAAACCTATGAGGACAAGACACAGGAATGATGCAGAACAGATTAATGCAGTGCTGCTAATAGCATCCCCTTTGTCATAACACTGCTGCTTATTCCATGTGACAATGAGGGGAGGGAGATAGGAAGCAGTAGGAAGATGAATAAATTAAAAATATGTGGGGACATATGAAAAGATACAATGCAAGAAAGGGAGAGTAGTAGGAACGGGGACATACAAGAAGACTGGAATTGACAAGAGCAGGGAGAGAAAAATGGAAAAGGAGTGGATGGAGAGAAGGTGAAGGGAAATGGGGAAGGTCGTGGGTGAAAGAAGCAGGGAAAACCTGAAAGGAGAAGAAGAGAAGATGCAGGAAGAGTCGGGGAAAGAATGAGAAGTTTCACAATCAGTCGGCAGTTAGGACTTGCTGTGATGGGTACTTGGGAACAGTAGTGTTGATTCAGCAACCATCTGTTGACAAATACTGCTTCTGACCAAGCCTCAGAGACTAAATTTACACTAGTGCTAGTTTAGAAATCTTCAAGAATGTGTGACCTAAACTTTCCAGGCCCACAACTGGTCATTTCTGGTAGTGCAACAACAAGGAGAGATACAATGAGTGGGGGCAAGTGCTCACTCGTGGGATGGAAAGTGGGATCTGCAGCCTTTCAGAATAAAGTTACCATAGCTTGAAACGTAGCTCTTGTTAATTCTGACTCGGAGCTGTTATTGCCAGGCTGGCTGTTCAATAGCTTCACAAAGAAAATTCAGGGTCATTGTTTACCTTCGTGAATCATGAAGAGAGCTAACAAAAAGTACTTCTTAGGCCCTATCAGGTTCAGCACTGAATGCCCTCTGAAGGCTTAGATATGCTCTCACGCTCAAGGATCAAGATACTATCACCGTGAAAGGTTGGCAAAGTTTGCAACATGCTGCATGTCTGGGCAATTAGCTGAGTATTTCTGTTCCCAGGGCTGTCAATCTGAGATCTTAGCAAGAAAACATATAAATCAAACCATATACCCCTGCCAGTGAACTGACCATTAATGTCAGCTCCGCTATCAAGTAACTTTGAGAAAAGCAAAAGATTTTTTATAAGCTTTATATTTTCTCTAATAGAGCAAAGAAGATACAACACTGCCCAGGAAAACACTTTTTACGTAGTCAAGACATACTGGACCAGAAGGAAAAATACAGTATTTAGGTAACAAGAAACAGTATTAATGATACTAATATCTTTATACTACTGTAAATACACTAGTGTCTTTGCACTACTTTGCAGTGAGATTGCACTACTGTAACTAAATCCAGGCTTTCCCAATGTTTTAAGTTACATTCATGCAAAAATGAGTATGCAGAAATCCCCAGCTGATTCTGAATTGACCTTCCAACATGACACTAAAGAGTATTACGCTGCTGCAGGAATCATCTTTCAGAAAAGGTAAGTGGAAATTCAAATTCCTACGGGCTGGTCTAAAAAAAATAGCCCTTAGAAATTTTGCAAAGACATGATTGTTGGGGCTCTGGACAAATGTAAACATACTTCAACCAGCTGGGCTGGTATTTTCTATGGAAACGGACTACAAACTGTGGGCATTCAGTGCCTAGGTGCCTATGCAACAATGTGACTGTCATACAAGAATTACAATACAGCTATAAAATGTCAGTTAAGTCAGGCAGCCCACCACTTGACACAGTGCTTTTTTCAGCTCCAAAGCTCCATTCTTTCCAAATTCTCTAACATGTCTGATGAAACAGACAGTGCAATGTGCTCTGAAGGTCCTCAGTTTCTAACCAGAACACCTCCAAAATTTGACAGGGCCTTGATTTCAATGCCAATATAATTTTGTCTTTTTACTGAGTTTTCATCAACTTAAACTCATGAGAACAGCAGGCTCGGTCAACGCATATCTTGAGGCTATCTGGATTCTGTTAAGCCAGGCTGGCGCATTTTGTCCAGACCCTCTTCTCCTTGGAGAGAGGGTCTCTTATTTCTGGGACAAAATAAAAAAATCCCCTCTCTTGTACAGAATAAAAATAATGAAAATAAATTCTTTTTATCTCTCTAATTAAGTACCATCCTGTATTTAGTCAGTTGACAGCACCAAAGAAAGATTTTTCTGTACTCCACAATGTCATCCCTCCTCCCTGGATCTATTCAAAGCCTCTTGTACATATTTAATCACTCCTAGCCAGGCCTGGCTAATGAAATGCAGGGCCTTGCCCTGACCTGACCTTGCTATTTCTATTTTGGCTCAGCACATCCTCTGCTAGTTGGGTAAAAAAAAAAAAAAGTTGTTTCTTTCTCTTGGTCTTAAAGGTCCTGTTACTGGCAGGGGGTATGGTCAAGGACACTGCTGAAAACAGAACAAATGACTGTGAACACTGCTTTGCAAAATTACTGCAAATCAAAAATGGACCACAGCAACCTAAGTGTAAAGTTTTTTCCCCTTTTCTTCTTTGGTTGGCAAACACTGCTGGGCACTGTTCATCTACTGGGAATGGTTTATGGCTAGATAACTCTGTAAGAAAAATGGACTGCTCAAATTGTTTGTAGCACTCATAAAGCACTGGTATTTGTTTTGGGCACTTACTGCAACTAAATATGTTGTTCTTGGTTTTCCTTATCTGCCCTTCCTATTTGCCAATATGGCAATTAAAAAATATATTTTCCCTTTCTGAGAGCTTGTAAAGAAGTGTGATCCCATTTATGAGCACTTAAGAATCCTGGATGTTGGGTTAGCCCTTTTGTCACATGATGTTGGTTGCAGGAATTTATCAACATGCCAACAGAAGTCAGAAACGTTTCCAGTGTACAACAGGACAACATTTATATGGTGATCCATGTGATCTTTTTAAGCTGCTGCTTGTTTTCAAGTGGTTTGTGATTTTGTTGACCATTAGCTTTGGTGCTCAGTTTGACATACTGGGTTGCTGGATGAACCATAAACCATATCTGAAGTCAGCAAGGGCAAGGGCCATCATTTTGTTCTTTGTGTGTACACACTGCTTTACATTATGGAGCTCTGGATACTGAATAGGGGTCACAGATGCTATCACAAAACAACCAGTAACAGCACAAGGACCTTTAGGTACTCAGACTGTCAGAAAAATCAGGCTGAGTGGTTCAATTCACCATTGTTCCTCAATTATCTCTCAATGGAGGCTCACCAGAGAAAATGGTGCTGAGTAGGACGAAGATGC
This sequence comes from Amblyornis subalaris, assembly GCA_018881555.1. Taxonomy (NCBI): domain Eukaryota; kingdom Metazoa; phylum Chordata; class Aves; order Passeriformes; family Ptilonorhynchidae; genus Amblyornis; species Amblyornis subalaris. The sequence continues at coordinate 641,871 of JACAXG010000142.1, read as the reverse complement.
CTTAACTAGCTGCCCCAAACTAACGCCCTACATCCCATGGAGCACTGGGAGCCTTAAAAGCTGCCTAAGGACCATGGATGTAGACCATATTTCTAATGGCCAGAATCATTTAAACACATCCCTATTAGTTCTTCTGCATGTGCTGGAACTGACATAAGAGTTAGACTGGCATTTACGAGCGCAGTCTTTTCTCAGCTCAACTAAAAACAAACAGGTTCAAGTTGCAACATTCAGATGAATTGAAGCAGTAAGACATTAGACATTGCTTGAAGGAAGAAAAGATAAAATCATGTTTGCAATCACAAAGTCAAACAATACAATTGTGTCATTTTCCTTCTAATACTGTTTATCGGGTTCTTTTTTAGTCTGGTTTTCTACACAGGCAACACTTTTGCAATCACATTCTGTACCCCAATAGCTTTTATCCCTATAACTTTGTCAACCAAGTCTGACAAAGGATAGGGGTTCTCAAACATAACTGACGTTACAGAAATTCAGTGAAAAGTGATGACCAAGTAGAGGAGAGAGCAACTGTGAATATCCCTGGCTGGCTTATTAAGTTACCCATTATTAGATTCCATGAAATCCACAAAGAGGACTTCTGAGTACCAACCACAGGAAAGAACTGTAGAAAGTCAACGAACCATAAGGTACAGATCTGCACCAAGCCACATTTTATTAGTTTTTACTACATTCATAGGTTTGCCACAGTTCCCAAAAAAACTTGAAGTTGCCTATTTCATAGGAAAAAATGGAAACATACAGCTTTGTTGGGATTGTGCTATCAGTCTTTTCCACCACTGCAACGCAACACCTGCAGCTGAGGGTACGCTATCCTGAAACTAATAGGTTTACTTTATTGTCCCACATGGTTTGACACTGGAACCAAATTGCTCTAACTGTGAATGGTTAACAGAAGACATGGCCCCATCCCTCTTTCCATGTTCTCCATCTCTCTTTTACCCAGCCTTACTGATTCCCTCGCACTAGTGCTCATCTTGCTCCACAAGAAATCAGTGCAGGCAGCAAAGGTGGCAAAAGGCTAGCCCACAAAGTGAACAGATTTCTTAGCTCCCACAGACGACTCACTGAGGGGTTTGATGAGTACCAAAACTGATGCAGAAGTTGGCCTTGGTTTGGACACATGCTGATGACCAGGAGTTGAGAGAGATCAGCATTACTACAACCTGAAACCTGGCTATGGTCTTATGTGGGTGGCCGCAGTCAAACGTCTGCACCTGGTGACCCTCACCCAGAATGGTTCCCTTGGGAAGACAGAGCAGGCAGTGCCACTCTGAGCGAGAAACAAACCTTTGTGACACGAAAGGCAAAGGCAACATTCAGAAACTTTTCCTCCCTCTCGAAGCAGGACTCTGACCTACTTTGAGCCCCAGCCCCACTGCAGTTGTACAAAACAGAGCCAAACACAACATGCTGTTAGAGCAAGCACACTCACACTGACTGTCCGTGTCTTTGGTTTCTTTGTGTTACAGTCTGCGGCAGGCATTTTTGTGATAATTTTACACTACAGACATCAAGAGCATTGAGTGCTGAATCTGCCTTGCTTATGGTGTTCCTGATATTTGGCAGAGCTGAAGAATGCTACATTGGGGTGCTCCTTCCCTTGGAGATCTGGCGGGCTGTTGCAGTTAAGCCACATCCCATAGCTAAAACCACAGAATGTAAAAACAGCCGTGAAATCCAACTGTCTGAGCTGCCTTGAGTTTGACTGGCCTCTGTGGGGCCAAATTTTTTTTTTACTCAAAGTAAAATTATGATTTAGCATAATTCACGAGACTGGGCAAAAACATTTTTGTAAGGTTCGTTCCAACCTACTTGTAACAAACAAATTTGGGCAACCACCTATACATGCCAGAAAAAATGTTTATCCAGCTTAGCCCAAATTGAGCAAAATAGATTCGTTGGCAGCATGGAAAAAGTTTTAGGCTTTTTTTTAAGGTCCCTTCCTAATTTCAGTTTTCCATTCCCCATCCGCTGGAGTTTCTCAGATGATTCTTTCTCCTCAATGGCTTTTCAGTTTGGGTACTGTCCTTTAATTTTTTCAGCCTTATGGTTCTTTTCTTTCCTTTAGTCTTCTTTCGCATTTGTTTTCTTTCTGTCTTTTCTCATGGAAACATATTAAAAGACCTCTTATCTCTACCATTCCTACCTTTTCTTTGCCAAACTATTTTTCCCTGGCCAAAGATACATCCTTTGATACCCCTTGATTAAACTTCCAATGTATTAAATGATTGCAAAACAGGAACMTTAACAGTGACCTAAGACCACTATTAAAAAAAACTGAAGGATTTTTTTATTTACATGTGTCTTACTAATGCAGATATTTTTATATATATATTTTAATACTCTCACCGCTTCCTCAAAAACGAACACAGAGAAGATATGTGTAAGGAAAAATAGACTAAAGTAGGACTTCTGAGCACAATAACTTCAGAAAGAGAGGAAAATAGACAAATTCAACAGCTTAACATAGAAAACTGGAGTCTATGATTTCCAGGCACAGTGGTCTTCCTTCTGATACTACAGACTTCATACATTTCCCATGCAATGGACCTCAAAACTCCTATTTCTTCAGCATTAACTGCATGAATAATTTATAAGATGGCTCACACTCCCAAAAATCAACAGGGAAATTCTCAGCATTCCAGTTAGAACTTTCTTAAATTTTATTTGAATTTTTTAAATTCAAAATCAGACTGAGTCTTACACTGTTCACAGTAAGCCTCATATAGTTTTGTGTGCATTCCGAGGGCTACTCAGACTAACCTATGAAAAGGCCTGAGTATTTTCTGCTGGATGTGTTTCCTAAAAATTGTCTCACTATCTCCAGAGACTTGAAATCACAGTGGTAACCAGTTGTCTTGAGGATGACAAGAAGCAATTCTGCACAGAGAGTTGCTCAAGAGAGCCTCCCCAATGGATTCTTCTAAGAGTTTGTGTCTTCATATTTTAGTAAGAGCCTCCAACCAGTGCCTCAGACTCACTTTTTGGAATATAGGAGCACTTGAAATTAGTCCATGATAAACTTGTCAAGGGCTGATTTTATCACTTTTTAATTGAAAGCATCTCACTAAAAAAAATAATTGCCCATGTTGAGAATGCAAAAGGTTTGGGAAGGATATGACAAGCCATCCAAGCAACATTGAGTGTTCAAATGATGCTTAAAAGCTCAATACATAATGCTGCCCAGAAGAAGAGAAACTCTGCTTAGGCAGCCTCTACGCATACTTCACAGTCACATCAGGACTGGCTCCCAAATACAAAATTACATGCACATGCCATGCTAGTAACCAGTCAATGCTTATCATTACTCATCACAGGCTTAGAAAGTACAATGAAAAGCCAAATTACAACTAAAACCTTTTCATTCTCATGATCAATTGATTAACAGTTCAAGAAAGAAGACTTTGTTCTGTTTTGATTTTTAGGAGTCCCATGGGAATCACTGATGGCATCTTCAGCAACTGCAACACTATTACAGTGACATGTATCCATAGCGGCTCTTGGCCAGGTTCAGACAAGAAACAGGAAGACTGATATCACTTTCTTGCTGCATATGTTACTGTGAGATCCAAGCCCTTGCTGGATCAGAAATCACATGGTGTATCAAGGGCTTAAGATTAATTATGGAGATTCAAACTCCTGTTTTGACCATAAGCCATGAATGGAAATGGGCTATAGAAAAAATAAGTTTGATGATTCTGGGCCATAGAGTAATAGAACTTCTTAATCAAGGAAAAAAGAATGAATTAAGTGATAGATGATTTAAGTGATAGATGTTCTTTTAGCATCCTTGTCAAGTAAGTCACACCATTACCTTGTTTTGGGAATATGACAAAAAATGAAAATATTAGGTATTTTGTATTAGAGGAGAGTCTTTGCAGGGGTCTGTGTAATTCCATTCATGTTGACAACTTCTATGTTAAAAGGCCAGGAATAATCTGCTCCATTAAAGAATGGAATGAAACAACTCTCTTCTGGTTGGTTAGCAGTCCTTTTTTCTTCTTTCTGATATAGCCCAGATCTTAATGTAAACTGACTATTAGGTGAGAACTCTGGTGGCTATTACCAATACCTGAAAACTTGAACATATTTTCATTGCTGTATAGACAATACAAACATTTCTTTTTTCCACTGGGGATAAAAAGTAGTAAATACAAAGGTAATGTCCAAACCAAGCCCCAGCATTCAGAAAACTACACAACACGCAGATGACATTCTATATTCAGGTAATATATTTCACTAGATGATAGATGAGGAGAGATTTCATATGTAGGGAGGTAAGTTTAACATCAAATACATTCCAACTTCCTTATCTAATCTAACGYGCCATTTAACAGTTTATCTGTCAGATCAAGTCTTTGAATCAGTTTTGTGCCATGGGAGTCAAAGATGCCTAATATTTAAATAATCATCTTTTTTGACAAAGGTGAACTTGATCAGTAATAAAGATTGCTTCTAATCAATGATCTTCAAAAGATCTCTTCCGTTTCTTTCCAGATGACTACACAAAACATCACAGCACATAAAATACCTTGCTCTAATCCACTGCCACTTATTTTCGTCTTTGTCATTATTCCTTGAGCTTTATGAAGTACTTTTGTAAATGTTTTGGACCTAGAGAAGGCATGCTCTTGCTTTCATATGGAAATTGTAAGCACTTCCATCCCTCTACTGCCAGAACAAACACACACGCTGGCACATTCTTTTAATCACACACACACAAAAAAATCACTGCTGCAATATTAATAGCAAATATATTCTGGTTCATGTCTGGTTACACTCAGGTGAACACTGATAAGTCATGTGTGAGGTTCTCATACATAGCTCTGGCATTGCAACACCAATCCTAACATGCCGCCAGGCTCTTTTTAACGTCGCCATACAGCTCAGCCCTGAACAGCTTCTTGCTGATCCAATCCTCTCCAGTGGAGATTTATTACAGTTGGCCATAGTTGGTCTTTGCTTTTTACAGAAAAATAAATATATAGGCCTTCATCTCCTCTCAGAATCTGAGACTTCAGATAAGCAGGTAGGCCCAATTCTGCCGCAACGCTTCCTTCAAATGACAATTTTCAGAAATCATTCCTGAATGTTTGCAGAATACATGATGAAAAAAATCTGTCCTAATTAAGCTGGTTTGTATGTCCTTCTAGATGCTGCGTGTTCCAACAATACAAAATAAAGTGTTCCAACAATATAAAAAATCCAATTAAAGTACCATGTTAGACAAAACTGTCTATATTGTGCAAATGTGTCCCTGATTAAAGCAGTGAGCTCCATAAGCACCATCTTGGCCATCTTAGGCCAATACCCTACCTGATTTTTGGCTGACTTGTATTACATTTACAGCATGGGGAAACTGCTGTGGAAGGAATCCTGGTGCCATTTTTTAAGAGCAGACAAGGTTTACCCTCAAAGCAATTACGCTGAGGCTAATTCCATTATGTTCCCTCCCAGCAGTCTTAGTACAGCAGTTCTTCACTACTTGCTACACTTAGACAGTGTTTATGGAAAGTCACTGAATAGCTTGAAGAAGCAGGTGTCTCACCTATCCATAGCACTACCATGCCATGGCATTCGCAGCAGGGCTTTACAGCACACTCAGTTACAGTATGCTCAGCACAACATACCGAGAACAAAACAGTTTAGCAAGAAACACTGAAGAACGCTGAGTGAATGGCATGGTATCTTTGGACCGTCACCAGAGTGCCAGGTCTTCATAATACAAAGTAATATGCAAAAATAGAGCTTAACATAAATACTAGGAAAGGAAAAGCTTTGCCAGACATTAATGAAATGGTAACTTTCCTTGGGAAAGCGTGGGAAAATTCATTCATCACTACAAAGGCATTGCTTTGTACCTTGATTCAACAGTAGGAAGAATGCCTAAAGAATTCCTTACAGGTAGTAAGAATTTTATAGGTTCTTGATATAAAAAAGTATTTTTTTAAACATACCAGCTTCAAGTCTAATGCGCAATCCTATGAATGTCTAATCAGTTTTGCTTTCTTTCTCTTCTCACTTTCAAATTCTGGTCTCCTGGACAACCACACAGCAGCAGCAGAAAATTCCAGTAGTTCAGGACATTTTTGCAATTACTTTAGCTGGTTTAAATTACCTTTTGGTAACAGGCATTACCACATGTAATAATCAGCTACAGGGAAAAAGCTTTGGCCTAAATGATCAATATTCTTTCAAAAAGAATGATGGAGATTGCTGCCTCTAAATGTCATCACTGCACAGACCTGTTTTAACTTTCCCCTCCATGGCCTGAAAGGAGCATAAAGAGATAAAGGGGCATGGCACAGCAGAGCTGTGCTGTGAGATCTCATTCTTCCTTTAGGGTAATTAGGCTGCATCATGGTCTGTAACACAGTTTTGGCATTCAAAGCTTACAAGGGAAATGCATAAAGCAAGAAACAGCAGCGGGAATGTTATGCTATGCAACTCCTGACATGTAAGTCAAATAGAATTATACAGACAGAATTGCAAACACTCAAAGGCGCCCCAAACTCAGGGTTCACTCTTCTTGCAGTACACATTAACGACTTTAAAGAAAGCAGCTGCCTTTCCACATGCCACCATGGGCCAAAATAAGCTGCCCATCCCAACGAGAGCGACCAAACTCAAGCACTTTGCCTCTGTTCCAGGCCCCTGTAACATGAGCAATCTATGAGGGGATGGGGCACAACGCTGGATGCTGCACTCAAAACGCCTGTCCTCTCCTGGCACAGACAGCACCACTGTTCCTTTTTAAAAATCCCCTGCTCTTAGCAAGGTTTGTTTTTCTAACTGGTTCCCAGAAACCTCTTGGGCGTTCCAAGCCCAGAAAAGTAATTACTGCATTACTTTGGCCACGGACACAATATCAACCTTGTTAGACTTGGCCTGTGGAGAGAGCCAAACACCTGCTGCTGCAACATTTATTTGATAAGCTTCATGGTTCACTAACATAAACCTGATCCTGCTGACCTGCACGAGGATGAAAAGGAGCCGGCAGGAAAGGGTGGAGCAGGTAGGCAATCTCACTGCCCTCTGGCCCAGCAGCTTAAAGCTCTCTCTCCCAGCAAGTTCCCATTTCTCTTTGCTTTCTTTTTTCCGGTGAGAGCTTCAGAGAATCGGTTCCCCCTGCAGTTATGCAGGCAGATGTGGATGGGGCTAGGATTCCCATGCCTTATGACGGATTAACTGACAAGTGTGGGATCAATATGGGAATTGTTCTAGCTCTGGCTGCATCTGTAGGCTTCCAAAGCAGACAGAATAGCTGCACACACTCTCATTGGCATGGTGGTGTGTGCACTGAAAGGCTGGCTTAATACCAAAGTCCATTAGTTATCAGCAAGGAGGGAGGGCAAGGAGGGCTGCAAATCAGTCAAATTAACAGATAAAAGATTGGGGAGAAAATCAGATCTAGAAGTAGAAACTTGGTTTTTATTCTTCAAATGACATAGTTTTCCTGTCTAATGTAAAAAAAGAAAAAAAAGAAATGGAGATGGGAGGAAATAAATAAGGTTTTATCCCAAACAGGACCATCTCTTCCATATTGCCAAGCAATATCTGAGGAAAAAAACATAGGCCAGGGGACTTAGCAGGAAGGAGAAAATAACCTTCCCAACTATGGTGCTCAATATCAGGAAAGAAACTTATTCTTGTCTGCTTCTCAGTCTCATCTTTTTCTAGGCAGAGGAAACAAAAAGCGGACAATCTAGAAAACCAGGAAAGGACATTTCCATTTATTTGCTAGTTGTCACTTACACAGAAAGGGTTTGACCTCAGGACAGTATGTTTTCTAGTGTCCTTTGTTTATCATTCTTTACCTGAATGACCCCTCTGTCAGTGTATGTGGATAGTTTATCTTGGAGATATACAGTGTGATTCACTCTCTTGGGAGACAGTGAGAAGCAGATGAATCACTGTGGATTACATCAGAGCCAGACCAAACTTTTATATGAAACTTGGCAAAAATCTGAAGACTAATCCTCTGAACAAGTGTGAAGTTGTCTACATGAGCATCTTCTATCTTATTTTACCTTCTTCTACTGGTTCAGAACATCAGGAAATTTCCTGATGGATAAAAAAACCTGCAAAAATCCAAATAATAGGCTACAATACATTTTCTGGACAGATCCAACCCAAATCAAAACAAAACCTCAAAAGAAAACTTCTCTTGTGGAACCTCAAGCACAGTTTTGCAGGTATGTGAAATTCAGGTAACAAATGATAAACAAAGTTTTGGACTAGCACCAGCATTCTACTTTTGTATTCACCCTTCACAGGGTGAAGGTACAGGACTCACAGCATCAAAGCAAAATGCTAACTAGATTCAGAAAACCAGCATGACTGGATTCTCAAAGCTCTACTTAACCCAGCCAACTGTTCTTCAATTTCTGCTTTTATTGACTAGACTATTTCTCTCTGAATACTACAAGACAAATTTTTTAGAACTGGTAATTAAGAAAGAGAAACAAATAACCTGATACTATTAGAATACTTTCGTGGAAAGTGCTGCAAGAAAGAAGACAGAAAGTGTAGGAGAATTTGCCCTACTTGGAAGTCTGCATATACAAAAGATCCACAAAGTAAGTGCTGCCCAGCATGAACATCTTGAAAGCAGTGCACAATACATCCAACTCCTGGAAAACGCACCAGACTGAGCCGTCTCAGTTTTGTTAAAAACTGCTGATGACCAAAGCAAATAACTTCATTCTTCCTCCACCATTTTGATTTAGGCTGTATGCCAATGTTCTCCAACCCATTAAAAGCAAAATGAAAGAACTCCAAAGGCATTGTTCACCCATCAGGCAGTAGTGATAAGGAAGAACTCATGGCCTGTTCTTCAACAGCTGCTAGAGAAACCAGCAGAAAAACTCCCAAGCTAAGAACAATTTTATTTCTTGGAGGTCTCTAAACAATAAAGACATCTCATTTCAGAAAGTATTAAAAAGCACCACATGTAAAGTATGGCAATGACTACAAATATCCTCCAAATGGAATTTCTGTAAAACCCCAATCATATTACAGGATGCTCATCTATATTATTTTGCCTTTTATTTTTAAGCCTAGTTTCAGACTGTGACCAAATGTACACCTCGTACAGCAGCTTCTGCCCATAGTTTCCCCAGAGCATCACAGATGCAGAAGCTCCCCAAAGGATACATGTTTCATGGTAAAATACTGGTAGACTGTTGCACTAGCAGGAATAGCTTTAAAGGAAGTTGAACAGTTTGACAGCAGCCAGGATGAACTACTCCTGGTTATCTGAGAAGTGGAACCCAAGGAGCTTGACCTGACAGATCAGCAGAGTACTCTGAAACCACACAGGTTTGGAGCACAGCAGGGCAAATGAGAAACAACAAGGATGGCCACACGGCTCACACAGAGCATCCTCAAGAGAGCAGCTCTATGCTGACAGTGAACACTGCAGCCAAAAGGAACCAAAATCATGCAACAGCTTCTTAAAATAAATCCTCCCAGTGGGCCCTGCTTCCTGTTCTGTAACAGCCACCAGAGCAGAGGAGTGAAACTTAGTCTGAGTCACGTAAGTGCATGTGTGCTTGTCTGCTCAAGAGCACTGAGCTCTGGGTGCCTTGGCACGTGTGGCTGCCCCATGTGCTTGTGCAGTCAGCTACAGGACCATGAGAAGAACATGAAAGCAGGATGTCTCTCTCTCTCTCCATTTTCTTCCTCTATGCAGAGAACTTTATGTAGTTGAAAAGTGGAAAATTGTGAGCTTTTTCCTCTCTACAGGTAAAACGTGAGCAAATGTTGCAGGCCCTTAACAGTCCACAGGTAACCAGAGCTCAGCCTGGTAACCCATCATTTCTGCTGTGCCACATCCCAGGGAACCTCTGGGATCAACACCTTACCACTACACCACTCTGTATGACAGCAAAAGATCAAATTGGACAGAGTCAGAGCAGAATATCAAGACAAAACTTTTTCATGGTAACTGAATATTGTGCTCTCAAATCTTTTCTCTCGTTTTCAAAAGTGCATTTCTAGCTTTACGGTTGCGAAGACAACGTTTATGTTGGGAACCCAGAGTAAGTAATATAAGTTGCCCAAGTCTGCAAACACACTAAAACAGATTTATCAAATTTATGTCATAGCTTGATGCCTTGAAATGACTGAACCCCATCCTTTTCACGAGTTTTTTGTTTGAGTGTATCTGGTTCCTTCAGGTTGGAATCATTGGGAGAAAAAGACTGGGGCATTTTGTTATGTCTCGGGTTACAACCTATTGAAACTGGTCGATCTAGCACTGCATTTCCTTTCAAGCTAAATAAGGCTACAGTTAAATACTGCTTTGTTTAGTAATTGCTAAAAACAAAAGACTACAAAAAAACACAGGCTGTGCAGGGTCTGGACCTCACCAGACAAAAGGAATGATGGGAACAGATGCCACAAATGTGGAGATTAGGGCAATGAGTAGCGCAGCTCTGCTTCTAAAAGYGTTGGGGATGAATATGGCATCTTTGTCGACATGGGAATCGTATCCTAGCATATGAGGCTTACTGTAAGCCAACGTTACTTACACACTTTTTACTATATCAAACTATTGTAATTATTTCTTTGGTAATTTGCTAGCTGTCACTCAAAGCATGTGGAACAGTAAAAGTATACAACTGTTTATTTTAGTTTTTGTTTTTGTTGGGGTGCATGCGCATGTGTAAAGAATACCAAAACCAGGTTTCTCCTTACAAAAGTCATCCAAAGCCATCCAAAATTAAGTTTACTCTCTCAGAATACTATTAGGTTACTTTGAGCCTTAAAATAAATCTCTGGCCAAGTCCTAGATGTCTAATTAATTCCAGTTACTTCTGAATAAAGTTTTAACCACTTCTGTTGAAGTTATCAGTATTTAACAGGTTGGATGAGGGGAGAAAGTAATCTGTCTCAGCATTAGACAAATAATAGACTTACTGACAGAATAAAAGCAGAAGAATAAAACAAAGTACTTGAAAAGGACAGCAAACCAATTTGCAGCATTTGAGGAAGGCCACGGGAAAAAGTGAAACACCTTACAGTATCCAAAAGCCTTTGGGTCACTTTATTCCAGCTAAATCATGCCTTAAGTTTTGGCAAGAAGAAACACAGGCAGGAAATGCTAAGATTTCCAGTACATCAACTCAAACTTGATTTATCCTTAAAAAACCCAGTCTAATTCCTAAAAGCTCTGCAGCAGCTCTGGCCTGTTTTCAGAGCACTGTGGCACTCAGAAGATGTACTGGGTGCTGACGGGAGAGGTACAGCATGTGCTTAGGAGAAGGAAGGACTACAAGAGAATCCCATGGAAGAACCATGTCCTGCTCAACCTAGTCTCCAGATGACCTGTTATAAATGTGAGAAATTATTTGTCAAGCAAAATATAAGGGATTCTGTCTGTATTCAAACCTTTGCTTGAACTGACTCATAAAGCAGGAAAGCCATGAAAATGCAAAATTCACTTTGGAAAAATATGCCCAGATAAGGATATATAAGGCTTCCTGGATAACTATGCAGTAAACTGTAAATATAAATATGTATACAGCATTTAACACTGTCAAAATGGAGCATCCTTCATCCAATGCTGAACATTTCAGCATCTCTATAAATTAGAAAAGAAGATAGAAAACAGGACATGGTGAAATTCTTTTGTCCATTATTACAAAAAATTGGCAAGAATTAGCAGTTGAAGCCAGATATCCTCAGACCTCAATCTTAAAACTGTATTTTCTGTGATGTTACTCCTTCCTAGGGCACATTTAGAAGAGCAGTGAACAACTGGTGCTGATTGTTGTGGCTTATTAGCCACTGATACATATGTGCCATGCATATACTCATTTACCATAACAAATATTTGCACACAGGACTGAAGCACTGGGAAACCATACACACAAAGCTATTGTCTCAAGTCAACCCTTCCTTCCAAGGCCCAGTTCCGCTCCCTTGTCCATCTCAGTTCCTTCACCAATCTCCCCATTTGCCTTCTAGTTCTGCTTAGATTACAAGTTATTGTCACTAAGTACATGAAAACTGTAACCAAAGACAATCTGTGCCTAACATAATTACTCAACTAATTTACAGCTAATGACTTACTGTTTGCTTCCACTTCTCCACCCACTGTCTGGCTTTTTTAGCGCAAAGACGTAACTTCTTGCATGTTGCTAGAGGACTACACACAGTAATGGGACTAAGAATGCCATAAAGAAGATTTAAAGTCAAAGGGGATGAATAGAATCAATGAGTATTTTCCCTTCAGCAGAGAACAGTATGTTGCTACTTCGGTGGCAAAGGCTCCTATGCCCAGAAGAAGCTAAGAACTGCCTTCTGTGAGTGCCATGTCAATGGAAGCACTTTTGGCTCAACATGTTTTGGCCCATGTGTCTCCTATTCTGATTCTTCAATGAGACAATTCACTGTCTGTTTCTGGGGATAGAATGAATGAAGGAGTTAGATCAATTATCTCAGAGTCTTCAGGATACACTCTGACACATGATGAAAGGACTCTAATACGTAATTGAAATACCCTGTACCAAAATACTCACATTAAACCTTGGCTGATTACACACAGGTCTGAGCTATCTCAGACCTTCAGAACAGGAATTGAGTTGTTTATCAGTGAAAGCCAAACTTCTAAAAAGCTGGCTGCCCACTACAGAGCCTTTGTGTTGGGTAAATTAGCTTCAGGAAGAGAATCAAAATGAATTAAAACCACATGGAGATCCTCTCCCTTTACCCCCCTTTTCCCCTTTCCTCTCACTATATGAATCCCCTCACCAGGAGACAGAGGCCAGTTCATTATAATTTAGTCCAGTGTTTTTGTTTCCTAAAGTCTCAGTCTTGGGCTGAGTCCATTAATAGGCTGCAGCTGATTTTAATCTAGATGAACTCAAGACTTCTCTCTTCTTTGGTTTTAAAAAGATTACAAATTGTGTGTTATATAAATAGAGGGAAAAGGGAAAAAAGAACCAGAATGAGTAAAAAAATCTGCTCTCCATTAGCTGACCTGCTGAACAAGACTGTGATTCAAATAAAGATGAGAAATGAGAGATGTGGCGAGAAAAATACAAAACTAAAAGCTCTAGTGATACTGCACCCAGACAGAGTGGTAAGAGGAGATGCAGTAATGTCTGATAGCTACCATTACCATTTTAACAACACAGAAAAGATATTAATGGGACTCCAAATGTGACAAACCAGATGCCTCAAAGACTGTTCTGACAGTTTGCAGCAACCTTTCCCAGTTAAACATAAGATCACTTTGATTAGCAATTATGATCTCTTTGTAGCTAAGGCGGAAAAGATTGTCTTAGACTAGCTCCTTGTAGATATTTTTGAGTGTGAAAGAATGCCATGATACTCACATGGACTGATTCAAGTGGGATTTCTAAATACAGGTGCTGAACCTAGAGAGAGTTGCCTCAGATTGGTGCTGAGGTAATTCCAGGTGGGAAGGGGCTGGGCTTTACGTCACTCTGGAACTCTACACACAGTCATAGGACACTGGATGGCTCAAGACTGCATGAATCCATGATTTTTAAAATACTTGCTATAGGCTGCAAATGTGACACTCATTTTTATTGATGCTCAACCTCAGTGCTGATGCATTAAAAGCCTCCATTTAGAGGAATCTCATGAACAGCTCATACACAACTGCTCCATTTAAAAATGGCCACTGCAGCTGAGCAGCAAAGCCAAACATGAAGAGACTATGAACAACATGGGACTAGAATGTAACTACTCACAGTACYCTACGGACACAGTCCTGGTGGACAGCAACAGGATGGCTGCCATTTGGAAAAACAAGAGTTATAGAGTTCTCTGTAACAGACTCCGTTATTTAACTCCAGCTGAAAAATAGAGATACAAAAGTGCCTTCAATCCATAAGAAAAGCAAAATGTTTTTCATAACCAATGAACAAGATGTTAAGTGAGCTGTACTCACGAACAAAAGGTGCCAGGAAGCTGGAGTCTCAATGTCATTATGATTACTTAAAAATCTCAAAATAGCATTTGATTCCACAGAGAATCCATTTCAGAAGTCCAGGGATGTTTTTCTCTGCTTGTTAATGCTCTCATTTTGGGAACTGCACACATCTGTTTAACACAAAGAGAGTTTATACCTGCATAAAGTAAAAACCACAGATTTGCCATAAGAAGGAAATAAAATAGATGTAGTAAAAATGATAGTAATCAATAATAAACAGTAGATATGCAGAGAAACAAATGGACAGACAATGTAAGAGGAATCACATGGTCCTATCAGCTTTACCTGAATACAACCGCTCATAATAAGTTTCAATTGCAATGATAAACCTGCCTGGATTAAACCCAGTAATTTTTCATTCTTTGCTAACGGGGCAAATGTAACTTGGAAGGAGTCTGCATGCAATCACTGGAGGTTTTATTTGTATAACTTTTCTGGAGTTTGACTATGACTATATTTGATTGCATGTGGGTGGCTGTGGGACAGGCAGACAGCTGGGTGAAAAACTATGACAAAAGGAATCTTGTCCCATTTCCTGCCTGTGCTTCATTCACTAATGAGCACTGCTCTGGGTCATTCTCAAGATTTCTTCATCTGTTGTTGTCTCGTCTGCAAAAGGGGCACCCCAGCAGTGGAGCTGTTGTCAGCTTGTCTTGGGAGTTTATTCTGCTGCCTCTCACCCTTGCAGCTGTGTGGGATTTTAAGTGCCTGGCTGTAAACAACTCCATATTTCGTGCTTTTTGGATGATTGAAGGGCAGTCTAAGGGCAGATGTGTTTGCTGGTGTAATCTGTTTCTCATTTCTTCTAATAAATGCATATCTCAACAACTAATAATAAAGTGAAATCAGGATTTATCTGTTGTCTTCTTCAGTGTGATTTCTACTGGAAAGAAAATGTTAATAAAACATAGCTAAGTTCTCAGTCTCTCCTTTCTTCCCGGAGTGCTTGAAATGTTCACTGAGCATATCCCTATGAATAAACAACCAGGCTGGTGAATCTGATGCCATTAGACTCCTGCTGTAGCAATCAATATCCCTCTTGTTAGCTTGTGGAAACAAAGCCATACTGCTTCTTTAAGAAACAGTTTTTCAGTAACACTGCATCATCTATTCTTGTTTCATCAGATCAGTTCACTTGATTTCTTCCTGGTAACAGGTTTACTCTTTTTAGCAGGATTCTTTTATAAAAGGCTTCTACCTGTGATCAGGCAGGATTCAGCTTTCTCCCAGAGCAAACTGTTCTGTTATCAAGTCTTGTCCATTGGTGAGAAAACTCATTAAAGGAGGCACAGGAGGACTGCACCTCTCTCCCCATGTCCAGGGTTCAGTAAGCCTCCATCCAAGGAAAAGGAGGAAATCATACCCAATTTCATTGTATCAAAGAGTTGTCTTTTGATTTATATTGTAAAATGGTACTGAAATAGCTTTCCCTTTCCAAACAGGTGTGAAGGTGAGACAATGGGAAGGGGCATGCTGGAACAGCTTAGCCTATCCCCTTCCACTAATGGCCTGCAAGATGTGTGCTGTTGCAGTGCAACACAGAACTGTGCTGCCCACGATTCTCCTCTTCCTTCCAGTTAGATCACAGCCTTATCCACTGCCACTCCTCATATCTATTATACCGGGACCCTCACTCTTACTTAAAACCACTGCTTACGTCTGTCAGAGATACTGCTCCAACAAAAAGCAATTCCATTAGGCATGGCTTTCCTAGCAGACTTCCAATTCTCTCTACGTGGTCTTTTATATCCTCTGCAAGTTGAAATTATGATAGATAGATAGATAGATAGATAGGTAGGTATACATGGTCATAAAAACAGTTTCTATAAGGAAAGTCATAGGGTTGTCCTTTACCCAAGAAACCTTTCAGAGAAATGCTCTGGTTTCATCCCAAAGGAGGTTTTGCCAAGACCTCTAGCCCTAGGAGGGAAAGGAAACCCTTTCTACAGTGCTAGGCAGTTCTAATTACAGATGCATCAAACCAGCACCTACTTTTATTGAAGATAATTGTTCCCTGACATTACTCAGAAGCTCATCTATTGTCTTCAACTCCACTAATGAATGTGAGTTACTCACTCAGCCCTGCTAGTTCTGTTCAGCAAGTGGGTCACCAAAAACCTAAGTAAATTATATTTCTTCTGTGCCTCTTCGGATTTATTTTAACACCCAAGTATGAAAACTGTAACTGTATACGTAAGCCACCATGACTGGCATAACTGAAGACAACTGTTTAAATTGGCAAAGAAGACACAATTTATTCTATTAAAACCACTCATGATGATATGTGAGAAGGAAAGAAGTCCTTTTAGCCTTTAAGAAACAAATAATTTCTAGGGTTAGTAATTGGGAAAACAAAATAAACACAAAACATTTGTATTTGTAAACTGAGTATACTTGTTGTGACTTGACTAAAATGTGCTAAATGTAATCTTGGAATTTTTTTCTTCAAAGAACCACCACACTTCAAGATGCTAGTAACGTAAGAAAACTAAGTACAGGCAGCCATTCCCCTGCTGGCCCATCTGGATTTTTCAGCATTTTACTGAGCTTTCATATCTATTATGTGAAATAAAGACCAAGCTGTTTTCAGAAGGCTACTTTGGTAGGTGGTCTGAATTAATTTTATTTCTTAATTTTATTTTCCAGGACATTCAGAGTTTTCTTTCCATTTTCTGAGTTGAACTTAGTGGGTTTACAGAGCCACAATACCAATAATGTAATATGGATACGTGTTTTATTTCTTTCTGCATCCAGCATGGTTTTGCACCCAAGCTGATCAGTCAGAACCACAAGAAGCATATCTAATTTGGGCCTGGCCCTAATTCTCCTGCCTTCAATGGTTTTGTATATAGCGGATGTACTATGACCCTTTAAAGAATATTTCTTACCTTTGACCCTCTCAGTAGTTTCATGGGATTCTCCCCATTCTCTTTGCATTCTTACCAAATGCTTTCACTCTGACAAATCAACACGCCCTCAGATCACTTGCATTAAACAAAACAAGGCTATTTTTTCTAATTAAAGTTCTTGTTCTGTCTACAGTAATGTTGGTAGAACCTTCACAAAACATATTATTGTGAGAACAATTGGATTTTGGGATTATGGAAATAGACTCTAACATAAATGTGTGAAAGTGTCCTTTTGTACATCATGCACCATGGTAACCTGTGAATTAACAGGAAATCAATGCAGGGATGCACCATGAATGGGAAGACAATGCTGATAAGTATTTGTGGGCTGCTTTTATTTTCTGGCCAGAAATTTCAAAGCATGATATACAAGGAATGAACTCTGTATATCGGAATCAAAATACGCACCCACATTTTTCAAACATCCCAACACCACAGCATTGCCTCTAATGGGATGCAGATCTGTTTCTCCAGTGTCTCTTGGTATGCAGAGATGGTACATGGACTAGACAAAGCCAGAGTAAGACTAATGCACAGGCAGGCTAAGCAAACTTTCATGATTGCAAGAGGTATCTTTAAATCATAACCTGAGCTTAGCTGATGACACAATCATTGCCTGAGTCACCTGAAAATCTGAAACAATGGCTCTGAGCATGGTAAACTTTGTCATTAATCTGACAGTGTGTCAGCCTCATGACTTGAAGAATGGGGAGAGGGACAGCAGGGATTCTGCCACTGCAGCAGACAACATCATGGGTGGAGCAGGAACAGAAAAGTACAGTAAGCCTGACTCAGTCTCTAGCAGATACATTCAGCAACATGAGTGAACTTTACACTCAGSACACTGAGTGCCTGTCACATTCAATAAGGAAATGGCATCTCTTACAGCTCCTATGGTGAGCAACAATGCAGAGGAGGAATCAAATGGCAGGAAAGCAGCAGAGCAGAGGAACCAGGGTTTAAAACCATGTTTTTAAAACCTCACATCACCTAAATAAAGACTAGCACTGACATACCTGATTTGGGGGTGTCATGCAAGGGAAGCCTAGTCTTTCGATAAACAGAGTGTCTGCCCTTAACCTCCTGAACTATCGATTTTCCTCATCTAATACTGTGGAAAGGTTATGTTGCAGTGCCCTGTGCTTCCTCACATTTAAAGTTAGGGTAGCCAAGGGCAACAAAGACTCCTTCCTCTCCAGCCTGATAGCAGAGCTCTTCCTTCCTTTTGTTCACATGAAGAACAAACACTGAGTTGAACAATAACTGTGGATGCTTTATTATGATGCTCTCCTGGGCACCCAGCCCTGGTTAGCATTATCTTACCACTTGGTTTTGTTTTAAAGGAAACTGTGAATGGTCTTTTCAATTGCTGGTGTTTCAAGATCAACATTACCTCTACTTCCTCTGTTTTCAAGTTGCCTTATGTTACCAACAATATGTGGCACTATGAAAAAAAAAAAGACACCCAACGAATTGAGAAAGCTGCCAGTCTGAGGCAGCACTAACAGAAGGCCAATTAAACGAGCTTTCCCTGAACCGGTTAAGCTACTGATTCTGAGCACTATGAAGAAAAAAACCAAACCAAACCAAAACCAAAGAAAGTCAAAACAACTTAATCCTTGGCAATTATTGAAGGAAGTGCACGAGGAACACAGTTTAGGCCTGGAATATACTTTATTTGAAAACATTCAGGCATCTGTTCACACTTCCTGAAACCTACATCAGCACCAGACTCCTCCCTGTCACATCTCCTACTTTATGGACTAAAAGGCCTTTAGTTATTTAACAAAATCCATACCCTCTGATCTGTTACAGATAGGTGGCAAACCCAATTTACCACAGTTATCACTTGTGCATTCCTGCAGACTTATACTCTTCCCAGACAGGTAATTCTTTTGGACAAATTACTAAATTATAACTCACTTTTCACACTTCATTCACACAGGTGGACGAATTTAACAACAACTGTGTAGTCCTCTCTGACCTAGGCATAGTCAAGAATCTACAATGAAAACAGGTGTTGGTGCATGCAGTTCATAGGATCATAAAATCGTTAAGGTGGGAAAAGACCTTTACGTTCATCAAGTTCAACCATCAACCCAGCATCACCACCATGTTCACCCTTAAACCATGTCCTCAAGTGCCAATATGTACGTTTTTTGAACACTTCTAGGGATGGTGACCCCACCGTTTCCCTGGGTAGACTGTGTCAATGCTTGACAACCCTTTCCCTGAAAAAAAAACTCCTAATATCTAATCTAAACCTCCCCCGGCACAATTTGAGGCCATTTCCTCTTGTCTTGTCATGCTACCTGAGGGAAGAGACTAACACACACTTCTCTACAATCTCCTTTCACATAGTTTTAGAGAGTAATATGGTCTTCCCTAAGTCTCCTTTTCTCCAGGCTAAACACCCCCAGCTCCCTCAGCCACTCCTCATCAGACTTGTGCTCCAGATCCTTCACCAGCTCCGTTGCCCCTCTCTGGACATGCATCAGCAGCTCAATGTCTTTCTTGTAGTGAGGGCCTAAAACTGGACACAGGATTCGAGATGTGGCCTCGCCAGTGCTGGGTACAGGGGGACTATCATAGCCCTGGTCCTGCTGGCCACACTATTGTTGATACAGGCCAGGATGCCATTGGCTTTCTTGGCCACCTGGGCACACTCCTGCCTCATGTTCAGCTCTTGACCAACATCCCCAGATCCTTTCCTGCCAGGCAACTTTTCAGCTGCATTCTCCAAACCCATTGGGTTGCATGGGTTCTTGTGACCCGAGTGCAGGACCCAGCACTTCACCTTATTAAACCTTATACAATTGGCCTCGGCCTGTGAAACCAGCCTGTCCAGATCCCTCTGCAGAGCCTTCCAGCCGATCAACATTTCCACACAACTTTGTGTCATCTGTGAACTTGCTGAGGGGCAACTCGATACCCTTGTATAGGTTGTCGATTAAGATACTAAACTGGGGAACACCCCTGGTGGCTGGTCACTGACTGCATGCAGCACTATTCACCACTGCTCTCTGGGTCCGGCCACCCAGACTGTTTTACCCAGCAATGAGTACACCCATCCACACCATGGGAAGCCATTTCTCCATGAGAATGCTGTGGGAAACAGTGTCAAAAGTTCTACTAAAGCCCAGGTAGATGACATCCACAGAATTTCCCTCATCCACTACACGGGTCACTTTGTCATAGAAGGAGATCAGGTTGGTCAAGCAGGACCTGCTGTTCATAAACCCAGGCTGTCTGGGCCTGATCCCTTGGTTGTCCTGTACATATTGCATGATGGCACTCAAGATGATCTGCTTCACGATTTTTCTTGGTACTGAGGTCAGGCTGACAGCTCCCCAGATCCTCCTTCTAGCTCTTCCTATTGATGGGCATCACATTTTCCTACTTCCAGTCACCTGGGACCTCTCTGTTGACCAGGACTGCTGGCAAATGATTGGAAGTGTCTCAGTGAGCTCTTCCGCCAGCATTCTCAGTGCCAGCATTCTTGGGTGAATCCCATCAGGCCTCATGGACTTGTGCAGGTCTAAGTTGCATAGTGGCTCGCTAACCATTCCCTCCCTTATGGAGGCAAATGTTGTTTCAGTTGATGAGTGGGAAGGGGAGCAACTGGGGGCAGACAGTTTCAACCTCAGCCAAGGCTCTTTTTCTGCAACGAAGTGTTCTCAAAAAACCCCCGCTCCTGAACTTAGTGTGAGGCAATCTGGCCTAAATTAGTGCCACACTGTTGGCTGAAGCCCTTGGTGGGCCAGCTCATTTACCCTCTCTGCCAGAAGAGGCCTTGAGTTTGCAAACTCAGTTTGTGTACTAAGGTTTCCTGTGCCCTTGAGTGATACAGCAGTAAGTGCTGTCCTTACTGCGCCCAGACAGCTGGGACCAGCTTGAGAGAAACCTTTGTCCCTTTGTGTTCAGAATGTGACAATGGAATTTAGTTCATTCTACACTAGAGAAATCTGGACTTGATCTGATTTTTTATCCATTACTTAGGAACCTTTCCTAGCGCACGACAAATTTTCCAAATGAAAATCAAACTGTGACTCAGGTGGCTGCCCATCCTTGCTGCTGCTACCTAGTACTGCTAGCCAAAGTGGCTCATTTGGGTATTGGTCAATTGTGTGACCACTCATTCCCCAGTTCAGCCTAACACACATTTGAGAGAAAAAGGGGGAGAAAACCTGTTTCTCAAGGAAAATAAAGTATTCTGGATGAATAAAAGTTATCTCTGCTAAACTCCTATAACGTCCTATCCAGTGTTACACAGCTGGAAGGACTGTAGTGATGAAGCAAGGCAACAAAATTGTAGGGGAAGAAAGACTGAAAGGCAAAGAAAAAACAACGTATCTTTGAGTTCTGGTGTGCGCTGTGTGAGGCCCTGCCTCTGTATCAAACATGAAGGTGGCTGGGATCACATTACAGAACTATCAAAGTTATGCTTTAACTGTACTGATTTAGTGCTTTTGGCTTTTGCTACCACATTAGAATACATTGGCTTCATTTTCAAAGGTAACAAGCACCTACAGCTTCCACTGCCTTTGGTGACAGCTGCAGCTCTAAAAGTCAATTTAAGATAGTTTGCATATCGAGAAGAACTGAAGGAAAATAAAAGGCCTATTGTGTAGACATGAAGAGTTTAAACACTGCTGATTGGTGGTATATGAGCCCCTTCCCTTTTCAAATGAATTTCACTTCATGTTTTGTTTGGTTTTCCTGTTGATGCATCCTGCACCCTCCAGTGCTAAGCTGGTGGGATCCCACATACTTTTCCTGGCATGTGGTGTTTAAAATAAGAGACCTCAGCAATCGGATATCCTCAGCATTTCCAGCTATTGAACACAATCACGAGTGCTGTGATCCAATTTCAGAGCAGAAGAGGAAAGATATAGAGTAATATTCTCCCTGTGGTGGGATGGGGCAGACAAAAGAAAACTAAGCAAACAGGATGTTCTGCTCCTCTGTGGACTTCAGCAAATGCCACAGCAGACAGGATATGGTCTAGCTCACAGCTAGGACTCACAGCTGCAATGTAGGTGCTTGGCTGCCCAATATCTTGTTTTGGGTAATTCACTCACAGCACAAATATAGCATGAAGAAAAGTAAAAGACGTGGTGTGCACTTCCCACCTGTCATGCCTTAAGACTGAAATCCTTCCTCAAGCGTACGCAGCCTGAAGGAGAAATGTGAAATTTACATATGCTACTAAGAAGAATCTCATCCCTAAATTCACTCAGGACATCTTCACCAGTGCAACACTTGGTGTTCACAGCTTCAGATATCAGCCTGCTTATTTTAAGCCTATTCACTGAGTAGTGAGGCATATCTCAGCTGAGGTCTCCACAATAGCACACAGCACTCTGTTCAGACTATTCAGACTCTAATGTTGCCCAGCATTTTCTAGAAGTGTCACTTCTCACATCTCTGCTACTGCTTCTGGAAAGTGCACCTTTGCAGAGCATTGGACTGTATGGGAGATTTTTTCTGTAGTGGAAAAACTAGGACATTTACATGAAAATGAGATTCAGTGGACAATAAAGTCTTTTCAACAACATCTCCTGTTGAACTGTTAATTGTAGCATCATTGGCCTTTGCTTCTTCTTCACCCCTGCAGGCATACATGTGTTGCCTTGCCTGTGTGTTGAGCTCTAAGGCAGACCCTCTAGGGTTGTTCAGGAGGCAAACCAAGGAACAGCCTGGGCTAATACACCACACTCTAGCAAACCGCTGATTAACTTTGTTGCCTCTCTTATCTCTATAATGCTTCGTTAACTCAATTTGGCCCTGAAATTTAATCTCAAAAATTTTTTCAGGGGTCCTCACGAAACTGAATGACAAAGGACCAGATTCAAGTTTCATTGCAGCATAAACACTGAGGAGCAGTGTTAAAGTTCAGAGGAACACGGCAGAAAATACTTTACAGTAACAACCTCATATTATGAATTTTAGGGAATGACTGTAATGAGAAAAAGCTTTTGAAGTAAACCACTGTTTGCTAAGAGGGTTTATCACATGGCCCTGTTTCTAAGAAAGTGCTATATATTCCTATTCCACCTTATCAAGACAAACTTAAGCTTATATAAGAAGATAATTTAAATCTGTGGTTATTCCAGTTTTAAAGACAGGGCGAGTCAATGCAGCAGATGCAGCGATACGTGAGGTTGTTTGGGGTATGTTAACTCTGGAAACATAGAGAAAGTTTCAAAGAAAAGCAGCACTGGGGCCAAAGCAGTGGGAGCCCTATTTGTAAAGTGTTATCCCTGTGCTAGTAAGCCCCTCCTCAGGCAAAGTTTTCTAGTTTAGATGAAGTGCATTCAAATGCGCTTGTCTACACAGAACTGCACTCTGGAGACTTCCAGGTTTAGGCTGTAGGTAACTCTTGGATCTCCACAGCACCCTCCCTACCCAGCATAGGGAACAATAAAGTGTCCAGCATTTTTCTTTGACAAACAGGCTGTACACTCAGAGATTTTACAAGAGTTTACTAATATATAAATTCCTGTACCTACGGAAAAGTTGTCTGTATTACCAAGGATAAGTCCTTTGGGTCATAGTCCTCTGTTGCTAACTATCGCTTCACAAAATCAAATGACAGCAGTGATGGCTTCACCAAATATGCTAATAGTGAAGCCAGAACAGACATAACCTTTGAGGATAGCAAAAGAAATCTAGTTGTGCCTATGTGAGAAAGGAAGAAATCACAGTGAAACTTAACTGTCTTTTACTTTCATAAGGTGCACACAGAGGTATGAGACTTTACTCTGGCTGAAAAACATGTTTTTGAAAAGACTTTTTTTTTGGCTTCCTACTCATGAATGTGTTCACTTAAGAACATTAAGTTCATTTTAGGTACATTTGACCTTATTCTACAAATCTGTAGCTTGAAAAATGTAACATCTACATTAAATCCAGGCAATTACTAGTAGAGTCTTGATCTCCTATGACATGTTCAGTTCCTAGAACAATATATTGTCACAAATCACACATACTACCTCTAATCAACAGACAATTACACTCCTTATGTTAAAAGCCTTTTGGAAAAAAGGCCATTTGCTTTAGCACTATGCTGAAAACCCAGGGGAGCTGCCCACTTTGATAAGGAATTCATTACAGAGAGCCTGGTAAGGAGAAGATTCTCTGAAGTGAGATCATTTTGTCCAAGGAARCCTATGCCAGCCTTGAAAAGAGAGGAACAGACTTACACTCAGCTCATTGTTTCAACAACACTGGATTAAAAGAAATTAGTTTTGATTCACACTTGTGTAAATGAGAACAGATCTGGCACACTGGTTGCACTAAGGATTTTTTTAATATTACATTTAGCAGAACTTCAGACAAATTAAATGCTGGCACTTGAGTTGCAATCTAGTAAAGCTCTTAGGGACATGTTTGGCTTTCAGTGAAAGACAGCAGTACTGTACCTTCAATATCTTTACATACATCTTCAGAAATAAGCATGTAGTTCAAAATATTGTGATAAACTGCATTTATCCAGCATAATATCCTCTCACAAGTTAAGTTCACAGAAAAAGGTATGGCCAGAAACTTTGCCAATCTACTGTCTATCTACTATGCCACTATGTGAAAGGTCATGTTTGCAGACAGAAACATTTGCTTTTATTGAAATGGCAGTTTATTTGGTTTCTACTGGATCTAAACCCAAGATGCCTCTAGTCTTCCTTCACCATGAAAATATTTTCCTTCCACTTCTCTTCATTAACATTTTTACTTGGTTTCGCATCTGTGCTCTGTTTCTCTGAACTCCTTCATTTGACAGCCATGGAGCTTGGCTACTCCAGCAAGGCTTTGCCAGTGCTGCTGCAGAGCATTAGAGCAGTTCCCAAAAAGCCACCTAGAGAGGACACCCTCACCCAAGCAAACACCATTCTGGGTCAGGTTTAGTAACCCCATTCCCCAAAATGCCACGAATTGCCTGAACAAAAGGACATTTTAGTTAACGTCAGCTACATCCGTGTGGGTGATGTTGCTGGCATTGGGATGATAGGAGTCTTATTTTTTCTCATGCCTAAAGCCAGGATAGACCTAACCTACAAACCAATAGTGCTTTTTTGCTCTCTATTTCTATGTTAGAAATAGCATGAGATTTTCAGTGTCCTGTGGGGAATACAGGAAAAACGGTTCCACCCCACAGAGATCCTAACAATGATCAGTTCATCTTTATCCCTCCAACAGGGCTGGAAATCACCAGTGGCACTGCAAATCTGTTACCATCTCAATGGCAATGCACAACTCTATTCCCATTAATCTGTCTTCCACCCATTCACACATCAAGTACAACCCTGCTTCATTTTACAGATTATATCCATGTTGCTCCAGACAAAGGTCACTTTATAGTTACAGTTCTTCAGTTGAATAAAAGCTTTTGATGCAGTAAATAATTGTCTTTCACTGTTCAACCCCACACAATACAATACAAATAATGCTGCCCTTTCTTTCAGAATTCCCTTTCTACCTCACTACTTGTTTCTTTACAAAATTAAATGAGGCACTTTTCACTTGCTTCAGCCATAGAAATGAGTTTTAGCACTTTGAAGACAGTTTGCCATGCTGCACTACAAACCCAGACCCTATGCTATTTTGAGATCAAAATGAGCCTCTTTCATTACTTTAGTGACAAACGAAACGTAATGTACCAAGCTTTCCCTAGATTTAGCTGTTACTAGACCTTTTCTCTTAGTACTGTGAAACTTAAAACCTGACACTCTCTTCCAAGTGCCACATTCTTTTGTTTCTACATATCATAAGTTACCTGCCTCAATAAGACATTACATGCAAGGTGAGCACATTTGTGTTCAGACAGGTTGTGTGCAGTGGAAAAGAGAGCAAGAGAAGGGGTGGATTAATCAACTAATCACCCAGTCCTGCAGCACAAACCCAAACTCTTCTCTTTAGCAATACAAAGTGTTCTGTCCTTTCTTTGAATAGTGAGGGGAGCCAGTCAGCAGGAGACACAAAAGTTTTGAGGTTAAATTTATAGACAGTTATAACTTTCTTTCAAAAGGAAGAATAAAACATAGCAGGATAAATCATAATGCCAAGTACACTCATGAAAAATGGGTGTACCATTTAACAGCAGCAGTGTTTTAGCACTGAAGGTCATGACAAGAACTGAGGCGAAAAGCTGAAGGCAGACAAATTCTGAAATACAGAACAAGGGTTTAGCAGGGAGATAGCTCAAACTTGAAAACACTGTCAAGGCAAACCAGGAACTCACATTTCTTTCTGTCTTCAAATAAAAGTGAGTACTTTTCTAGAAGACGTGATTCAGTGCAACATAAGTTATCAGGTATCTGAAGGAAACATGTATGATATATGGGAGGTCAGTTTGGATGAACTGATAATTCTACCCATCGTTAAACCCTATGAAACCAGGAATATATCATTACTCAAAAGCAAGTCCTAGCTCACTAATATAATTTGCCTTATGTTTTCAGTGCTTCTGAGTTTTTTCAGTGAAGAGCAATGTTAATCACTTAGTTAAAGCATTCAGTCCCAACAGACTCTTCAGTTGGCAAACAGCCACTGTGTTCCCTGTCTTTTTTTGCAGCACCATCCTCTTGGTAACAGAAGGCATTTGCTTAACTAAGATGGAATGAGACTTCCACAAACATCTGAGCTATTGGTAGCTAATAGCCAGGCTTGTTGCTAGCTTGTATTTATACCCCAGAACACTGCTGCTTTTAAAGCTAGACTCAGATGATCTCTCACAGAATACAGATTAAAATCAGTTTATTCAGCCTATGTTTATCGCGTATGTGTGTGCAAGGCTAAGTAACATCATCTAGTTCAGCTGACCTAACCCAGTACGTGCTACATTCAACTTCAACGAAACTAAAAACAGGCAAGAGCAGCTCAAAATTTCTTCTGTTATACCAGAACAGAATTACCAGCTAGTAATTTCCCATCAAAACAGAGATGCCAATGAGAAAAATCATCTTACAACTTGCACTTATCACTGCCAATGAGAAAAATCATCTTACAACTTGCACTTTTAATGAAGGAGATCTGGAGCTCTTTTAATGTTATTCTTTTTAACAGTATAACTTCACTCACTTTAACTGGTATATTGAAATAGAGAAGCGACAGCGAGTCCTTAAACAGCAAACACAAGCTGACAGTAAAACTTCCAATAGTTTGCAGTGCTTAGATCCAGGTTTCTGCCTTTTTGTCTAAGATGTCTACTTTGTAGAGATCTGCTGTCAGACTGGATTCTGCACTCACGATTCAAGTTCATCAAAGAGTGACATTGTACAGAATGGCAGGACATGACACGACACTGTATTGGAATGTAAAGGCAACTGAGGGGTTTTTTGGGTTTGTACTTCACTCCCTCCATAGCACAGAGCAATCTGAAGCAATGAAAAGGAGGAGACTGAAGACTTGCCTTGCTAAATCTCTGACTGTCCAATCTTGCTTTTGAATCATTAAATTTCACTTCTCTAGTCTGAAAGTGGAAATAAAAGAGTGAGTGCATAAATGGATTCTCTTCATCCCTGAACACTTCAGGTTTATAAATCAAAGAAGTTTTCTCTGTGGGACCCTTGGGCAGCCTGGTGATCTCCTCTGACAATAAAAGAGAAGCAGTTCTGCCTTCACTGGGGTCTCCTCCCCAAACTTCTGTGCTTGCACTGAGGCCATGAGATGCAAAGATACCAGGGAAACAGAGCAGCGATTTACATTGACAAAGAGGATTTTGATACACTCCTCCAAATGGGGCAGCATTACCATCTTAATAGCCTTTTGCTCTCAGCCCTCTTCCTGAGGACGCTGGAGATTTTTGCGAATGTAGAACAGTTCCGCTTCCCATTTTAACTGCAACAATAGCAGAAGGGCTCCTTAAACTGCATCAAATAGCAGTCTGTGAAATCCCTAACTAGCCGCACTGCCTCTCCTGCCGTTTTATTATCCTCCAGCCCACAGAACAAAGCAGGGGGAGCTCCTCCTATTTTTTTTTTTAGCCTATTCCACACATCCTAATCCCTCAGAGGTGGCAATGGAAATTGCTTGTGGAACTGTTAAATCACACTTTCACTTTGTCTTTCATTCCCCATTCACCGTCGCTAATCAGGGAGCTTCCAGTCACATTTTCCGATATCAATTTGTTTATGGCCTATTGGTTAATGGTCCTGGGATGGGACCCCCTGAGTAAAATGAAAGAATCCTGGGCACTTCAGCCAGCTGCTGCTTCTCACCAGTTCCCACACCCATCCACTTGTTCCCATCACCCACCCTGAATGTGCTCACCTCCTGACACCAAGGGAATTAAACAACAAAGCCTGAATAGGAGAGTTGCCTTTGCAATGAGGCTGCCGGACAGATTCCACTTGTTAGCACTATATGATGTCCCTCAAGCAGTCACTGGCTGACCTGTGGCCAGTTGCCTTCCTGTCATCTTACCTTGCATCCAGCTTCTCTTTGGAAAGAAGCACCAGCTAAAACTCCCAGAAAAACTCTAGCCTCTCTTCAACAAGGCAGCCTGGTGCCACTTTTTGCATCTTATCCAAACCAGCCATTTCCTGGTGACTTGCTCACTTCCTCTTTCCACAGAACTAATGATCACTGAAATGTGGGATGAGAAYGTGCAATATTTACTTTTACAAATCAGTGAGATGGCTCACGTGTAAGTGCTTACAAGCCTCTGTAAAAGACTCTGGGGCACATTATCAGGGGAACCATGCTCTTCCTTGCTACCCATCTTGGAGAAAAATATCTGAAATAGGAATATAATGATGTAGTCAGAAAGTAATAAAAGGCTCACACAAAGAAGACATTCTAGCTGCCTTCAAAAACGTACAAAGAATGCCTGATATCAAGACATCATTTACTTAAAGAAATCCAAACTGGTATCTCACCTGTTTGTAGAAAAATGGTGAATGATGTTTTAAATGTACACCCCAGAAACATATGAGTATAGCGAAAAGAGCAATTGCCACACTCCCAGTATAGTGATATCCTCCTATCAGAGAGTGCTGCTCCATCATCATTATGTGTAACCAGGCCCATTTGTTCTTTAAAGGTATGGTTCAGTCCATATTCATGGCTCACAGAAAAGAACTGAAAAAATAAAGATCCTCCCTGTTTCTGAAATGGGAAAACTTTCTTTCCCAAAGTTTCACTACATTAGTGCCTGAGGACAGAGCAGGAAATTGTCTGCCTTTTTTTGTAATGACCAGAAACATCTATGTAACTCAAGACATCAAAGATAAGAAAGTAGCTTATCATCTGCCCTATACTGAAACAAAACATGTCAAGACCAACTCTTGCAAGTAACCTCAGTTTAAACTAATAAAAATTGTTTGTAGTTACTGTAGACTTTTAGAATTACTGGTAGCAAATAAAGCAGATCAAGTGCCCAAAATACTATCTAAGAATACACTGAAGATAGTATCCAAAGGCTTAGGAAACACCAGGCGGACCCCTCCCCCCATTATAATTATGTAGATGTATCAAATGAAAGCAAAAATGCACCATAAAACATTTTTGTTTCCTTTGTTTTCTGAGATTTTGCATAACCTGAGATGTAAGCAAGTAAGGAAATATAAGGAAATGTAAGTATGTCATTAGTCTGGTACAGTCTGTTTGAATATGAGAAATGTGCCGTCAGAAGGAAGAGAAGAGTTCACATGCCTTAAAATGTTCATAGTGGCTCATGGGATCAGTGATTCTCAATCACTGGAACCTGAGAACCAACTACACTCACTTCTCTTACTGCCATGGCTGTGCAGCACAGTGTCTCCGCTGAATAAAAATTGACAGGCACTGACTAGTTTTATTCACTCTGTTAAACTGATGCAGCAATAAGGAGCCAGGCTGCATATCAAAAGACAGTGACTCAAAAAAATTGATCCATGAATGTCTGTCAAAAAGTAAGGATGTTTATTGGGGTAAATGGGGACAACACAGGAAGAGCTGAACTTCCCTCTTTGCTGTGATCTCAAAGTACATGATTTAGAACACACAGCCACAAGGAATCCTAGTTCCCTGTCAGCAGGGTAGTAATATCCAGCTTTTCAGTATACTACTTTATACCCTAGAAAATCTGAGGATAATTTAAGACCATGGGGCATTAGCATTAAAATGATCACAAAAATAGAAAACAAATATTAATTTCCTGTATTTTTATTGATGTCAAGCCATTTGCTAAAGAAGAACCATTTATTAGAGCAGGTTATTAATGATAGACGGGTATGTTTCTCCTGAAGAAACCTATCCCATAGGACGAATATTACCAGAACCATTCCACTTTACCTTGGAGGAAAATAGGCAGCCTTGGTTAATAATTTCAGGGCCCAATCCTAGATCCATGGGAATATGCAAGAACTAATTTAGTGTAATCCAAGACAAAATCGTGAATTCAGCAGAAGACTGCCCTGGTCAACCAGAACGTTTGAATGTGTGGGGCTTTAATTAGGTATAAACAGTACCATTTTCAACAATAGTAGTTGTTGTCTACATCCAGTCTGCTTAAAATACTAATTGAAAGGGCAAAACAGCCAGTGTTCCGGTCTTACCCTGAAGAATCAAGCCTGATTTCCCAATGGTGTAGAAAAAAGCRGAGAATGGAGCAACAGGGGATTTAGCAACCAGGAGCTGCAAAACAAATGTATAAGATATAAGTACTCATCTTTAGAATACAATGATCAAAGCTCAAATCTGCAAAACAATCTCACTAGATTTAGCTTCCAGAGGTAGTAAAGCACACTTCAGAAATAACAAGGTAGTTATTGATCTAGCCCTGTCACTTCTACATAGTTGAGGTCTTCTCATACACATATATAGATCATCCTGCAATTTTAAAAGGATTCACAGGTCCTAAAAAAACACTGTCGTGTAAGCAGTAAGTTTTGCTTGTCTTACTGGCATGCTGTTAAGCTTAATCATTCCTTCTGGTTCAGGCTGTTGCACTCAGATCACTCATACAATTTTAAGCAAAACTGCTACTGCCACCGTGTATGGCAATTTTTAATTGTCATTAGCCATTCCACAGGTTTGCCCCCTTGGCTTTCTCCAAGAACTCCACCCACTGTCTTTCTCCAGCCCCTGGAAGCAGCATGTCCACCCAGGGGTCACCACACTGGGGATGGTAACATGCCATTGCAAGTATCTGGATGTCCTCTTTTGCAAAACGGGTAATGACCACGTCAAGCTTTATTCAAGGATCTTGTCCTTGGAATATCAAAATAGGAACTGGAATTGCCTAGGGGTGTATAGTGCAATTGAATTTAGCTTGGCATTAGGGTGTGTTGGTCCTTCATGGTGAGGCCAGAAATATCCCAAGCTCCCTGGCCCCACTATAGAAGAACTGTCCTCTGTAAAAGATGAGCTGCAGCAGAGATGTAGAGACAAAGAAATGACCTTGTTGGCAGAGTAATGGACGTGGGACCTGCAGGTGGCAAACTCACACAAATGCGCCAAGATTTATTGCTTGGCTGTTCGATTTTTGCTCATTGCCAAAGACCGATCCACAGCTTGCCTCAAAACAACCCTCATTCTGTCACCTACATGAAAGTGTCATTTTAATGACAAATTTAATACATTTAATACGTTCTGCCCAGAATGAGATCAGCACAAACACTGATCTGATAGTGCCTGTGTGGCCCTGCAGAAGTCACTGACAGCAGTGGCTGAAGCAGAGAGCGTGCTGCTGCTCTGCCTTCGGCACAGAGCTGCTGAACAAACCTTCTTGCTCACCTCTTCCACAGCTAGAAAAGCCTGTGATCTAGAAACCAGCCCTCCCAGCAATGGCCGTGTGCTCTGTGAGAGCCTTTCTGCCTTCCCATCCTCTGGGGACATGGTTTGGGTAGATGGTTTCCCTTCAGATCAAGCTGAGCTTCAGCAGGGATCTGCTCCCAGCAGACCAGTACGGCAGAGCCTGAGCTGATGGTTGAGGACACAGAGCCAGCCCTTTGGCGTCCTTTCAGTTCACTGATTTCATCTAACCCCTCCGTGAGGCCTGTCGAGCAGCGTGCTGTGGAACCATCACAACCCCAGTGCCTAAATTCCTAAAGCCCTGTCAGATACTGCACCCTCCCAGCCCATGATAGGCAGCCCTCTGTTAGATACATACAAATGCAGATTTCTTAGAACAACAGAGAGTAACAATCTCATTTTTAGAGGTCCTAGCAGATCCTGCTGATTTCAAATGAAGTAAAAAAAAAAATCCCATTATTTCCAAAGGTCATGCCCTAATTCTGCCAAATATTCGAGCACCTGTAAGGGTCACTGTATATGAATTCTGGTTGGTGGTGCCTATGAATCAGTGGGGAAACAGTGAGCAGGTTTTACAAAATCCAAGAGAGACTACAGGAAAACGAGGAAGTTCACACTCGCCAAAACTGCTCACATTTCCCTGCAAAGTCAGACAATATTGAATAACGTATTGACATACAGGACTGGGACATCTATTCGTAAGCATAAGAATAGCAATATCAAGCACCAGAAGTTTGAGCTCTGCAGTGTCTTTAAGTATCCAAAAGATTTGGCAGCAAATTCTGCAGCAGCATCAAGGCTCATGTGACTTTCCTGCAGCACTTTAAATGCTAAGGGTGTCTGTAGAGTAGGTAGGTTTCATTTGTATTTGTATGTAATCTGCAGACAGGACTATGCTTAGATGCTTATTCTTGCAACTCTTTCTCATCTGATTCTGCCCCAGGCTGAAGAAAAAAGTCCCCATACCTGGTTCTTCAAGCATAATCATTATTACCCACAGCTAGCTAACATTTTTATGGGCTTCAGTATTTAAACCAAACAATCTCCCTTCTTCTTTGAAAGTGAAAAATAAAGGCAGGCACATAAAGAACACAAATACAGTCGGAGAACATCAGACCAGTCCTCCATACCAATTATAATTCTCTCTGGGATTTTCTTCTGGAGAAAAGAGGGGCAAGTCACATCCCATGTGCCTGATGCACCCTGACAAAACCTGAATTCCCTTGCCTGTCATTAGCACAGAATCACAGAATAAGCAGAGTTGGAAGGGACACACAAGGATCACCAAATCCAAGTCCCAATCCTGCACATCACCATTCCCTAGAGTCACATCATGTGCCTGAGAGCATTGTCCAAACACTTCTTGAACTCTGTCGGGCTGCTGCTCTGACCACTGCCCTGGGGAGCCTGTTCCACTGCCCAACCACTCTCTGGGTAAAAAACTTGTTTGTAATATCCAACCTAAACCTCCCTGACACAACTTCAGGCCATTCTCTCAGGTCCTGTCATTGGTCACCACAAGAGACAGCACTTCCCACTGGCACAGCAGGAGGAAGACTCTTCCAGGAAGAAAGAAGAGTGAAGCCTAGTTGCCTCCAGGTGCTTCCCACTCCCTCAGCTCTGAAAATATTAGGGAGAGGATGTGCAAACACTCAGGTAGAGTCTCCCACAACAGCTGAATGTTTAACTGGAAAGGCTTGAAGTGAAACAGTTACAATTCTGACGTCTAAGGTCAAATTTTTGGCATTCCATGCACTACTATGCACATAAATACTAACCTATATATGCATGTGCACTAGGCACAGTTATGTGTGCACATGGATAGACATTCAAATGACTCTATGTACATTCTGTTACTGCATTTTTATGCAGTTACAATATGTGCATAACTAAGTATAGCAATGAAAAAATTTAATAAATCACATCCTTTCAGCAGCACATCACAGGGCCCCTATGAGAGGCTGCTGCTGCACAGCTACGTCTAAGGCTCTGAATTAGCTTTCTTTTTAGTGAAATGGAAACAGCTCAGAATATTCAAAGGTACCACTTTATTTTGAAAGTTTGCTTACTGAGAAAAAAAAAACCTCTAAAGTACAATTGCTTATTTCCTAACCAGACAGAGTACATAGAATTCATTTTTATAACATCAAACTGTAATATTTGACATAACATCAAAAAATAAGAGGTAAATATGTATTTAGATTTGTTTTTCAAGCAAAACCAAAAAACTGGAAAAGGTCATTGCAAGCCATCCTCTGGTTGGAATAGACAACACAGAGTAGGTTCTTACATATAGTCAAGGAACTTACAAAGCAGAGAAGGAAATACATACCAAAAAAAGAAAATGATGTATTGAAGGCCAGGAAGTGGAAGTATAAGTCAAGGATTACCAAAAATCTGGAAAGATTATTAATGATAGCAAAAAGGAAATAAAAGTTGGATATAAAATGAAATTATGTTGGTATAGTGATTAAATATATTCTAGATATCAATGAAGAAATAATCCATTTTCCACAAGTAGGATGATCCTGAAAAAGAAGAAAAGGCAGGTAATGGAAATTAACTATATCACATTGATACAGAAATAACAACTGAGTGGAAGGAAAACTCCAGGAGTTTAGCACATTCAGCAGAAAGTAGATAATCTCTATTGGAAAACCATTGTAAGAAACAGCATGTGAATTCAGGTCTGATAGCTGGTATTTGTCACGTATCTATGAATTTGAAGATGATGCAACGTAACTGAGAAGCAGCAAACTTAGTCCCCCTAAGGGAAGAGAAAAAAAAGTAAACTCTTGATTTGAGACCCGTAACCTGATAGAACCATGCAGGGCTTTAGAAGAAATTTTGAAGTGAAGAATAATAGAAATTGGACTCAGGACTCATAGGCATAATAAATAAATTTGCTGATGATACTGAATTGTGAGGGGCTGTTGACTCCCTCAAAGGCAGGGGGGCCCTGCAGAGAAACCTTGAAAATCACCAACCATATGAAATTTAATCAGGGCAAGTGCCGGATTCTGCACCTGGGAGAGAGCAACCATGGATGTACAGACAGACTGGGGAATGAGAGGCCGGAGACCAATACTGTGGAAAGAGATCTGGGGGTCCTGGTTGGCGGCAAGTTGAATTTGAGTCATCGTGCCCTGGCAGCCAGGAGGGCCAACCATGTCTTGGGGTGCATTAGGCACAGCATCACCAGCCAGGCAAGGGAGGGGATTGTCCTGCTCTGCTCTGCACTGGAGAGGTCTCACCTTGAGTCCTGGGGGCACCACAGTTTTGGGTACCATAATATAAGAAGGATACAAAGCTTCTAGAGAGCATCCAAAGGAAGGCTACAAAGATGATGAAGGGTTTAGAGGGGAAGCCATGTGAGGAGCAGCTGAGGTCACTTGGTCTGTTCAGCCTGAAGATGAGGAGACTGAGGGGAGACCTCATAGTAGTCTTCAACATCCTCATGGGGGAAGTGCAGGGGCAGGAACTGATCTCTTCCCTCTGGTGACCAGTGACAGGACCTGAGGGAATGGCTGAGGTTGTGTCAGGGGAGGTTTAGATTGCATATTAGAACAAAGTTCTTCCCCCCAAGGGTGGTTGGGCACTGGAAGAGGCTCCCCAGGGAAGAGGTCACAGCAGCCTGACAGAGCTCAAGAAGCATTTGGACAACACTCTCAGGCACATGGTGTAACTCTTGTGCTGCCCTGTGCAGGGCCAGGACCTGGACTTTGTGATTCTTGTGAGTCCCTTCCAACTCAGGACATTCTATGATTCTATGAACTAAAGTCTTGGAAAATGGGGTGAGAGAAAACATGGATGTCATGCCAGACATACCTGGCATCCTTCTTTGATTTTTTTTTAGAAGTCTGATATAAATCTGAACTCCTGTCTTTGGATCTCTGTAAAGCTTTTAACACTGGCAATGAAGAAAACAAGGATAAGCACAGAAGCTGTAAGACAAAAGGGGAAACAGTCAGCTATTGAAAAGAAGACTCTTCCTGGGTTTACTACCTCACTAAGATTGACCCATAATGTGATGTAGCCAAGACAACGGCAGATCCAGTTGTACAGAGCACTACCACATACACCTGGCAAAATCAGGGATACGTGGGTGTTTCTGTATAAGCCACCAGCAAGCTTTAATTTGGAAGACCATGCACTGTACAGGTCACTTATGAACTCAAACTGCAAGAGACGGGCTGTATGCTGGCGAGGAGACTGCAGTGCTCATCTGAGATGCCACTAGAAAAATGTTAGCTCAGTGAATCTGGCAAAAATGAAGGCTGGGAGTGTCTGTGTATGTAAGTGAATGGGGACAGAGGAGATGAGAGAATGGAGCACAAAGAAAGAGAAGAACTTCTCAAACTGACAACACTGGCAGAAGAACAGACGTGCAGCCATGAAGATATTTTGGCTGGAAATTTGAAAGTTTATAACTATCAGTAAAGTGAGACTCTGGAACAGCCTTCAACTCAAAGAGGCAAAGATAAAAAAATTAATCTTTGTTTTTAAGATTCAGATTCAAATATTTATGAAAGGGATATGAAGCAGTGCCTAAGGAGCACTCCATGACCTATTAAGTCTCCTCAAGTCCTATGGGCTTCCTGAGAAGCATCGAAGCCTGCCAACCCATGTTTCATGCTGACAGAACTGACAGAGTTGGAACAATACATACTAACAATGTCCTTTGATGGTTTACATGCAACTAAGGATTTTTGTGGTCAATAAACCAAGAAAAAGTTGCTGGTTTTCAAATACAGAATCTGTAATTTAAAGTCTTCTCATCTATATCTTCTGGTGAGCATCTGCTCCTATCCCTAAGGTTCCAAGCAGCCACCTTTTAGGATGTGGAGAACACATGGGGTCTTCCAGGATAACTCAGAAGCAGGCAGCACAGGCAGAACAGGAATTTCTAAAACTCGCATATATTTAACTATATGTCTTGTTTCAATTCTAAATCACTCCTGGCCAAAAACTGGAGAGAGTACAGAGAGGTATATTATCTGTACCTGGATCTGAATCAGAATTATTTAATAACAAGCTGAAACAAAGACCTCTTTCCACAATCTTACTTTACAAAACTTAAGATCATGAACCTAAATTTTCGGTCCAACATAAAAGATTTCCTTGGTTCCTTTTTCGCATCAGGAAAAGAAAGGAAAATAGAACTCCACTAATGTTCCTGATGTATGTAAAGCAATTTATTGCACTGTTTCCTAGCCAGATAAGTGAAAGACACATCTTTAGTGATAAGTGCTATTTAATCATGGAATTGAAGATTAAATCCAGGCCTCATCAAAAATTTTTTCCTATTAACACTCCAGTGCAGTCAAAGTTGCACCAAAAGTAGTRCACATTGTGAGATGAATAAACAGTAATGGTAAGTAATAGCCTAAAGAAATTAACAGGCATTTTGATTACAAAAATTATTTTTTAAATAGTGAAATGAATAGAAAATAGACACGGAAAAATAATGAAACAGTACTGAATCTTTCTAATTCATCCTATGATATTTCTGAAATTCTCTCCGTGAGCTACCCGTGAGCTTCTGGAATGGAATGTAAAATCCAGTTGCAGTTATTCTTATGCTGATGTCCCTATAAAGAGCAAATGATAGAGATGGATGAGGAAAATAAAAATCAAAGCAATTTCAAGTTTTGCCAAGTCCTACCTCAACAAAACGGTCAAATTTTAGTTTCCTTTCTTTCCTTTCTAGCATCACATTTCCCTGTCAAGAGGTTTGTAATAATTATTTATTATTTGACAACAATGTAGAATAAATATTAAACGACTGAAAAATTATTTCTGCCATGAGGCATGGTAAGAACACAGGTACTATGGAAGAGGAAATATATCAAGTTGATGAAAAGTGAATAGAAATTGGATAGATTCCATTAGATTAGATAAAGGAAGATAAATGCAAGACGGGCAGAGCAATTGAGAAACAAAAGGCTCAGAGAGAATTGATGATGACAGCAGAAATATTGTACATTAAAGTTTGTTTTTTAATTAGGAAAAGCATTTTTATTAACACATTTTATTGTTTATAAGCTTTATGGAAGCGATGAATCACAGGATTGATTGCAGAAGCCCAGCAGAAAATACTAATTATTGGGACAACACCTCCTGTCAACAGCAAGGAAAGGGATGAATTGGAAAATGTATTGAATGAACTTTCAGAAGGAGTCTCATAACCAGAAATCAAGCCAATGTCCTGCCAAAAAAAAAAGTAAAGATGATGTAAGGGGTGGAGTCTTATATCAAATTAGTTATCAAAATGCCAGGATGATAAACTACCAAACAGTGACATAATAAGATGATTTTGACTGAGCTATGAGCTCTCACATGATTAAAAAAATATTATTTTATAATGGAAAACTAATGATTTTAACAAAACTAATGGACTAAGATATTTCAATGAAATACTTGAGAAAATCAGCTGTATTAACATTTAATAAATCATTTCCATCTAGACTGGAAAGACAACCAGTTTCATCCCTATTTTTTTATGGAGAAAAGAAATTGGTTTTTAGCAATGAGTGAGGAACATAAATAAAACTGTTTGAAGCCTCTCTTAAAGTATG
Source organism: Amblyornis subalaris (assembly GCA_018881555.1). NCBI lineage: Eukaryota > Metazoa > Chordata > Aves > Passeriformes > Ptilonorhynchidae > Amblyornis > Amblyornis subalaris. Next base: position 603,658 of record JACAXG010000142.1, on the reverse strand, counting down.
TCAGTTTCTTATCAGCAAACAGATTCTTCTCTTTTTATTTTATTCTGTGTCAAGCCTATTCTTACACTACCTTTTCTCCTAGACTTATATTATTCTTGTCTGTTGTACTGACAAAATACATATACATGCACTAAGGACTGAATGCAAAACAAACTCAGTCAATACATACTCTGGAATTCAGGTCTACCGCCTGCATACCAGAGATCTGTGAAAGGAGTCTGGCACTCACTATGCTTGTGGCCCTTACTGAAAAAATGCTGGTTTGCTGCGATATTTTCCTAATTCATATTGTTGTCCTATTGCAGTAAACAAGCCTTGCTAACAGCTGGTGCATTTCAGGAGAACTCCAGTAACACCACATTCACTTGAAAGAGCATGAGAATTGCGAAGGAAGCCTACAGCGCCGACAGGGTCACTCAACAGGGAAAAGACTATCTCTCAAGGTTTGATTAGACTCATGTACTAATAAAATCAGTGCTAAGCTAAACAAATCTTTCCCATAATTGTGCCAAATTGACTGGGTGGACAATCTTCAGGCTAGAAGTTCCCTTCTCATTGTAGATCAGAAGGATTGTTTTTTCAGCTGCAACACAGCCCAGGAAAAAGTCAGTAAGGAAAACAACAAAGTTGATTTTGCATCAGATATCCCAGCAGACTTCATGACTGTTTTTTCTGCCCTCCCTTCTGCTTCTTCATAGGCCCAGTGTGCCAGAATTTGATATATTTCAGAAACAAAAGCAGCAGTCCTTATTCTGCAGATCATTTACTTTTGAGCAGGAGCTGCAACCCACTTCCCAGGGCCAGCTCTGTTTCTCAATCCCACAGCTCACGCTGCCTCCAGCCCACTCACAAGGTACCCAAGGAGAGAACCAAGAGTTCCCTACGAGGTACTAACACCGTAATGGCATCAAGGCTTCACAGAGCAATATACCAGTTGTTCCCTGCTCCCCCTTCACATTAAAGCATCCTTTAGGGCAATTTTACAAGGTAGGAAAAAAAACGGTTGAGTTTTCTGCCAAGCCTTACCAAACAATAGTGCTCGTTAGTCCTTGGAGCTCTTTGAGGCTTCAGTCCCACAATGGGTTCTGATTTGACTTGAGAGATAACTGCCCCTTGTTGCAGAAACAGAAAGTGACCCTAATACCTCTCCAGTGTTATGGTCAAAAAAAAGTAGTTTAGGTCTCCTGCAATCATTTACTAAGCTCACAAGATATACCTATAAACAATTAACTGATCTCTGACAGCAAATGATTCTTGGGATAACAATCGTATTTTGCTTATATATGGCACTTAATCTATGTATTTTAAAAATTATTTACAAGAGTGGGGAAAAAAATAACCCCATTATGCATTTGGGTAAATTGAAGCTCTGAAATTAAATACAGTCCTAAAGATTTTATAGCTGATATCAGTACCAAAATCCAAATAATATATTATCGAATCACATTGCCTTCATAAGCAAATCACTGTAGAGTTTGACTTTATCAGGGCCCTGTGTTTTCCTATGGAAACAATTATCCCCTGCTTTGTATCTTCCTCCAAATCCCATTGCAAGTAATTGCAAGGAAAAGCTCTCTATGCACAAATTTCCCGCTTTCAAGCAGAAGAAATCTCAGCCACTCCAGCAGAATTGTCTGCACTCATACGCTTGTCAGTGAGAAAGGCTACAGGCTTAGCAGGCTGTGCAATTATTGGGAATAAAGAGGTAAAACAGAGAGGTTGAGGGAAAAGAGATATATGCAGTCATTCTTTAGTCTTCCCAAACATCTAGACTCCACACATGTATTCTCCCTGTTAAAAAAAAAAAAATTGGTGGATTGAAACAGGGCATGCTTAAGATGTCTCGAGAGGAGAGGAAACTAGAGAGGAAACTATGAGAAGGGGGCCTACAAACATACTCCAGTACGGGGGAGTAGATGTGGAGTCCCTGTTGCTCTCGTACATGCGAAAAAAATAAATTAAAAACCAATCATCATTTGGATTTTAAAGATTTCTTAGGAAACTATAATTTAATTTGTGCCATGCATAGCACCTAAAAGATGTGGTTTTCTGAAGTCCAGCTGTTTGAAAAGGCTTTCTCAAGGCCAGGTTAATGGGCCACAACTCAATAAAATTCTTTATAGAGCAGTTTAAATGGATTGTATCTCCCCTTTCCCCACAAGAAAATCCCACCCAGAGGAAACGGTTTAGCAATGAGTTCCCTTTCTAGTACTTTATAGAAAAGCAACAATGGCAGCTAGAGACAGTTTATGAGAGGCATTCCATAAATCCAAACCAATTAGTGCAGAAAAGTAGGCAAGCAGAGTTTGTGTACATCCTAAAAATGTCCATTAGCACACATCTGGAAAAAACAGCAAAATGAATGGACTCAAAAGGCAACTGACCATCCTGCTGTTGTCTCAATCCCTCAAAATGCAGCAGCACATCTGTTTATTTTCTTTTAGTGCAATGCATACAAATTCCATATATTAAAAACATTGCTAAGACTGCAAAGCCAAGAATTCCCTATTTATCATCTTAAGAAAAAGTGAGGGAGGGAGAAATGCAGATGCACTTAAGACAATTTACAGGGAAAACAGCAACCATGGGTGCTGATTTGAGTAACAAAATTCATGAAGAGAAAGTCTTAAAAAGTCCAAGGGAAAACATGAAATGGATTCAGCATGGGAAAAAGAATTCAAAGAAATCTCTATCCTGAAACATCAGCATGACACTTATATTAACAAATGTAAATTAATATTAAAGAGATCGAACTTTCTCAGCCAAATTCTGACTAATTATTAGAGTCTGTGCTAGTGGGAAGCAAAGATTCTGAAATATTTAAAACAGATCTCTAGAAATCATAAACCTATGTGAGAATTGCCAAATTTCAGATAAATTACTTCTTGCCTTTTTGTTTCATTCTAGCAATAACTTCTAGGATATGATCCTACGTTCTTTTGTATAAGCCTAGGCAGACCACTTCCCTTTCCTCACTGTGCTCCACTCTCAGAAGCGGTTAATTAATAAAAATTAATTCTACCACTCTCTATTTCTTATGTGAAATTATTTAGGCTACTTACATACCTAAGTTCCACCTTACATTTATGTTAAGCATATGTTCCTAATTCAACTACGAATAGTTTTATTATTTATGCTGGATATTAATCTTAAAGAAGTACCCGGAATTCCTCACATGACCTTAAAGATAGGAGATGATGGTATTGTCCATGGTGATGCAGAAATGTGTGATAACTTGAAAAAAAAGTGAGGATTACTTATCCAGTGTGAAGGCTAGAAGTGCAAGTGATATAGAAGCATTTTATAGTACTTTTTACTTGCCTTTTCTGAATCACCCATTTAATCTCAGGCAGACCTAGCTTGGTGATGTTCTGGCTGTACCATTTATTATCCTAAGAGGATATAACAGTAGCCAGTGACCATGCTTGTACTTTGTGCAACCACAAATTCTTCCCCAAGCAGAGGTCAATTGAGTTGCTTAGGTAGCAGAGAGATGGACAGATGGTTGAAAAGCTGACCTGAAGAGACATCATGCAAAGAAGCTGAGAGGTGCTGAGATTCTGCTTTGTGACACCAGGCACAACTGGACATTCAGGAGGCAGAACCAGTGTCTGAGCTCCAAATTCTCAATGTCCTAATTACGGCAGTAGATACTCCCAATGGCTATGGACAAAACAGGACTTTTTACAACAGAAAAAAAAAGCTCTCAGAGAAGTTTGTTAGTGCAGTTCTTCCTATAGTAATGAATAACAGTCACAGGCAATGACTCCAATAAAAATAAACCATCATTGCACGCACATGTGGCTGGGCTTACTCCCACAGGAGACATTCAATACTTGCAAAGGAAAGGAATGGAAGGAAAACAAACAAAAGAAATAGATAGAAATGAAAACCAAGAATCTTTTAAGAATAGAGGAGAAACAGAGAGGATAAGTCCAGGAAAGAGGACACAGCAAATCTCAAGCCTGCTATACCCGGCTGGCTTCAGGTCTTTACACAACGGAATATATGTATAGAGCACTTACAGTACACAATGCCAGGACCTGGGAATCAGGATTCATGAGTATTTTTCCTGACTTTGCCACCGTTTTATTGAGCAACTACATGAAAATCATATATAGAGATAAGACATCTGTAGCAACTTTGCTTTATTAATTTTCTGCCAGGTAGGCAGAGCTCCAGAGGTACCCTACTTTCCTCTACCCAGAGGGTACAATTCAGAAGGATCATCAACAAGCAACTCTTCTGCTATCTGTTTTCAGTGGGGACAATTCCTCCACCTCTCATAAAACCAGAACAAAGGCATGTGTTTTGGCTGCGCCTATCCAGGCAGTTGCTAGCAACAGATGACCAGTCTGCAAATTGTTTCAGTCTTTGTGGTGTGCCAAACATTGGATTTTAAGTGACAGAGGTCAGCATGCAATATGTAGCACTGTTCAGACATGGTTTTAGCTCCAGGCACTATAATGAGGAGCTCCGAATATCCTTGGACTGAGTAACATAACTTCAGTGGAAGGAAACCATCAAAACCTCAAATGAGTATCAAAGACAATCACAGAAAACAAAACCAAAACTTTCCAAGGTGAACTGTCCTAATGTGCTCCAGAGCAATGACTGTCCTGAATGCAATAGGCCAAATCTAACAAAATTCTGATTTTCCTTAGCTGTCCTTTCCCAGACTGCAGGCATATTCCTGAACCCTCAAATCCAGAGAGCCCTTTCTTGCCTGATGTACATAACTTAACAATAACTTCAGCGGCAGGGAACTGCACTATCCAGGCAAACAGCATGTGACTTCAAGTTTTAATTGGAAAAGAAAATGAAATCCCACATGTGTATCCAAATTGTGTCTGAACTGCAGCAACATGGCCAGGGAACTACACAAAACCAGGCTGCCTCCAGTTTACTTCGCTGAAGTCAGACTTCTGGTGAAAGTTCCCCAGGGCGAAATACAGGGTATGCAGTGTAGTCAGCTCCCTTCAGCTCCTGAAACATCAGATCCTACAAAATTCCTCTCGCCAGAAGCGTTTTCTGTCTCCCTGCCATATGCCTTATTCCCTAGTTTGTAAAATGAATTTTGTCACCTTTTCTGTTTCTGAGTCTCTCCTCATTTTCCCAGTGGAGAGTCCTCTATAGACCAGGAAACTTCACAAGAACTTGGCCATGATGATTTCCTATGTTATAATACTTTTGAGGCTCAAAGCCCTGATAGCTGTCCAATGTGAAGGGTAATTCAGGAGAAAATGCTTGTAGCTTTTACAAAGCAGGAAAGCAGCAAGCCAGACAGAGTGTCCTGCTTACCACAATTAAGTGACAAGAAAAGGGATCTGAGGATGGTGCTGGGCAACACAAACACAGCCTCCTATGGGAATTCTCTTATGTGGCAGCTTGTGGTCACTCATGAAATGTCACTTACAGTACACCAGTAGTGAGAAAAAAAGAAAAGTTTATGTAGTTTTTCATAGCCTTCCATGCTGTTCCATTTGACTTTAGTTCTGGAAATAAGAAAAAAGCTGAAGGATACAATACTTATTTACCACATGTATTGAAACACTGCTTTATCCCAGAGATCTTGTGTCCCAAATTGTGAAGGACTCCTAAGGAAGTACCAGTACACTAGCACCAGAGCAGCTTTTCTCAGAATACACGGCTGGTTCCACCCAGCCTGCCAGACTGGACTGGAATAGATGGGACCAGGGAGGAGCACCGCTCTGAAGCCCAGCAGCTGCACACTTTCTCCTCCAGAGAGCCACATGCTCAGAAAGAGATGCTGCTGGCTCCTCTGTCCATGTCACTGCACGGCGTAAATCAGCTTGGTGTAATACAGCAGCACAAAGTGAGGCATATAAATTCTTAACTATGTAATTAGCATGTGCATTGTCATCATGATTTATTACTTTTATTATTCTTTTGGTATCTATAATAATTTTAGCAACATACTTACCTTCCACAGATAAAAAAGTATCCGCAGTAAACTCAACTCCAATGCCTGTTTCTAATGTGTCTCAAATCTTTATTTAGACAATACTCATTCCTTCTTTAACTTTCTTTTTGTTTTCTAAATGATGAAAAACACCAACATTATTGTTTTTAAATTGAAAGAAAATTCATCCATTGTAAAATAACATCAGAAGTGGACTCTCCCCAGTCTCCACTCATAGGTTTTGAACATCAGTAAAAACAAGCGTCCTTCATACTTCCTTGATATAAAAGCACAATCCTAAAATCCCAGACTTGGGCCAAAAAGATTTGGATTCAACCAAGTTGAAGTCCTAGACCACAGCATAAATATTTTTCACCCACGCTAGTGGCTGCAAAATGCCTTCAACATGAAACAAACAAAAACCCTTTCCAAATCTTTTTGTGTGTTCACTTTGTTCCATCCCTAAAAGCAAAGTCCCTGGAGACAAGCTAACACAACACTGCTAAGTTCACATGTGAGACATAGCAATTTTATCTTATGTAAAGCCTCAGCAGAATGTATTTTAGAGTCTACTAGGTATCACACAAGTAAAAGAAAAAAAATCATGTTAACAGATCTGTGAGCTAATATACACAGATGCAATACATGTGCTTTCGGAGTACTGTCACGCTCAACTGATGTTAAGAAAAGGTGATAGATTTAATTTAAAATTTAATTTCAATCTTTTTACAAGAGTCAGATTTTCTCTAGCAAGAACATTACTGGGAGAGATTTTACCGAGGAATTGGAAAACAATGGCCTTATAAACGTCATCTGCATTGCTAAATGTACAACCACCGAATAACAAAACCCTAGAAAAACTTTTCCCTAACGAATATGAACTGTTCTAGAAGGCTTCATTTACATTTCTACAGGGTAGTGGATCCCCAACACTGGGGATCCTGCCTTTGCACAGGCAAACATTCTTGTTCCAGTGCATGGCACAGATGCACTAAAGACTGGTCAGCCCTTTAAGACCTGAAATATTGCTTTATAACCCATCAGGTCTAAATTTTTTTATGACAACATGCCTGAAACAACAATCAGTAGGTTAATAAACCTTGTTATGTAAGAGAAGAAACAGAAGCAAAGATTTGCTTTGACGTAATTTCATGTAATGATAATTCTTTTCACAAAATTACTGGCAGCTGAATTTGCAGCTCTTAGATATCCTCTTGCATGGGGGTTATGCTTAAGAAATTCAGACTTTAGGGATCCTAACTATATGTGAACTTTAGGAAAGTTTAGCTTTGTTCAAAGGACAAAAATGCGGCCATGACAAAGAAAATGCAAACTGTAGGGGGAAAAAAAAATATTTAACCTCTCCTTTCCTGCAATGGCATCCAAATGGCCACCTTTAGTACATGTCTTACACTAAATTGTTTATCATTCCTTTATATATTTAATACCAATTAAGTATAGCTGGTATTTGCTTAGTAAGATTAGTAAGAAACTCTTTGATTTTTTTGCACTTATTTACACTTCCATTTTCTCTTTTCAGCTTGCTCAGTTATTTCAAAAGAAGACTGAGAGGGCCATTATAAAATCACAAGCGAGAAGCAAGACAAAATRTATTGAAAAAGGAGAAAAAAGTAGTGTCCTCTTGTTTTTGATACGAGATGTACCACGTTCAGCTGTAAATACCACCACAACTTCAGAGGATTAGGTGATTTTTTTGTCTGTAGCTTGAGATGACTGTAGGTGCAGAGTTTTATATTATTATTAGATAGATAAATAAAGGCTGATGCTAAAAGAAACAAGTTCAGTGACGTACAGTGAAGAACAAACATATAATTTGGACCAGAACCATCAATTTGCTGAAAAAAACGACAGTGCTGGCTCAGACATGATAAGGTTTTATTGGCTCAAATTCCAAACAAAACCTTCTCGGCCACTGTCAGCTCTGCACAAGGCCAGCTCAAGTGTCCTGAAGTCCATAACTTCCAGTTCAATACTGTGCAGTATGTAAACACCCTGAACTGCAGAAGATATCTGCACAGTCAAGGTAAATCAAACAGCAGAAAAAAATTAGATTGATTGTTCACTCAGGACTGGTGCAAGAACTTCTGCCAGAGATTCCAGACTCACTTGTAGGAAATGACTGATAAGAGAGACCATGAACCATCGCTGTTACGCAAATGTGAAAGGGCCTTGCAAACCCAAGATAAATCTAATGAGCTCTTACCAAAGGAGAACTTCAGCAGTGACTCACACGCTACACTGCAAGCTAAGTCTGTCACTTTCTTTGATGAGACAGGGGGATTTATTGACAAGTGACATCATTAGCTATTTCCAAGTTGGTGTTGCTCCAATATGAATACATAAGGAAGGAGTAATTCATTAACTGAGCTGTACTTTACTGTACTTCTTACCAGTATCTGAAAAGTTGAATTTACCCATCAATCACAAGTCTGTCAGAAACACTGAACTTCAACGCAAATTGAGGAATTTAGGGTTTTCTGTTAATATGCATCCAGAGGACATCTCTCTCCTTAACCAAAGTACCTGTGAGAGCTAGAAGCAGGATGGTTCAGGTAGCTATTAATAATGCTTTTTACTTTTTAGTTCCAAGTATTTTCCAATGTTTCCACCATGCGGGTACAATACACTACCACCTCCTGGACACATGCTTTCCATTCCTGATGGAGCAGATGTCCTAAAATACCATTGTATTTTTCCAACAGTTAGAACAATCAGTCCAAGGGAAGGTAATATTGTGAAAATTATATATTTTTTAAATCTTCTAGATGCATTATGATGGGTAGATATGATAAGGTTGGCCAGGCAGCTCTCATTAAGTACTCAACACTGGAGATAATAAAAATCCCCTCTGTTTTAAGGGGCAGTCCATCTCAGGCAGTGGTATGTCAAAATAGGTTTTATTTCCTAAAGTGGGTCAGTAGTCTGCACTCAGTTCCTAAGCAGTTAAGAGGGTTTCTTCTTTTTCAGCCGGTTTTTACCTCACAGCTAAAGGCAAGAATTACAGAGATCAAAGATTAAAAAGTCTATGTAGAGCAAACTCCTTTAGATGAATTGATCCTACCCAGGGTAGATACACTGATAAAGCTGAACCGAAAAAAATCCACACTGCTTTCAGAACAGTAGATTTTAAAAATCACTCATTGGCTGCCATTCTCCTGTGTTGTCAATCTAGAACAGTACAATGACTTTAGATTCATAAAACAAGCAAAAACTCAAGTTCAGAGTAAAATATCCTAGATATACAAACTCCTGACATGATTCTCCCTTAACGTATTTAGAGAATCATAAAAGTTGTAATGCCTGAATATGAAAATTATGTCTGATCCCTACCTTTTCACACAAGATGCCATGCATTTTGCCCACTCAAGTCAATATGTCAAAGTTTGTTTGGTTTTAAAACTTTATCTGAGATTTACTTTTTTTACCAGTGACAGCTCAAACTTGTTGCTATGTCAATAAATATATTCCATCTAGCTCAGACCTTGGCTGGGAAGAAAGTAGATAGAGAAGAAAGCAGAAAGTAGCTTGAACAAAAATTTCCAGGCCATATGCAGTATTCCAGAGATGCTCCCAGTGACTTTCCACAGTGGTATAAATACTTTTCCTTTGAAAACACTTTGCCTGATTTATTCTAGCCCAGATCCTTTTCATGGTTACATTACACTGCCGAATTAGTTTTTCTGTGAAAAACTAAACTACTCCAGTATTAGCTTTACTTTGAACTTGTATGCTGCTTAAGTAAAACGGAAACTCATTTGTAATGTTCAACATTCTTTTACAGATTATTTCTATTAGCAATCTTATATTCCACTATATTTTCATTACTTGAGGTTGTCCAGTTCACTCTTAATGATATGCTGATATTTTTCACTATTAAGGATGTCTTTAAGCTTTAAATATGCTACATTTCAAGACAGACTTAGGTGATTTGCCAAGTCATTCCAAGGATAAACAACTTTGGTCATTGCCACTCTGATGTTAGGAGTTATGACATTTCAGATATTGATGAGAGAATCTGCCCTAGGTTAATTGCACTCTGTTTTGAGGGGAAAACTCACACTGAAGTCAAATCAAAATCAGAAAAGTGATTCTGTATAAACAGAATGGGAGTTTGTATTCATTCCCTCTGTGCAAAGGACTTAAGTTTACAAACAGAGCATTCTTCAGACAATTCAGACCAGAGCCTGAAAGTCATATCTGGTTCTTTCTCCCATTTTTATGCTGTTTTACTTAACTGTAAGTACAGTGTTTGTAAAGGGTGTTGGATTAACAGCATCATAGACACAAGTTCTCTGTTTATATTCAGAACAGATTTTGTTACCGTAATCTTACCCCTCCCATCCTGACCTTTGAGTGGCTCCCAATAAAGAACAGGAGATACAGCCCAAATTTCTGAGAATTGCTATCTGATTAACATGAAGGTGCACAATTATCAATTAGACCAAGGCAAAAGGCCATTTTTTCAGTTACAGAACTGAGAAAATATGTAAAAATTAAAACAACAGCATCACTGTGACTAAGTAGGTCTCATCAAGTTAACAATTCTATTTTCTGTGGTGTGTTTGAAAGAGGGGAAAAAACGTATTGATAATACCAAAAAGGTTGTATTAACCAATCATGGAGATAAGAAGTTGGACACGCATTTTAATGATCTAAAAATTTAAGTGCTAGCTACTGTCTTTGTTGGGTACTTGCAATTTGCAACAGTTTTGATGTCTGCAAAGAGGAGAGACATAGGAATGCAAGGTGACTTCTAGAGCTGAGGCTTAGAAAAGTCACCTATGGTATCAATGGTATCAACAGAAACTGGAAACAAGGAATTAGAAAAAAAATTCTTCCATAAAGCCCCAGTCACAGTCCCAGTTTCACTAACTTTCACTGGTGAAAAAACATTTATGGCATGCTAAGGAGAGAGAATCAAGACCGAAGTCAGTGACCACACTGAAAATCAGTTCAGTGGGTGTGTTAATCTACAGAGAAAGTTGGAGCAGGAAGCAGGAGTACTTTCACAGCTGAGGAACTACATACTACAAGGAGATACAAAGACTTGTAAGTGCCTGAAACAAAGGCAGTAAAGGCTGAGCAAGATCAAGGTTATTGGCACTCAGTGGCAGCGAAGAGATTCCAGCTCTGTTCCCAGCTGCAGAGGATTTACTCTGGCCAGTCACTTATGATTCAGTTTCCTCGGTTATGAGCATCTGGCAAGGGCATTGCAAAGATCAGTCTGCAAATGCTTTTGCACAGTAATTTGAAAATGTAATATGAGACGGCTAACTTGTAACTGGTGTAGGTTAGCAGCAACCAAGAGGAATCTCTTCTGAGAGCTGTCTGGTCTGTCAGTCACAGATACCTACCGGAAAGAACCCACCCCTGCCACCAGCCTCGGTAGGAAGAGTCAGTGTAACTTAATGACTGAGGTTGCCTCTCTGCCTCAGATGTTCCTGCTTCTCTGTTTAGGATGCTCTGAACTACAGGTCCATGAATTTGAAATTTGTACAGCTGCTGCTACATCTTGTCCATCTGACATTAGAATAATCCTCATCAGAAAAACTTGCAGTAGTTATTAAAGAAATGACAGAGAAGAGACCAAGATGAGCTATTTACAGGTTTTCTTCTGTTCTTTTCTATTTGACCTAGGGTCTTTTCATTTCTACTTAGATTCCTAGATAACAAATTGATTAGTGTTTTATAAGCACCCGAGTAAATGAATTCTTGTTCAAGAATGATGGAAGTATTTCTCTCTAAAAAAGTGTCCTGTTAATAGGAGAGCGCCATAAATCCAGAATCATTTAATGCAGACAGGGCTACAGTGATGGCTAGACTGTATGACCATTCCCCGAAAGTTAAGAAGGAAGCTTGCTGCAAACAGAGACATGAACAAACACTCAAGTCAGGAAACTAAGTCACCTTAGGGATGTTTGAGCTCCAAACACTTGTTAACGAACTGTCTCTATTTTTATGGCATGCTTTCATTTGGCACTTTGCTGGATTAAGTCAGTATCATACTATGCTGATAACCATCTGTTTATGCTACAGTTGTGCCTTGTGTCCAGCTTCATACTGTTCTCATGCAACTCAAGATTATTATTGCTGCTTATGCTTGTACTTGATCTATGGATAAGCAAAAGATTTCTGTCATAAGGGTTATCAGTCTAGAGCCTTTTTAATCAGGAAAAAACCCCATAAGCTTATTTATATGTTTTTAAGGATGTGGTTTGTATACATGCATGGAAATTTGAAGCCATAAAAACATTGTGTTTTGATTCAAAATATTCAATTGATAGTTGAGGTGAGGCAAAAGTCTCTGAAGTAAACTCTGCATCCTAGGAAAAAACCCCATTTCTCTAAATGGAAGGGTTTGCAGAATTTGAATATGTGCTTCTGCAGTCTTTCCATGGCTATTTTTTCAAAAGAAGCATAACGGAGAACCATAAACAATTAATTTCTCCTGAAAAAAATCTACTTTCCTGTAAAATTTCCTATAATTTTTTTCCTTGCATGATTCCACACCATCATTCTTATCTTAAAAAAATTATAAAAATACCTCTTTGTGTTTTTACAGAACTGATTTTCCATATGATAAGCATATCATATAAGAAGACTGCTCAGAACAGATAAACACTTTACAATACTTCCAATAGCCATCTCCCTTTTCTATCACTTCTTACTGGACCTCATTATCCACTGGCATCTGCAGATTTTCTCACGTCTAAACACTTGCAAAAACAAGTATTGTACTATGTACATAGTCTGCATTACTGTAGAATGCACATAATTCACGTAGCACACAGAGATAGGTTTTCCCAACACAGGTCACAGCTGCTGAATGGCACTTCATTCGTCTTAATACTTCTGCTAAAAACGGACACACAGAGCTTTCTTCTGGACTTATTCAGGGTATTGGGACTTCTTTTTATGAGTCTCCCCAAATTCTAGCTCAGCAAAAGACAACGTAAGGAGCAATACTTTTTGCCTCACATAATGACAGGCAACCTGCTCACACCCTCAGTGACTTCTTTGGCCGAACACTGGTTAACTGCCCAATTCTCTATGAGCTCTTTCTTGCCCCTCTGTATCCAAAACTGAACTAGCTTTTCCTCTGCTCCCAGTGAAGCAGGTGAAAAACCTTCTGTTCACATTTCTCAGCAGTAGTGGCCATTTCCGTCCAATTCCTCTGACTCCAAAACTATGTTTAAGACTATTAAAAATATTTTTTCCATTGCATTTTCTTCTTCTCTGATTGCTTGAGTAGGTAGCTGCAACTGCTCCAAAGTTAGTAGAAGTAAACACATCCACATTGTTAGTATTTTATTTGTATTCAACTTTACTCTCTCCATCTCAGACTGACTTTAGTACATGTTCTGTCTGATTACATTCCATTGCCTTTTCTTTCTCCTCGGCAAATATTACTATCTCACCAAAGTGATTAGAATCCTTTAAAGTATGAGGCTACAGTCTTTCACTATGTTTCAACATTTAAAAGTTGTATGCCATTTCCCAACTTCATTACTACACCTGCTACCCTCCAGATTATTAAAGCAAAATTTTAGAAGTGTTAACTCTAGATAGTAGCACCTGTTATATGTTTGCTCTCCACAAACTACTTAATTTGTTTTAAATTGTTTTAATTTTTGTTGTTTATTTATTCCTTTTTTATGGATGAAAACCTCAACTGCTGTTATTTTTGAAACTGAACAGCTATCCAACAGCTACAGAATCCACAAAACAGCTACCCTTCGTGTTTTAAAGGGAGAGATAAATATGCTCTCACTTATGCTCTGAAACCATCCTGACTGCTGCAAGTTATATTATTTCTATTTTTAATATACTTTCTCAATGACAGGTAAAGTTATGGCCRAACATCTGTACATTCTGAAAGAACTGCTTTACTAATATGACAAAAAAGATAAGGTAAAGAATCATGGCAATTGGCCTTAGGAAATCACATAAATGTAAAACATTATCCCCACTTCCCTCGGCTCTTTTCCAGTCCTTCCCCAGTCCAGCAAGTACCAGGGTTACTTCACCATCATAATTTTGGAATGCTTATTCAGGGCTTATTCATAGGATAGTAAGCAGAGCAAGATGAAACAGCTGGTCCGTAACCAAGGACACTACAAAAGTTATGTCTGGCATCAGGCTGAGTGAGATAAGGTGGTTTTGTTCTCTTTTCCTTTTTTAAGAATGAGTCACCATATACGTATGCTTATGCATTTGAAACACTTTACCTGAACACTTTACCATTTTACCAGGAAAATTGCTGCTCAACAGCTCAATTAGCACAGCTTGAAAGCTTCAGCCCACATCTCAATACTAAAACCAGTTGTTCTTCAGGTACTCAGACCCCAGATCTGGAAGACATGGATGGGGAGCAGAATGAAGGCCCCATAACCCAAGGGGAAATGCCCAGTAACCTGCTATGCCACTTAAACACACACATAGACACAAAGTGTACGGGGCCAGGTGGGATCCACCTGAGGGTACTGAGGGAGCTGACGGAAGAGGTCACTGAGCCACTGCCCATCAGTTACCTGCAGTCCTGGTCAACCAGGGAGGTCCCAGGTGACTGGAATCTGGCAAATGTGACACCCACCCACAAGGGCCAGAGGAGGATCTTGGGAGCTACAGGCCTGTCATCCTGACCTCGGTGCTGGGGAAGTTCATGGAGCAGGTCCTCCTGAGTGCTATCACATGGCACATGCAGGACAACCAGGGGATCAGGCCCAGACAGCCTGGGTTTGTGAATGGCAGGTCCTGCTTGACCAACCTGATCTTCTTTTACAAGTGGCCCACTTAGTGGATGAAGGAAATTATGTGGACGTTGTCTGCCTAGGCTTTAGTACAACTTTTGGCACTGTTTCCCACAGCATTTTCATGGAGAAATTGGCTTCCCATGGTGAAGATGGGTGTACTCATTTCTAGGTAGAACACCATCTGGGTGGCCGGGTCCAGAGAGCAGTGGTGAATAGTGCTACATCCAGTTGGTGACCAGCCACCAGTGGTGTTCCCCAGGGCTCAGTATTGGAGCAAGACCTATGTAACATCTTTATCAATTGTCTGGACAAGAGGATCAAGCGCACTGCCGGTCAGTTTGGAGGTGCCAGCAAGTTGGGCAGGAGTGTTCATCTGCTGGAGGGTAGGAGGGCTCTGCAAGAGGGATCTGGACAGGCTGGATCGATGGGCCAGTTGTATGAGGTTCAGTAAAGTGAAGTGCTGGGTTTTGCACTTACATCACAACAACCCCAGGCAATGCTACAGGCTGGGGGATGAGTGGCTGGAGGTGCTGGCTGACAGCAGCTGAACATGATCCAGGAGTGTGCCCAGGTGGCCGAGAAGGCCAATGGCATCCTGGCCTGTATCAACAATAGCGTGGCCAGCAGGACCAGGGCAGTGATAGTCCCCCTGTACTCAGCACTGGTGAGGCCACACCTTGAATCCTGTGTCATGTTCTGGGCCCTCCCGTAAAAGAAGGACACCAAGGTGCTGGAACATGTCCAGAGAGGGGCAACGGAGCTGGGGAAGGGTCTGGAGCACAAGTCTGACGAGGAGTGGCTGAGGGAGCTGGGGTCGTTTAGCCCGGAGAAAAAAAGACTCAGGGTGAACCTCATTGCTCTCTACAACCACCTGAAAGGAGGTGGTAGCTGGGTGGGGGTTAGCCTCTTCTTCCAAGTAACAAGTGACCGGACAAGAGGAAATGGCCTCAAGCTGTGCCAAGGGAGGTTTAGATTCGATATTAGGAAAAATGTCTTCACAGAAAGGGTCATCAAGCATTGGAACAGGCTGCTCAGGGAAGTGATGGAGTTTTCATCCCTGGAGGTATTTAAAGTATGTGTAGCTGCAGCACCTGGGGAGATGACTTAGTGGTGGACTTGGCAGTGCTGGGTTAATGGTTGCACTCAATCTTAAAGGTCTGTTCAAACCTAAATGATTCTCTAATTCCAAATGCTCTTTTTTGAAAATACCACAGGAAAACCCCAATTTGTTATGAAATAACACTTCTATATGCACTTTCCATCCGAGAATTTCAAAATGAGTTACAGAGAGTAACACAATACTACAAGTCTCACAAATACCTTCAACATTATAAAATAAACCAGGCCCACAGAAGCTGCCATACCAGATATGGCTGGTGTCTCACTTAATCCAGCACCCTGCCTCCAATAGACAAGAACAAAATGTTAAATATAGCATGTCAACGTATTAAACCCTACCATGCTGACCCCCAAAGACAGCTTGAGTACACATGAAAACAGTAACCTTGAAGCCTGCTGACTCCAGCTTAGGGAAGAAGGATAATTATATATGTAGGGATAACTGAGGAGTCTGATAGTTTCTAGTGCAGCCTCATTGGTTTCGGCCCAAACTCAAAGGGTCTGTGTGTTTATGTATGCATTTCAGGAAAATAAAAGTCATGGTTAACTATTTATAAGAGTGATTAGGGAGAACCAAGTATCAGTATCCTTAAAGATAATTCCCTCCATGAAGGCATTTGTGCGAAACAATTAGTTTTTCCCATGTTCTCACACATTCTTATGCCACTGTGCTGCTGTGGAAATTGTGCAGCTCAGTCCCACCTCAGTAGCTAAAAGACTCCTACTATTGTCCATGCTTGTGGGTTTTGGTGGTGTAATGAATTCAAATGCAGACTGGAAATCTCTTTCTGCCCTCCCTCAGTGGTGTTGCTTCTGCTCTGGAAGAAACAAAAAAGAGAACCCTGGCTTCTAGAAGGAAGCAAAAGAGCAAAGTTCATCTGTTCGTTCAGAAACCTGTTCCTATCCTAACAATAAAGCAAACCTAACTGATTTTAAGGCAGGCAGGATGTCCCAGAAATTTCATTACTTTGCTGAATTGGCTGCTATCTTATTAATGTTCACCAGACATAGGAAGGGTGGAGTGGAAAAAGGGATAGTTGGCTGGAAAATGTCTACCGGACAAACAAAATAAAGACATTTTACACTTAATATATAAAGAAATCCCAACTGTGTAGGAATTCTACATTTAACTTCCTAAGGTATGTTACATACTTGTTCTGCCACCTGCTGCCCTGGCATTCCCTGAAGTTTCATGAACAGGGACTATGTCCATGAGTTTTCCCAGAAACAAATACTGCATGACTAAGAACAGGCATCTAGCAGCCCAGTGGACTGTTCTATCCAGGAAATGCTATAGTTCTGGAAAACCGCTTGCTTGAATCCTCCTGAACGATCACATTATCACTCCACGTTTTGAAGAATATCACCCTTGGTCCAATGCTTCTCAAGAGGTGCTTTCTCTCTTGATGGACGGTATTTTCCAGTGAGGATTAGCACGCTGGCTAAGTCCTTCCACCCTGAAAGTCAGATGTCATGAGGGAAAATCCCTCAGGCTGTCACCACTGCTCCAGCTCCTCCAGGGAAAGAAAGAAGGAAAGTAGATTCAGGAAGAACATCTTCAGGAGCTCAAGTGACTGAGTAAAGAATGAATTTTGAAAGAACAAATTGTGTCCATTGTGCAAGGAAAAGGGAGGTGTATGTCCAGTGGAAGCAAGGTCAGGTGACATGCGAAGAATACAGAGATGCTGCTTGCCATGGTAGGGGGAAAATTTGTGTGGTCAAAGCTCAGTTGAGAGAGGAAGCTGTGGAGGATAATAAAAAGAGTTTTTTAAAATATATTAATTGCAAAAGGCAGTGTAGAAAAAACATCACCCCATCACAGGATGAGGATCGTCACCTTACAAAGCTGAACATAGACAAGGCTGAGATGTTTAATGTATTCTTTGCCTCCGTCTTCAACACAGATGATGACCATGTGGTCTCAATGCCCTGAGCTGGAGGACCATGACTAAGAGAATGATTAACTCCCAGTCAACCCTGAAATTGTGTGGGATCTGCTGCTCCAGCTGGATCCCTACAAATCTATGGGGGCTGGTGGGATTAATACCAGAATCCTCGAGGAGCTGGCTGATGTCATCGCAAAGCCTCTCTCGATGATTTTCAGCAATCTTGGGAATCCTGAGAGGTCCCAGCTAACTGGAAGCTGGAGAACATTGTCCAATTTTCAAGAACGGCAAGAAGGAGAACCACAGAAACTACAGGCCTGTCAATCTCAATTCAGTGCCTGGTAAAATCACAGAAAAGATTATTCTTTGAAGTACTGAAAAACACCTGGAAGAGAGCACAGTCATTGATCACAGCCAGCATGGCTTCATAAGGGGAAAGTCCTGCTTGTCAAACCTGATTTCCTTCTACAACAGGGTAACTCACCTAATTGATCTAGGAAAGCCAGTTGATGTAATCTTTTCAGACTTTAGCAAAGCTCTCAGTATCCTTCTGGACAAATTGTCCAGCATACAGCTAGATAAACACATCATGCAATGGGTGAGTAACTGGCTCACAGGTGAGGCACACAGAGTTATAGCGAATGGGGTGACATCACACTGGTGACCTGTCACTAGGGGTGTTCTGCAGGGCTCCATCCTCAGCCCTGTGCTCTTCAACACCTTCATTAATGACTAGGACACAGGATTCGAAGGAATACTACGTAAGTTTGCCAATGGCACTAAATTGCAAAGACCTGTTGACTCTCTCAAAGGCAAAGAGGCCCTGCAGAGAGACCTTCACAAATTAGAGAGATGGGCAATCACCAATTCTATGAAAACACAGCTTATTCCTTGTACAGTATTGATTCTGAAAGGTTACAGATTTTGAAAAGCAGGAAAAACTTGGATCTGCACTACTTTTCACCCAACTCTCTGGACCAACTGCGTGCTTTCAGTAACTTCCTAGGGCAAAATTTCACTTTAAAACCAAGACTACAGATAATCACAGGTTTCTGGGTTGCTTGGCTGGTTTTATTTTTGCTTTGTTTTTTAATACAGTCATATGAGAATTTGTAAATGTGATTACTCACTTGGTCATTCTTCAATCTTCATGTTAAGCTTCCTTAAAAAGTGCTGGTTTTCAAAGCACTGATATCCAATACCTCCTGGCAGAACCACTTTACAATGACTGAAAAGGCATCTCAAGAACTGAGGCACCTTTATTCACAGTTCATTTCTGAAAGTGGGTATAAAGCAATTATAAAGGAGCATATATGTGTAAAACTATAGTAATTTGACCAATACAGTGCTGCAACAGGTAGGGTAACTCTAGATGCCTTCCTCTAACTGGAAACTGCATGTCTAGCTGAAAGATTTCTATAAGTTCAAGAGAATTTATCTGAAAAAAGGACACAGGTATCAGCAACAGGAAAATACCCACAGGACATCATGGTCATCCCATTTCAGTCATGGACTTCACAGGCATATCACTATTTATATCAAAGTTCTGTTTCAAATTGGTTTTAATAATATATACTAACATTTACTTTAAGGTTGTTTTTCTTCACTGTAGCTTTAGTTCCTTCACTTAATTAAAACAGAATGAGCCCATAGCTTCACATGTAAGCAAGGTGGCGCACCTGATAAATCCAGTCAGGAAGAGAGGAAAACTCTACTAAGCAGACTTGCTTTTTTTAGGCTTGAATACAACTTTTCATACACTTGCGATCTATTACTTCTCAAACAAAATCAGGAAGAACTACATGCAGTATCTGAATGTTCTTTAGGAAAACTGCTCCCTTTTTCCACCACCAGAGGAATGTTCTTAATTCGTTTTAGCTGACTTTGTGCATCATGAAGTAGCTTAGAGCCCAGTTTCTGCCCTTTACCCTCTGCCAATTCCACCTCTCATGTAACTCCAAAGTGATCCAGGAAATTCATGAACAGCTTTGTATTTTGCAGAACTTAGTATTTTTGTAGAAAAGGAGAACTCATTACAGACCAGTATAAGAAACAGTACATAAGAAAATTTCTAAAACCAGCAGCAGTAAGAGTATATTTCTGTGCATAGTATTTAGAAGTGAGGCCAGAAGATGCCTTTTCTACCTGTATTTGACTCAACCTTCTACCTCAAAGTCCACAGGACTACTACTGCTTCATAGTGCCCACTACTCACAGAAACAGGAGTGCTAAAATGATAATTTTATTTCTAATAAATAGATTTCTAATAAAACAGGATGGCTTCCTCTCCTCTGGCTCTAAAGACTGCAATCTAAAAGCGAGAAACCTTGTGTCATGGCAATAAAACCAGGAGCACCAATTTGAATGCACATGGGTAGTAATGGTATAGGAGTAAGATGGTACAAATATGGCATAGCAATTTTTCTGACAGCTCTCTACTTAAACTGGCAGAAAATCAATAACATTAAGACTGAGGGTCACAGCCTTTGGAAAGAGTTACATCAATGCAAAAACAGAACAGACAAAGCCAAAAGAGATTAAAACCACAGATATCCCAAGGGACAGATGAAATCATGCATTATGATGTTCTTAAAAACAAAAAAAAAGTCATTCCCTCAATCATACCCCAAATGTCTTGTCTCCTAGTTTTTCAGAGTTTTTTAAATTAAGAGGCGAAGATTGCAGTAAAAAACTCTACTATATTTCACTTAAAAGCATAAAGTCTCTTCGTGAAAAGGGTAAGTATTCTCTACTTGCAGGCATACTTCTGTGAAATTGGTACCATACTTACTGCTCAAAGTTAAGCTTGCTGGTGCAGGCAGCAAGATCCTACTCACAAACAGCAGTTGCAGAAAATAGAGTGCTCCCTGTCCTAACAGTCACAGCTGAAACTGGGCACAAAGAGTGGACAGCATGACAGCAAAACAGTCATGACAGTGAAAGGACTAGGTTTCTATTCCTGCGCCAAAATTCCTGTGCAGGAAGGCACTTTAAGGATTACTTTTCATCTCTACAATGTGGAAAGCACTAAATGCTCAAGGAACTTGTATGCCTGTACCAACTGTGACTCAGAAAAGCCCATCCTATCATAGGGAGGCACTGGAGTGCTGGTCATCCCTTAAAAATAAAGGACACTGACTGGCCCTCACCCCAAATAAGCAATTGGGCTCTTGAGTGTCAAGTTCTCAACACATGTTGCATAACCAGAGAGGCTGAAGGCCACAGCCCGTCTGACCGAGCACTGCTGGTGTAGCTTTATGTAAACTCTCTTTGTTGTTAAGTTCTCACCTGTCTTGTCAGCAAGTCATGATATTGCAGTATGAGCCTGGTGTTCACGCTGTGACTCCACGTGTTGCCAAGGGCTGCTGTCACCCAACCAGAATCCCTCTTCCCACTTACAGAAGCTCCTGGAGATAAATACGACAGAAACTGCATTAGGACTGTGGCACAGAAAAGGGTTCAGCATGGAAACTAATCAGTCATCTCAGATCATACCCTAAGCTAGGTTATCATAAATGGCACTTAATAGATGGCACTGCTGCATTAATTTTGTACCTTTCTGATTTATTTATATAACCACAGTGTGAGTTCTCCATCTCACCCTCTGATATCTACAAGAAGTGCGAGGAATTAAGGAGATGTTGTGAAGTATTACCTGCCTTCTTGGAGAGACCAGCATATTTTCCAAATATCTAGAGGAGTACCATGCATGTGGGACACTTGCCTTTCCCTCTTTAGATACTCCATCCCCAAGCAAACCAGCTTTCTATGGGCACAAAAGAGAGGGAAGCAGGCCAGCAGAGTCACAGCATATAATGACATTACAAAAAGGGAAGCTTAAGAAGCAGAATGTGCTACCACAATACCCTGACCTAAAAACCAGAATACTGATTCAGGCCATCAGACATCCTACACTTTTTCTAAGATTTGCGAAGAAGATACCCCCTTAGCTGTAATTACCATTTTGGTGTCTCTGAAATCATTTGAATCATTTCCCTGAAGGGAAATGGACTTTGCTGCAATCAGCAATGACCACGTAAAAAATATTTCCTATAATGCCACATGATGCTTGCTGAACTGCCACTGCACCTGGGCTTTCTCAGACTGCAACTGGAGACACCCATACATGCACACGTACACGTACATGCAGGCAGGTAGGTGCCTGAGACCTTCATCTTTATTTATCATAAGTTCTGTGTAAGATGAACAGATAGATGGGTGACTTGTTTGTACTTCAAATGACACTTCAGGAGCAGAGCAAGTCAGACAAATTGAAATTCTGAAATTCAGAAATGAAAGTTGTTATGTGGGTATAAATGATCATGTGCAATTTGAAAATTCAACTGAGGCAGACAGTCCATACTGTTAAAAAACCATGAGTGAACGAGACATAGACATAAAGTCAGGTAACTTCCTCTTATCTATCAGGCAACAAACAAAATTGCTTTCCCAGGATAGTTCTGAAATCCTTGTCAACTAAGTCAATGAAAGTTAGCCCAGACACTTTGCAATAAAGCAGTTTTGTGTTTCTGTCAAAATGAGAACGAATGCAACAGTTAATGTTGAAATCTAAATTACAAGTACTAGGTTTTGGAAGCCAAACTGTACTGAGATGACAAAGTCATCTTGTAGCCCAGTAGAGCTTCTGGAAGATTCAGGTTTAAAACTCTTCATTACTTTTACATTTACAAGGAAGTGAGGTTTGTTACTTCCTCCCTCTGCCCCCCTCCTTCTAATTATTCAGAGCAAAAGCATAATTTTTTGATTCACTAAAGCTTTTATTTTGGACAAGTGTCCAGTAAAGAATAAGACCAGAAGTGCTGACATGTAATGATCATTATTTATATCACTGCTGGTAGTTGCAAGCAATGAGAAGGACACTACTAGACTGCATTAGGTAGAAGAGAGCAGCAGGCTGGAGAGAATGGCCTGGAATGATTGCAGTGCACTACAGGATTCAGCTGAAGGCCTCAAACCTTCCCGAAGTAATAAATGGTTAAATTAATATAAAATGGATTTGAATTAGGTCTTTAAATGTTTAAGGTTTACAGAAGAAAGGAGTGAAGCAGCTGGTTCAAGCCAATAGTTTGACAAGAGTATGGACTCTATTTGTATGAATTACTTCCCACATCACGGGAGCTCACCGTGACGTGCACAATACCCGCTTCTCCAGAACACCCATTCTAGTCTGAAAACAGGCTACAGTTGTGCCATCCAGCAAGGATGGTTGCTTTTCTTTACTTAAAAAAAAAATCTTGATAAGCAGCAAACTTCCACCTGAATAACTCACCAGAGGAGCATCTAACTGGAAGCTTCAGTATTAGGAATGCTATTCTGTTAATTAGTCTAGTCCATCTCTATGGGGAAGGTGCATGTGCTAACAAGAATAATTTCTCTACATCTATATTTTGGATTTAATTTGCCAGCTGGAGGAGGGAACGTGCTCAAGTGTTAAAGCAGGGTGCTGGGAGGTCTGTGTTCCATTCCCTTAAAATTACTCAAAGCAAGTTACTTAATTAAGTTCATTAAGTTCTACAAATTTTTGGGTTTGTGCTAATACCACAAAAGTAAAATGCTATTACTGTACAAACAGGATAATGAAGAATATAAGACAGTGAAGCAGTTTTAAAGTTTTGCAATCCTCTCATGTGGAATAAGCTGCAGTCAACACAGCCCTTCTTCCCCTACCCTGTTAGAAATGGGTAAGAATCACAAATTGAGGGAACTGAGTGTGAGTTCTGGTGGGTGTGGAAGTGTTTCTGTCACAGCTGATGCAACTGCACCCCTGTACAGAGCTGGGAGCCACCATTCAACACCACTGAGAAGCAATTCATCCACCCCTGCTTGCAGGCCACTCACTACAAAGGACTCAGACATTCTAGAAGTAGCTAGTGTTGGCATAAAACATCCACAAAATAGATTAATTTTGTTTGTTTCTCCCCATCAATGCAATCAAATCATGTGTCTCTGCCACTAGGTAACAGAAGGAGCAACCTGTCGCTGTTGCAATCCTGAGCCAGGCACTTAAATGGTTAAATGTCTGGAACCTGCTGTTATTACACTATGGAAATACCATTCCATGGCAATTCCTAATTCTGCATTCCTTGCAGGCCTAAAACGTGTCCCAAAGTGAACAGAAATGCTATATGTGTAAGGCTTGTGGCAGAACAAGCTAATTGCTGTCATTTATTTTGTTTTATTTTCTTAAAGGAGAAAGCACACTGGACCATACTGTGTCAGCCCCTATCTGAAAACAGCAAATCCACTTCTGTGAAGTTATTAAAATTTATGGCTTTGTTGCAAAGTAGTTAGTAAATCTGGAGCAAATCTACAGCAAAGACTTTTTACAGGGTGGAAAGGAATGCCTCACTGGAAAGGTTTCCATTTCATAAGGGATCCTCCTGCAAACTGATGAACCAGGCAGATAGAGAGGCAAAACAAGAAGTGAAGCAAACCAAGGAGGAAGCAGCGCCAGCTTTGCAAGGAAGTTCAAGGGCAGCGACAACACATACTGCATTCCTTCTTCTTGCTCTAAACACAAAAAGATAGTAAATGTCTCAGAGGAAGGAAAGAGGATATGTTAAGAAAACAGATTTATGTTGAAACATGGCCTTAAAAAAACCTTGGACTTATCTGTTCTGTTATTTCAACCACTACTTAGACATTAATGAACTGGACAAAGGAAGTGGATAAATAACACTGTTCAGAGAGAGTGATTTTTTTCAGCATTCATTTCCTTGTGCTTCCAAACCCTGATATTTTCATACTTTAAGATGGGAGTATCAGACCAACATTGGCCCAAGAAGAAAACAGGCTCATAGGACTTTGGTCTCTGCTCAGAGGTCCCCAAACTCTCTAATCTGAACCACTTCTGAGTGGTATGGAGTGCTTACCCATGCTGTGGGGTGGATGCTTCCACAGCACCTGCAATGTGCAGTCAGCTGATAGGCAGCAGTTCCAGTATCTCCAGTCTGCTTAAAGCACAGTTCTTACTCCAGTTACCACCAGCATGATGGTTTCTGTTCAGGACAGAGGTGATACAAGGAGTGCAGGGATTAGGGAGAGTAAGAAAACAGAGCTGACATACGGATGAGAGAAGGGTGACATCTCAGTATATGGATGCAGTAAGGGAGTGGGTGTCCAGAAGCCAGAGATGAGATCCTAGCATGGGGAGGTGAAGATGAATGAAAGAAGGCTGGCAGAAGATCTCTGAACAACTCCCTGCTTTCTGTATCAGGTCCACCTCAAGTGAAAAGGATGATTTCAATTCCTGTAAAGACCCTCTCCTTCCTCACATAAAAAGAAATAGCAGGAAACTAATCTTCAAAGGGCACATCAGCAGACAGGCCAAGAGATGCCTGTTCTACCATCTCCTGTGAAACTGAACTTCTCAGAGCACTGGCAGAGACACCAGCAGAGACCCGATCTGTTCTGGACTGCAAGCATAGAGGAGGAACTGAACAGCTCTCACTGAACAGCTGTCACAAGTGAAAATAAAGCTGCTCATGGTTTGAGTCAAATGCAAAATAAATGCCTCTCCACAACCAGGGGAAAAACAAAGAAGAAAGGGTGACTCTTCAAACAAGGCCTGCAGTGCTGCTTCCAAGCAGAAGACGCTTGCACTGGGCTCCAGTGCCCAGGAAGGAGCTGGTAGTAGAACTGGGGCACACCACTTGGTCCTACTTATACATGAGGACTAGATTAATTTTGTTTGTTTCTCCCCATCAATGCAATCAAAACAAACTTTCTATAAGTAACTTCACTGTCACTGAGAGGAACGTCACAGATAGGCAGGATGGGGAAAGTGGTTTTATTTCACCTTCCATTTTTCCTTGGAGGGAACAGCAGGATTAAAGCTATTCAGCTCAATACTCTTTCTGGGATAATTCTATTATGTCCAACCTGAGCACTGCAAGTACAGACCTCATCTAAAAGACCTTCTTGTCTTCTGCATATAAGAAGGTACATTTTAGAGACTAAAACCTCATGTAACAAGTCCCAGTTGTTGCAAATATGTTGGAAGGAGATTAAATCATAAAGGCACTTCAGTTTCATTAGTTTCTCATCCTATGAAAATTTGGATATCTAGACCAGTATCTTAAATCAAATGAAACAAACTTCCTAAACCACTATTTTTAAATGCAAGAAGTCCTTGCAGGCAGGATGTGACTATAGTCTTGATTAAAAAAACCCAACCTGTTCCTTGGTATAACTGCACAGAGCAATTAGTTCCACCTTTTCCACTTTCTCACATATAGATTTTTTTCTCTCCAGATGAAAGTGTCATTACCTGACAGGTTCATCCCCAACACTGGGCCCCTTTGCAATCTCTATCAATTGGTAATTTAAAAATACTTTCTCATCAAATGTTAAAAATGGATCAATGCACTGACAGCAAAATAACAAAATACTGAAGCAGCCAGTCCTCAAATCTTTCAAATCTTAACATCAAACCATCTTGATAAAAGCCTGATCTATTAAAAAGAAGGAAAAACTCTCTGAAAGTACAAAGAAAATATTTATAAAGAATTAAACTACTGAGCTCAACAAAAACAGCACACCATACAACAAGAATGAAAGTACTTTCCCTCTCACTCAGGCTGTGCAGCTTTCCGGTTCACTGGCAGAGCTCAAAGATCATTACTTTTCACCTGCATTGCATTTAGTCTGTATTTTTGGTGCAGATCTCTAACAATGAGACCAGAAGAAAAAGCAGAAAAAACCCCAATTCAATCCCTAATCTATTTTTCCATCCTCACCTACTCAGAAAGCACAAGTATAAAAATACGCAATGGTGGAAAAACCAACCACACAATAAAAAACAACCCACAGGACAAACTCATCTGTGAAGTAACTAACCACAGCACTCTTCAAACTCCCACTGCTGGCTTCTACCATTTTCAGCCCTTCTCTCCAGTTTCTTTAGTCAAAAGGTGACTCTGATTCTTTTACCCTATAATGGAGTCTGTCTCACTCTCTGCACTGGTCAGCCAAGGTATGTCTCAAAGCACAGCATTGACTTTGTACAGTCTTTTATTATTTAGGACATACGGCAGGAAAAACAGTTGCTGCTGTAAGAAATCAAGCTTGGCCACAAAACCAGCCATGTGAAAATTCTAACTTTTAAAATGCTTATTCTCTTATTTTTATTAAGAAAGAGAATCTGGCAATTTTATGTCTAAAAACCTCCCAGTTCTAAATCTGTACAAACTACACACACACAGCCCACTATTACTACAGATTATTCCATTTTACTTCAAATTTTAATTAAAATTAAGTAGAAATATTTTACCTGGAAGTTGGAATTGTTTAGTAATCAATTACTTGTAATTTAGTTTTCTTTTTTTTTTCATAGCGTAGTCATCAAAATATACTTAGCAAACAAAGCAACTAAGTGTAAATCCCTACTAATCCCCAGTTAAAAAAAACCAAACCTGTTTCAATGGAAACTTTTTTAACCACCCCTAGTTATGTGCCTACTTGAGATTACACTAAACAGGCTGTTCAATTCAGACGTCATCATCAAGAGACCAAAAATTGCCAGTTATAGACTCCAGGTGCAAAGTTCTGATGGAGACCGCAGTGAATGTGACAGAAAGTGAATGAGCTCACTTCTCATTTTGGACAAGAGTTTATTTATCTCATATGCCCCAAAGAGGTGAGTTTCCACACTTTTTTGTTTATCATTATATTTATGTATATATGTGTATACTTTCTGGGTGATTTTTACATGGGTAAGCTGATATTAGATCAAGACTAAGGTCCTTTCTGCTGTCTTTTTTCCCAGTCATTCATTATTTCTATTATGACAACTCCTAGAGGTCTCATCTTCAATATGCAAACCACTAGACAAACAGAGAACAAAAAGATAGTTTCTGACCTAAAGATCTTCTTTTCATGAGAACTGCAGATTACAAGTCTCGTAGGTGCTGCTGATTATTCCCCACTTATAAGGAACCTTTCCTAAGGGACGAGAGAAAATACACCAAAATTTGTGACAGGCCAGTGAAACTGTGTATAAATAAGGACTTGAAGTATTCTCCATGAAACAGTTGAAGCTTTTTCAAAACAGTAATATTAACCATTATTCTACCCCTGAAAAATCAGCTGGAACCTTTATACAGCTCAAAATTCAGGAAGGGTCCACCAGAGAACTGGAGAGATATTGGTTTACTTTTAATCCCACACCAGCATGCCTACTGTTACCAGTGTGTTTTACACCCGAAGACCCCATTCCCTTGTTGAACTCATTGGGGAGTTCACGTAAATTCTCTTCTGAGTTGAGAAACACACATATGCGAGTACTGAGACTCCTGCCGGCTGACCTAAAATAGGAATTGACATTAAGAAATGCAAAAATCCAGCTGGTCTGATTTCTTGCCAGACAATCTACCAGCCATGACCAAAACGATCAGGTCCCAGGAGATCAGTGGAGGTGGGAAGACAGCTGGTGGTTTACGGCACCTGAAACCGGGCCCAAATCAGGGAATTGTGTAGTTGAGATCCTTGAGAACAGATACTTTCTTTTTACCAGAGAAAATGTTCTGCCTCTGTGGCCTGACACCACACCACAAAGTGATGAGTTTCCAGCTCTCTGTCATTGCTGCAGTGCTACTGCAAACAAGTAGTGCTTTGGTGGGCAGGATGGTGAACAAGTAGAAGAAAGCAGTTACGCCAATTCCTTCCTGTAACTAAGGATGAATTCTTTACCCCTCAGCTAAACCTCCTTCCCTTTCTAATGGTGCTCTTCGAGAAATTCCCTCCTTTTCTAAAATCTAAAGTTATATTAATTTACACCACTCTCTTAGTATCCAGACCTCTTTCCCACATTGTTCACCATTACAACTTAAAACAGCTTCTTTTTTTGAACCTCTCCTATGCAGTCACTTCTTCCTGTCTCTCCAAGACTAAAAAATAAAATCACACACCATTGAGCCAAGGGACAAAAAGAATCCCAAACATTTTGGGATTTTTTCCTGCCTGCACATATAAAGGATGCATAGGTTGAAAAACAAAGCTTGCCCAATCACAGCATCTGGCAATGCTAGGGCCCTGTGATCCAGAAAATGCTTTTAATTATCACCTCACCAATCATGCTACAAGTTATTGCTGTAATTTTTTTGGTTAAGTTCCCTCAGGGAATTAAACAGATCATGATATTAATCAGAAGATATGTAGGAGGGAGGGGGCAGAATGCTAGAATTACATGTGTGTAGGTCCCTTAAGGCTTGAATAAAGAAATGAAATTTAGAATCCCACTGTCAGAGCAACCGAAGCCTTGCATGCTGCAAGCCTCAGCCCTCTGACCTACACAGCCATGGCATTATCATATCTGATTTTCCCAGGATGGTTAATCTCAGCTGCTACACTTCATCAGTCTTTGCTAGTGTTTACCCATCATCTGGATTTGCCACTTCCGAACTTTCCAGACTAGAACCAAATGAGCCAGCTGTCACAGTCACCCCTCCAATATAACAGCCTGAAGCCTGGAAGCCTAAATGGCCGAATCCCAGAAAGGCAGAACAAAAGCTAATATAGCCGGGGGGAGGAGAGGGAGATACAGCTCTGAAACTGCAGTGAGTTTCAGAGTGCAGTTCACAGCAATATGGATGTGTTAGGATGCTGCGGTCTGAGATACAGACTTTATTCCCACGGTCTGCATTTTTTTCCATAAAATATGTCTTGGTAAAGAAACAGTGTCATGGCAATTTGCTCTCATACCCAGCAAACTGTCACAGTGCAGGCAAAAGCAGCAGTACTCTAGGCAAGGTAGGAGCCAGTCTGCAAATTAACCTTAAATTCAGAGTCAGGGTGCGTAAGGGTGATGGTGGTAGGAGGGAGAGAGTCCAGTTTCTGTTGCACAATGAGTTCTGCAAAGTGGCCAATAAAAGCACCAATCAGTACTAACTCACCCAGGGTGTTTCTGACACAGCTGCCCATCTCCCGAGGAGCAGGCTGATGGTGTGTGCCTACGTGGCAGACGGAAAAGGACAGTAGGTGTATGCAAGCTAGTTTTAAATGAGCACTGAGGTCTTCCTTGGTAAATATATTCTGCTAAGAAGCCCCAGAGACCATCGTGCTGCTACAGTGGGGTCACTGCCAGCACCTGAGTTTGCTCAAACAAGACTAGCACTGACAGTCAGCCTACACTGGAGTGGATTTTCTCAATACATTCAACATAAAATGCCTTAGCAAATAACAGTTTCTGATCACAGCCTAGTTACATGGCTTTGAACTAGTGAATTAAGTTATATGTTCTTTTCACTCGTGAGCACAGGAGTATTTTAGTAGTATCTTTTAGTAATATCTTTCCAAATAATTTTCAAATTCAGTGAGTGACAACTTCTTTATACAGACCGTTGAAACATGCAGTAATTAGAACTCCATGGTGGGGCTGATAACCACAAGGACTATGTTTAAAAATCAATGTTAAATAGTACTTCGAGTTGAGATTGTAATTCGAACTGAATAAACTGCTTTACTTTGCATGATGACCGTCAAAATTTCTTTGAAAATTTAGCCTTCAGTGTTCTTAACACTGGTCCCATAGATTACAGTTGCAACGATTCCCTCTAGGTGTAAATAAAAACAACAATCTTAGAGCTGTAAACCTTGGATCATGAGCCAGAGTTATCAAAACTGGAATTCCAGAATGAAACAATCCTCTTCCAGCCTACAACATGGAAACAGAGGTCAGCCAAACATTTGGGGGCTAGAGATGACTGTTTGCAAATTACAGCTGTTCACATCTGGAGTTCAGATTTGGCCAAATGCTTAATACTATCCATCACAAAAGCTGAACTAGAAGAATGTTTTGGTTGTATGATTAAGAACATAAAAGTTAGGAAATAATAAATGTAAAAAAACGCTATGTGCAATTTCAACTCTGCCTATCAAGCACAGAACAACGGACTCAGTTATTTCTCACAATGAATATCATTAGGGTTGACTGTGGCATTTCTTAACTGGTATTTAACCACAAGTCTGCACTTGCAAATACAGGTTTCTCTGGCTGTATCTATTTCTCAGCACACAGTAGTCTGYGACACAAGATAAAAGATACACCCTCTTCTCTGACAAAGTACCTTTTGGGCTAGCCCAGCAAACCTTACACATTGACCTAAGCAGATGCATCTGAGTACTCCAAGCACCTTCAAAACACAGCTTGAAGTAGCTTCTGAACGTAAGTTCATTGGGCACTTTCACATTTTTTTTAATTGCACAGCCAATATATCCATGTATAGAAAATGTGTTCCCTCTCACTATAAGATGTACAGACAAAACATTTTAGTACATGCAGACACCACAGGGCTCACTGTTCAGAACTGACTCATCTACAAAGCTGAAAATACACCTATATATATGTACTTGGACACACACACAGGCAGTATAAAACATGGAGGATGTTAAAAGGACTGAGGATTACAGGGGTCTGGCTTCACTCTCAGACTGACACAGACTTTCCAAGAGGTTCTCAGCTAGTCAGTCCCTCTCTTCACAGCACAGTCACCCATCCGGAAGTGGAGGAGGTATATGTCTTTTTCTTCATCTCATTCTCAAGAAGGAATGGCTTACTTTATCTGAATTAAGCAAATAAATTCAATTTTGGACAACAACCAAGACTGSAAAATTTCATCCTGATAAGCTTTTCTGACTGAAGACAGAGGGTTAGAAGGGAAGCAGTCATACAGCCTTAACTATAGGAGGTTCCTTCCGTTCCTGCTATAATGCAAAATATTCGAAGATGTGCCAAGTTTTCACGGTAGTCTGCATTAGGCAGTGACAGGACACTGAAGTGTTCCGTGGAGAGTAATGCATAAATCCAAAATGATCTTTTGACTGCAGTGACTCTTCTCTCCTGAGATGTATTACATTTTTTAAAGTCAGTGAAAAAGTAAAAAAATTGCAAAATACCACTTTTAATCCTTGGACTACAAAATGGTTGAATCCTCTAGAGGCCAGTTGGGGCCAGAAACAATTTTTTTCCCCAGATTTGGGGGGGCAGGGGGAGGGCAAGGGGAAAGGGAGAGAGCAAAGTGTGGTTGGTTTCAAATAGCAACATTGTCCAAAAGGGTGAAAGGGAACAGATGGCCATGGAGAATGCAGCCTCAAAGCCCTAAAGAAAAGGGCTATTTTGACAGATCTTGCTGTTTCCTATTCAAGCATGAACACTCTGGCATGGAGAGTTAAGACGATACAAGGAACAACCTCTGTTCCCAGCAACTGACTATGGGCAACTGGCCTCTGAAGCTCTCTGAGAAAAACAACATGAGACAGACAGACAAACAGATATGGCAGCAAGCCCAGATCCCAGCCACCAGGAAAGCGGAAAAAAACCAAAACAAAAACAAAAACCAAAAAACCCCCCCCAAACATCAGAAAGGCTAGAAACAGCTGCCTTTTCCTGGCTCCAGCGCAGAGCATTAGAAAGAGCCTGTCCAGCCTTTCTCATCTTCCTTTTCGGTGAAACTTCTTGAAGGGGTCACCCTCAAGCTGCTGGTCTTTGCCCTGAGGGGAGGTGAAAAAGAGGACAGACCAAAGCTCAAGTCTGGCTCAATGAAACCTGCTTCCTTTAATCACAAAGACCTCCCTCCAGCAAACTATGAAGAACTATAAATATAAAAACACATAATTAATAGTGGATTTTTGCATGCAAAAAGGTTGAGAAATTTAAAGTTGTGGCTCCCACAGTACCTGTAATTTGGTTGCATAGAATACAGCAGCCAGCCATTATACATGAGGGCAGGAAGAATTGTACTCACTGTGGGAAACACTGCTAATGTGTGTCCTGACTTTTCCATCAGTCTTACCAGGAGAGTGCATCAACAGCTGTTTCATTCACCAATTTTGGGTATGTGCTATCAGACAGAGATTTCAGTTCTGAAGGAAGCTTCACATCCACATCCAAAATTTAAAGAGAAACCTGAGCCATTAACTGTAACCAGACTTCACTGCTTCCAAAGTCCACAGAACAAGAGATGAATCTCAGTTTCTGAATTTCTGTCTAACTTATGTATCATTTCCATGTTTAAGGCAGAGCCTGATGTACTGACCATTTCCCAACCAAAGCCTGCCAACTGGCAGAAGCACGGAGCAAAACCTTCCTTTTTCACTGTAGTGCGGACCAGAGCAATGGCAGTTTCACGCAACAGTTGCAGAGAGGAAAAGAGGGGGCAAATGGTATAAACATTAACTATCTTCACCATCCTCCCCTAAGGCGGGGAAGTAGCTATCATCTCAATTCTAATATCCTCCTTTTTAAAAATCATTGAAGGAAAAAGATAATAAAGAACTATGGGTGCTCACATGCCAAAACTCCAAATGAAGAAATGGAAATGCTACATACTGATCCTATCTGTGCCTTTGCTCCCTCATCTGTGAAACAGCATTTGTTTACTTTAGTCAATAAGTAGTAAAAGTGTAGAAAAATAGACACCGGGAACAAACCACCTCGACATCCTTAGCAATCCAAATTCTTATTAAAACCATAGTTTTCTACAATATGTAAATAGTTTGTGGCTTTTTGTTGGTTTCACAAAGGATAGCCAGTGCAGTCATTACTAGTTGTAATTGTTAATTAGTAACTAAACAGATAGGATCTGACCAGTAGAAGTAGTCAAACAATAAATAAAATACCTTATTTTAGGCTAAATCAGATAAATTCTGTTTCTTCTTAACCATGAGCTTCCTGAGACTGAGTAACTGCTCCAGGCTATACTTATTAAGGGAAACTCAAATGTGGATTATTGGCTAGGTATTAATAAGTATTGAACTTGTGGATTCAACTTTCTTCCCCATGTTTCCTTGCGTAAAGTTAGCCTAGTACCCCCCAGTTTTCATTCTGCTTTACTTTTAAAGTATGAGTCCTTCTGTTCACTGCAAGTGTAACCAACAGTGTTCACAAACTGATTCTGTCTCTCACGTTGCAGGACAGGTGGTCCCTCAGCATATTCCCACACATTCAAAATATTTTAAGTGTTCCACATCTGTTGTCTAAAACATTTTTAGTTCCCTGCAAGAACAGTAGGAGATGAAAACAAGAAGTTATATATAACATAGCAACTGACCTTGTACGCCACATGAGCTCTCTGTCATTTCAGCGAGATTATAAATTTCAAAAAAGAGCTCAATCTTAATTCGTTATACTATACAGCTATCTTGCAGAGGAGATAACTTGTGAGTTAACTTATGACAGCTGTAATACCCAGATGATAAAAGTCAGTCTAGATGTGACTTTTTTCCCCCCCAACTACCTGCTGACCTACAGAAAATTTTTAAAAATAAAAGAATTAAGGTGATTCACACATTTTCTCACCCTACAAACCTCTCTATCTGCTTAAAAATAAAATAATCAAAACATCTCCCATGCATGTATAAGCCATCTTGGTGGGATTTTTATAAGGACTTAGTGTTGGCCTACAGCAAGTATGGAAACACTAAATGCTTTTATTTTTTTTTGCCCTACAAGAATGAACCTAATCAATGTGCTTGAAAAACATATGACTGCCAGCAGTTCTTCTCACTAATGAAACAGAGCCACTGGTCAAGATTTCAGGCCAGAAAATTCAAAGCACTAATTGCATCTCAACTACTAAGCTACTCCCAGAAGGCAGAAAATAACTGCCTGGGCTGTACTTGGGAGAGGTGGTGAGGGTTGGCACTTCTGCTCTCGCTCAGAGTGTTGGGAGATGGCAGCAGCTACCAGCAGTTGGGAATCTGGTTTGCATCTCAGGCAGGAGCTGGCACGTCTCGCTTTACCAGCACTGCAGCTCCACTGGGCACTGGCTTGTTACACACTGTAACAGGAGACTGTCCCCTGCTGCATGACCAGTGTCATTCCCAAAAACATAATGGCATTCCTTCAAGCACTTTGCCAGCACAACCACACATGTCAGCTAGGAAAGCTGATGCCTCATCATGTGAGATACCAGCAGTACAAACATGATCTCCAAAGCTATGCAATATAAACAAGTGGAGAGTCTTCTCTTGCAGTTGTTGTTTTATATTTTCAATTAAAAAGAAACCTTCTAGCCTGAGGTACACTGAAAGGTCATAGGGGATCCCCGTGTGACAGACCTCAAGACTATGCCTCATGGCAGAGGATGCCACTGTGTGACTATGTTCAAATAAAGCATGACCAGAACATGCAGCACATGTCTTAGAACTTCCCATGAAGCCAGGACTGAAACATAGCCATTTAAGCAAACTTGCCCCAGTTAGTTTTGGAAGACAGACTGCCTTTGTCCAGCCCTAAACCAATGCTGACTGCAAGGCACAGTATCTCAACAGTGCATAATGGCAACCTGATGCTGGATATGAATGAGGATGTAGACACCTTCACCAAAAATGCAACTGGATATATAGTAACTGGAACAGACCCACAAAGAAGAGGATTTTAGGGGATTTTGTAATAGCAAAACACTGAGATCCACTCATCATAAACTCCAGATGGCCTCTGACATCCTGTTACCACAGCAAGAAGTGTAAAGACAAGATGGAGGAAAGAGGGACAACCACACTGAGGCACATCACTGGGTACCACAGCAGAAGCCGGAGAGATGAGAACTGTGGGAGTTCCACTTAACTTTTAAATCGTACCTTTCAAAAAACAATTCTGAAGCAGAGATGTTAGCATGCTTAACTCCGCAAAACAAGAGACTGCCAAAGGCTGAAAGATCACTGAGAAGTTACAATAAAAATTATATTCAATTATGTACGAAGATTTATTTTTCATTTTTGTGGAAAGAATTTCACCAGCCAAGAGGATAATTTCAGAAAATTCACAATGTCCAAAGGAACTAATTCAATGGATTTCAGTGAAAAGCCTAATAACAGTGCCTTGTACTTGTGAATACACTTTCAAAACTTTTAAACTATACTGAATTCTTCTAAAGAAAAAAAAATCAAGTAAAGCTTAATTTATTTTCACTGGCATTACAGGACAGAAAACATCCTGCTGGATCTTTTTCTCTCCAGAATCCAGAAAAACCTGGACTATATTCCAGTATGCACACAAAGCATCAATATGTCAATGAATGCATGACTTTAAGCAAACAGAAAAGCTTCAGAGGTGTACACTGGCTCCTCAAACTGTCCTATTCTCTCTGCAGCCCAGATGAAAACGTACTTTGGGAATTCCTTTAATCTGTGCTTCAGATAGTTGGGCAGAAAGCACTTGTATGCAATTACATGATTACTGTAAACCTGGGATATTCTCCCAGAATGGTACTTCACAGGTAAGCTCAAGCTGGCTTCAGAGCAAGGAAAATTCGCCTGACAGCAATAAATCATTTCTGATGCCTGAGAGATCAGCTGGCTTCCCTCAAAAAGTTTCGGATGGTACTACCTTCTGTCTCGAGTTTCATTAGCTTGTCTTCATTCAATGAGTTATATCTTCACTTCCATGGCAAACTCTGCTGAAAGGCCCAGAGGTGCAGAGAGCAGTGGTTACCAAGCAAAGGACAGTCTCTCCTCAGAAAACTATGTTTGATCTTCTTTCTTAGCATGATGCTGCCACAGTGATGCTATTTTGTAAGAGATAAAAGAAAATACTTTTAAGTCACTGATGATTCCATAGCAACATCAAGAGTATTAAACTGGAACTTGGACACTGAGCAGAGATGGAGAAGGAACAGGGCAGGGTCTGCCTTTCAGATTTGCTCTACAGTCCTGGGACTCTCCAGAAGAATTTCTCTCGCCAAAGAAATTGTATGAGAAAATATTCAAGCTGTACAACTATAGTCTGAAACATCACATACTATCATACTCAACATCTTTTCTAAAACTTCAATTTCGGCAGTCAAGTGCTCCACTGAAGTGAATCCTGGAGTTGCAATGCCACTTCCACAAACACAGTGCTTCACCCGTCCAGCTCTCTGCAGACTGAGAAAGACTTAGCTAAATCAACTCCACAACAGCAGCTCAGATGTTCACACAATTCCAAGCTGGAGGCACTGACTGCACGTTTGTCTACAGTATTTCTGTCCTAACCCTATCAAGCAGTATTCGGCACCTGCCGAAGATTAGAAATGCATTTATATTCCACTGCTGCTTAGCCTCCAAGACCGGCCTCCACATATATTACTTTCTCCATGTCTACTGAGCTCAGTGCCACAAGAGATTGTGACACTTATCTTTCTCGCTTTCTGCCCAGCTGGCAGCACTTCAGTACAGCTAGGAGTCAGGTCACCGGGTGCACACAGTCCTGCAGCACTTCTCCCCAGCAGCAGAGCCAATGACAGCTTCCTCACTCGCTGCACTGGCTCTCCAGGGGACTCTGAAGTTCGTTGTCCTCATTCGCAAGCAGGCTGTATCCCTAATCCAGTATGTCTAAAACAACTTCTGAAGTCCAGAATGAAGACACTGGTTAATAGCCCCACTCCAGAGGTAAACTGTGTCCTAACACTAAAGTTCATCTGTGCAAATTCCTCTCTCCTGAGTTTGCATCTGTAATATTAACACCTGGGCTTTAGAGTTTCACTACCTTCTAGGCCAAGAACGTTGCCTTGGACAGAAGGATGTAGATAGTACTTTACATGAAAGCCTCACCATAGGTAGGCTCTCATGGAAAAAGGAAAGCACGAGTGAGTTGCAAAAGACAAACACTATTAAACACACAACTGGAAGTTGGCCTAGTCACACAAAACCTTGAAAAACTGCAACTTGCACTGAAAAGCTGCTGTGTTCATATAAATGAAAAACGGTAACAAAGTTTTGCTGAAAGTACCATGTCACACAATCCTAACCTGGAAATTAATAGTATTATTTGATAGATGAAAATAGCACCATATCCCACATGGTAAAAACAACACCCTGGTTTTTTACTTTCATCAAGAGAATGGCTACTTGGCTGACGACTATGCCAGCAGCACCCTGCAAGGACTGTTCCCTAAGTTGTGACACATTTCTATCCTTTCTATACTACAGTTGCACTGAACTTCTGAGATTCGACAACAGGATTAGACGGTGACTTGCTAAGCTGCACATCTAGTGATATGAAGCATGTATCTGTTTTCTACCATAACTTAATTGCCAGAAAGTAAAGCAATTTTAGTCATTGACCAATTACATAATTCCAGATATTTCTACTTCATATATACCCTTAACCCATCCTTTCCAAAAAGCAGCACTATCTATCTAGTGAAATCTATCTATCTAGTGAAATCTACTGATTTCACTATCTATCTTGGAATTAACTAAGCCAACTGACTTCTGCTTCTGGAAAGCAACACCATGGGCAGGTTCATTCTGCCTGATGTGACAAAAGAGACGTACAATGAGAAAACCATCAATTCCACATAGCAAAAACAACTAACTGCTATTTCTCCATCTCTTCTGGAGCTGCCTATCCTACCTTAGGCCTAAACTCCATGATTTGATTACATTACACTTTGAAACAATTCAAATTTCATCACACTTGGGCTAGGAGTATGTAAAACAAACAACTTGAGCGCTGTGATGGCATACAATCCCTGGGGAACTCCACATATGTTTCTCAAGCAGAACTTGTACCGTGGAGCCCTTGACTTTGAAAGGCAAATGAACAAGAATAGTAATTAAAAAGCAAATGAATGAGAACAGTCATTAAAAAGTAGAATAACTATGAGATCAACTTTGTTACCAAGTAACAGTACGATTACAGATAATATACTTGACATACTAAAGTCAAGTACTTTATACGGAAAGTACTAAATACGGACTAAGTAGTGTGTTAGTGAACGTGGTTAAACAGCTTGACCTTCTTGTGAAACCAACTTCGAATTTTGCCCTTACCTAAGCTCTCATAAAAGCTTTAAACTGGCAGAAAGTTTCTGTAACCAATAGAAGACTGACAGGTGGCCTAGGTGAATTGAATGTGAGATTCAAAGCTGGGTTGTGGGTTACCACAATAGCGCACAATCATCTCTCAGAGCCTTACATCCAAACTCATGCATGAAATAAAGTGTCAACAAAAAGCTGGAGGCCCAAATAATGTGGAAAGATTAATTTCTTCCATAAAATAGGGTTCAGGGAAGTGGAAAGACCTAATTGTTATCTGCACATTTTCAAGCCAGGAGTAAAGGACAAAAGCATATGTAGAATTGCTCTTTGAGGATGCTGCATGAAGAAATACAACTAGCCTGCCACCAAGGCACAGGAGACCTGGAAAGCACATAGTGACAGTGACACTGGATTTTCTTAGACAGAAGAAAGCAGGCATTCGATTCTGAAGGGCAATACCCGCAACCATTTTACAGATGCTGGATGGATGTAAGTTAGTAACAGTTTATTTAGGTAGCCTAGTTTGGTATCACTCAGATATTCCATGAGTGTGCTCTACATATTCATTTGCCATATACACTACATATTCTATAATTCTAAACTGAACAGGATTCTTCATTTAATTATCATGCTATAATCATGATAAAAAGGAAACTGTTTAGAAAGTAGTAGTTAGGAAACAGCCTCCTTGATATTGTTGGCCATCACAACACTCTGTAACCTCATTACTGTCAATGGGGGTGCACATGATGTGAGGCATCTTGCATGTAACTATCTACTTAGGCAAAGCTTTCATCCAGAAATAAGGAATTCTAGATAGTCCAGATATTTGGTACCTACTGGAGGTCAACCATTCTTCTTATGTTGGTTCTAACAAATGTGCTTTAGTTCTCCTAGCAAAGTAATTACTGGAAGAGATTTATGATTGCTCAAACTATGTAACCAGAATAGACTGTTCTTTCCCTAACTTCTAACTTTTTTTGTTTTTTCAGTAAGGAAGATTAATCCTCAAAACAACTTGTAAAAAACACTGAATGAAAATGAATCATATGAAATTAAATAACTGGTTCTGTAAATGAGTCATAGGATTTCCATAACTTATTTTGGAACAACATGCAGGTTTAAATGTTGATCTTGCCAGTATCAACTTAGGTAAAATAAAGTTTATAGTATGTGGTCAGTTCAAAAATGGGGCCATGTAACTATATCACCGTGAACTTTTGAAGTCAGTCAGCAACATCAAGCTATTATGGAAACACAGCAGAATTTGATAAGAGGTCAAGATATTCACCTTTCCAACCTAGTGAAACATGATTTGTTGTTAAAATGACAGCTCATGCACCAAAAGCCAGAAAATGAAAGTGCTCTCCTGTACTTGCTCACTTTACAAAAGTGCGGTACTTGGATTCAAAGCTTTGCTACTAACTGCAGACTTGTAATACAGCTTTCTAATTTCCACCTGTGGATAGGTATGTGCACTCAGCTGACCTAGCAGGCAGTAGGATTTGTAGGAATACCTTTGGTGGCAAATTTGGGCCTAGTTTTACATATGTCATTTCCAGCCATTTCTGGTGAACAGAAGCATATCAACAGCTTGCAGCCATGGCTAGCCTATATTCATGCCCACTGAATCAAATGAACAACTTGTATATTCCACACTCGAACACTGATTATGCTGGCAATATTTCCTAACCAGAGCCAGTCAAAAAAAAAATTAAAACCCCCTGATTTTTCAAATCAGTCAATCTGCTAAACATTAAATGCTTTCTGAAAACTTGTACACGCCAGTAAATCTTCTGACAAACACAGACCATGTTGATACCTGCCAAGCAGATTTCCTGCTGAACCTTGCTGTTTTCCAGGCCGCTCTCTGGCAGCCCACCCAAAGGATAGCTTTGGACTGAGGACCTAGGACTTCCAAGGAAACAGCTTAGGTGGTGCAAGAATAGGGGAAGGCATCCACATTCACATATTTTTTAAAAAATATGTTGCAACTCTGAGTAGACACTTAAATTTTTGTCTTTCGATTCCAATTAAAAGTATTTTCTGAAAACTCAGGAATTATTGCACAACAAGAAATATCATTTACCAGCCACTCCTATTACAAAGAACAACAGTCTTAATCCTTTACTGGAAAGCAAATCAATTGCCTCTCAATTGCCCTTCCCTTTTCCCTCCCTTCACCCCACCATGAAATTTTCATTCTTACCTGGAGTCGTACTGTAATCTAGGTCATCTGGCCAGTGTCCCACTCTAACATCTGATCATGGTTGGCTGGGACAGTGCACAAAGACCCTTGATACTATAACCAAATTACTTTCAAGAAGCAAGAGGCAATTTACAAGATGAATTTACATTATCAAAGGTCTGACAGAAATTGGGAAACAGGGATATTGCATCTCTGATAAATTATCAACCCTTACCTTTGCTTACATGCAGACATAAAGTACCTCTAGAGTACCTTAGAAAGAACTGGTAATTACTACTGATGAAGTGATACTTACTTCCATGATACTTGGCCCTACATGTGGACATAGTTTGTACATGATATATGGGGACAACTATGGCTCAAACACATTTGTTGCCATTCAAAGGTTACAGTGGCAGAACAGCATAAAGCTTAGGAAGAGCTGCCCAAATTAGCAGGGATACTAATAAACTTTACCACTTTTCCTGGTATGTCCCTAATCAATGTTAATATAATCCTTCTTTTAAAGGCAAGCACTGCCAAAGAAAAACAAATTACTTGGCTAGGCTTGTATGATCAGGTTTTTTAATTTAGCCAAGGCATGTTATATCCTATCTCTTGTAAGAAGTGCCACAGGAATTTCAATGAGTTCAAACGGTGAAAATAACAGACTTGTGCTTCATGTGAAAGACAGTGTTTCAGCAAAAAGAGTGCCTCTTTGTGTCACTCCCAGTGACTGTCTCAATGCTAATCTAGCAGAAAATAAGATGCTTACTGAACAACCAGTATTATTATGCTGTGCCCAACAAAAGCTTATCACGATCGTTTCAGCCCATTCCTAGTTTATTTACAAGACTCAGCAAGATAAGAGCCAGAGGCACCACAGTCATTCGTCAGTTAACACTCATAGGTGACACTATTGCAAGAACACACTTGTGAAAAATCAAAATTAGTCATTCTCCACTGGCTTCTCTAGACTTTCTCTTCAGATGCAGTGACTTACTTTAGCAATGATTTTGATGAAATTACAGAAGCTACAGAAACAGTTTTCAAGCACCAGTAATACAGTTAATTGTATTAGTATGATGGTTTAGAATTTCAGCTTTTATATTTTTCATATATTTGTAATCCTGCAATTCTTTAGCATATAACTCTAAACTGTATATAGAGCATTAGCTACTACTTTCCCACTTTGGTCAGACAACACAATTCCTCTCCAGGCCTGAAACTCAAGGACATCTTACTGTCTCAGGCCCCGAGAGATGTAAACAGTGAGTTGGGGGGGAGCAAACCTGGGGTAAATTACTTCATTACCTGAAGCTGTAATTGGAAGAACTAACCCCAATACGCAAATGGACCAAACTTAAAAAAGTATGAAAAACCCGTGACTCGGCATCCATGTTAGGGTGTAGCCCCTGAGTGAGCTCTGACTGCCCTAAACGTACCTGAAGGCCCTTCAATAAGTACAACCGCTTTTTACTCTATTAATTTTGTCAAGCCTCTCTTTTTAGGTAGTCCCGGATAAGGCATCAAGTATGCTCTCCAAAGGCATACAACGATACAACAATATTTTGCTTTGAGTTTATAAGTGGCAATCTGTTCACAGAATGGAGACTGGAATTGAAAGCCGTGGTCAGTGGTAGGAGGCTGTGCAACATCCCAGCTTTAGTCTTCCCTGTGAGAACCAACATAGAGTAATAGTGCTGAGTTTGGTTAACACAGCTGTGTGGTATCTTCTCAGTTCAGAGAGGGAAGAGTAAATAAGGCACTGTAACGTAACCTGCCAGACCACAAATGTCTTGTCATATCCAAAGCAAAATACATGTAGTATATGAATCAATTTGGAATATAATGTTAAAAACTAAGGTATGTATTGGCTGCAAAAGAACCAACTTTTTCTCATTCTAGCCATTATACTGTTTGAGTTTTAATTCCCTAGAGAAAAACATCTATGTAAAAAAGAAAGGAAACAAAGACGCGGAGTGTTTCTAGCACTACCTTAGTGCTCTCAGGCCGTTGTTTCATTGCCTACAACTTCAAGCTCACCACCTTCAGGAACAGACAAGGAGAAATATGAGTTCATTTCTGCAGTGAAATATATATGTAGAAACTTACTCATTCTCTTGTAAAACTAAGTGCTCTCTGGGCCAAACACAGCAACATATTAAACTCAGATCACACCAAACAGTTAGTGCTAATATTTGTATCAGTGTTGATAATGACTTCAGAATGGAAGAACCCAGTTCCTTTCCATCCTAAATTTGGTGTTGGCTTCAAAACCACATACATAAATGAGATACATCAATGGAAAATACCAAATCTTGTTTGCTCCCACAACATAGCACTGGTATTTCCATCAGTGTTCTCAAATCTTAGCAATTATTTTCTAAAAACAATCAGCTAATTACGGTTTCTCTGTAACTGTGTTAATATTTTACTGCTTTAAATGTTATGTTTTTTCAAATCAATGTCTTTCACAGCTCCATCTTTAATCTCATCTGTAAGCAGATAAATATTTCAGATTTTATGTACTCTGACTCAAACTTTATTTGAGAAAAAAACTGATGAACATAAAGCAAAACCGACCATATCTGCTGGAACAGTCCATGCATAAAGTTACTTTACACTCTTTATAGCAGACAATTCACTTCTTTTAATTGCTGTACTTGAGGCTGTGACTCAATACCTGCTTAGCAGCTCTATAGCTGTACTGTTCAGCAGTCTGGGGTAAGAAGTGAATCAAACTGTACTCAACAACTGATATCTACAAGGCAGAAAAACCCCAGAAAAAAAA
Source organism: Amblyornis subalaris (assembly GCA_018881555.1). Taxonomy (NCBI): domain Eukaryota; kingdom Metazoa; phylum Chordata; class Aves; order Passeriformes; family Ptilonorhynchidae; genus Amblyornis; species Amblyornis subalaris. Next base: position 560,214 of record JACAXG010000142.1, on the reverse strand, counting down.
ATATGTATACACATATATATATGCACGCAGAACAACGCAGTGAACTCTGTCCCAAGGGTGACTTATTATATTGTGTATCTACCCTAAAAATTAGCAAAAACTTTGTTATAGCAAGACATTTACAACAATATAGAGTGATTATTAGACATCTGCTATAACACTCAGAAGTTTGGAGGGGTTGGGAGGTGGGTTAGGTTTGGTTTGGGATTTCTGGGAGGTTTTTTTGAGTTTTCTTTCTTTTTTTTTTTTTATTAACTGTGTAACTACAAAGCAGGCACTTCCCCTACATTGCTGCTGTTTCTGGATTTATCTTTTAAAGTTATAGATGCAAAAACATCCTGGAAAACCTAAACAAAAGTTCTTTCGAAAAATAGTTTCATTCAAATAGAATCATACCAAATAAAGCCATAAAATCAGAGACTGCTCTAAGTACACTGTCATGAGCCCTCAGATTAACTGAGTTTGCAATGAATTCTAACACACAAATAAATTCTGTGTACCTTTTGGGTTTTCTGGCAATCAAATTGCACAGTCTTGGCTATTACCCATATGGGAGTTTTGCCACATGAATGGAATTAACATGCTGCTTTTCTTTTGCTAGCATGAGTTCTTAAATGATTTTAAAGGTTCTTGTATCTCAGTTCTGCTTTCCATGTTAGAGCTGGCGTATCTAGCAGCAGTGGCTCTCTGTGGAGGACATGCACCATTTCAGCATTGGCTCAGAAGAACGCATTGCATGGGATGCACAAGTTCTCCATTTGAGCAAACCTCCGAAACAAGTAACACTGAAATAAATATTTATCAACTCAGCTATAACTATTTGCCTTTCATACTGGACATTGCTGGACAACAGACAGAATGTTAATGACTTGAGTATTCATTCTTTTTATATGCCTCATTTAATTGATTAAAATCACATCAAATATATGTATGTGGGACTTGTAAAGTCCCGCCTGCTCCAGGACAGTAAGGAAATCTGTTGCATGTGTTAATTTTCCCAGCAGAACATTACATTCCACTCTCTCTGCAAGGTAAGGATCTATGTTTCTTTCAAAAATTACGATTTAGATTATTCTTACACAGCTGATTCCCAGAGGTATAGAAACTGCAGACTCAAGGGATCTGAAGTGTGACTCCAAATTTTCAGACATTTGTAGTAGTACCTTTACTCTATCCGCCTCCCCCTCCTTCTGCATTTCCCCCACTCCCACCCAGGACAAGACTACTTTTTATTAGCATCCATCAGGTTCCACAACAAAGTAACACTTCTCAGCAGGTGCCTGCTGCTTTGTCCAATCGAACTTTTAATAAATTGTTTTCACTATCACACAACAGCACAAGTTCTCTACGGCATGGAAAGTAATAATGTGGTGGATGTCCCCCTTAAAAAAAGTGATGCAGTTTCCTAGTACAAAACTGCTTCACACATCTGGGGGCGGGGGGGGAGGGGGGTGGAGAAGAGGGAGAGGGTGGGGAGTAAGGGGAGATAAATTGTCTGAGATCAGCACCAAACCTTGCCTCATCTCCCAAGGGTGATGAATCATGCATCCTGCTCAGAATAAACACATCCTCATCCTCATCGAAGGGGACTGTTAGATGGATTAAATGGAAAACACCCTAACGGGAAGATTTTGTTTGTCTGTAGATGCCACTCCAATGCATAAAGAGCAAAAAGAGATTAAGTTGCTGTTCTGTGATTAAGTTGTTGTCCCAAGTACATCTCAGGCCCTCTCACTAAAAGCAGCTTCATTTTTTCCCCTTTGTAATCCAGTTTTTAAAGTATTCAGATTACTATTTAACTCTGCACTGTGAACATCTCATTGGTCTCCAAGGTATAGCTAATAGCCAGTTACTACCTAGGAACACATATTTTGTGCAATAATCCACTTACTTTACTTTTGGATGGCTTAAGGAAGAAGATACGCCAGTGGAAAGGGAAGGGAGAAGAGAGAACAAAAATTAGAGAGCAGAGCCAAGACTGAAATGGGGTCAGTGGCAGGAAATGGAGCGGGGTGGGGATGGCTGAGCCTGTGACAGCAGGGAATGGTTAACTGGCTGGAGCTGGCAAAGCATCATGAGAAGGAGACAGGACAGCACAAAGCAATGAGCATACTACACTCCAAGTCATGTGAGGAAGCCACAGGAAAGACTTTATAGTGCTATTAAAACAGTGTACTTTAAATATTTGAAAATTGGACTCAGATAGAATAAAAATATTGCAAAAAATGAATCAAGTACTGATCCACAAGGCATCACACCACTTACCTCTCACCTGCTCCAAGTCCAAAGGTCTTTCAGGTGAGACTGCATAATTTATAAACAGCTCTAAGCAACTCTAATGGTTTCCTTCTGCTAGCATGTCAGCAGAAAAGCACAACAGATAAAGACTCCACAAGCCTGTCTCTCAAGACTCCTTGAAACTCCACAGAACATAAACATATTTATGTACTGTACTTGTACTCCATGAACTACACTAATTTTTAAAAAGTTTCTGAGAGTTTTTTATTACATCGTGTTGGTCATGTTCTGTAAAATTTGCTGTGGAGGTTTTTGTAGTCTTCCTTTATCAGCTCTGAATGCTCTAGGAGGGTATTTTCATGCTTTAACAGGGCTGTGGAGATCAATTGAAAACTCTAGTACATTGTCACTAAATACCTCTTCATATTCTCAGAAATACCTCTTCATACTCACAGGAGATCCTCAGGTTTCAAGACTTTTCTCCACTTCACCTTAAAAGCAAACAATAACCCATCTTCTCAGATAGAGTGCACAAGACTTGCTGGGTCTTTACACTGAAAGAGTATAAAGTCTAGCCATAGAAATCTGAAATCCCTATTAGCTCAGCTCTGCAACCCCAGCTATCAATGGATTTAAAATAATTGGGGTTTATTGCCCTTTTTTTTCCCACATCGCTTTACTTCCATTAGAGAGGTATGTGCCTCATGTTCACAAGCAGTTTAATTAAATCACAGTTGAATTAATTTCACAAGCAGTGAAATAACTAGATCCTCACCATGGCAGCATCACTTAGTGAAGCTACTGTATTTCCATCATCTGAAAAAAGCACATTTGGCATTCTGCTCAGGCAAGCAAAAAGGTCAAGTGATATATTCCATAAGACAATACTTGCTGCAAGAAGTTATGCAACAGCACTTGAGCAGAAGGGACATACTTACAGATATCACGGTGAAATTAGACAACAAGTTACAATTCCATTACTGTGGCATCTTCCTTGCAAGTCCAGGGAAGAAGAAAATGCAAATGTTTGAAGAACTCAGAAAAATGTTATTTGTCTTAGAGATACCAGCCCTCCTCCAGATCAAACATTCAGCTGTTGCACATCATCTACCAAAACTGAAGACATACAAACACGTTTATGCTTAATGCTGCATGCTACTTTCATCTATCCATCAGTGTTCTGTACCCGTCTGAAAGTAACTAAAGATGGACACTCATTTTTATGAGACAGCAGGAAGACACTGTTTCTCCAAAGACTGTCCATTTCTTCCTTTACAACGAAGTTTAACCTGTATTTTCCCCTAACATTCCCAGTCTCTCACAAACCAAACTGCTGTATCACCATGGACTGTCTGCCAGTTGCCAAAACAATTCATTGGCCACTAAAATCAGTTAAACATTGTTCTGTAGTCAGTTTAACACTTGCTCTATCTCATGTATTGGAAAGTTCAAAAAAAGTGGTTCATTTTCATCTGGATAGTGCTAGAAAATGGGTTTGTGTACTGACCCCTCAGCTGTCCAGCTTATAAATGCCAAGGAATCTCTAAAAGTCTGGTTGCACTGCCTGGAATCATCCGACTGACTTTTCAGTTTCTTTGTCTCACGTTTTTGAGAAATTGGTCTCGAACTTTGCTCAAAGTTGTTCAGTCAGAGTCAGTGAAATACCTGTTGTAATATAAAATACTTGTTCTGTGGAGAAAAGCACACAGTAAAGTATAACTGAAATATGTGTCTGTCAATTTTGCATAACTGTTTCTTAGTGTACTTTGATGTCTATTCCAGGCTGTGGTATGTTAAACAGATAACCTGTGTAAGCTAAGGAGAGAGGCCAGGTCTCAAGGTTAAGCAGAAGGCTCACGCTAGGACCATTATAACATCAAGGGATGCTGGGGTGAAACATGAGGCTGCATGATGTTAAGTAGCCAAGAACAGCCAACAGCCAAACAAAAAAGTGAAAAGATGGACTTTCTTTCCCTTGGCTGAAGTAATACCGTACATGAAAGACACAAAGCCTCACCATAGCTGGACTACCAAAACCATTTCCTAAGAAAAGCCTGCACTGAATTTGAACAGGGCCTCACAGTGAGCCCTTTGAATCAACTGTAGCAAGAGGCAGCCCAGGCTAAGCACAGGCTGTGAAAGCAGGCAGAGAGTAGGAGAAACTTCATGACCAGCATGAACCTACTTTCCTAGTCCGAGAATACAGGCTCAGACAGGGGAGAACCATTGGAGGACAAACTTTCTGCTGCACAGAAGGCAGCTAAAAATTTCCTATCTCATGTAGGCAGGAAAGTTCTCCAGACTTGAGAGTGTGGATCAAAGAGTGGGATTTCAAAGGAACAGGCAGAAGACATGGTAAAAATGGTATCTCAAACTAGAAGGACCACTGCTCCAAACTCGTGCTCCTTAAAATTTCATCACAGTTTGTTCCCTTTTCTTTTCTACTCATTACAGCCCTATAATGGAGAAGAAAAAGGTTTCAAATCGCCCCTCTGCTTGCAGATTCTTTGATGGGACAGTCCATTGCTTTGCCAGGGTGGCTGTTCTCACAGACCTCTCGTGACATGCTCAGTCAGCAACCATGCCCAAGCATGGCAGAGCCTGTGCACGGCACAGGGGATCGAAAGACAGTTGCCGCCCTCCTCTTCTTGCTTTCTGAGTTTGGTCTTTCTGATGACCAATGTTGACCAGGTGGGCCCTAGATTTTAATGGCGATGTGAAAAGAAGAAGGGATGTCTCCTGATGTGCTTGCGCTGAACAGAGAATCCACCTCAGACTGTAACATGCCAAGAGTTGTCCATTCGAAAAACAAAACAAAAAACCTGGTTGCTTTGTATCAGTGGAAGCTGCGGTTCACACTGGAACTGTGCACGCACACAAACACACAATAGGCCTCACAGTGCAAATGAAGGGGCTTATTAGAGATAAAAGAAGGCCTCACATCATCCCCTGTAAGGGACCATTGTCTCCCTTTCTGGTACAGTGGTCTGTGAAGCTGTGGGAAACAAATGACCTCCAAGCCACAGCGCTGTGTGCAACTGCAAAAGAAAAGGAAGGGGGAGAGGGAGGGAGTTCCGTGGGAGGGCCAGCATCCTCACTCTCCAGTTTTCAACAACATCCCCACCATGTCATCCCAGTGCCTAGCATGGAGGTGGTGTTTTGCATGCCTCCAGCTCCTGCTGAAGCCCAGTCAGCAACAAAATGGAATCTCAACAGAAAGAGCAAGACACCATTTCCCACCAACACAAGCCGTTTTTCCACCTGGCTGCCCAGCTGCTTACTCAAGCCTAACGGTTGAAGGTATGCTTCAGACCTTCTGCTTTTTATTTGTACTTTTTCATACCATTAATAAGGAACAAAAAATCCTGCTTCACTTGGAAGAAGGGTAGACAGGAACAAACAAAAGAGAAACAAACAAGTAAATGAAGCACTGGAGAAAAAGGACAGAAAGGATGGGTGTAGAACACAAGTATCTGTAGCTAATGCTTATCCCATGTCCTTTACTGAGTTTCTGGTTATGAGAGATACTTGGAGATGCAAAGGTGAGTTAAACAGTACACAAGCACATACACACCCCGTACTACTTTGAATACAAAACACCCTCATTTATTCTTTACAGTCTTCTCTTCCTTTTTTGCTTGCTCCTCATAACCTTCCTTACAGTAGTTTGATCAATCTTTACTCTTTTACACCTAAATAGAAGACCATCCTCTATTATATTCAACTCTGCTCTAAAGAACAAGACTGGTATTTTCTATCAGGCTAAATTCTACCAAGACGGGAATTAGTTCAGGAATCTAAATTTTTCCTAACTCATACACACAAAAACTGTGTTTTCCACTCAGCATCTGATTCAACATTTCTGCCTTGATATTTGGATATCAGTCAACACTATGGGAGTAATCATCTCTCTGCAGTGCCTACAGTCAGACCAGGCTGCCAGAGCTAAAGAGGATGCTCCTGACTGCACCAGGGAGGAAACTATCTCTTGGATCAAGACAGAATAGCATGGATACAACTATGTTCAGGACTAAAGACAACATTCAACTTAGCATTCACTGAATTTCTTCAAAACCTCTAACCACACATCAGAAAGTTCATGCAGTAAACCACCTTTGAAATAACCATTTTCTTTACAGGCTGAAAAAGAAGAGTATTATCACTAACCTTATTTCAATACTGAAAAATTTAGGAGATGCTCAGATCCTTGGGTAGTGCATGGAAATAATTGCATATATAAGAGGTTTTTGTCTTAGACAACTCTAAAATATATGATACTTGTAATTAAAAAGCATACAGCTGTGTTACTAACAGCAACACTAACTGTAACATGTTTTTTTAAAAGTGTTAATATACTTTTCCATGAAAAATTCTCTTTGGCTATTTTGTTTAATACCACTCAAGCTGAAGACAGGCTTTTAAGGCCAGCACTACACTGTCCGACTTGCAAAGGCATTCAGGAAATACCCAGGGCTAAACAAAACTGTTCTTAATTACTTTAAGTTCATAAAAACAGCTCTGTATAAAGTTCTGAATCCCTTTTTAGTTAATAGAAATACCCTTACAGCTGGAACCCAGACTACAGTTCTAGTCACCTCTCTTTCCAATGTCAACAAAATTTTCCGCTTCTGTCACAAGATTTTGACAGTTCTTACAACATCAATGAATCAAGTCTTGTGGTCTTTCTAGAAAAGCTGCATTATCCGCAGTGCACATAAAAGGGGAATCAGCAGAAAGACAGCTTTGGGGTAGTTATAACCCACAGGTTACACTGCAGAGTGAAGCACTGCCCTTATAGCTGGTCAAGGGCTAAACACATTCAAACCAACAAAACTTGGATTAAAAGTAGTAAAATGCATCCACGACAGAGTCAAGTGGCAAGGAAAGTGAAAAGGTGGAAGAGCCCTCAACAGCCCTAACTCACAATCCAGCAGGGGAAAGCAGAATCCACAAAGCAGCACAGATTTGTACTGACATTTGTTATTCCCCAGAACAGGATTATGTACCGTCCAATGTAATTGTGTAAAATAAAAAACACTTTCAGACTTTGCTTAAGTCCTTCAGGAAGCTGATGGTAAAGCCGTGTACAGAAGCCAGGTCTCCAGATGCCTATTCCTGTAACTTCAGAATACTTCTGAAAAGATTTGTGTGCATATGTAAGCAATGTCTACATATAATAAATGCATAAGTGTCACTACATACATGGACTGTATCTGAGAGCTTAGGAACCCAATCACAGTACAGAGGTATGAGTTAGCATCTGAGAATTGGGAAGTTAAACCTCCATAATAAAACTGGGCTTTACATACTGCTTTTCATGTTCCCTGTTCTTGGCAAACAATAATTACACAAATGGTTTTCACTGTCCGTTCAGAGAGAAAAGAAAAAGTAATCTCATTAATAGAAAGTAGTGAACTAGTAAACAGGATTGTACACAATCTTTAGTAGTCGCAGGTAGGGAATTGTCTAACGTTTTCTATTTGTCTTGCTGATGGTAATTTCAATAAGCACGTACACACAACAAAGTCAATTAAAATGATTGCACAACCTATGAAAAAATATTTGCTAAGCACAGTAGCTACACAGTGACATGGGAAAGACAGTCCATAACCTTCAGACTAACTAGTGCCAAAGAACACTAAAACAGATTAAATATAAGCATTGAAATCCAGGAGACCACATCCCTGAGTACAGTTATACACTGTTTTGTACTCTGCAGGTAGAAAAGCATGATCATAAGAATCAGCAAAACCAGTCTAAGAAGAACCATCTAAGTGCAGTGAGGCCAGCATAGGGTCCCCAGTACCATGCCTTCCTCTTTGCCCAGACCAATGCAAACAAAGTCACTACAAAATGGAAAATAGGCAGCATTGACTGATTCCGTAAGATTTTTTTTTTTATTTATTTTTAATTGTATTTTCAAGTCTCCTGAAACAAGCTAAGATGCTTTTGTTCTGCTCTAAGACTGGTGGATCAGCCTGCATCAAAAATAATCAGGGCAGAGTGAARGTGAGCTAAATAGACACACACTATATTCAGCATTTATTAACATCCATCCAAATTATTTTCCCAAAGAAAAAATTTCCAGATAGCTAGTGAGTTGTTTGAAACTCTGTCCTACTGCAAAAGTACCAATCTGGCTCTCATTTTTGTGTTTCAGAAAACAGCTGTTTGTGTTTACAGTTACCAGCAAACAATTCAGCTTTTTAATCAAACAAGAGCTGCTTGGGTGCCTTCGCCCATGGCTGTGGGAATCAAATCACTCTGGAAAACAGATCTTTTACAACAATACTAAGGGGCCCTCAGTGGAAGCAGGGGATTTGAGAGGCATGCTTTTTGAGAAAACCAGGTTTATAGTTTGCAGCATTGTCCATCCTGGGTCAAACTACTGGACTCAGTAGCAAAATTCAAACTCTCAAAAGGGCCTGGGGGTCAGTTTTCTTTCTTCCTCTCTCTCCAAATTATGTTCTTTCTTCCACACGTGCCTACATCCTTCAGCTTTTTTCCCCACTGCATATCCAGAAACATAATGAAATACTAGTTCAGATCTACTACAAAACAAAGCTGGGCAATCCAGAGAGGATTATGTTCTTTCTCTAGCAATAGACTACATTTTTCCAGGATGAACACATAGGACCATTTTTCCAGTGTGAACACTTGTATGATAACACTTGCTATCAGGTTGAACAGAACGTGTGAGCTCCTCTCCATATTTCACTTTAGCTTTGTAGCAACCTTTCCCTACTGCTGGCCTGCTTGGAGCTGTCRCTCACAACTACAAGGCGTGTACACATGCAATACACACAATTGTTAGTTTGTCACAAAACAAGACCAGTTGCTCATTTCTCTAGTTAAACACACATATATCAGTGGTGTGCCTCATAAGGAGTCAAACTGAAATGTATACTGGCCAAGATTTCTTGCATACTTGCATACTCATAGCAGCATACTTACCCGTTGCATTTTGAAACACAGACTTTTGGGCCAATTCGGCTTCTTTCCTTTACAGAAAGAAACATGATACACTTTGCAATCTTTGCCATTCCTGTCCATAAAGCTTCCCTAAGAAATGGCTATGCAATCTATGAAAACAGAATTCGGCACAAAGTTTTTTCTCTTCTAGGAAAAAAATGGAGAGCTTAAAAGAGCTAATACACTAGAAAAACCCAGTAGAAGTGATACAGCAGTGGGCATGGGAGGCTTTTATTTGACTTGAAAGGAGCACAGGCTTTTTCTTGAAGCCAGGTAATATGAGGCAGTTTACTTAATGAAGTCTTCCTCATTCCACCAGGAATTCCAGGGCAAATTTGAAGACTTACTTCTTCAGAAAAATTTTAGATAGTCTCACAGATGCTTCACTAAACAAAAAACTAGTTAAGGCCACAAACGGAATGTAAACAAACTTGCACTGGTCTACAGACTGATGGAGGACAAATAAAAAAGAATTGTATGACCATGAGCAGCTGGGTGCCAAGCTTAAAGATTCACTACAATTGTCCCACAAACAGGAATAGAGATTCTCCATGTTCTGTCATTGCGAGTGGTGCTGCAGATATTAAGAACCACTAAAACTTTGTGCTACCATGAGGTTACTGCAAGTAGATCACTGCTAAAAGATTCAGCTAGTGGCAACCTGGAGACACTGAGTTTTCATTTTATATGGTATCTGCTTCCTCTGGGATTCCCTAGCCACAGTACTGCATAATCCTCGTCAATAAAGCAACATTGTTCAGGCAATTCCCAAGACAGCAGCCAAAGGAAAAAATAATAACCCTCAGCAAAAAATACACAAACAACTATCTACAATATAAAAGAAAATCCATTTAGATACAAACTAAACAGGAAACCGAAGTGTCTTGAGTTTAAATGAAGGGAGACTGCAAATGAGTTCCAGTTCTCTAGAGAACAAAAGTATTTCAGCCTTATGGCCACTATCAGCAAAGATCTTTTTTATTCTATCTCCTCAAAACCTGAAGTCCGTGATCCCTACCGAGTGAGCATGAGAGAAGATTAATTCCCTCTTCATTAACTTCTTGAGTCTTTTGCCTTGAACACAAGTTCAAAATTACACACAGCACCCTTATACAACAAGCAGTCCCTGGCTTTCATAATCTAGGTTATCCTTCCCAGGCAAATGCAGTTTATTACATGGAGGAATGCCAAAAGTTAAGTGTGTAAGTTTATACAGACATACCACACTATTTGTATTGGATTGATTAAAAACCCAGCAAACGAAAACAATACAGAAAAGAATCTAAGAACAGAGCATTCTTCATATATTTGTAATTTTGGTTTCTAAAAAGACACACTTTCAGGAGTTGAACATGTAATTATTTTCAAAACTTACAAATGAACAGTAATGAGTACAACAATTGGATGAAACATTCCTTTCCAGCTGAAGCTTTATGTGCAACTTATATTTCATTTTAAATACCTGCCTTCCGTGAATTTTTCAAATTTCTTTTACAGGAAAACATTACAGTTGATACTGATTTCTATATTTTGTGTAATCCAACTCATAAAGGTTCAATATATAACTTAAAATAACCCTCCTTCTGTTGAAGTGAATGTTGCAATTGCTATTGATGTAGAATGAGGAATGCATGACAATGCCTCCTGATCAGGTGCCAGTACATTGAACACTGAACTTTACTGTCCCAATTGCCTTTACCTTCAAAAAAGGAAGAAATTCAAACAAAAAGTAAATTTAATCATGCTGTAATTATAAAAGAAATTAACCAAAAGAAAATTGATTAATAAAACAACACAGAAACAAATCATTTCCCATTTTAATGTTAGTTATCCTTTCAAAATTCCTAAGATGTAAATTCAAGAATTTTGCTCAGTGTCATTAAACTAACATTTACAAACAAGAAACACAAACATAGCACAGCTGAGAAAATCATAAAGTTACCCCTTCTCTGAATGTTATTGAAAGGATATGCTGAAAATCAGAAGGATTAAAGCACAGAATGAATATGAAGTACAGGTCTTTGGAGGATTTACAGATATTTTAATGAATAGTTTCTGCCTCATGACATAAAGGCCTAGATGATACCTGCACTGTGCAAGTGGTTTTTCCCACTGAGCAGCTGAGGAAACTGAGACTCGTAATCACAGTTCCCAACTAGTATTCTCCTTGTTCTGATGGAGACATACGTGACTTCACTCACTGCTTTATCTCATCAAATGCTTGTGGCCGACAGTTAGAGAAGTACCTGACTTTATGCTTCCTGGTCCTCATCATACACTTGCTCCCTGTGAAACCCTGCAGCTGCCCCACTGGAGCCACACTAACTTTGTGAGCAGCTCCCTGTTTCTCCCGTGGACATTCAGGTGAAGGATAGGACAGAGTTCTCCGAAGTGAAAGAGAACCACATAGCAAACAACGTACCCAAATGTGTACTAAAAAAGAGCATTTAGTGAAGAACCAGCAGCCATATCTGGCAGACAAAAATCAGCTCCCCATTATCAGTGGTAATCACTGACTTAGCACTGATTGGAAATCAGTAGAATTTTTTTTCTTCATCATTTTGACAAAAAAAACTTGTCATGCACATGAAACTCTTCAGTGCATAACCCTCTCCTTCTTCTTCCATCCTGTACTTCATCTACAGGATACAGGACCAAATTTTACATGCTCTACTCACCGGTAATCTCTGTGAATGAGTCAAGCAACTTCTGACCTCTATTTGGGTAAGTTGAAATTGAAGCACCTTAAAACCAATACAAGCTCATAAAACTTACGTAATTATTCTAGTCCTGATTATTCATAATAAGCTAAAACTGTTGGTCAGAGAGGGAGTGAGCAGCAGGTAAAGATGACTGATGAATGGGTTGATTCTTGGCTTCCAGACATAAAATTCATTAATCTATGGTCTGAAGTAATGGAGAAATGGTAATTCATAGTTAAAATAAGCCAATGTTATACTGTTACATCATCATTCTCTTGCCAAAGCATAGAAGAAAGAAAAACTTCAGCTTAGTGACGTGCCTCCAGCTTTCAGTGCTATCTCTGGCTACTTCTCAAGAATAGTGTACAACTTGTCCCCTTCTTAGGGCTGTTCTTGAACCTGTAATTATGCAAAATAACTTGATGCTAGGTCTAGAATTACAAAACCCACAACCCATGTTTTCTCCAAGGCTGTCCAGCAACAGCTCCTAACCTAGAAACCTAAAATTACATTGGCTATCATCAAACTTGAACTTTAAAAACTCAGCCTCCGTAAAGTGAAGTCAGAGGCACATCTGTGATCATCAACACAACACTGATGTTGGCTACATTATAAAATCATGCTAGTGCTGGCTCCAACATGAAACTGCCTATAGTTCCTTATCCTGGTAATATCAGCATGCAATTTGTTGGACAGATTCTGTAATCTGCAGATGAAGGCAGTTGTAGGTTTTGACTTTATCCAGCATTAACAGCCCCTAACAGCCTAGTTCAGCACAGACATAACAAATGCAAATGGCTGTAAATTATCCTTCCCTTGAGACGTAATTTCATAAGAGAACAAACTCTATATGCACAAAGAGAGATTTCCAATGTAAACATGTGGTGGAAGCTAAAAGCTTCAGTTAGACTTAGGGCAAAGCAAGGGATTAGATTTCAAAGACATCCATTTCTTCCCAGTTCACAATATACATATTCTTTTCTTCTGACTTTTCTGCCCTTTGTGCTCAGAAGATCACGTCTATTAAAGAAATCACTTTCTAACTTTTTGAGACCTTAGTGAGCTTTGTCTCGTTTTTCCCCTCGCGCAACAACTGGGATGCAGAATCTACAATTGTTATGATGGGTAAATCGTAAGCAGAACCAGAGTCATTACCAGCATCTGCCTGTGAGCATTTTAAATTATCCTTTATGTTTTTAGAAGATGGACTCTAGAATTTTGACCAACATACTAGCTAATTCGAAATTCTTAAACTGTGAGGAAAAAAGGAAGAGATAATGTGTAGTAACTCCAGTATCAAAGAATCTTTGTGTTTTTTTCTTTCTCAGGATTAATGTAAAATCATCCCTGATTTTGTATCTGATAAAATGCCAAGCAGAGTAGAAAGAAAAGTGCTTTACAGAGAGAAATCCAATGCTAGTGCTAGAAAAACCTGTATTTATGAACACAATATTTTTACCCTCTGACTTCTTAGTCCTCTGACAAAAATACCCATGAAGACATTATATTGCAACCATTACTATTTGAAAGTTTGACCTCATCACCTCTCATAAAAACACAAGACCAGATTTACATTCAGCAGAAAACTTCCAGTCATTTTGCGCTGGTACAGGCTTATTTCAAAACTGAAGTTTAGATCCCTAAAGGTTAGTCACTTTTGTTGGTTTGTGTTTTCTTCAAAGACACTGTTTTTAAACATAGCTACCATTCAGTGCTGAATCAGTACCCTATAAGAATAGATGAATTATCCAATTGAAGATGATATGGTGGTTTTTTTGTGATTGGACACATTGAATCCATTATCATAGCAGAGAACAAAAATTCTTTCCATCATCTGAGGTCTATGGTTTCAGCCCATTGTGTTTAAACAGAAAGAATCCATATTTAAATACTCTCTGCAACAAACAAATTTCAGGATACAAAATTAAGCAAAAAGCAGGCAGGGAAAAAAAAAGCATGAAAATGGCAAACCTGGGAAGAAGAGAGGGGGGCTTACACAAGCTAATATTTGTATGCAAACTTTATCCACTGTAAAGTGGCAGCAGGGCTATCATTACCAACATTTACACTCCAACAGAGCAAAAGAGTACCCTGCATGTACAAAGGATTAATTTTGTTACAGTAATAATGGCTTGTATGGGATGCAGCTTTACATCTCTTACTTGAACAGTTGTGTGCTGATGGAATTCTAGCTTTGTCATTAGTCCTGATACTACACAAGCTAGTAAAAACAGACCTAGTCATATAAGAATGTTCCTTTAGAAGGTTTCTTTTGATTGGTATATCATTTAATATTATTTCTCTTTTAAAGAGAAGGCCTCATACAAAAAGGGAAATGATCCACTGCCCTCATATTCTTTAGGATACACAAGTACTCCTTCAGTAACATTTACCATATATAATTTACCACCAACCACAACCTTGATCTATTACTGTGTTGTGTTTTAGAAGGACCTTGTTCCTGACATTTAATCCATAAAAACAAATTTCAAAGTCATCGTGCTTTTTGAGAACCATGACATGTGGCCTAGGAAGGTTTTTTTATTATCTCAATAGAAAGTTTCATGCTTTAATTCTAGGATTGTAAATATCACAAGAGGCAAGATGTAAAGTGGATTATGTGTTCAGCTAAAGAAGAATTAACAATGCCTGAAATTTCCAAGTTGCCAACATTTATATTTGCAATTTTTTTTACCCATGTTCTCTCAGAATTAGGACTAGTGTCTCCATCTTCAAAGTCTATCTTGGACAAATGCACCTGAAGCTCCTGGTGCCTAGTTTTTGGCTCTAAAGACCACTTCGGGTTTTTTTGTGGTTTTGTTGGGTGTTTTGTTGTTGCTTAAAATCAATGAATGGTTGGCCACACACTGCTCTGCAATTTCCCAAAGTAAATTATTTCACTACTAGATGAAAAAAGATTTGATAATCATAACAATTCCAAAGAAAAACATAAAAGGAATGGCCATTCATCCAAGTTGCCTCAATAGAGCAGTTGCAAAAGTGAGTGTGCTTTTAACCACACACTGCTGAGTGTGTGGTTATCAATTAATCTATCTGCATGTATATACATATGCACAGGCACACAGATATCTATTTCTTCTATCATATACTAAACCAGCTTTGTGTTTATTTAGGAGAGATTGGTGGAATGTGAAAGTCACAGCTGGTTCAGACACTCATCTCCTGAAGAATATGCATTCTTAAAGGAAACTGCACATTAGAATTTGATACTCCTGTCTTTTGAAGAAGCCTAGCTTGAGTAAGTATGGAAATGGGATTTAAAATGTTTTTAGATCAGTCTAAGCAGCTAAGTCAAAGGGCTTTACAAATGTAAGCTGAGAGTTTCCTTTAATTTTACTAAATAACTTCCCTGATTTTTTTTTTTTTTTTTTWATTCATTCTTCAACAGCCCAGAACAACAAAAAATCATATTTGGAGAAACTGTCTCTACTAAGCATGCTCTCTGAAAATATATTAATATAGCATTCTCTGCTGCATGGCTTAGTCCTCTGCAACTTCACCTCCTTAACTTCCTGAAAAGATGCCCCAGGACAAGGATGATGATTAAGTTCTATATGGAATTGTTGACAGCATGATCAAGTATAAACAAAGGTGAAATAACAATAGAACTGGACAGTACTTGGATTGCAATCTGTAACAAAGTCAAGCAAGTAACTGGACACTTTAAACTATCCTTACAGACATRGAGGAGACCACTGCATGCATTGGGAAATAATTCAGCAATTTCAGTAATAATTATGAAGATGAGCATGGAGTGCAGCAACCAAAGAGAACAGAAAGATCCATTATCCTTTAAGTTGGAATTCAGTCAAAAGTAAGCTGAAACCACCACTTCACCACGAGATACTCAGGAGAGACAGTTATTTCTGAGGAAGTGAAGTTACACAAGAGCTCTGAGAGATAACAGGAAGCCAATCGAAAAATGAGATGTTAATTCACAGGAATTAATCACAACAAACATCTTCACACAAGCAACAGCCTCTGTTTGCTGACTCTCCTGCCTTCTTTGCCAGATGTAGCAAGAACATGCTATTTACAAGACAGATAACTTCTTTCTGAATGCACAAAAATCCCAAAGGAAGGTCACTTTTAATCTAAATCCCATTTTCAAATATAGCAGGGCTTGGGTATGTTGGGAAAGAAGTGTTGAGGAAGAAATACCCAGTTCCTCTTGAGTGGACAGAGGAGAACTCCATCTCTTCTCATTTGTGATCCTTCAATTCCTCCTACTGAGTAGGCTTGATCTGGCTTTTATTATGAAGACTTATTGGGAAAAAAAAGAACAACCCACAATACCATAAGGCTTGATAAATAAGAAACTTGCCTCCCCCAAAGAGACATCTTCATTCACAGAACATTTTAAAGGTTACAATAGTGTAGCTGGTATTTAATTTTGGTTCAGAAAGTAAAAAACACTCAAGCAAAAGCAGAAGGCTGTTCTTACACAAGTCAGAATGTATAAACAATTGTGCATAGACCATAAGGACTAAGCTGTGCTTTCTGAGTGAACTGGATGAAGCAGCTTCAAAAATTTCCACTCTGTTTTAGTACCTTCCTTTAGGTGTCATCTCATTAATCCAAAACACATGAAATTTGGTCACCCAAAGGCAAGACAAATCCAGAGGGTCTCTCCTATAGTTTATGTTTGCCATCTTTTGATTTAGTGACTTCAGTGCTTCATTTGAAAAAGTTTCACTTCTGTAAATAGTCTTAGCAAAAGTTTTTATATGAGCCATGGATTGCCAAGTAAGATCCTGAGCACTTCTTCAGCTGGCAAACCAGGATTCATTCCTGTTGCTCTTAATGGTTCCATGGTAAGAACATTCCTTGTCCAAACACGACATAATAAGGCAGAACACACAGGTCTACCTAGAGGCATACAGGTCTAGACACCTTCAAATTCCATCAAACGTCTTCATCCAGAAACTAACGTAATGTTCTATTTCCAAACAACCAGAGCCAACTCCTAAATGGAGACGTCAAGAAATATGCCAATTTATGAGATGTATCACAACACATTCACCTCTGGTGTAAACTAGAGTTTACTTGATCTGGGAGAGGTTTGTGCATTTGGCCTGTGTTCTTTGACTAGAAGGGCTTCACCTAGACCTAACACTCTTAAGCTGGGAACCTACCGCCTTTTGAGTACACACTGCCCAAGTTGCTTCCATTTCTTTACCAGTTTACAGCGTAGTTACCGTTACCCCATAACCCACTGAGACACCTTGGGCTACATAGGCATTTCCACAAACCACTATTCCTGGCATCAACACGTCTTCAACCTATCCTCTGCCCATTAGAACTGGATGTTACTTTACTATGTTAAAGACTAATCCCTTTTTTTCCCCCTGAATATCCCCTTCCAAGCTGCCAGCCCAGTTCTGGTGGTTTTAGGCTGCAAGTTGATCATACTAGGGCACTGGGGACGCACACATCACTAAATATTTCAAGAGCCATGGCTTCAACAGCTGTCTTCATCATCACTGCTTTTATTGTCAAGATATTTACAGCGACAACCATTTCTGCAAAGGAGAAAAATTTGAAGTCTTCTCTAGGGAAACCCAGATTAGGCATTCTTTGTTCTCATGCTCCTGTAACTGATCAAGTTCTTGAGACTCATGAGAGATGCTGGGCCATGCTCATTATTCACAAAATATCTACTGATGAATTTTAGCATGCTTCTATGATATGTAATGTGATAGAAAACAATAAAATCCCACTTTGTATAAGTGGCTAATCTCATCAGAACCTGTTTCTGTACTGAATCATCACTTTTCACACCAGTGATCTAAATCTGCCAATACAGAAAACTATACAGAACCAGAGAGCAAAGGTAAACCCATTTACTTATTGCTGTYGAAGTCATCGATGGCCTCAGTACAACTCAGAAATCCCACTCAGTTAGAGGCAGGTATTGTTTTGGACATATTTTTGACACCTATAGATCACAAGTGAACAACTTTTATAATGACACTGATAGCAATCAACCATTTGAATATTCCCCTTAAGAACAGGGCAGCCATCACACCTTACCATACAACTTCCAAATCTGACCTCTGGTTTTCATCTGAGCCCTCTGCATCCAGTACACTGGCAAACATGCAGAGCTTCCTGAGCCATCCAGCATCTCAGTGAATGATTGTTTGTTTTGTAAATATTACTGGCCACAGCTCAAAGGAGCTTTTCTATGCTTTTGATCTCCACTACAAACGCAAAAGACTGAGCAGCATGTGGCCAGGAAAAGCTGCATCCAGTGAGAGGCTATGAAAACTTCTGCCTGTAGAGTCAGTAAAAAAGGAAGGTAAGCTTTTCCACAACAACTATTTATACAAGAATTCTACTCTATATATTTGGAAACCTTAATTTGCACCCGTCTATCCATTCTCAGAACCCAGAACTTCCGTGAGGGCATGTTTCGAAAGAACACATGATTTGTGCACCTCACCAAGCTCACATGTCACTGCATGCAGAAACTCAGAGTATACACACATGCTATCAGTGAGCAGGAATAAGCTATTCCTTAGGCATAATGCCTAGAAAAATGAAAGAAGAGTTTTCCATGAAAACTTCTAGAAAAACTTCTAGAAAAACATATAAATACCATTAGTGAAGCACAGAGTTGTAAGTATGCACGTTACTTTATGCCTTAGGATAATTTCAGATCTTAATTTCTTCCACCGATGCATTTCTTCGCCAGGTTCTGACAAGACTGTTCAAAAAACCAATGATTACACTGCAAAAAAAGTTTTATGCCTTCATCTATAACACATACCAAATGGACTGCATTTAGCTGGCCTTTCATTTTCCAGTCTCATTTTCCCTTACTGTAAAATCATGGCAGCACATATAGTCAGAAGAGTTTCCTGTGAGCATCTACTCTGGTCTAAACCCCAAGAAGCTGGGTTAAAGACCGTTTCTATACAGATGTTCCATGTGGTCTTCAATATATCAGTAACTAGCATATCAGCTTCACAGCTGAGCTGCTCTGAAGTTGTCACCCATACTGCTAGGAAGCTGTATCTAAGGCTGAAGTCTTACCACTTCTTCCAGTCACTCCACACTGGTACACATTTGCCCACACAAGCAAGAAGACTGAACTGCCAAAAATTCCAAGCATAAGTACCACTGTAATCTCACATTGTCACCAGACTCCCAAAGCCTTATATGGAAAAGACTTTTACAACATGGACTGGTTTTTGTGGTCTCTCACAGTATCTCTATATCCTCCTCAGATTCTGAGGATCAAAACTGAACACAAATTCCAGCAGAATTTTACCAGTCCTGGGTAAAGAAACAAACAGCATTCCTCCTTTCTATTTGGCAATCCTGTTAAAGCATATCAGGATCCCATCGAGAGGCTCTTTGCCACAGGTGACTAAAAAGACAGCTTCTGCTGAGGAAGTTTCAACTACTTTCCCACCCCAGGATAATCTCTGGATCATGGTTTAAGGCTGTTTCTTATGCTGTATGCACAGACTTGCATTCTTTCCCCTGATTTACATTGCCTTTATTTGGCTATAGTAGAACTACACAGAATGATGGCTGATCTTGAAAAAGGAGCTAAAAAACAGAAAAGGAGAGAAATGGAATAACCCATTAAACCATGAACATGTCCCATAAAAGTTGCATGCAAGTATGCTGTGAGTCAAAAAGGGGAAAGCCTTATGTTCCACTGTCCATCTTGAAAATTGCCTGGGAAATCATCACATTGATGGAATGGATCTGGAACCATTCCACAGAATTAAATTCACAACTGAAAATCAATCTTCAAAATATTTACTAGTYGCTGCTGGTATTTAGAAGGAAAGTGTCCTTTCATTCTAGCACCCCAGCGTTCTTGTATGCATTATTACTTATTACTTCAAATAATTTGGACATTTTGGGGAATATAGACACCCATTTTATTAATTGCTTTTGGTCATATGCATTTACAGTTGTCTTCGTTACAGGTTGAAACTTTCATTTTAGGGCAACAGATTGTATCTTGGAAATGAAAACACAGTCAAGAGTTGTGTAACACATAGACTTACCCTATTCACCTATGGTCCATCAGATACTTATCTGTAAAGCCCAAAGGCCAAACTTTAAGAACTGTGTTACATTATCTTTTATTTGTTTCCTTTTGCAACATTCGTTGCACAAGCATGGAAACGTAAACAGCGTGATGCTTCCTTATCAGTGACCTGTCTCCTCCAAGACTCATCCAGAGGCCAGAAGCAGGTTCCCTGGCATCATCACTGACTAACTTTACAGATACTGGTTTACCCTATCAGTAAGCCTGCTGGGAGAACAGTCTGGAGAGGGAGCAAAAGCCTTTGCTTATATACACATTCCTTCTTCACTAACAATGAAATAACCCAAACTAATATAAGTATCAAAATAGCTTGCTATAAACACACCCATGCATATATATATACACACACATATATATATATACTCACGTGTACACACAAATATATACATACATACACACACAC
The DNA here is from genome assembly GCA_018881555.1 of Amblyornis subalaris. Lineage (NCBI taxonomy): Eukaryota > Metazoa > Chordata > Aves > Passeriformes > Ptilonorhynchidae > Amblyornis > Amblyornis subalaris. The sequence goes on along the minus strand of JACAXG010000142.1, from coordinate 539,804 downwards.
ACACACACACACATCATACACAAGGCCTTAAGTCTAGAACCACAAGGAACCTGCTGGTGGAAACTGTTAGTAAGAGATGGTCAGAAAATCATATCTATCTGCCAGTTTATGGCTGCAACTTCTCCAAGCATTTTGTGCCCAAGTGCATTAAAGCTCAAAAAACTGTGGTCTATCGACTGTAGTTACTCAGAGTCTCTGACTCAGTCTTTGGCCATGGAGTGAAATACAGTTTTTACTGCTGGCTCATTAGTTTGGCTGTAGAAAAAATGTTTCACCTTTAGGTCACTGGTTTGCATCCAATACAGGTCAGTAGTAGCTGAAAGTCATAACCATCAGAGAGTTGTTTACAGTCTGATGCCAAATGAATTTGCCAACTTACCAGTTTCACTACATACTGCAGGACCTTCACAACAACTTTACACATTCAGCAAAGGACTAAATGGGAGCCTGAGCTTCCGTGCTGAGTGATGGGATGTGGAGTCTCCAGATCAAAGCTGAAATACAGTGATAAGCCAGTAAAACAGCTTGTGTCACCACTGCCGGTGTTCAACAGTCCAAAGACAAGAGGAAAGAGACTATGGTTTGCAGAGAGCTCAACTTAGTGTCTTACAGTAACACTAAAATCTATTAAAGAGTACAGTCTGTTTTTAGCAAATATTTTCCTAACTACAGATGTAAGTARAACACACAGTTGTTTCTGTCAATACCCTGAAAGCACCAAAAATCTTTTCATCTAGCCTATATTAGGTGCTAGGAAAACGTTAATGTTGACCATGAGGTGGGATTTAAAACAGTCTCTTTAAACACATCTCGGTTACATCTGGTTAGTTACAGTAAGTTCATCACTGACGTTACACCCAGTTACTTTTTCAAGGAATGTCAACATTTGAGGACTATAACTTACTGGCAGTTTAATGTTATCCTGGGATTAATATGAGAGGAGAGAAGTGGGCTGTGAGTTACGAGGGGATGTGTACTGCAAGAGATTTGGCAGGCCAGGGTTCTCATTAGGCCAAAATTAGGGATGTCCTAGGTCTGTATGTATGCTATTAATCACTAGCTGGGGCTTACCAACAGAAGTAGATTTTCCATTAAAAAATTCATTGCTCATTTCACGGGGAACAAAATTATCCTGTCTGGAGAGTTCAGATTTTGGGAAAAAACCCACCAGAATTTCTTTAAGTTCTCTTCAAAACATTCTAAAATCAGACAAAAGTCTTYGGAAGAGAAAATATTTTTCTACTCCTGCCTTCAAGCAGCACTATTCCATCTCAAAATTTATTAAGTATTTACTAACCTGAGTTGGCAGAAAATATAATCTTCAAACTATCAGCACATTTAACAGCAACAAAGTAAGTAGATTTATAATTAGGGAATTAGCTATTAGGAAAATTAAGATCCCTGTCTTTTGAAAGAGTCCCAGTTAACAGATCAAGCAGACATAAGAGATTCATCAAAATGTGTAACCTTGCATATAAATTGATAAATAAGTATAACAAACATAACACAACAAAGAGCAGATATAGAAAATGACAGTTATAAAGAAAAGTACAGAACAGACAAAAAYGTAGCATCATAAGCTCCAAGAAGACTTCCAGCTGGAAGACACCTCAGGAGGTCTCTCATCCTACCTCCTGCATCTGGGCCAGCTCTGTCAGACCAGCTTACTCAGGCCTTTACCCATCCAGATTCTGAAAATCATTGATGATACAGACAGTACAAATGCTCTGGGCAATCTTTAGTGTTTGGAGTGTAGATGGAAAGAAAGAAACAGGCAGTCAGAAAAATGCAGAATGAAACATAAAAGAATCTCAAGGTGATACCGAGGACTGTCACAGAAAGAAAAAGAAAGGGTAAGGGAAGAAAGTACAGTTATTTTAAAAATAAGAAAAACAGGAAAACATTTTTAGTACTTCAATTTATCCAGAAGCCTAATGTCAAGGGTTTGATTCTTTAATCCATGATTTTGCAAAATAAAGGAACAACCCAACACCGAAACAAAACAGAAAACCTTTATGCCCTTTAATCCATCTCAACATAGACTACAGAACCTGAGGTACCCCAAATCACCAGCTGCTTTCAAACAGGCAGGCTGCAGCAATCCTGCTGAGCTGTGTTTGACACCCTTCTGCTAAAATTTTGAGGCTAAACAATGAATGACACTATTTTGTATGTTGAACTTTGTAGTTCCATCAGATAAGAAGCTGATCGTGAGTCCTCCAACTAAACACATCTACTATATGGCTGCTTTAATGTTTCCTGTTGAAAGGAATTGGGAAATAGCAAGAAAGCATGGCAGGGCCATTTTTAGGGCTGGTGAACTGAGAGATTTAGATAAACATTTAGATAAATTTAAAGTTTCGTTTCCTGACCTATTTGTTCTGTTACCACAATTCTGATCACAGAACCTGCACGCACAGGACATCTCTGTTGTTGTTGGAAACAGGGAAGAGGAAGGCTACCGTATTAATATCGACTCTCTTGCCACTATATGGTCAAGCCAGACAAAGATAAAAATGGATGAACAAAATTACCACCATTTGGTTTATTAGCTAATAGTAACGAGATGCTCAGGGCTGTTACAGCTTAGACACTGAAGGCACGAGTCCCTGGCCGGAAGAGTTTATACAGACCACCACCAGTCAGGACATCACATGATTCTATGAGACTAAGAGGTAAAAACTATTTTTCCTTTCAGACCCTCCTGCCATTYTTTACCAACGTGGATTGGTATCACCAGGTCCCGAAGTCTTGATTTAATGTTTGAAAGACCTGTGTGTCAATAAGAGTGTGATTGCCTCAATAATTGAATCAATATGGAATTGTGTCCCTGGAGATGGAGAGGAGACTGGAAAGGCAGCAGAGGCAGCCAGTGAGGCAAATAAGAGGCTTTCTTCTGAGGTTAACTATGGGGGAGTATGCCATGTAATGTTTCGATGATTGCTATGCTCACTCCGCAACAGACAGCACACTGAGATAATATTAAAATCCAAGCCTGTCCTCTTCTTAAGACAATAATACCAAAGGTAGCAAGATCATTTTAGCATTCAAAGTAAGTAATCAGGTGATGACAGGAAGCCACATCTGAGCGTCTGAACTAAGAAAACCCCAGAGAGCTTCAAGTGCCCATGACGCAGTCTTTTCCAATTGAGTGTAAATAGGACATGTCACCTCACCCAACACCCTGGACCACAATGTTTTGAAGGTAGCAAAGGAGGAAACCACACTGCAAAGAGGAAGCAACAAATGCAGTTTTAAAAAGCTTGCAGGTTTAAACGAACTTTATCATAACCAGAAACAGCTATTAAATTCTGAAGTAGTAACACATCATTAGCAATTAAACTGCTGGAACTGGACAGCAATCTCTCAAACATTTTCAATGGCACCATTGAATGTAGGAATTGCTTACGACTATATGCAAGGCAACCACTGGCAAGGAATTGTTTATCAGAGTGATTAGACTATGGCAGACTTCTACCACAGGTACCTGTGCAAAATGCAAGACAAACACCATGTAATTTCATAAGGAACTAAGAAGCAGGGCCAACTGGGAAACAGTTTTATTTTTGTTTTATTCTTCACTGGTTTAGCAAAAGTAAAACCTTGTAAAATAACATTTTTTTAGTTTGGAGAGTGCAAGAATGGTGAGAGAGAAAAAAAAGAAACACCCAGACAATAACCTAGATGTTATTTTGTACAGCATGTCTCTAGTTATGATCAAGACCGTCCGCCTGGTCTCCTTTTTTGTGTTCAAGATTTTTATTTTAGCAGCAAAAACACATTCCCACAGAACATGCTACTTCTGATAAAACACTTTTTCATTTTCATTGAAATCACAGTTGCCACAAAAATTTTCAGCACAATCAAAATAAGTACTTTATCGTGTTGGAATCTGCTGAAAATCCACTGTTTTACAGACACAGAAAGTTGCAATCATTAATTTATTTCTTTGTTGAAATTGCTTTTGATTCAAAACTGCACTACACCAAAATGCAGGTGACTTTCTTCCACCTTAGAAAGAACCACCAAATCCTGGGCTGAAGCTATAAACTCAAAAGTGCCCTATATTGCATGGGCACATAGTACATACCACTCAACTTGTTCTCAATTACTATTCAGCCTGCTGGATCCAAACACATTGTTAGAACAAGCAAGGAAAACAAGGTATTCCTAATATATCCACAGCTCCTCAAAGTAAGTTTTCCAAGTCCTTCACACTGTCAGAAGGGCACTAAGGTGATAGAACTTCCTCTCACCCATAGAATCTTCTCATCCAGTCATGTCATTTTAACAGAATGCAGGTTCATCTCAGGATATATCTACACTGTGCGTGGTAAATACTAGAAAGATTAGCCTGTGCTGACCTCTCTGCCTCTGTGACTCATCTGCTGCTGGAACCCTCTGGATCCCAACAGCTCATTTCACGCTAGCTCACATGACCATCACAGTGGTGACTAAGAAGCAGATGCACCCTCAGGAAAAGGCGAACTGGGCAGTTTTCGATGGTAAGCCAAGACAAGGACTTGGCCAAAAGCCATTAAGGACTTGACATGTTGATCCTATGCTGTTCAGAGTTACCTCATATTAACCTGGAGGAAAATAATGTGAGCAGTCTTTGTTAGTTTTGACTGGTGAACAGTCAAAAGAACAAACTAAAGGCTTGATGAGGGTTTTTGGCATTTAATCTGACTCTACCATGAACTTTTCCTCTTGAGATTCAGATTCGGTCACTGACAGGCACTATATCAGCTTGAAGGCACTAAAGTTTATCCTAAACTTCATTCCTACCAAACATTAACAAGAAAAGATTTACAGACTTCTAAAGCTCAAAAAACCCCTGCAGGCCCATCTTCTTAGTCACTCATCCTTCAGCGGGCAGCAGTTTTCAGTGGGTAGCAKAACTCTCAAACATGACAGGCACTGTTTCAAGTCTTAGAACATGAACATTATCAGGTTGAAGTTAAAACGGAGGCGACAACAAGGCAAAAGGGAGTTGGATGGTATTTATGGAAGATCATTCAGCAGCAGATACTGATGATGACCGGACCCAGGAATTTGTTACCCAAGGCTTATGTTTACTGCAGCTGAGACGTGACTGTAGGCCAAAGGCAGGCAAAATGTCATATTTCATAACATAAACAACAATAAATTAAAGACATGGCAGCTCAGGCAACAGCACAATCGAGCTTGTCAAATCTCATCAGCTAGGATTTGAGCTGTTACTCTGCTGAAATGCATACTGTTATTTCTTGTGATTAAGCATTACCTGAGCTCAGTAACCACAAGTCAGGCAACCGGCATTACAGCTTATTACTAACCCCTCCTACTGATCTTTGGAAGTGGTCTGTATTGCCTGACTCACACAAAGACACACAAGAGAAAACATTTCATATTTTTGTTTAAGAAACAAGCCCCCATTAGCGAATAATTTGGCACAGCAGTGTCAGACAACTAAAAGAGTTGATTCCCCTATAGCTACCCTGTAAGTGCATCATTGTTCTGTTCCAAACTTGCCTGCTCTGGTTCCCTGGTGAGAACGTCCTTGCTCTGGCTCTGGTTTGATGACCAGCCATTGGCTTAGATTCTTCTGCCTTCATGATGGCTTTGGGCACTACTGGATAGCATGGAACTAGTTAGCACCAAAACTTCTGGTTTAATTTCTTATAGAAGTTCTCTAGTTGGTGCACCTCAAAGCCAATCTACGTAATGAACAAACATGCAGCAAGCAAAGATCGTTGAGGACTTGTTTCAAAATCTCAGTCAAAACACCACTGCAGATGCAGGCTTGGAGAAATTTGAGGTACCTAATGAATCTTACTGGAGGAGCTCGTTGAACATAGCAATTTATGGACCTCTGCTTTCAGTGTACTTGAAAAAATATAGGACCTCCGTTACAGTATACATTCCCGCAATGTCCTAGAGCCAAAAGCTTCAAACACTTGATACGGAATTCTGTATTCAGATTGTTTATAATTAATTATGCACCATCCTGCATAATTTACAGTTCTTCCTTAGACTCAAATTACAAAATTCAGCATTCTGTTTCGCTAAGCAAAACCAACAAACAATGAAACTTGACAAGTCAAAAATCTACCATTTAAAAAAAAAGAATGAAAATTGAAAGGTAAGCAAGGGAAGCCAAAAACTGGATGGAATCAGGTATTTTAAGAACTCATGAATTTATTTATTTTGTGTGTAAGACATCAAGATTTTTTCCCCATTCCTTCAAAGCTACAGGAGCATAGCTGTTGAAGCCTGAAATTGTAGTTCCATACCCTTTTGCTTTTAAATTAAACAAATTATCTCAGTTTTTGGAGCGGCTTTTGACTCCAGGGAAACTATGCCATTAAGAGAGTGCCAGAAACATATTTAATTGATGCGTGTCCCAAGAACAGCTCAAAAGAGGGCAGACATACCACATATAGATTTCAAGGAAATTACTGAAAAGCCACAGAGCTTCAACAGAACGTGATATGTGAAACATGGCATATGAAAGACTCAGTATCAAAAGGGTAAATTCAGTTCGGGAGATATTAATCTGATTACCTAAGAGGTACTATGAATTGGATATGCTCCTTTGTGCACCCAATCCAACCTGGACAGATGGAGGAGACTTTATGCTCCATTTTCTGACATGTAATTAGTGTTTAAGGGACGATCAAATTACAGACACAAAGTTTCAAGCAATTTTTTCTTTTGGGAGTGACATGTACAGTCACCAGCCTATAACATAAGGTTTTCTGACCATTTACTTGAGTAGCGTACACAGTCCACAACTTGACTTTGCTATTTTCATTTTCAGTGTAATGCTTTCTATGCACCTGCCTGACAGAAAACCAGTCCAGCAACATCCTTAAACAAAGCACTCCACATAGAGCTTTGAAACAAGACTTGCACAGACTGAATTCTGGGCTAATTTTATGCAATGCAGGTTTTTACCCAAATGATAAGCAATTTTAATATTTTTCTGCACCATGTCCTCCTCTCTCCTTCTTGCCATCATTGGCAATTTTCAGAGTCTATTGAGAAAAATGTAAGCAAAAATAAATTACCTGTTGCAGGCTCCTCCCCTTGTTGGATTTACACAACAATGCCACTGTGAAACTTCCATGACTGCAAATTATGAAGTCATTGGCCTTGGACTATCAGCTAGCTATTAAAATGTTACTACTTTACATTACAGTAATGAATACTTTCAAAAAACCAAATTTTAAATTTATTTTTGGTTTTGTTTATAAACTCCACTTAAAATTGTGGCAGAAAAAGGCTTAAGAATAAGACCTCTAATTAGGACATCTGTAACTTAGCATCTTATGTTAAAAAGTCAGGTTTACATGGCTTATCAAAAACCTTAGTCTTTGCAGGCTACACCAGCAATCACACAAGGCCACCTTCTGTTTACTTCTCCATCAGCATCCTACAGCTGTAAGACCGTACTCACACGCACAGGTATATGAATAACAGAACCAGTTTTATAAAATACAGGGGAAGGCTTAGCCCATCTCCACTAGCACTGCCCTATATAGCTTTTAATTACTTTGAACATAAATTTTAATTATTTCAGCAGAGACAGACTGACATCAATGCCTTTGTTAAGGCAAGGAGGATTCGGGGAGAACCGTTTTGGAAAAGGTGGCTTGTGGCAGAAGTTGCAGCTGGTACCCATCCAGCAGTCGTGGCCGAGTCAGCCACGCCACGAGGGCGCCGGGGCTCGCTGCCAGCCAACTGACAGGGAAGTAAGACGGAGAGGCGAGTTCATGAAGAAAGTCTGCGGCAGCGTGGGAGGACTATGACCTTTTGATCTCCGAGATGTTCCTGATGTACCAAAGTGACATGTCAGCTCTAATAAGCTGCACTCTCAGACTGGTGGCAGGGGCCTACAAATTACTGTGAGATCTGAAGGCATTTGTTGTGATGATCCTGGCCTGGATGGGGCATATCAGCGCTCCCCCAGCAGGACTATCTGACAGTCTGTCCCAACTATTCCCAAACCAGGGGTTGTAACCTCCAGCAGGGTCACAGCCGTGCAGAGTGGGGTCGCAAGCCTGACAGAGATGTGATTGTTTATGTTAGTATTTAGGGTCGTAAGCTTGGCTGGGGTGAGTTCACCACCAGAAACAGAGGCACAAACACAAACCATTTGGGAACAGCTGGTCTAACAGATTTTGCACTCAGAAACAACTTACGGATATTCAGCTAAAACATGCCCAAACTACCGCCTTACATACCCATGTGCCAGCCTGAAACAACAACTCCCCTGCCAGGTATCAGACTGGCTTAAATTACTCCCAAAGAATCACGGCTGCTTACTCAGTAGTGGCATCTGTTTTGCTTTCTTCGTGACAAATTTTCCATTGTTAACAGTGCAGCTATTCATACTTGAGCCATTGTCTTTTCTACCCTTTCTGGTGTTAGTTAGGCACCAGTTCATGCAGGAATATTCTGCAGGTTGCCTGAGGGACTGGAGCAACAGCAGGACATTTTAGGAGAGCAGAAATTAGTATAAATATAGCCTTCCTTTAGTTAAGCTCCAGGCATTTCCTTCTTCTACCATTTCTTCACCCGTCTTTCTGTACTGCACTGTGACCACTTTGGTTGCACTCCTCTGAATGCTTCCTTTTTTATTTTTTAGTATAACTGATATTATGAGAAGACTAGTAGAATCCAGATTAGATTAATTTTGTCCATGTGAAGCATGCAAAATCTGCTCATGCTCAAGTTCCCTATTTTAATTAAATTAAGAGATAATGCACCAACTATATACTGTCTTTTATTATTGTGTTATGTTTCAGTTTGAATGTAACATTTTAGGAGCAGACTCTCACTGGGAAGAAGTTCATTCACATGCCAGAGCACCCATCTTCAACCTCCAAAAAAGCCTAACAGGTTATAAAACTTCAATCATTTAAGACAATAAATCATTATTGCAATAATAAAGCGGGAAATAGACACAAATTAAGCAGAAATAYCAATGTGCTCTTTTTACGATTAAGGGGAATCATCAATCATAGAGACTGCCTGAGATTAACAAGGAGCCACTTTTTCTAACATCCTGCAGTAAACCCAGAGGAAACCCAGCTGGAACTGCAACTAGAATATAGGCATCAGACTCTAAAACTATCCTCTGTCCCCTTGCCCTCGCCTTCCCTTTTGGCGTAACACTAGTACCTCAGGTCACTGCTAACTGGTTCAAGCTCTGCAGGTGAGCCATATGTTTCATGTAATGCCACATGCCAAATATAATTCCCACAGTGATGTTTTCCCATGTACAAAATCYTTCTGGTCCCTTCCAGTTCCATTCAAAGAAAGATCCACTGATGGTACTACAAAACTCCAGAATAAACGGGACTGAATGTGACTGATTGATGAAGATTCATTTAATATTCTTTCCTCAGCCTCTATACAGATTTAAGGATAACCCACAGTGAGTTAAGAATTTAACTGGTCATTGTGCACAGGGACAAGAGGTGTTTAGCTCTTTCTTACCCTTGAATTCATTATTTTACAATGTAATTTGAAATGTAAGTTAGTTTGGAGTAGTTCCACCAACACTGGGGTGCAACGTAGGGCTGCAGAAGGAATTCAAGAGCCAAACCATGCCTCGTGTTTCTGATTTAAACCACTGATTTGCAGGACCACATTAAAAAATTCTATATTCACCCACACTGAAATACGAGTTAATCTTACTTTTAAACATTTTTAGGGCATAAGGAAATGATCAGTTGCAAATTGTTACAATACTTCACAGCTATATGCCATCAGCTGAAACTCAGTGACTGATCCATGCATGCTCTCAAGCTTACTGCAGTTACAGGAACACAGGAGTAAGCTGGTGTGTGCAGCAGGATTCATGGAAACCTGCAGGATTCATGGAAGGTGTAGTACATACTCAGTGGCACTTTTTCTCAGCTGAGAAGTTACTTAGCAGCTGAGAGGTGGTGACTTCTAAACACTCAACTATGACTGTAATCACTTCTGTTACTGTGCTTCTGATTATATAGATGAGTGATTCCCAGCAAATGTACCTGAAGGGTTTTTGGATTACAAATTGTTGGTTAATGATTGTAAGTCACATCATGTCTTCAGAAGGAAACCACAACAAAGCAGTAAAACTTTGTATGCTCTCATGGTGGCAATTAGTATATGAGGAATGGAGATTCTCTTAAACTGATATATAGAGGTCTTTGAATGCTCCTGCTGACAGTTTTCAACTTTTCTGTAGTCTAGATCAAGTGATTATGCATATGTCATTCAACTTGAAACTTCCACAGACACATACAGTCTCTGTAACGCTGTTTTACTGAGAGATTCATCTTTTGATTTAAAAGCCGTTAAAATTTGGCTGGATGTTATTATGTCACTACTTCCCACTTGGTGAAATATAGCATCAAATTTAGTACAGGCGAACATGACAACTGTTATCACGAAATCTAACTGCTCCATACACCACCACAACCATGTCTTGTGCAGAAACAAGCACAGTATCATTTCCTCTCATGGTTAATAYCATTTGTTCCAGGCCCTCTAATGATGGTGCACTTCCTCATGCATTCTCAACAACCAGAAAGACTTTTTGCCTTCTACTGAAGCACTGGAGTGCAGACTCCACTACTGTTAAGAGCACAGAGTTACAAGAAATATGAATACAGAACAAACACAAGAATGAAATCCTATTTTGAGGAGGCTTGTTTTTCCCTAGAATATGTATTAATGAGTTTCATCAAGGTTGTTCCTTTTTTTTGGTGCCCTCTGTCTACATATTCTGAAGTGGAGGTACTATGCTGTCTTCTAGCAGGTAAAGGAAGATGAGCTCCTTCTCACCTTTAAGAGTATGTGAGGCTAACAATCCTTTTCATGAAGGCTGGAGAAGTGACTCAAAGACAGAACAGACTGAAGGAATAAAAGGCTTCCCACAGCACTATCAGCTGGTGAAGGGGATTACAGGGTCTCTGCTGGAGCAGTTTCTTAAAATGCAGCTGAGACATGAAGTCCAGCAGCAAAATAAAGAATTAGAAAGAAATAACTCCAGCTGTTCCATTATTGAGCCCACATGAATGAGAACCAGTGGCTTAAGCAACTCTATCAACTTTGACACTGAAGTCAGAGGTACCCAAGGCTCAGACCCGGAGGCAGAATCCTGTGGCTCACGGAGCTCTCCTGTCGCATCATGGGAGGAGTACCTGGTGTTGGGCCTGAGTGCCACCCAAACCATCAGGTGAGCAGTAGTAATCCATATAAAAGCAAACACAGAGGCAAATCTCACTACACTTCCCTGTATCATCATGACAGAGCTAAATGATGTAGCAAAAGCTACACTGTAGCACTTCCCTATCTCCATAAGCCTTACACCAAGAAGAGAACACCATCAGAGAATCATAGAATGGGTATGGCTGGAAGGGTCCACAGTGGGTCATCTGGTCCAATCTCCCTGCTCAAGCAGGGTCATTCTAGAGCACATTGCACAGGATTGCATCCAGATGGTTCTTGGATATCTCCATTGACGGAGACTCAACAACCTCTCTGGACAATCTGTTCCAATGCATGCTCACTCACACAGTAAAGAAGTTCCTCCTCATGTTCAGGTGGAACTTCCTGTGAATCAGTTTCTGCCCGTTGTCTCTTGTCCTATTACTTGGCACCACCAAGAAAAGCCTGGCTCCATCCTCTTGGTACCCTCCCTTCAGATACTTATATACACTGATACAGTCCCCTTGTTACTTTTTCAGGAATGTGCTTTAATTTTTAGGGTTCACACCTGCACACTAGTCTCAGCTGGGACATTTACTCTTCAGTATGCATAGACATGGCCTAATTGTTTGAACTCACCTTCCAAATAATCTGGAAATACCATTAGTGTTATTTGTACTCATTGCCTTTTTGCATATTTAAAATTCACTAAGTTTCACAGGGTCCACGTAAGGGGTGGCAATAAAAGACCTTTCTTACACTGTGCCAGATGGTTCTTGAGTTTCAACATGCCTAGTAACCTCCATACAGATTATACCATAATGGTAAAAACCAAAAGGGGTTTAGTAATTATTTCCAAATACTTGGGTCTCAGAAAATCAGAGTGGATTCATATTAAAATGACAGGATATTAATTTATGAACTGTCCTATCCAAAAATGTATTATAATTAACAATACCCCTTCAATGATCCAAGACAAACTAGCTCCTCTTACAATCAAAACTGTGTAAACCAGCCTGCAATCAGTTCACACAGCTTTCAGCTAAAATACTAATGGCCTAAAACATGCCCAAGTGTTATGCATTTCCAATGTATTTAAATTCATATCACGCTCGAGCACTTCACAAGGACGAAGTATTCTGCATTAGCTTTAAAACTACAAGGAAGAAGTGTTTTGGAAACTTGTTTAACAGCTGCTTGATCCGTAAGCTCATGGTTCCTGCAAAACACGTATATTTATGTTTCACAGAATATTCTTTTTTATTTTAATTAAGTCAGCTGTGGGTCCAACCCTAAGCATTAAGAATACACATAAATCAGTAAATAAACAAACCAAAACCAACCAACAGCCTCTGATCTCTGGGGGCTTCTCAGTTCACTTGATAATTCCTTCACTGTTTTCACTCCGTTTGGCACCAGGACTGAAAAAGAGATTTGATGGGAGAGAAGTAATAAATTACAGAACTGATCTTACTCTGAGGTGAAGAGAAGGTCAATTCATTATCTTCCCCATAGGAATATCTTGAGATATTAAGAAAGAAAAAAAAGTTGCAGAATAAAAATAAAGCCATAAATTTAAAAAAAGGTAAACTGAGGCTGAAAGAATAAAACAATTTAACCACAATCTGACAAGGGATCAAGGGCAAGGCAAGGAAGAGAAGCCGAAGATTCCAGCTTCAAATCTTCTGCTCCTAAACTAAAGTAGGAAAATCCTGTGGGTGAGAGATATTACGGTAGCTTAGTTTTCTCCAGTCTCCACAATATAAAAGCCTATTTCTGCTCAACAGCTTAAAAGAATTCAAGATCAGAGCAACAAAGATGAAAAGGTCAGACTAAACTCATTGCTCAAAAGTTGAGCAATGTGCACTAAAAATATACAATGCTATGACAAACCACTTGATGAACACAAATGGCAGAAGACTGAACACTGGCCTCCCCAGATCTAGTGCAAGTTTACAGACAATTTTAAACACAAAATAATTCTGACTTTTTCAAACAAATATTTGAAAGTACTAGCTGAGACTGAAGAAGCCCAAGACAGCATTCCTTTTTTTTGCTTGACACTTTGTGCAGGCTGGGAGGGGAATACTGTTCTTGTTCATACCAACATACCTCTGAACTTTTTCAAGGAGTTTGGCTTTGATGTCTGCGAGAGGAAGTTAGAGCTTGCAGCTGGCACATACAGTAATAGGATAGGCACTGGTGGACTAGAAGGGACCTCAAGTAGGTCATACTCTCCTATCTCTTTGCAGCACACAAATGAAACACAAATTTCCCTGTCCACCTAGTGCTAAAATACACAGGCTTAGAATTAGTTTCCAAAGACTTTGTACATTAGGTAAAATGTAGTCACATGAACTTCGCAAAAATAGCAGAAAACAGTACAGTCACAGCCACAGATAACATGTTTAAAAAAATCCAGTAACAGTCATACAAAATATTTCTACTGTTCACTTAGCCTAATGCAGCTTGAATATATTTTTTTAAATTAAAGATATTATTTTAATTGGGCAGGAGCTACTTTTTATGTTTAAACAATAAAGCATTAGTTCTTATGGTGCTCCTGGGCTTGTTTGACCACCTCTGCAATGCAAAATAACTTTAAAGCTTCTCCAAGTTGTCTTTGACTGGAAAAACTAAACAGAGGGTATTCTATAAAGCAAGAATGAAAGTGAAACAGCAATGTTCACAAACATCCTCCTGCCTATCCACTCTGATGACAAGGTTTGAGAGATGGCTATGTAAGAATGGTCAGGTTACAAGAAAAAAATTGAGTTTGGTTCCTAGGAAAGAAGTGACAGCCTTCCATGTCTGACAATTTTAGAGCTGGAGAAAAATATTATTAGTCTTAACTCCTTCAGTCGATAATCTGACAAGGATGTAAAGGCCAAATGAATGCAAGGACTCAGACTACAAGCAGAGAAACTTTGGTATTTTATTCATCACTTTAATTTGTGGCAAACCATGCCTTTTTTTTTTTTTTTTGGCTGTCTTGAAGCAGAAGTATGCACAGATCTGGAAATTTAGCTGGACATAACCATTTCCTACAAGAAATACCAGCAAACAGTTCATTAATTCTTACATTGCTACATAATTGGTGGGCTTTTACAGCCAGCACTGCTTTTATAAATCCATTCATGTTCTCATAAAAATCTAATGTATTTTTAGGACACAAGTTTTCATGCACTAGATTACAACTTTACAGAAGACAAACTCTGAGCCTGAAACAGCTTGACAATGTCATTTCAGTTTGTTCATCGGATTAACTTTCTGCCACACATCACATGAACAGCTTCCTTGGTTTCTTGCCTAATCTAACACACAACCCAAGCAATTCCCTTCTCAAGCACAATCAGAAGCAAAAACAAACCACGCCATAACATGCCACTTCTTTCTAATAGCACATTCAGTTTGAAATTTTCATTTCTGCCTCTATCTAAGAAAGATTACCCTTTTAGCAAACCATTTACAGTGACGGGACTCTGATTTAAGATAGGATTAAAACAACATATTAGAAATACACAAACCAAGCAGTCTGAGTTGCTTACAGGACTAATAATGTGTTATGGGTCTTTTCACATCTAGGTCACCAGTTCAAATTCAGCTTTAGTTGGTGATGAGTGACAAGGAACAATGAGGTAAGAAYCCAGTCACAAATCTGGCCTCTTATCCCTGACTCTGCAATGTACTCTCTTTATGCACTTGGGCTATTCACCTAACTCCTCTTTCCTGCAAATTCTACAGCTGTAAAAGAGTAGTAAGTGTTATTACTATCATACTAAATCTAGAAGACTAATTAATTTAGGATTCTGAAAGTACAAAAGATTACCAGAAGCTTAAAGTATTGCTACTTTCAGGCTGTTCTAGAGCTAACATGAAATACATTAAGGGGAAACTTTCTCAAGACAGGTCAACACCACAATGTTAAAAGAATCCACCAAAACACACTGGGCATACCTGTACCTTTTGACAGGAAGATAAACATGGAAATCAAATGTTGAATGGGCCTGAAATTCCACATTTTCTCACAGATAGACAGCATGGGTTAAGAGTGATGAAAAATGGAAATCCAGAAGCAGCCATTTTAAAAATAAGAAAGACATAAGGAGAAAAGCATCTAGTGTGGAGACGCACTGTGTTCTACCATTACACAACACAGCCTAAAAATGCCATATCAGTGGTAGTCAAGAGAAAAGGGAAGGGAGAGAAGGAAGGGAGTTTATCAGCCCTTCATCCCTTGATAAAACTTGAATTACCAAAGGAGCCTGCACTGCTGATGTCTGTACTGTTCTTGTCCGGTGGTAAAACAAACCTTTCATTTTCAACATGTGCGATGCTGGCACATTTTGCTACTTCAGATCTTTAATTTAAAAAAAAGGAATGAGAGCAATAAAGGAATAAAACACACACAGAGCACCAATACATTTTAACTCATTCTTAAATTACAAGGTGAACAACAGTGGTGGTAGTTTAGACACAACGTGATAGCTTCATTAATAACCTGTAACTGCTACAAAAATCATTATGCCATCTCTTACATAGTCCTGATTCCAGAACACTGTTGAACTATGGCTCATACACATCACTGAGAATCTTTCATATGTGCTGGGAAATTTATAAACATTACAACTATCTCATGTGTTTTTCCAAAGTATCTTCAAATATTTTAACCACAGGACAAAAATATGTTTTACTGAAAACATATTTTGTTATTGCTCCCACTTCAGAGTCAGCTATGCCTTTCTTTTCAAAGGAATTTTGCACGCAGGAATTCTAAAGGACAGAGGAAAGCACAAGTACTCTGATCAAGAGCTTTTAATAAGATAACACACAACAACTTTGTGCCAAGAAGGAAATCATAAAGGTGAAAAATTATGCCTTCCTCTTCCAAATCTAGTTACCAAATTTCAACTCTTTCTGCCAGAGGTAGGGAGCAATTTTCCAGCAATGAACTTCAGAGACACTTTGGCAATGGGTGGAGTCAACAATAGCCAGAAGCACAATTACAAATTGTCCACTGAAATGAGTTGCAGAAATAATGTCAGTTTAAACCACTGCTTAGCTGTTTTTGCCACCAAGCTGTACTTGTGTTAAGTCAGACAAGCTTGAGACAGCTGCTTGTGATCAACCAGAACACAGAGAATCTGCCCAGAACCACCAGAGAGTACGCAGCAAGGAGTGAAAGAGGGGAAATACCTATGTTATACAAAGTGGAAAGTCTACATGCAATTATCATGCCTTTGCAGGAAAGACGAGCATTGCTTTGCATCATGCATTTGGGCCTATGCATGAACTGAACATGATTTAACAAACTTTTCTGCATCTGTCCCTCATGAAGGTACTCTGACTATTCTTTGCAAGTGGGGAAAGCTAAAATTATTATATTACTTTGCAAACCTTGATTCTGAATTATCTTTTCTTCTTAGCACACTAAGTCCTCACCGTTACTCAAAAAAGTGCTTTTCTCTAATTCTGTGCAGAAAAAAGAAGCGTGAAGATGTAAAGTAATACATGGCATCACAAAAACCCCCCACATTACATTCACAGAACAGAGAGATGCAGTCTGAGGCACCGTACTTGAAAACCAGACAAGTGTAATTCAAGGAACAGGACTGAGGATTTGCTTTCCTTCTTTGTGACCAGTTGTTTCTCTTTGGAATCACTAATCATTAGATAAGATGAAATTTACAGACTAGCCTGTGTATTTACTCCCACAGAGGCTTCAGAAGACTGAGAAGACAATGCTCTAAATGCACATGAGTGATAGTACAATGATGAGAAACTGACATGGCTCAAAAATGCATTCCCAGCCTTTAGAAAGTGTCAGACCCTTTTAGCTACTCCATATACTTTTTTATTTATAAATGGATTTTCAGAGAACTTGGAAAATAATTTTGTTTCCAGACTGTTTTAGATTAGACTTGATAAGTCGACTCTCTCAGCCCCCTATATATCAACAGAAGACTGCAAGTTACAGTGTGGATTTGTGTCAGTGTAGAGTTTCAGTTCTGATAGAAGGGATTTCTTACCTTCAGACAGGGACAAATCATCAGCTGGAGACACCAGGTCTGCCTGGATCGCAGGGCCACTGCTCAGCGATGTGGTAATCTGATTTGTCAAGATAACCTGCAAACAGACAAGGAGAGGGGGAAGGGAAATGAATTTTTATAGCTACAAGGCAGAGACAAGCCCGGGACTGGAATCCTCCAGGCGTAGCATCCAGACAACCTTCTATTCTGATCTTCAGCAAATTCAGCATTCAGAACTTTWGAACTACCTGCAGAAACTGAAAGAGATAATTGCAAGAAGTGGAGGAAAAGGGATATTGTTAAAAAGATGAAATACTAAACAACAGTATATTGATACATATAAGCACCTTAAATGAAACTGCTGTTCTGAAGAGCTTCATTCATCTTTTGTTCATCTTCCATGAACAACTTGATGCTCCTTACAAAAACCCACCATTTTCTTCATAGGCAAATAGGAATTCTATTTTCCTAGTAATTTCCACACGACTTACACACTTTCTTCCTTTGGCTGAAACACAGTGCCATGGAGAAAGGTGTGGTAGGGATAGATCTCCATTGATCTGAAGCACAAAAGTACTAAATGTCACAGGGCTATCTCCACAGAAGAAAAATTTTTAGTGATTTTCAGGATCACAAGATTCTGATAAATAATGGACTATAGTACCCACACAGTGCTCTCCTCTGACAGCATGAGCAATGGTCACACTTACACGAGATGAACAATTTCTTGCACCTTTGAACACATACTGTTTTCTAGTAACAGAAAACATTAAGGCAAACACCACAGAGAGAAGAGCATAGCTATAACCACAATTATCTCATAATGCTTTGGGTCTCTAAGCAGCTGCACTTTCCTCAATAACAGTTGGTCTCCACTCTGCTGACTGACATAAACTTCAAAAATTACTTTAGTTTTTTTTAAAGAACCAAAATGATCCTCCTACTTGCACTGAGAACAGACTCCACTCCAAACTCTCTAAAATTAATGACCTATCTTCAGCTGAATTTGACACCAGGAGGAACAAAGAAAGGAATCCAACACGCTGCTCTGTGGATGCAGTTTCATGATGCTACTGGAATAAATTAACAGCTTACCATTGCTAAAAGGAAGAGGAATTTCTCTGCTCTTCCCTCCACTGCTCATCACTCTCTCTGATCATGGCTTCCTCCTGATTTCTAACACTTTCAGCAGTAGGATACAACACACTCTCCCCTTTCTTTTTCCAGTTCAAAACCCCACATAAGCTGTCAGGTCAGTGAGTTGTAATCGGAGTGGTGGTGCCGCAGGGTACTTTGTCTTCTTCAGGCAGCACGACATGAGGTGCCAACAGTGTGATGGAGTCTGTGACCTTTACCAAGACTAGAGCTCTACCTCCCTGCTCATGCCAGCCCACCCATCTCTGTGCTTGCAAACAGGCACGATGGTGCCTGAGAGCTTTACGGACTGTATCAACAGGACTAAATTGAAAAGTGTGTAAGTCCAATCTTCATTTACTCAACAGGAGTTCAAGACCTACAGAACTCCATAGTGATGCCCCTCATGCTCATCTGCTGTTGATAAGCTCTGAACAAATTTCAGCTGGCTACGATCCCTCTGCACAACAGGATGCACCTTTTGGGACTGGGCATTTACAATCACTACAGCGAACATGGATAGGCTAGATAACAGCCTTATTTGGTCATACACCTTCGACTAAGGTTCTCAAGGTACAACTCGCAATACTGCCAACAGCAAACACACAAGAAACACATTACACCCCTCTGCTGTTTCCCCCTGAGCTGCTGCAGGCACCTATAAGCAACCAAAAGCAGACAGCAAAGGGCTGGGTACACACAGCTCCTTGCAGCCCCTGACGGCTGTCCTGTTCATAACATTACAGATAATTCAATTAAATAACAAAGAAGAAAAATAAGTCACTTTTTCCCCTATTCTTTCCAGGATACTTATCTTCAATTTTAGTGAGCTAGTTCATCCTTGTGATAGGATGAGCATCAAAAGTGGTTCAAGGCAAATGAAAGGAGTAGGCAGCCAAGAGTCAGTAGGGATAAGGAACAGGATGAGAGAYCTTTCCTTCTTGAAACTATTCTCACATTGTTTTCACTGTGTCACAAAAGCCACAGCCTCACATATCCATAGTATCCAGTACCAAAAAATGTGCTGAAACAGAACACACTAACAAATTTATACACACACGTACTGGTGAGGTACGAAGTTTTCATTGGCACACTACTGCAATGATCACATTATTAACAAGTATGAAGCTCTGTGATTCAGTCACCCCAGACTTGTGCCAAGATAATCTTTGTACTGTGCTGTCACATATTTTATTATTTATGCACCACATTTTAAAGAAACATTACCATGCTTAAGGAACGTTTTTAATAGAAAAAAATACCTAAGAACAACATATTTCATATTGCTTTCCTTCAAAGGAAACTAAATTTGAAGGCTTCAAAAAAAAATCAAAAGAAAAATGAACAACAAGAATAATGCAACTGCTCTTTTTTTAATCTTTCAGATTCTTCTTTAACCAGGAACTTCACAGCACTGTTAGTTATAGGACTGAAAACCTTCTTCACCTGTTATATTTAACTCAAGCTACACCTATGAACCTAGATTTCAAATTCTGATGTATCCTTCAACAATTATTCAATACTAATATCCTACATTCCCTGCTATACTGTTTAATAAAATCACCTTAAAAATGCAGAGTCCTACCCAAGTAAATATTCCTCTCTGACTTGCTCTGAGGATGGGAATTGAGCATATTCTTAGTTCCATGACTTCACTGATAGCTAAACATTTGCTTAAATACATATTTAAATACTATCTTGAATAAGCACACTTCCTCTGAGATGAAGCCATATGCATGTACAGAATGCTTATTTTGGAATTAATTGAAAATTATTCTTCATTTCTGCAAGCCTGCAGAATCAACATAGATTCAGTTCTCCCATAAGTACAAGACGAGACTGTTAGCTAAGCACTAAATTTGGCATCAAATTCCCTGTCACACTTCTGCAGCCTCACTTACTGTAAAATTCTTCCATCAGGTATAGGTATGCCTATTATCATATATGTGTATATATATATATGTATTTTCCGTATCTTTGTGCAGCTACCATAATACAGTTTGAACCTCACTCTCAGAGTGTGCAGAGTACTCCAGACTCTCACTAGCTCAAACAAGGTGTGGGTTACTAACAAAAGAAAAGAGCTAGTCCTTTGCTACAGTTATGAAGAAAAAAGTCAAGGCACTCAGATTCAGCAAGCTCCTCTGAATACATACACATATCTTCAAAACTTCAACCATTTGAAGCTGGAAAGTGCCAAGTTTTATTTTTCCATTAGTAAAACTCTGGTCACAAACACTTTGGAAGTGAAAAGTGTTATTTAAACAAGACTCTAAGTTTTCAGTAGTCACCAGTCCTACAGGCATTCAACTTGAAGCCCTGAATCCTGGTACCACATGATTCCAGTGGCACATCTAAAGAATGTATTAATTTTTCCGCAGTCTCCTTCACTAACCTGAAAGATGCTTACACTCTATTCTCCTATCCTTCGAAATGGTTTGACAAAGTCAGAGAGTTGCAAAGAGGTGTTTGAGGAAATGGTTAAACTTGTGTGTGATGTGAAGAGAACACACAGGCAGACAAAGGAGATCTGGTGTGAAACAGCTCTGTGACTTTCTGGTGAGGAATCACATTTGTGCATGGACAGCATCAGCAGAGTCTCATACATTGCTTCATACGTGTGCACAGAATATAACGCTATTTTTGATGTTAATGATGCTGTGTGCTACAAATCACCACCAAGAAGGTTCAAGTATCTCCCTTTGGTCTGATAGGTGCCACACTTGAAAGAAACTACCTTACACTGCTAAATAGTGCTTGGAAACAAGCTGGGGCCACAAGTCCAAGCAGACTTACTAGAGAGTGCCTTGCACTGAACTAGCAATAGCACTTCTTCAACTTTTCACTGCAGATCTGCCATTAATGTACAGATCAGATTTAACCTGTTTAGTACAGGAGACCTGCCAAGTCCTCAGGCTAGGCAGCTAAGGAAAAATTGCCTCTGTTGTGGTTCTTTTTGACAGATATTGGACATCATTACCAGTCATGCACAGCTTCCTCTCAAGAGGTTCAAAGCCAGTCACACGTTTATTATCTTCCAGCAGAACACTCAAAGGTGAGAATATTGCTACATGGTATTTTAAAATGTATCATACTTTAAAAATACACAATATTTTAAGAGGATCTCCTATTTCCGACATCAACTAATGGAACAAAATATTATCATTGCCACTAAGAGTAACAAAAACCATCACACCTCTCCATGCAAACTGTGTCCTGACGTGTGCAACAGGTAAGGAAGTTGTGCTACTGCTTTCGGTATCTACTTTGTGACAAACAAAAGGTGTAGGGCTTCTTCAGTCAGTGACTGGGCATGAATGGAAAACACTCTCCACTGCTAAAAGAGGGGAAAAAAACCTGAAAAGGTCAACTAGACAGCTCAGTATCACTGGAAACATGCCTCATGCTGTCTCCTATGGAGTTCAGCGAACCATTGCCTTTAACCTTTCAGCCTATTCATTTGCCACTGGTTAAGCTAGCTATTTAACAAGTGAAAATTTACAGTCCTCAGCCTTCCAGTTCTGACAGAATTACCAACTCTTTAGAAATTCACTCAGATGCAGATTTCAAAATCCTTTCTGGGAAAAAGTCTACTACTTAAAATACCACACAAATGACAGACCACATAATTTCCAAATCTTCTACTTCAAATTTTTACTTCAGCATAGCAACCTTAGATTGTAAAATAACCCCATCTAACCATTAGAAGTGTTATGACAGCAAGAAGAATCCTTCTTAGCTGGGAAACCTGGTTATAAATACAAGGAGACAGTRGGAACACTTTTTCAACTTCCTAATTTTAGACATGTTAAAAAACCCCACAACCTACTCCTCTGATCACTTTCTCACTTTTTATAGATCCCAATACCTGGAAAAAAACGGCAACAAGAATTTCTCAAGGAAAACAGCATTCAGGTTCTAGATAGATCATTGCTACTTCTAAGACTTAATCCAGAAGTCAACTACAGTGTTAATATTCTGTTAAAATCTTTATATGTTGTTATGAAAAGAGAGTCATCTTCCACCGATGTGATTTCAGCAGATGCTAGTTTCTTGGAAGCACATTAGAAAAGTAAAAATACTTATTTATTGTGCCTAAACTCCCAACATCCCCATTTATTGGGAACAGCAAMGTTCCTGCATATGCAGAAAATCCCTGCAGGTCCTGGGAGAGAGTTGGCCTAAGAACTTTACACAGAAGAATAAGCAAACTATTTTTTGTTTGGTTATTTATATGGTACAATTTTTCAAGGACTCCTCCCGCCCTTCCTAGACCACACTGAAACTACTAAATCTGACTTTGTCATCCTTGTAAATCCAGTTGAGTAAATAAGCCATTTTCTGTAAACTTGTGGTCTCAGCCTCCTTGTTAGTTTATTGCAAAATTAAAGGACGCTCAGCACAGAACTATCAATCAGTAACCAGCAAAGGTATAAAGTCTTCTGGATTGTACCAAGAGGCAAAAAACCACACTGTTTCATGAAATGGCTGTTTGTCAAAAGAGCGAAGCAGAAATCCCCATTTCACATGCAACACTATTTAGGAAAACTCTTATTAAAGGCTTCCTGTTGAGCTGGGAGAGCAAGCACAAGGACACTTGCAATAATCCCAAATTACTCCACCCTTATTAGTCCGCGTATTTTGTGGTTTTCACTGTACTCACGAAACGTCACTAGAGAGCACCAAGTACAAGTTACAGTCAGTGGGGCTGGGATGCTGACTGCATGCTGGAGGAGAAGGAAAGGAAGTTTTACTGATCACCAGCCAATCTGAGTTCCGATCCCTAAGAAGGCACCTCTCTCCCTTTCCCTGAAGCAGAGAGCTTTTAACGAGGCATTCAAGTAATGGGTCAAAACAATGATTACCATCGAGGTATTAGCTAAATGACAGTGCACCAAGCAATACCACAAAGCCAGATGGGGCAGGCAGCAACTCTGAAAACAAAAAAAAGGAACAGTGAGAAAACTGGGGTGAAACATCATGCTTCAAATAGCTGTGGGAACCGCAGCCTTCTCCTTGAAAACAGCTCCTCGAGACTGTCATCAGCCTACTTAAGGAAGAACCCTAAATTACCACCATCTGTCATAGTAACAGGGTATTTGTGATTTTCATCTCCATCTAAGCTACGCACTGAATTGGCTTTTTCTTCAACTTCTGTTTCTTCAGGGAGATTTTCTTCAGCATCAGTAGCTATTTGCCACAAAAGCTAACAAAAATTTTGCAAGACCTCAGCAGAACTTGTACTTAATATCCACAAGGAAGAAAACTTGCTTAAAACTGAGCATTTTTAGTGAAATCATGGAGTTACAAACAGAAAAAGCAATGGTCTGAATGCAATAGCAAGAGCTCCTACCCAAAATAAGAGTTTTCAAGAGAGAATGTCAAGTGCCACAGCCACAGCAGTGCTTGAAGCCAGTTACCAGAGCACTGCTCCACAGGGCCTCACCTCACAGAATGACTTTTAGTGTGAAAATGCTCAGCACAATCGAGACAGCCCTGTGCTCCAGGACCAAATTAAACATATTTATATCACAACTATTCTAATGACAGGAGATTAAATATACACATATATCTTCATTCTTAGAAAATGCAAACTATTTTGGCTCATACAAACCAAATACAAAAGAAAAAACCCAACAGTTTATCGTCTCAAATCCAAGCAAATCACCATACCCACCCAGTACTCATCCCAGTAGGTGTCCTGTATTCCTAAAATGAACAGCCACCAGCCCCAGCAGCTCAGGTTTCCGTGGGGAAGAATGCAAATAATGTCAAATACTCTATAAAGCCTAGTCATCACAAGCAAAAAGCCTTATAATAAATGAAATTCCCATGTCCAAAGTCAAACACCACTTCTGGTGTTTAATCAAGGCCTAATTAAGATACTCAAAAGTATCTTTACATGTTTTACTAAAAGGGCTGTAGCTAACAAAGAAAGCACAAAGCTGCTTCACTGCAGGCATGAGCACTAGAAAAGTGCCCACATTTAATAACTGTTGCTAATTCAAATCAGCTGAAAGATAAGTACCCATTACAGCCATCTTGCCTATAATATGACAGAGGAACAGGCTGGTAACACTGATACGCAGGTTAGAGGGAGGCAGATGGATATTTTCAGACGCAGCATAGCAGCTACGCTGACTGAAGGCAAAATCAAGAGCTGATAGAATTCACATCTCAACCAATGTTACCAGAACTTGGCAAAATTCCCTGAATAACAGATATATACACATAAACCACTGGAAGCCTATTGAGAAACACTTCCTAATCCCATATGCAATGTATATTCCTACAAGTGCTGGCCTTGACTGAGAGGAATTTCAACTGTACCTGTTTTCATCACATCCAGGAGAAAAAAAGGCAATTAAACATCACAGAAACAAGAAAGCACAATTCTCGGGAAGGCTCACAAGCACCTTTTAAAAGATTAGAGATCTGTTGTTCAGGACATGTTGCTGGCTAGCTGCAGACTTATTAGAACTTCTAGGAGAGAGAGGACTTCCAGCTCCTGTTTTGCCATGGTATCTGTACCCAAACTTCTCTTTCTTCCTTCAGTGAGGCAATTCATAGCAGCAGAATTTTATAATTACTGGATTTCATGGGGTATAAATAGGACTCAGAAGAAACCAAGGTATCTTTCAGAGACTAGCCACTGTATTTAAATCAAATTTATTCTGCTTTGCATAGGGAAAGTACAAAGTTATGCAATTCTATACCATAAGCTTTTGAAGAAGTAAAGTGTCTATTCACATCTCTGCCAACTGCTTAAAAAGCACCACAATGAATTAAAACTTCCACCAGAAGAAAAAAAGGAAACAAAGCAAAACAAAAGCATGCTGTTCTCAGGCAGCTACACGCCTTCAAGTTGAAATAGCTACCACTCAGCAATAGCCTGAGGTCTTTAGCCTTTCCTACTCTGTGAACAAGGAATGCAGCCAACACAAACGTAACCTTCAAAATCCACACCGCAGCACCCTTGTGCTGTGCAGCTTGGGAGAACGGTTTGTGTGCCTGGCAGGCCTTCACATCCAGCAGCCTGCACAGACCTGTTTGCAGAGACGTGCGTCCCTCGAGAGGGATTGCCACCTGCCTTCACATCCTGCCAGTTGCCCAGAGCTCCCTCTTAGTTTCCAGCAGGTCTTCCCTCTCCTCCACCCTCCCCTCCAGCCTCTGCTTAACGATGGCTTTCTGAACTGAACTTTCTTGCGTGTGTAGGTAGTGACGGACCACAGTAAGGACTGGTCTGACACTGGCTGAGGCAACACAAGGTACCTCGCAGGAAATCACTGTAATCCATAAGCAACTTTTACAGCCAAAACCTGCTGCACTCTGAAAGCAGCAAGCACCACCGTCTGAAAGGGAGTTTTCTGAGGTATGCCAAATTGTCTTTAAATAGAATAAATAAAGTAAAATTATGAATCAACAGTTCACGCTTAGATTGTGCGCTGTCCTCTGCAACAGGGCTTTTGGTTGGTTTAATTTGTTTGGTTTTGAAGGATGGGGAAGAAACTGGGTTTCCTGTAACACCAGAAAAGTAGTACAGAACTTCAGTTCTGCTCTGACTTACTCCAGACTGAGAGACATCTCCTACACTTTCGTAAGATGACAAGGAAGTAAAAATTTATGTTCACGTTTTTCTCAATGCAAAACCTAATTTAGTTTATTGGCACTAGTTAGTTTTCATTAGCAGATCAAAACAGACTGAAGGTTCTTTCTTTTCACTCTCTAGGTTGACCTTCTGCCATGCATCTATGTTGCTTCATCCAGCACTTCAAATTTACTGAGACCTACACAAATTCTGTGACATTAAATCTCACTACCTTGTGGTGGAATAAATTGTATTGTTACCCCTATTGTAGAGGCAGATGCTCAGACACTAAGCAAACTGACTAAAGGCACCACAAATGTTTACTACCATTCCTAAACCCTGATTTCAGGAACAGAGTTGAAAGTTGGAAAGGCCGATACTCACCCAAGCACACTAGGACACCTCAGGACTATCTAATATCTACCCAGCAAATTATGTATTTATAATTCTTTCCATATTTGGGGTTTATTTTATTTAGTTTTCTACATCTGTCTATACTTAGATTTTTTCCTAACAACTCAATAGGAGCAACTCAATAGGAATATGAAATAATTGGAGAAGTGTCTATTATTCACTACTAAACTAATGAAATACTCCCAGCAAAGGTCTACTTAGGGCTTATGGCCTATTTCAAGTTGATAATCAATGTACTAGCATTTTTATTTGATTTTGATGTTTTGACAAGCCCATCAGAAAGATCATTTATACCAATATACACATGCAGGTCTAGAGACATATAGTATATAAAGCACAATTTTAAGTCATTAATTCCATTAATTCCTTAGATTCCTTCCAATTAATTCCTTCTAGCCTTCAAGCAGTGGGTCACAGGAGACTCACTGCATCGTGGATACAAACTGAAAACAGCTCAACGGGCTACTATAATTTACAGCTTTGCTGAACAATTTTTAAAACACTTTCCCTAGCTCCACCTTATCCCACATCATGACCCTATGCCAACATTTTTAGAGAGAGGACAGTGTTAGTTTAGACTGCTCCTTGGTGCCTTGCGGAAGCAGCAGAAAGCACTTTAAGGATGTGCTAGAATATTTGTTCCTCTTGTCCATTCATTTAACTTTTACAAGCAGGTAACTACTACCACCATCACATGGCTTATGTTGTTTTATACACAACATACTTTATCAGCACCACAGAAATGGAGCAAATATTTTCTAGGCTATGGTTACACTAGAGAACACAGAATGCTTTACACCACACCTGTTAAAAAAGTTTTCTTGCTGTGTTCTGGCCTTTCACTGAACACATTTTAGACACAGACAGGATTTTTATACTCGTCTATAATGGCTATGCCTAGATAATCATGTAGCTTTAGTTCAGTGTATGTAACAGTCAGTAGATTTGAAGTACAGGGTAAAAGGGAATTAGGATATATAATTCCATCCCCAAATTTGCCCAAGGCTATTTGACAGGTCTATATAGCATTAGGGTAGTAACTGATACTGCACAGAAGCCTGGCAACCAATATACTGATAGTTTTTACAAAACAAACTAGACACTGACAGCATTATTTAGTGCAACTATGGCTGGTTTAGTGAATGCTGTGTTCCTGGTGATTTCAAAGTTCAGTTATCAACCTCTATAGCTGTAATGGCTGTAAAAAAGTAGAAGTCATCCAGAAAACAAAACACCCAGATGCTAAAACAAACAAGTTGCCATCAGTTTCACTTCCTTCTGACCCAGGGCTCAGAAAGGTATGAAAGAACAAGTGAGAACAAACAGCTGTGAATTAGATGTACTACAAGCTGTAGATATCTATTAATATTCCATTTTAGACACTTTCATATACTGAATTGCATTTGCACCTTTTTAGCCTAACCTGCAATTTAGCCAATAATCTTTCTCTACCAGAAATATCTATAGTATTCCAAAACCATCAGTAGCATCAGCCTCCCTCAAAATGCAACAAACATACAAAACACAGCAGGTACAGCTAAGCACACCAGTCTGAATGCTGGGTAGTGCTCTTCTGCTGTACCAGTGACTGTTTTCACAATCAACATCTTTTAGTCTGATTGGTTTGTCGAAATTTTACCACCCAGCCTTTGAGCTTTGTACTATATCAACATATCTCCAATGCACTGCAATACTATTATGCAAAGGAAGATTGCTTGGGTATATTTTATCAGTCTCCTAAACCTGCAGAGTTAGATGGCTAAGAGCTTTAACCTTTAACATTCTTCCTCTTATAATGTTCAATACATTTTTCTAAACTGAGATATTCTGAAGCAAATTTTCCTAAAAAGTAATAATAATAATAATAAAATAAAATTTAAAAAAAGGCAACCTATACAAAAGGCACAATGGTTGACCATGTTACAGAGTTTTATTAGCACTCTTTGAAGACTGCTCTAGCATTTTAGTAAGCCTTATTACACTGTAAAGTGCTTCTTCCACAAAACTACATTAAAATAAAAAGTCTAGTACTTATAGATAAATAGTTCATAATAAGACAGGAAAAAAAAATGCCCAAACATGCATGTGTGATCCACAATGTGGATTGTTTTCCAAAAATGTCAGATCTGATATCAACCAGAGGAAAGGAAAGGGGACATAAATCATCCAAGTTTCTTCTCTTCAATATTTGGGGGGAAACAAATTAATAATTTTGCGGCTTTAAACATTCTGGAATTTCAATGGCATTGTCTTGGCTTCTGTATCCTATTTTTTCTAAATCCTTTCACTAGGAAATACAGTTAGTCTGTATTTCCCCAATAAAATCGGCACTTATGTCACATTTTAAAATTTCTATTAACCTACTCAATTTGCTTGGAGTGTATTTTCCTTGGAAGTATGAATCATTAGAAACCTCTTAGAAGGTTAGGACTCAAGATGCAAAATGAACTCAGAAAAATGCAAGGAATCATTTTTGTGCTGAGACTGCACCATGACACCCCCCTCCCCTTTGGCTTTGCCTAATGCAGAAAAATAGTATTTGAGGTTGTCAAAAAAAATATCATGCACCCTTGAAACTATATTCAACCTAATTTCACACCTCTGGGGATAAAAATCCTGTCCTCAATGTCACTGCTTAAATGTGTGCACAAGGCACCACTGCAGAAGTATGCTCTCTCTTCTCTTTGTCAGGGAAGATCAGTCCTGCAGGGTTGTTTTAGCAAACCTTTTCCCAATATTAAATGGGATACACAAATCAAACTATGAGACTGGTAACAGTGAAGTTCCTTCAAAAGCAAATAAATTCGAACCCAAAAGTGTTCCTCTTTAAAATTTGATATCGATTTGTTTGGGAAGTTGGTAATCACTGAGAATAGGTCCACTGGTCCCACTGGAAATGATACTGGGTCTACCAGTATTACTGTTCTGTATTGTTGGCACCTCACTTTTTATGTAAATATTTGTAAACACTTAATAAAACAACAKCAAAGATATTTCTTCAGCTATTTGGGTACTCTAGAATACTTACAGCTATTACTAGAACAACAGAAATTTTGAGAGTTGATGTCCGGTGAATGAAAACAGGCCGTGGCACCTTCAGTGATCTTAAACTCTCAGAAAACCTTGGAAATGGTACAGGATTTCAGCTTTTCCACAATTAGAAAGCATCTGCTCTTTAGGAATTAAACTTAACTAAGTAATTTTTGCACCCCATTCGTATTAACCCAAGTGGAACAAAGGTTTGCTGTCCATCCAACAAACTACACTTACAGGCATCAGAGAAAAACAGCTGGTGTCTTCTGACAACCGATTGAAATTTTGCAGCAGCTCTAGATTAATTGTTCACTGCATCTAGGAATTTTTTAATATAATTTCCTAGACTTCCTATTAAAATCCACAGGATCATGCATTTTCCCTGGATTTCACTGAAAGTGCTTTAGATAAAGTCTTTCTTAAGAAATCACATCAGAGCCTCCATTGTGGAGTTCAGCAAAAAATTGCAAAGATAGTGATGTTAAAAATTAATTACCTTTATTTAATTTAGAGAAGAACTTAAGAGGAGCAAGTTATGCTTTAGTCAACAGAACGTATATTCTGTTGTGACAATAGGTTTTCTGCAGCCCCATGACTGGAACAGCTTCTTCCAGTGAGGAGTGAGATACCTGGGCAAACACATGAGAAACCTGGCCTAGATCAGAAATGCATTTCTGGATAGGACTGAAGTGTATGTGCAAACATTGTGGGAAACCAGGAGCAAAAATCCCAATAAGAGGTTTCAGGTCAGACCGGCAGTGCATCTTCAGATGCACTAGGCATGGGTCAGGAGGTACTAGCTACAGATGCTGGGACACCGGGATTGGCACGCTGACAGTGGAATAGTAGCCCAATACACTTTCTCAGGAAAGGATAGGATGTATTTATAGAGTTTCTAAAACAAAGATTAAAATAATTCAATGCAAGATACTTGGACTTCAAAGCAAGGTGCAGTAGCAGAGCAGAGTGTGTGACATTAAAGATAACTGCTCAATTATACCTGAATCTCAGTGAAA
The DNA here is from genome assembly GCA_018881555.1 of Amblyornis subalaris. Taxonomy (NCBI): domain Eukaryota; kingdom Metazoa; phylum Chordata; class Aves; order Passeriformes; family Ptilonorhynchidae; genus Amblyornis; species Amblyornis subalaris. Next base: position 509,403 of record JACAXG010000142.1, on the reverse strand, counting down.
ATTCTTCCATGTTTAGATGGATGATCATTTGCAAAACACCTTGTGTGGTGTGGAGATGTACAGCTTCTGGAAATAGAAGGGCAGTTATGGCATATACCCCTTTATGCTGTCCAACTCGTGCAATCATCAAAACATATCAACCAGAAAAATATTTTCAGTAGTACTGCTATCAATTCAATAAAATTGTTTTTTCATTGCCTATTCCTTGGGTCTAATTAAAGATAACTGACTACGGCTTGTTTTACAATAAATTGCTCCTCAAAAAAGTTACTTATTGTTTTTCTATTTAAAACAATCCCCATCTGCTATTACCAAACCTTAAAATTCAATGCATGAAAGGAACATCATGTAATGGATGGATTATACTCCAGCTGCCTCTTAGACTTACCTCCTTTTTCAGAACATTAGACACCCACTTCATTGTAGAATCTAGCCTGACAAAGTAAGTTCTCATTTTGAATTTTATTATTATTACTCAGTTTTTATTCCAGACTACATAAGATTTAATGCAAGTCTAGTTTTATTGACCCTAGAGGAGTTACACCAAAGTGAAACATGATCAGGGACTTTTCTCTTTCCAACTTCATTCTTTTGCCCATACATACATTCACAGAGAAACAACCAGTTCAGACTTTTTCTTATTAACTCTTCACCTCGATTAATATTCAAGGGAGAACAGGAGGGAGCAGAAGTCCAATTGCATGTTTTCTAATCCTGGTTCTGAGGCTAAGTAGCTGTGACTGCTTACAGATACAATAAATTCTTTGTGCCCCATTTTCAAAGCAGGCCTAATGCCTACCCCATAAGAGTATTGTGGGATTCGGTATTTTGCTTTCCTAATGCTTTGAACCCACTGCATGAAGTGTGATTAAGTCCATAGTGCACCACCACAAACCACTCCGCATTCTTAAGAGTCTTCCAACGTATAGCTGGGCAACATCTAGATACAATTTAGCAGTAATAGTTGACCGCCAAATGTTCTATGTATGGGCTTGCTGGTCTTGTAACAGAACTCTTAAAACTTCCCTCCAGAAAACCCACTGGCCTTTTTCTTTCCTTTCAGCTTTTTTTTTTTTTGAGGGGGGGGTTTGTGTTTTTTTAAATCCTTCCCCCTTGCTTTAGTTGGGAGTGAAAGCATCACCAGTTTGCACTGCAAGTTTGGAAAGGGTAAATCTGAAAAATTACTCGTGGCTCAACTTCTGGTATGTTGTACAACATTTTGTAAAGTATTAGSACTATATTTAAAACAGACAGAAAGTAACAAATCGATGCCAGCTTATTATTTAAATGTTAGCTGGGAACTCTGTTCTTGGAAACAACTTTTGGTGTCTCTTGAGCTTACTGAGGGTGTTTTAAAGAGCTATTTAATAGAGCAGGGAGTACTGAATAGTWCCAGAGCAGCAAAGACAACAAAATAACAGCAACGCAGCATAGCTTCAAATCAGCCCTGTACTAATTTATTTTCTCAACTGGATAACTTGGATAATTTCTGTGCCAGTAAAAGGCAAATAAACAGTTATTCTTCAGGGTGTTACAAGATCAACAAGCACAGATTTTGCACTACTTTTAAAATATGAGGCTCAATAAGGAGCTGTATATGTTGGTATAAACAGCATGAAAAATTCTGTTCCTCTCTGCAAAAGTACAGAGTCAGACACATACAAGCAAACACACACGCACACAAAAAGAGCAGGTCAGTGCTGAAATAAAAAACTGCATCTCAGATGTAAAAGCTGACCTTTTTAACAGGCTGGAGAAAACATCAGTGATTATCTAGATWTCAGTCCAAACTCCATCTCAACAGCCAAGAAAGAATTGTTGCTGAGGAAACTGCAGCCTGCAATGGCTCACCCAGAGCTGTGTCTGCAGTGAAGTTTCAGAGGGAAAGGGTAAGAGGCACAAATAATCAAAGAGAAGGCATGATTTACAGAAAATTAATACAAACTTCCTCCGGGAATGAACACTGCCTGGAATACCAGCAGCAAATATAAATGGGAAGACCAGAATCGGCATGTCTAGAACATGGCGGGGCACAGAGTCCTCGAAACTGCTGCTTTGGAGGCAAAGTGCATGCTTCAAGTTTCGCAACACTTCAAGGAATGGGGCCATAAATAGAAAAGCCATCCTCACCAAGCAAGAAGCCCCTCAGCAGTACAGACTGAGGACTGTACCTGCAATGACCAACACAAGAAAGACCCACCATTCATTTTGCGATGGTTTCTATCCTTATTACAAACAGCAAGAGCCAGCCTCAAGAACAAACGCAGACCCACTGCAAACCAACACATCTAAATGCATCTCAATTTGAGAAAAGGCTGGATATAACCTTTAGGGTTCAGGCCTACTCACCAATGCCTAAATGGGTCACGGTAGCCCAAATTCCACAGATAGTACTAAACTACAAGCTTTTGTGAAACATATTTCAGAAATTCTGTGGGGATAGCATGGGATTTAGGTGATTAAAAGATAATCCAGATACAGATAGTTGCCAACTCCACCTTGCCAATGTGCAGCATTATTTTGGGGGACCAGAAAACCAGGAAGATGTTTTAGGCAAATGAGCAAGGTCAAACAATGTCCATTCTTCATTTTCCTTAAAACCTGTAGTGCTTTGAAGATATAAAGGAAGAGTTAAAAATGCACTATATAGGACTGTATTCTTATTTGCATTCTGGTTTGTGTCATAAGCAGATTCTCTCCATTTCCGGAGATTAAAATTTTCTCTTAAGCTCCTATAACACTGAAATAACTACTGTAACAGGAGTGCATGAAAYACCTCAGATAACCACTACTGTGAGATTCATAGTGAAATCCTGAGAACTTGTAACAAAAAGTACGAAAAAGTTAACTAATGGTGATGAGTCTGTTTGCACTACAATTCTAGTTTACCAAGAAGTCCAGCCATGACACAGTTGAATTCTGAAGCCTATGACCATAATTTTATAACATACACATGTACACACAGTATGTACATGCTCTTTGCCCCAGATCTGGATCATGTCAGAAGGCTTGTCCAGGCATGATCACTCCCTTCCCAATTCCTCTGTCCCAGGTCAAGTCGGAACTCAAAAAAAAGCCCCTGCCTTGCAGTGTGACATTGTAGGCTGGAGAAGGGCAATGCCCCTCACCTCTGTGCTAGCACAACTAACCTTCTATCTTCCCTCTCAAACTAGGGACACAGAATTCAAACATAGGCAGAAGAACACAGCAGAGTTATGTTTGTCCAGTAATGGAATGCTTTGCTAAACCTGCCACTCTGCCTTCCTGTATAGCTGCTTTCTTCGCCTGCATTTAAAACTGGCTGTGCAAAAAATGGAAAAGTATGAATTGAGGCAGAAACTACCTACAGATTGAATAAGTACTCCACAGTATTAACACTGTAATATGCCCTATATATTCATACAAGCAATTACTCAAACCATATCTATATATATATGAGCCACACAACACAGATATGTATGTGAGAGTGCTTCTCAAGACAAAAAACCTGAACACAATGAAAAAATGCCCTTGTACAATATTTTTCAGAACAGGCTCCCAAAATACTACAGTCAGATCTTGAATCTCTAAAAAGATAGACATGGATGATTCCACGCATTTTACAGACCAGAAAATGAAGACAAGAGTTTGGGAGACCTTGTAAGCATTAAAGGGCATCAGTATCTAACAGATCTTTATAAATAGCAATACAAAGGCAGCAAATCCGAAGAACGGAAGAACGGTTACAGAGAACAGTAACTGCAGGTTTTTACAAAATGGCCACTGATCTACAATACCTGAATTTTATAAACTACAAAGCCCAGGTTTGCCATTACCTTCTCTTTTGTAGGAAGAAGATAGGAAACTACACAAGTGTCTGTTAGAAAGTGGAAAAAAATATGCTGAAAGAAGGCATGTTAGCAGATGGCTTTAAAATTCAAAGAAAGAGAATTTTCAGAGCAAAAAGTTCAGAGCCAGACTGCCCTGAATTGTTCAGACTGTTGTCCAGCAGCATCATATTTGGGACTATGTGCTCGTGCAGGAAAGGAGAATAATACATTCATTTACCAAAAAGACCAGTCAGAACACAGTATACTCTTACTTAAATCTTCAAAAAAAACCTTTTGAGTAGTGTTTTCATATGACAAAAGATGATGGATCTGACCAAAAAAATTACTTCTACACTTTTCTGATTTGGTTTATCCATTACACAAAGAAAACGATAGCTTACGTGGAACTTTTGTAGTTGAGTAATCTCTGAAATTATTCTCTGTTAGGGGCCATATGACAATYCTCGTAAGTGTCAAACAGCTTTAAAAAAGCAACTGCAGACAGGCAAAACAACAAGCAGCTTTATATGTACACTGTTACAGTTTACATCAGTGTTTCAGAAAGATAGGGTGGACTTGGATTCACCTTTTTTTTTGTTCATTATTATTGCAACTGAATGAATATTGAGAGATAATTCATATAACCAAACAGGTAACAAAGAGGGTATAAATACCATGGAAATACCTTACAGAAACCTTGAAATTATGCTAGCACAAGTCTATCTTAAAACTTTCAGTTGCCCAAGGAAAACAGTGGACATGGGACTGAACAGAGAGGAAGCAATACCACCAGAGGCCATCAATGGACCAACCAATCTTAATAGGCAAAAAGTAAGAATAAGTGCTATACAGTACATAAAAGTAAATCTGACATGTCTAGGACATTGAACACGCACTATGAAGTCTGGCATACACGGTGTCTATTTATTTGTAAGTTAGGCAGCTAAGACATTCTGCATGTCCCAATTTTTCTCTTTTCCTTGAAGTTAAGAGGTTTCAAGTCAGAAAAGAGGACATGTTGGGGAAAACTCAGATAAATCACATCCTTGCGGAAATTTTGCACATCTGCACTCCCAACTGCATTTTCCTTGCCTCAGACTGGGCACTGGAGATACTGGAACAAAGCTGATATGCAGAACTAGACAAGCAATTCTAATCTTCACAATTATTTCTGTGTTGTTGGATCAAACCAAGTTGAACACTGCCAGGAAAACCGTTGATCAGGAAATTGTAATAAATGCTTCAAGAGCTATATCCCTAAAGGGATGTATTTGTCCTCCTTTTCTTCTCCTTCTCCCAGTTGAACATCATGGTTTTGCATGCATACATTCCTGCCACTGTCATTTGTGCCCTTATGGACTTTGCTTCCCATCAATCATTCTTTTGACTTCACCTGCTTTCAGAACTATTATTGAAACAAAGACAAAACACTTTAGAACACACAACCAGGATTGGAAGCATTCTTCTCATTACAACTGGTAAGTCAGTAAAACATTTGCACATCACTCTAAACCAGAGAAAGGCTACCTCTCCCTTCAGAAACATCAAGACAGTCTTTCCATTTTGAAAGAGAAGGTTACGACATTCACTAAAAGCAGCAGAAGACTGTAAGGGAAGTGGCTAATAAATGCTTCTAAAATTTCTCCTCGGTTCATTGGAGATAGCATAAAATGTCAGGCCCAGACAGAGTTAATAGTACAGCATTCACACATATTTGTAGAAAACAAAACATCAGAAAGAAGAGACAAAACAAAAGAATAATCTGAACAAGTATTCCTTGTATAAAGGCAGCACTTTAGCATGTTTTAAGTACACACTTAAAACACTAATTAAAATATGTTTAAGTGCTTTCCTGAGTTGATACCAAAGAATTCAATCAGACATTAATTGAAAAAATTTGGCAGTATTTGGAGCATTCTATTTAACATTGGAATGCAAAAGAGTTATTCAAAGACAAATTGCTGGATGAGGCAGAGGCTGCATGTTCTTGCAAGTGTAAGTTGCAGCAAGCCTGGCTACTACACTCTGGAATTGCACAGAGTCATGAGAATTAGTACTTGAAGGGAAAAAAAGCATAACAGCAGAACTGGAAGATGGACAGAGATCACAGAAACAAGGTGTTTTCAAGAAAGTTTCACCAAGCAAATATTTTAAATATGGACATTTAAAAAATTTTCAAAATAAATATACATTTATAATAAGAGCTTAAAGGAAATGGTGTCAAATTAGGGGATGTAGCAACAGAACAGGATTTAGGCAAACTATATATGCTAAAACAAAGGTTATGGAACAAAAATCAGTATCTGGCCACAGAGGAGGAATTAAATTTCAAGTAGATCACAGTAATAATATACTGAAAAAATGTACTATATTGTAGAATCCTCATGAATACAAACCCAAGCCATGAAAATATAATGAGGTTACATGTAGAGTTATATTTCTCTTCCATGCTTCAGGAGAACGACAATGAGCATAAAAATTGAGACTAATAACACCAATACTCCTAATAAAAAAAAAGGCAATTAAGTCTATTAAGATTGTTGTTTTTAATAGCTTCATTTACAAACTGTAATCAGTGGTCAGCATTGAGCATTTTAGAGATACCTGGCATTACCAGGAAATAGCACAAGTGCATAACTATCTGACACTAGTACCCACAAAACTGAATACCTCAGAAGCTAGCCTAGCAATGATAAATTCAGAAAAGAGAGATGAAGTTAAAAGCATTTCAGCTAAAAAGTAATTTTAAAAATCTGCAGTTTTTACAGAAGGATGACATCTCAGAAAACACAAACAGCCCTAACAATACACAGAGTGAAAGATTTAAACATTATTTTTGATATACAACTAGACCTTAGAAAATGAACATTCAGACTAATACAGCTGATTGAGAGGAAAATAAACTACAGTAGTCAAGATATAAGTAAAAAATCGAGGGAGCTGTGATGAATTGAAAAAGCAAATAAAGACACAAAACCAAACAAATTCCTGAAGTATGTCTAAAGCAAGTAAACAAAGAATCTGCTGGAAAGAAAAAAAAGAAAGGGGATAAGGACCAGTTACAGAAGCAATATTATTGTGTTAAACAAGTACTCAATGAAAAATCTTACACAGTTATTTTCAAGTCACAGAGATGAAGCATTTCCAGGAATGAGGGGAGCAAAAAAAATACTAAAGTGGGAAGTTAAAGAGAAATGCATCAACAGGGTGGCCTGAAAAAAACCTAAAATTTGTGGCAAGGCTGACATTCAAGTGGATGAACCCTTTAAAATTCCACTATAAAACAGTTGCACCACAACACACACAAACACACCAAAGTTCCTCTTCTCACTCCATGCAGGCACCATATTTTTGCCCATTTTCATGCTTATGCGCTGTACCATTACTTTTCTCACAATAAAAAATAAAATTCTCTCATAAGCATTGGCATAAAGCACCCACCTGCATCTCCCTTGTTCTCAGGCCTTCCTAGAACTCCACAAACTCACCATCTGATGCACCAAATGCACAATGTGAGGTCATTTGGGCCGAGATATCTGGGAGTTAACTGTTTTCCTTCTCCTTCAGAATGTTGATTTGTATAATGTATTATTACATGAGAACATCTTACATTTCAATACATGCATTGTACAATAAAGATAATTTCTGTAAGTTTGAGATATCTGTATCTTTGAGGTTTTGCCATTTGTAGGTGTAAGCCATTTTCAGCCATTGCAGATAATATCAAATGCAATCTGAATAGATTTTTTTTTTCATGAAACCATTTTAGACATACTTGGAAAATAAGAAAATACACTATTCACACAACTACAGCTCCTGTGTTCCCCTGGGGACATCTTTATAGGTACCCATTATAGGAAAAAAAMCCATAACTCTAATCTTTATGACTTCTAGTATCTTTTCTACACAGAACAATCACTATATGAGACTGTAGTTTCATGTATGTTCACATATGTTTTAAATGGTGTAAGATGAGACTGAAATGAGAAGAAGCTACCCTGTATCTCATTTCCATCCCTGAACTGCTGCCCATTCCATGCAGGAAGATGTTTCTGTGGACATAAACTGAACAGGACTGAATTTATGCAGTTCTCCAGCCTGGATGGAGGGAGAATGGGATGACTCCTTTCAGCAGCCATGCTGGGTTACTGTGTGCATAGAATGTTTGTAGAATTACAGGATAAAAGAGTCTGCCATCACGCAGAGGTCACGTCAGGACCAAAACTAAGAGAATAATATCCCACCACTACTATGATTTCAGACCTTCAAAGGAGAACAAAATCATAATTGCCCTTATGTTAGGCTCTTTTCCATTGCTACAATGTGGGAAAATACCATTTCGTTACATCCTTGTTTCTGGTCCTGGTAGTTCTCAAAAATTTAGACCAGCCAGCTATGACTGAAAAACTGGCTATAGCCCAATGTATACCTCAAACTATCATCCTGTTTGAGAAAGATGAAGGAAACCATTATCTAATAGGCTGTCTATTTGTCCTATTTATTTTAAATCGTATTGTCTGGAGGTGTTCAGAATTTTGAATGCTATAACTTTTTCCCAGGGAGATGCAGATCAGAAAGCCAAGGAGCTGCTAAACAGACCATGAGACCTTAAATGCAATTCACAGCTGCACCTTCCCCATTCTCCAACCCAAAAGATACATCTTTCACACAGTCTTTCAGCTTTGATTGTTGAACAACGTTAGTCAAGATTTACTAGTAATTTCCCAGGGAGCTTATTTCTTCAAAGATGACAGCAAAACCGCTCATCAGAACCATGCCTTTCATGGCAATATGTTTACATAAACGCTTTTCTCTAAAAGGAAAGGATTATATCTATGTCATATTTACACAGACTGACTTCCTCTGAAAATAGCATTTGCTACACTTCAGCTGGTGACTAACACACGGCCTGTTCTGCAACAGCAAGGCACCACTTACAATCTCTTCAGAAACTTTCTTAATAAGCATTCAACTATTCTACAGGAATAAAAAGCGAACAATCAGATTAAAAACTGAAGAAAACCTTGTAGCACACAATCCATGTGTTTGGGAATTGCCTGTTACATTCTCTGTTAAGACAGCTATTTAGAATAGCAATTGGTCACATCTCACATAGAGGCATCTGTTTTTCTCTCTAAGTTCATTGAAAAAAAGTTGAGCATGCCAAGAAAACAACTTCTAGTGAAGTTATTCTGCCACCTGCTGTTGCTTTTATGGATATACTAGATATTTTAAACCAAACCTTTTCAATTAAAAAAAAACCACTTATAAAAAAGGGACATGCTTTCTTATTGGAAAAAACTGATTCTTAATTATGAACTATTAATATATTAGAATCTCTTCCTCTTGTTGACTTCTCCAGTGTGTGACCCAAAAGATGCTTATCACCAAGACAGAGGGGACCAGGGGTGAGGAGGAGAGCCTGGTACAAGTAAAAAAACCTGTAGTTAAAAAAAAAAAARGGGGAAAAAAAACATAAGGAAGGAAAGAATTACAAAACCTCATAAAACAAAGTATTTTCATGAATCTCATAAAACTTACTCAGGAATAATTGTCTGAAAGCCTTCTAGTCTGAAAACTGTGATCCCAGACACTACTGGATTACTGTATCAAATCAAAGGTTAAATGAAATACTGAAAATACTGAGTTTACACTCACTGTCTGAGTGGGGGAGAAACTATAGCAAGTGGTATTAAAAGGTAACTCCTCTTACACCTTCAGATGTATCAGTAATACAGCTGATGGTTTAGCAAACTTGACGAAGTCCTTTTTCAATAAGCCAGTGACAAGAAGGCAGCCATCCCAGCCAGCAGCACCCACCACTTATTTTCAGGATATCAACCAGTGCCACCCCTTCATGTCTGGCCATGCACAACATCGTTTCACAGAACTAGAGTGGCTACATCATATGGTGTCCCTATGTTGCCCATTGCTTTGCACACACTTAAACACTTGTCTGCAGTATAAGCAGGTAGCAGCAGTATGGGAAGAGTTTAGGGAAAGGACTGCAAAAGAATGGGACACCCAAAAAAACTGCAGAGGGAAGTCAGGGATAGCAGAGTTACTTGCTGAAAGATGATCCACTCACTAGAAAAATGCCTTTGGATTTTTAATTATTGTAATTAATGAAAGATACAACTCTAAATGTAACCCAAACTGCAGGACAAAAAAAATCTCTGAGAGGAGAAGGAAACCGTGATTCCACAAAACAAACATCCATGCAACACATCCCCTACTCTGTCCTACACAGGGTTCCTCATAGTAACGGGACAAGAGAACCATGAATTGCCTCTCATACAAACACATTGGACTAAACTTGCTTGGCTTATGAGACTGGAGGGGGATCACAAGACACCAGGGTTAACCACTCTTTGTATTAAACATATCTACTCAGTCTACCGTTAATTTAGAGCACTGTGAAAAGCTTGTTCYACCTTGCAAAGTTTGGCAGCTGCCCACTGCCATTTACAAAGAATATTCAGCTGTTCCTTCAGGCTCTTCATTGCTTTGATATCCTATTGCCTGTTACACATTAGACAGGAGTACAAGCCCTGTTTGCAAGCAGTACCTGCGTGGCAGCTTCACACTCTTTCAATCAAATGAAGCCTCCCAGCAAGTTTTGCTTAGCCCCCTGGGTCAAGTACAGGAATTAGTTCTCCAGACAACAGCTCTGCATTCCACCGCCGGTTCTTCTCAGGGAAGTGCTCCAGCAGCCCCTGAATGAAAGAGCATCTCACCTGCTGCAGGGAACCCCGCAGAGCTCTGCTATCTCCACTGTGGTGAGAAAGAGGGGAAGGACTTGTTGGCCAAGTTAAATGAGCTCAGCAGTGGTTTTGTCTCTTGCTTACCTGATTTCTAGTAGATGTGTCTCGTTGCTGAGCCTAGTGAGCAGAGTTGCAACATTAATTACTGTTTTTCATTTCCAAATAAAATTCTATTTCTGATCCGCATATCATGGGAAGGAGACTTTCACCAGATCTTGAGGTATTTATATAAACCCATCAACTTCCACCTCTCTCTGTATCAAATAATTTATATATGCTAAGTATTATTAGCTCTATTTTTTGAAGTAGAATGGCAAAAGTGACTAAGAGATAAGCAAAGAAAACCTGTAGCAGATCTAGATCCTAATACAGATCTTGGCCTGTCTTTCCTTTGTAATGAATACTAAATAAACCTGCAAAATAGCACATGCATGCACAAAAATCAAGTTTTTAGAAGAAGTTGTTTTTACTAGCTCTGGTTTCAGAGTTCTGTTTTCTGTACTAAAATGGAAAGTCATCCTGTACAAACTCAGTATTTTTTTCTGCTCCTGAATTTTGTTATCCTTTGCTGCATGTGTAAATGCAGTTGTTACATTAAGAATTTATGTAGATGTTTTAGCTTTTACAGTAAGCTAATTTCCTTTTTTGTGCCATAGATGGAAGCCAACTAGCATTTCTTCCAGCCTGTCTTGTTGCATTCTAACATCATGAATTCCTTTTTTTGCCCCCCTAAGGTATTTTCCCATAGGAATTTCCATAAGGAATGTTATTCCTTGCAGTACCCTGTTCATATAATTTTTGTTCCTTTCAACAAGGCAGATAATTAAGTACTTTTCGCCTGAAGCCAGATCATCTATTGATAAAACAAGATGTACTAGCAAGGCCACACCCTATGATTCGATTAATTTGTTCTCTGATCTCTTTTTAATCACACTTGGGACTTCGGTTTCGTAAGGAAATATACCTGGACAGTGCAGAAAAAGAGAGGTCAAACAGATGACATCTCAGAGCTGTATCATGGCTGGACTGCGCATCCCCCCTACAGCAATTTAAAACATAAATTCTCTTGCATTTGATGGTGCAGAAGTTATACGTGACAGACTCTTGTAAGAGGAAAGGCATTTTTGACACAGCCTTCATTCAACTGCATGTTAACAAATGACCACCAGAAGAAAGGCAAAAGAAAATCCAATCCAATGTTACTGAGTCAAATAAAATAGTCCATAACACAGTCATAGCAGGAAGAAAATCATGATTCCCCCACCTCCCTTTTGATTTAGTTTCAAAGTCCAGAAAAAATGCTTCTCTTAAGATCTCTTACCCATTCGTTTATTAATTCTTTTATATATATACTAAGAGACCATAATGAGCAGCAGAAGTGCTATTGTCCAGTGCATTAAAAAGTATCCAAAGACCATAAAGAATCTACTGTATAATTTCTCATACACTGAAAAATTGCATAATGCTGTATCAACTACCATACATTGTCAAGAAATTATTTATATCGCTGCTGAACTCCATGCATTGCTGTGAGTAAGAATGAGTCATTAAGCTACAATACAGTGTAATCTACATGGAAGGAAAAGCAAAAATCCTTCTTCCAAGTCAAATCTGAAGATTATTTTATGCAAGAAAAGAGAGATGCTCTTTCAGGATTTAATTGGAACACCCAGATCTCTATGCAATATCTGCCGGTTGCTTTGGTGAGCACAAGATATTGCAACCATGGGTTTGCATCTCATTGATCACATACCCTTTCCAGCAGTAATCTTTTACTCCAGGACATGGGCTCAGGCCTGACTCAAAGGGAAGAACACCTCTAACCAAACTACCAGCAACAGCCCCTGAGCACAGGTTTGTAACCCACACATCCACCGTTCACGGGGGAGTGGTAGCCCATCCAATTACTGTCCAGACTCAACCTTGCTTAATTTGCAAATTGTGACAAAAATCACAGCCTGAGGTGGTATAGCTACATAACCTGTACATTATGCACCTTTCATTAAAGAAAGTTTAAATGCAGTAACCTATTAATAAATACATCTTGCAGGGCCTGAAAAATGTGAAAACAAACATTTCATAATACATAAAAAAAGGCTTTTCAATTAACATCCTGTTTTGAATACACGGCTGATCCACAGTAGCCCCTGGCAACAGTCTGCCAGCATCTCAGCCCAGCATGCTTAGACGCTTCTGGCAGTGCTTCCATTCCTTTACACATCAACAACAAGCCAATTTATTATCCAGCTTGCCTGATATATAGTGCAATTCAGCTAGGACCTCAAGCTATTTCCTTGAGACTGAATGAGTCAAGACATGAAAATGATTAATCAAAATGAAGAGGTTTAAAAGCTGCAAGAAAATTGCCCTAAGTAAAGTCTCTGTAAAGCAAGGATTGCAGCATTTGGAAAGCTGGGGCTTTCCACAGACTGATAATACTGGGAGGCTTTGCTATTTCTCTCTCAACATCGTGATAAGAGCAGTAGACAGACAGACAATGGCTATTCATTTCTGACGCTACATTCAGCCCAAGAGATCTACAGGGTACAGAGATATGACCTTTTGTAGGCGAACACAGTCTTGCTGTGCCTGTGGTCCAAGCAGAATAGAAAACATGTTAGTGCAATGCCAAGACCAAGCTAGAACACAGTGCACCTTGTCAGGCTTCAAAGCAAACCCACACCTACCTGCAACCCTAGATACTGACACAGTATGGAGGAAAATGGCAGGTAATTGCTGTAGATTAGACATATTTACTTCTGGTACAATAAAGAGGTACCTTGCACCAGACTCCACTGTCCAGCTGAGAAGAAACGTAGGCAGCTAGGGAAGATGCTGGTACCTGACTCCTGTGCCTACTGGAGCCTCAAGGTAATTAAAGCATGGATTTAGCCAACATTAGAAAAATAAAGGATGCTAATCATCCTTCTAGTGCTCATCCGTGCAAATCACATGGCAGTATTATAAGTATAAATGCTCTAAGAGAGATATGGCACTCAAATGATGATTGATAGATTTTACACTTAGTTTCCGCGTCTTAAACTGCAAAGGTGCTACAGAGCATTGCATTATTTAAAGGGAAGAGAAAGAGACAAAGTCAACAGTTTTGAGGGCTGGCACTCAGCTACTCTTCTGTGAAAACATGGATGAAACAAAGGAACATAGGCACAAGTAAATACAACTCAAAAGAATTTGCTACCTCTCAAAAAACATTCTCTTGGCTACAATAATAAGCTTGCAGTGCTGAGAGCTCCTACTTATTTTATCTTTTGCATATTTTATCTTTTATCTCATTTTATCTTTTATCTCATTTTATCTTTTATCTCATTTTATCTTTTGCATATTTATCTATTTTCAAATATACATACTGATGATAAAAACATTTTTAGATGTATAAACACATATATATTTTAAATATGGAATTTCGTCCACTTTTTAACTAATTGTATTGTTTCCAAATGCTGCCATTGTTATAATCTTAGACAAGAAGGCTTCACCAAAGAGATTAATTACAGCAGGGACAGGGCAAAATAATCTTTTTTCATGCTACCTTATCACAGAGCTGCTAAACTACCTCTGGCCAAGTTCCTTCTCTGTAAACATTAAATCGCCAAGTGCTGAATAAATGATGGTACCTGTAACTTTTGCCAAAAGAGCTGCAACAGATTTCACACACATGAAAGAACAACTAGATGACTGTAATTTCTGGGCACCTATCACCAGGGAATAACCAGTGATCCACAGGGGTATAGTTTACTATGTTTTGGCTGAGTGGAGTGAACAGTCACTGATAAGATAAGACTTAATTTAAACTTGGGAAAATGAAATGTTTTTCTTGCCCACTCTTTCTTTGTTTCCTCCTTGCATCCTTCAAATTAGCTAAATTGAGTTACAGTAGTCCTGTTTACTCAGCAAATCTTTTTACAATTACATTTGAAATGGTCAGGCATCATCATCTTAGAGAAATTCAAAATAGTACCTGCTACAGACAACCACAGGCTCACCCTTCACAGCCTCACAAAAGGTGGAGAAACTCAGACCCAAAAGTAGATTGAGAATATCAACGTATGCTTTGGAGACTGGAACCTACCATTGGTAACACTGAACAACGTGGTCACTCCTAAAGAAAGGGACACTCAGTGTTCATGATTTTATCGAGTCATCTACTGACGGGAAAAAATCAGTGGCGATGATTTTACTTAAACGGGGCCTTAAATCTTTCTCTTTAACAGCTGACCTTGATGAAAGAGTCTGTTTAGAGACTTTGAGAAAGGCTGAATTTCTAATGCAGGAGCTCCTGGCAGTTTTCATCACCTCAAATTACGCAGTGATTTCAATCAGTGCACAGGACCTAGAAGGATGAATTCTGCACTGCTTTATTGGCTCCCACTTCTCTCACAAGCTGCTCACACAGAATCAACAGTGAGAAATTTCTTTTCTTCCAAGATGACCTTAAATTCAGCAAAGTACAATCCCATCTCCTCTCCCTGCTAATGCCTGGATACAAGTACACAAATACATGACTTATATCCTGTATTTGGGAGAGCAGGTTGATATGACTCCCTGTAGTCCCGTTCAAACTTTTCTCTATGAACACACACAAGACCCATAGGAGAAGCTGCAAGGTGTCCTGCATGCCTTGCAACTTCTGTTTAATTTCATGCAATCCTCCCAGACAAAAATGAAAGCCAGCTTTAGATCAGGGTAGATGATCCTAGCAAAGACAACAYTTACAAGAGGCAGGAGCTAGCCAACATCTGATTTCACCTTTTACTGGGGGTTCCTTCCCTCAAAGCAAAGTAGAGGATTGCTTCCAAGCTTGGCTGGATTCAACACCAATTATAGGTTTATTAACTGCAACAGTACTCTCAACTCATTAAAGGCAACTTTTACTGCAACTATTCCTATCAAGCAAAGATGTTTCAAATTTTATCTGCATTTTAAACAGCTCCAGAGGACATCACTCAAGTTCCTTCTGTTTCGAAGTGATGATGAGACTAGCACAGCAACTGTAATTATCAAATGGCCTTTTTGTAAGGCAAGTGAGAGTAGCAAAAACTCACCACGTGAATGTGCCACACACTCCACCTCCTCCTTTGGGGAGCATTTCAGAGCTTTGCTTTCAAGTTCATAACACTCTACATGATCACTAGGACACAGACATCTCCACAGTGTTAGAAACTGTGAAGCTGCCATCCAGGTAAGGAAAAAGGACATACTACTCTCTACAGAGGGCCTCCAAACACAAATCTGAGGTCAGTGTGAGCTTATCACACGCACTGCTCTCTCCCTCCATTCTTCCAACAAATTAAAATCCTTCATTTACACCAGTTAAGGCAATAGTAACGGTAGAATAAATGATTCTTTGAAATAATTTCAAAACTTCCCTTTTTTTCATCTATTTTCGGCAAGCATCGGGAGATTAGAAAAATATACTGAACTCTCCCCTAAGAAATGTGAACTGCCAAAATTAGGGTGACTGAAATGTGTAAGGTTTATAATGCACCAGGTTTGTGTTAACTCTGCTTCTCTCCATTTCCTAGATGTGAAGCAAAACCACTAAAGTCTTGCCAGAAAGTATGATTTAAAAAGACCTAAAGCATAGACTTTAACCATATGTTAAGAGTGACTGAATTCAAAATGTGAGTCTTCCTGGATCAGCATTATTGTCTACTGAAGAGATCCTACCCAGCAAGATTTCAGCCTTACTTGAGGCATTTCATTCAGCTTGGACAGAAGCAGAGTAGACAGCTGCACTTTGATGAATTTGTACGTATTTCTAGTCAATTCACGTTCATATATTATCACTAACAAAGTGACATATGTGTGGCCAACTCTCAAAATGCATTACTCAAACCCACCTTTTTCAATAGAGTTTTTATACAGCAACAGAAATACTTCTTTTCACTTGAGGCCTGCAAAGGTTTTTTTTGGAGGGGGGAGTTGAGGATTTTTATTTGCTAGAACTGAGCCTGGGACAACATTATAACACAGTGTTCCTTTAGGAAAGAGCTGATTAACCAAAACTAACACCATATTTATACAAACTCTGATAAGGACAATAAAATCTCATACCTCAAAATATAAACAGTTGCCACAGCCATCATGGGATTATTTGTCTATTCACCCCTCCACTGCAAGGACAGGGTGAGTAAGGCAGGAGAGGAGGTGGTGCCTTATTCTGAGCTAAACAGAATACTTAAGACAGACAGATCTGCTGTATCAAATCTTATGTTCCACAGTCTTTGCCATCTGGCAAGTGATCCATGGCTCATGTGAAATGAGTGGGTGGTCATGGTCCGGTTTGTACTAGACACTTCTTGGGATCACAGAAAAAGAAAACAAAACACTGCAATTGGCACCAACCACTGCTCTTGTTAGCGGCTTTCAACAGGCGAAGAACCAAACAAAACTGAAGACTAAACCTCTCCCTCCTACAGAACTGGTCACAATTTCAAAAATAGGTAAAAGCAAGTTTGTATAACAGAGAGAGAAAGTTTGCAATGCCTCGGGGTCTGTCATTCTGTTTCAGGTAAAGAAAGCAGAGATTTCAGCCCTTGGGACAATCAGTGACTTTACCATCCCCACTGATAATTCACCCTTCTGTGAATTTCAGCTTTGGAGCCTTGAAGGGCACATGAAATTTATAGCACTGATCTCTTTCTTTGGGTAGATCTGATCCTAAARTCTTAACCTGACATTATATAAAGTTGTTATCTGAAAAAATATTAAATAAATTTCATCTTAGCGTAACAGGCTCAACAGAGGGGTGAGTGAACAACTACACACAGGACCCAAGCTGGGACATTATTGCCAGCCTTAAATTAGCTTTAATAGCAGCGGTGAAAAGTGAAAGGTTTTTTTATAAAACTATTAATAGATGAACAACAATGCTTCACAGCAGGGTTTCTACACTGAGGAATTATATTTCAAAGGTTATCCTTCTGAAAAAGAGCCAAACACTACAGCATTTACATTGTTTTACATTTAATAGAATGCAGACTTTTCAAGCACAAATACCTTTAAAGGAAACCATATGGTAAAGGCAGACTTGCTTTTCCCTAACAACTTGGAATGCTTTCATTCTGAACTTCAAGTTAAAAAGGGGTTCAGGACCGGATATCAGAAACATAGAATATCCTGAGTAGGAAGGAACCCACAAGGATCATCAAAGTCCAGTTCCTAGCACTACACGGGATGCCCCAATAACCATGCCACGTGCCTGAGAGAATTGTCCAAACACTTCTTGAACTCTGTCACACAGGCTGGTGCTGTGACCACTTCCCCAGGGAGCCTGTTCCAGTGTTCAACCACCCTCTGGGTGAAGAACCTTTTCCTAAACCTCTCCTGATAGAGCTTCATGCCATTCCCTCAGGTCCTGTCACTGGTCACTAGAGATGAGAGATCAGTGCCTGCCTCTCCGCTTCTCCTCATGAGGATGCTGAACACCACAACGAGGTCTCCCCTCAGTCTCCTCTTCTTCAGGCTGAACAGACCAAGTGATTTCAGCGGCTTCTCACACGGCTTCCCCTCTAGATCCTTCACCATCACTGTGGCCCTCCTTTGGATGCTCTCTAACAGCTTAATGTCTTTTTTATGTTGCAGTGCCCAAAACTGCACACAGTACTCGAGGTGAGGCCAGAGCAGGACAATCCCCTCCCTTGCCCGGCTGGCAATGCTGTACTTGATGCACCCCAAGACACAGCTGGCCCTCCTGGCTGCCAGGGCACTMCTAACTCATATTCAGCTTGTCATTGACCAGGACCCCCCAGGTTTCTTTCCACACACCACCATAAATTCCTTTTATTTCAAGAACACTCATTTAGCATATAATCATATTGTGAAACTGAACCATTAGATATTTTTAATTCAATATACCAACTCACTGAGCAATTTTAAATCATATTTCAGCTGTGGTTGAACAACAAAAGCACACGTAACTCCTGTTTGCACAAATAGCATCAAAGCAATTATACAAAGCTGGATTGTACTCTGTTACCCATTCCAGGGAAGGCAYACTAAAATAACATTTATTTATTTACTTTTAAGAACTTTCTCAGTAGCTCATAATTTTGAAATAAAGAATTTAGACAAATAATTTTGTGAGTTCTCAATGACTTTCCTTTCACAAACCAAAACTTACATGGGAATGCTAAGTATCCAGACAAAAATACTAACCTGACTAAATCTATATAAGATTAATAAAAGTAAGAAAACAATTTTTTTTCTATAAATCTCTAACATTTTAATCTTATATACTATTTGCAATGACTATGGAATAAAGAGTCCCAGATCAAAGTTACGATTTTGCGTATGGTTCCCTTCCACTTCCTCAGTTTTCAGGATCACAGAGGGAGCTTGTCACACCAGCACAAAAGAAAAAGGGTGTTTTCAGACTTGCTGAATACACATATTTGACACAGAAGGTCGTGTATGGGAGATCATGATTTTTTTGTGATCACTTTTCAGTATCCAACCACACATTTGCAGTTATCACAGTAAACGTGTACAGAAGAATTCTAGATGTCATAGGAAAGAAAAGTTACTACTACACAGAAATGTAATGTACAAATACACACTTAACTATCCTTTAATGAAAAATTATCAAAGGCAAGGATGGGCTATGGTAAAATTACCATGGTTTGCTTAGCTATGCTTTCTTTTGTTTTGGCATAGCAGYACACAGCCTTGAATCAACAGGAAGCCACTTTCATCTGTCATGATGAGTATCAATGATGAAGCCTTTCAGAGGGAAGACCACATTTTGAGGAGCTCAAGTATGTTGACATGTTAATAATACATATTTTAATGTACATTAGTCTAGCAATAGCAGGCAACTAGCAGCCCTAGAAAAGCTGGTCAAAATGTATCTAGGCCTGATCAGCTGCAAAAAGACCCTAATTGACTTACATTTGCCCCCAAACAAGAAGTCCTTTTTAGAAATGAGCTCCCCTAACAAAAAAAAGGAATAACAAACACAAGAGGTACCCAGCATGAAACAAATTCTAAAGCTGTATCTTCACTGCAGTCAGACTGCAGCACAAGAAGGCAGGCTGGTACTAGCTTTACTCCAGCAGCAGCAGAGGAGTGTGAGAGAGCAGAGTCTGGAGGGGACAAGGCTCAGGCTTGCTGGGAACACTGGGTGCTGGTTCAGGTGTGCCTGTGCACGCTGCAGCCCTGCCGGCGGCAGTACTCATCAGGAAATCATCCTATACTCATCATCCTGTACTCATCAGGAAATCAGTCTGTTAGGGTCACATGCTTCAAAAGCAGCAGTTTTTTCCCTTTGAATCTATTAATTCTAAAGGAGAGGTGAAAACTATATTGCTAATGTCCTGAGAGATAATATATTTGTCTGAATTCAATAAAGAAAAAGTAGCATTCACATCTGCACTGGGTTTTTTTTTTCTGCTTGCAAAAATAGTTTCTCCAAATCTCACTGGGCAAGATCAGAAGATTTCATGACTGATCAGTCAAGCATGAGCCTAAACATTTTAAAAAACAACTTATAATGGAATATTACAGAACTCAGTTTGTTATGATACATACAGCTATTCTGAAGTCATCAGACTTAGCTTCTATACAATTTTTAACCAGTGGACAAAGCAGCACAGATATCATAAAATTTGGCAAGGTTCTGAAGAACAGGAAAAAAACCCCACCAAAACAACCCAAAAAACCCACTAAGAACAAACCCTCAGCAAGACCAAGCTGTTGAATCTCTGCCAATATACACATCCAGCAGCGCTCTGTGAAAGAAGGGTAGAGGAAGGTCACTGAACTGTTCTCTGCTGTCTACCCTGTTCTGTGGGGCTTGTGTATCCCTAAAAGCATATGTGCATAAATTAAGGATGAGTATTTCTCGATTTTAACAAACCAGACATATTATCATGCTTTTTAACAAACACGGTAAGTCCAGGGTATTCATTGTCATCAACAGGAGAGAGACAGCACTTTCAAAAACTTTCAAAAACTGTTTTAGTATCTGAAGTTGCTCATGTAGTAGTTAAGAAAATTGCTTTGGATTAAAACACACAGCATGCCAAGAGCTGTTATACTGATATCTTAATTTCTAAAGGTCTTTCATTCCAAAATAGGAAACTATACAATCTAGTTCCATAGGCTTCCTGTAGGCTGGATTTCGACTAACATTTTTCATGAGTGTAATGTGATGCTGATGTCAAATGGAAGATCAACAGCACTAATCTCTTGAAGGGAGAGAAAACATGAGCAGCTTGTGAAGAGAGAGAATTGCACTGATTTTTCTAATAAAGCTGTTCAATGAAAGACATTATGGAGTTACAATCTAAAAAAAATGTGCAAAATAAAAAGACATTTTATATTTTTTAACACCTGGATGTTATAAGATGACTCTTGAGCATAAACGTAAGTTCTACAATGTCACTGAACCACAGCAACACCTGAGGTCAGAAGAAAGCTGCTTTTCAAGAGCATACATGTTTCCCAACTGCTTATCACAAAACACCGAAAGCCACACTTTTTATAGCAAGGACAATGTAAGCAAAGAAAATTCAGCCACTTTAACGAGTAACAATCTGTGTAAAAAAACCCTAAAATAAATACTTTAACCATACCAACTAGTCTGGGCCTTGGCTTCATACTTCTTCATAAAAGCTGACTTTAAACCATGCAGTACTCTCTAAAACTGTATTCCAAGACCTACTGTCCTACCAAGCATTTCTGGGGAGACTGCTCTTCCAAACACCGTCCCCGCCCCATTTTCTCTCTCGTGGCTTATTTGGCAAATTCATAACCTGATACCCAGCAATGCCAGTGCTTCAGAATTACTGTAGCACAAAGGCAGCTGCCTTCAAACAGACAGCATCCCCAGTCCCAGTTGGTTCTGAAAAGGATAGTGACAACTTGTTAGGAAAAAGTTCTAAAAGAAAGAAAAAAGTCACTTTTAATGATTGAAGAGATTGATGGAAGATTTAAAGAAGTAACTGCAGAGCTACTTTAAATGAAAAAGCATAGGAGGAGGGACAATAGACAGAAAGTGTAAAAAACCAACATCATCAACAGAGAAACTATTTATTCTTCTACAATGACTTTTACTTTGGAAATTTATTTTATCATTTATATTTACCTCAGAAAAAACTGCCCAAAAGCAGCTGAGTAAAGTTCACCAGATGGGTTTTATTAAAAAAATAAACAACAAACCAACAAATGCCTCATAGTAACAGAGTATCAAGGTGAAGAAAAGCACCGCGGAAAAATAAATGGTGGAGAGAGACCAGCAAATATTCAGGGCACTGGACAACTCATATCTACTATGGAAGGACAGATGATTAAGTTAACCCTGCAAGAATTTGAGTCTGTGGTTGTAGAGAAATAGGATTTAAAATGTAATGCATACAGTGCTATACTGGACATGCTGACATACCCTTCTCAACAGCTTCTCAAAGCTAATCATATCACATTATACAAATGCTTCATTAAAATTCTGGAAGCCAATAGGGAGAAGAAATATTTAGTTGCAGTTGAAATGTTTTCCTTGTCACTTTTTAATTACATTTTCTGTGAAGCACTAATGAAAAAAAATGATGGTTGCACCTAGATCTTAGACCTTTCTGTTTTGAAAAAGAAAATTTTCTTAGCATCTAGTTCATGTAAATTATAACATCCTTTATACTTAAGATATTAAGGCTGTAGCTCAACACCAATCCTAAAGTGGGCCTATCCAATTCCTAGAGAGTGTCTGATATCAAATATAAGAAATTTTTCCGGTACAGCTACAGAAACTGTTAAAACCAACTGCTATCAGAACTGCCAAATCTGCAAAATCACTGAAACAACCAGGAAAATTTTGGAAAAGATCACCTGTTTGGCAATACTTCAGTTCATATCCATAGCTGTCTTGTAACACAATATAGGATTAGATTACAATTTTTTAATAACTGCTTGTGTAATACACAAATGTAGTGTACACTATCCTAAATCAAACACCGTGTTCAAGTCTAACACAAAATCAGAAAGAGACAATGTGGTTTGTAGATTAATGTTCAGGCTCCTGCTAAACCCCTGTGGATCTTAGTCAAGTAATCYTGATCCAGCAGCAGGTACTGATCCCCTTGCACAGCCCAGTCTGTCCCAGAAGCTGATTATAAGCATCTGCCTATATTAGGTGGATTCAAACTTACAACTTCCACTTCAAAAAGAAAATGTTCTCCTAGTCAAACTATGACTTAACCTGTAATCCAGACTCTCTATGCCCTTCTGTTCATCTTTGGCCTCTACAGAACGGAGAAAAAAAAAATCCAGGGAAATTCTTATTGCTTAAGACTACAAGAAATGAATCCTGTCTCTGTAACACAGTCAGGATGGTAGTYCTCTTGACCATGCACCAGTTTATATATAGATGTTAATTACAAAAATGCCCACTTGCACAGAATGCAAGTCTGAGCAGGATCTAGGACTGTTATTTGAAAACAGTGCTCTAATGACTACAACCAGACTCTTCACTCTTCTCTCTCAGGTCCACTTATGTCTGCAACAGATCTTGCTCTGGCCACACTGACCCTCACAGCAGTCCAGTATCCAGATCTGTAGACCACCAATATCATTTGTGTTATGTTACTTCCCATAAACTCTATTCATAGATCAAGACTGTGCTGCACATCCTACACTGTACAACCCCAGACGGACAGACTGACAACACACTCAACCCACCTATCCTGCTCCAGAAGACCTTCAGCGAACAATTATGCAGATAGCTGCAATGCAATTCTGCCTACTGCATCCTGTGGATAAGGAAGTCATTTCTCTTCAAAGTTGGATCAGATCAATGGTTCATCTAATCCAGCACCCAGTCCCTGATAGTGGCAACAGAAGAGCACGTCATACTTTAGAAAGCGGCTGAGCTATTCCTCTTAAACTTCCTTACCAACTACAGTCATTGAATTAGGGATGTTGGAGAGCATACCTCTAGCTAATCCCTTTAGTATCTGTTTATGGCATGTGTTCCTGAACATACCTGATCTCTTTTGCACCACCTGATTTCTGGATGGGATTTTCTTTGGGTTTTTTCATTTTCAACAATGGAAGGAAAAATCTGATTTTAAAGTTCTTCTGAGAGTGCCTTCTGAAATTAGTATAAACACACTTTTCAGTCATCAGTAACACAAGTCTTTCTCTATTTGTTGACTCCTCTATTTGCAGATTTCCAAGCTACTCTTGGGTGAGACCTAATTTGTCCCATTCTCTAGTTTAACATAGTTTCTACACTACATGTAGAAACTTTATCTGTAATAAGATAAGGGAGCTACTGAACATCAGACTTAAGGCATTACTTGAGTGACTGAAGTTCTTAGAGATGGATGCCAGGATGAATACAGCAAAGCCAGAAGAACTAGTATGGGACAAGTTCGCCCTAAAGCTTAGCTGCTACGTTTTAGTGTATTGTAGCTTTGGTACTTGCTTAATTCAATAAAGTCAGAAGCGGATCTACATAACAAAGTGTCACTATTGCCAAAAGAGAAACGAAACCCCAAAACACTGTGTAGACACACAGACTTTAATACATAGTGTACTATTTCTACATCAGCAACCCAAACTTTGGATATCATGCTCTGCAGCAGTAATAAGGTATTTGTAGTCCCATCAGCCATCCTGGTGAAGCCATGTCTCAAATGCATGTTTGACATGCCCAGCTAATACGTGTTCACACTTTTACACATCTGCTTTTTCAAGCCACACACATTATTCATCAGCCTTAGGTAMACATGTTATGTTAAAGAAGAAATACATAAATGCCACCCAGCTTAAGTAATCAGCCATCCATTCCTACATAGTCATAAAACAAGACCACCTGCTTGTAGATAAGGACCAAAATATGTGGAGAGTAAAGTTCAAATTCACCTCACCTAAGTAGTTCAATAAACTGCATAGGCTTGGGATCCATCCCTCCCAGGACTCCTTTAGAGTTACAGGGAAAGAACGCAAGCGAACATTATTTCTTGGAGGAAACAGATATTGGGGGCTACTGTGCAGTCACGTGAAGTTTGATATGAAAAAGGATGTGCCACATAGACTTCAAGCTGGCGGGGAAATCAGCCACAGCTGAGATAGACTATGTGTGATACCGTCGTCTGTAGACACAGATTCAGTGTCCTGCTCTAACTTTTAATCAGCTAAAAGAAGGGTTCCAGAGCTTAATGCTGCTCTAAGACTCAGGGAGTTTGTCTGAAGCCCTACATTAAGTCAGACATTCACTCATTTATATCACGTGCAATAGAAAACTGCCACCACTTGGTAAAGTATTCCAGTTGCTAGCAAGCTGGGTTGTACTCGAGAGGCAAACTACAGGTGAAGACTGCACAGACCCAACGAAACAGCCTGATTCATTCACTCTCTCCCCCTTGGTCTTGACAAACACATCAGAGACTACAATAAAAAGGTACTTCTTAATGTTTACACCACTCAAAGCCGCAATAGCATTGCTCATTTTCTCAGGCTAACCCACAGCAAATATCAATTTCATGGAAAAGGAAAGTGCCACAAAATAAATAATTAAAACCAGCTAGAAGATGATTACTGCTTTGTGACTCCAACTCAGAAGCTTGAAACTTGAGCAGAATTCAATTTACTCCCTTTAATGAATTCCTTCTGTCATGCAGCTAATTTAACACATTTCCTCCTGCTCTGATTATTAAAAAGGAAAAGCAGCTAGTATAAACATCAAAGAGTGGCATTACTGCATTCTGTGACACCAGGGTGTTTTCCAAAGCTACAGATAAAAAACGACCAGTGAACTTTCTGATCCCTTGGCTGGGTGGCAAAAGGCATTCTTTATGTGTGATGCAGTTTGGAAAGCTGGGACTCAGTGACACAGCACTATGACAACAGCACGAAAGAAGTACCACACGTCCAGACCACCTTTCATGGGGGCACAGCTCTGCTCCTGCTTCAGTGATGAAAACATCAGCTCATAATATTTTTTCCTTTATTTTCTATCCCTGTGAAACCATAGGCACGTGTATCATAAATTCACTCAACTCAATATTAATACATGCTACTTCTAATAACAATGATGCTTCACCTTTATTTTTGGTACAGTATAGACTGCAGTAAAGCTTGCAGTCTCCCAATAACAACAAATACCAGCAAGTTTTGCCACAAAAATAGTTGTGAAATGTTCTACTATTCATTTTACTTGTCCTCGTCCTCCCAGGTCTGATATCAAAACTGAAATACGTAGTAATCAGTAATATGAACTGATCCTGGATTACCCGGGATTGACAAAAGTAGAAACACTTTTTTGAACATTTATCCTTACATAAACCCCTCAAAAATACAATATTATACTGAGACTTAAAATCTCAGCTATTGTCTTGGAAATGTTTTCCTAGGCCATSACCACAGAGAACTGCAGTAGTCAACAGTTCAGATCTTAAATTCCTTTATTTCCAAAGCACTTAATTCAATGCTATCAAGCAAGAGAAAGTAGCTTTAACTGTAGGACAAACTTCCTAGGAGATTTAATTGGATTAATGCAATTTCTACATCAAAGTTTCAAGAATTGTATCTGCCATTTCTAAGGCTGAATGAAGAAAAAATGCAAATGAAGAAAAAACCCTTCTAGCTCCAGAGTCAAACAAAACCACCGGCTCCAAAGACCTCACTGCAAATGCCACGTACACACAGACCTCTGGAGCAGACCCCTCAGCAAGCTCTCAGAGTGAGAGTCTTAAAGCACAAACATCCACATATTCCAGGTATCACCCTGAGTTAATCACAGTTGTGTCCATCTGCACCCACACACCTGATCACTTTCATGCATCTGACCCAAATCCACTTGAAACCCTTTGTGAGATGAGGTCAGGCTCCCAGTTCCTCTAGCTCCTAGATGCCCTCTCAGCCACACTTGCTGCAGTAGGATGTCCCAGAAACTCAAGCTGGAGAGGAGCAGGTTAGGAATGTGCAGCTAAAACAAAGCAACAGCTGTAAGCCTGTGGTGTACATTTCAAAATGACTGTGCTGTACTGTGCGCACTCGTGCTGACAGACCCTGCTGACTTGGACAGTGCGTGGCTTTGCCCAGCTGATGGTCGACCTCAGCAGAGGGCATTCCAGTTGCAAGTTACCTTCTGTACACAAGACGTGTCGTTCTGCTGGAAAAGCAGTGATGTTGCAAGTGTGGGAAAGCCCCACACCATTGGCTTGTGTGAAAGTCAGTCTACAGTCCACAGCCTAAAAACAACAACATTACCTAGTCAACAGCATGCAGCATTCGTCTATTGCTCAAGTGTTCTCAGGGTTGCACAGCCAAAAGCTGGAGTTACACAATCAAGATAACTTTTCTATTCCACCCTACTGTCAAATGCTTGCAACTTTTCATCTGGGAAAAAAAAAAATTCAGTATTTTCTTAGCTACACCCCTGGAAGTCTCACTCTGCACTTAACAAGAGAAACTAAACAAGGAAATGTCAATCGACATTTTCACTGGCATGAGACTGAGGGCTTCAGTCATACTGTAGGCCACATCCAACTAAATCAACAAAATGAAGGCGAATTAGAATAACTATCATTTACAACTCCACCAGATGTACACAGAGAGGCCTACAGGAAAAAACAGCCTATTTTTCTACCAAAAAAAGCACTGTCTTCTCTGCAGTATGTTTTCTAGTATACCAACCTACTTGTTTTTAAAAGTTCCAAATATGGGAACTTTTGCCAGCTCCAAGGAAAATTTACCACATCCTTTCACTGGCACCTGGATCTTCAGCCAATTACAGTCACACATACCGAACTGAGCCAGTAAATTTTATGCTACACATGCTTCATCCAACACAACTTATTTCTAGACCTAATACCATAAATCTATTTGAAAAGTGTTAAGTTAGAAGAAAATATTCGAAGAAAATTATTTCCATATACAAACATCTTTCTAAGGATCTCAAAGTCAGACTTTATTAACTTCAAATAAAAATGGAAATCAGGGGATATTAAGGTAGCCATATGTCTTGTTTCAGAAATTAGGAAACCTGCAGATAGACTGACCACTGCTATTATTTAGGACTAGACAGAAAACATAGGGCAAAGCCAAGAACAGGGTCAAGCCTGCACAGTACCCTAATCTACTGATTACACTGAAGATTTTCAAACTCAAAGGTGGCAAAATTTTAAGGGGCCATGACCATCCTTTCTTTATGATATATCATGTGGGAAGGGAAAGAGAACACCATATGGAAAAATCTGAGAGAATCATTCAATTAAGCCGTATCTGGAGGAAGTGATAAATAATATGAAAATATTTCCCATGAAGATCAAGTGAATCATTGACAATTGAAGCAAAAAATTGTTCTATAAAAGCGTCACGTCGGTATTGTTTTCCTGCATGGAAATGCTTCTCAGAACAAGGAGATTTTGTCACTGGCCTTCTTTTTTTTCTTTCTTAGAGGAAACTTCTTGCAGAGGAAAAGAGAAAGAAGACATGAAAGTACACATAGAAGTGAAACATCTGCCCTTCTTTTTGTCTCACCAGTTTAGAAAAATATAAGAAAAAGCCAGCTTTTTTCTTTCAGAAGTCACAACTGTGAAAGACTTGTGAATCAACACAACTTACAGCTGTGAAGAATGAACTGGATTTTAAGAACTCTGCCAATAAAATAACTGTGAATCACTTTTGAAGTTGCAGTTGAGACAATATTCTGCTTTTTGTCCACACTTAAACAGTATTAAGACTTTCAAAAAAATGGAAGTTTTACTTCTTTCGTTAAAGGTTTGCTGACTTTGCCCCTCTCTGAGAGGGCTGATATGTAACTAGGATGATCCTCCTTCCCACCCAGTAACCACGGATGCAGTGGAAGTCAGAACATCTCTTCAAGCACAAAACTTGATTTCAAAGTTCTCAGTCTTTACCACAAGTCTCTTAGTTGCAGTAAAGCCACAAACGTTTTACCAGATCTAGCTACAGTGAAAACAACTCAAGGGATATAAATATCATCACACATTTGCAGACACTGGGCAGAACCCACAAATCTTTCTTTCTGGACAGCAGCCAGGGGGAGTTTCAGAGCCTGTAAGGCTTTGCAAAAGGAAACAATTTAGCCTCCTATAACAAATGTGCTGTCCCTAAAGAAGAGTGTCATGGAAATCAGAGCACATAGAAACAGGATTTTAAAAAATAACATGCTACAGTCCTAACCAGCTTTCCAAACAATCCCTTAAATGTAATTTTACACTGGGAAGTTATATTAAATGTAGAGAATTATTCCTCTCTTCACATCGTTAAGTAAAGTAGGTGTGCTTCTCAGAAACTAAAAGCTACTTCTTGGAAAAGATGGCTAGTCCTCTCTTGAACCTAGCTGTATCTTGAAACTACTGTTTCTACCGAAAAACCATATGAATAAGTGACAAGAGGAGGCTCCATCACTTTTTATTCTTAATGATTCCTGCCTAACATACCCAATTTACAAATCCATGTGGCCAGGCTGCCTTTCCTAATACTATCAGCTGTAAATTTTACATGGAGTCACATCTCTGGCATCACACCAGTAATGAAACAGTTTTTCAGTTGAAAATGAAACATTAACTCATGAAAGAGAAACAGTCTGAATGTATTGTTTTGTAAAAGTTGTCCATGTCCTCCTGAACCAATCTACACAAAAACTTATTTCTGTAAGTAGAACGAACATATCTGATTTCCAACATGATATATAAACTCGTATCAGTTTTAGTCAATTTTCTAACCAAACCAACACTTTAAACAGATCCCCTTCCAGAAAAAGAAAAGGGAAAATAAAAGAAAAAAGGAATCAACGCTGTTAGTTGAGTTAAATGGTTCTAATGAAGCTCCTATCCATGGTGCAGTCACATGTATCAGTTAAAATTTTACTTATTTATTTCCCACATTGTCATTGGCTGAAGAGGTTCACTCTGGCACATACATTCACTAAACAAGCCGAAAGGGTGTTACAAACAACAAAGAACAAATTCAAGCACCACCCACCTCATGCATTTCCATACAGAACAGTTAGTACTGGACAAGCAAAGAAATCAAATCCATTTACTGACTGGTCATGCTTATCCATCACTAACATTTACAGGCAGAAGTCTGTGAGCTGTGTGATTCTCCTTCTACAGCACCAAAAGACCCAATTCCACAATCCTGAGGAGTATTTTGCATGCTGAATTACACAGAAGCTTATGTAGAGTATCTACAGTTAATTTTACCTTGAATAAGGCACTACAAAAGGGGCAGAATCAGACTTTAATTAATCAAGCTAAAAATTAATAGAAGAAACAATTCATCTCCTGTGAACATCTGTTTAATCGTGCAGGTTTGCAGCAAGATTGAGACCTCTAGATAAAGCTGGACTTCGCTGTTTTCTACTTCAACTCCCATGAAACAACTTCAAATAACTTAAATAATAAAGGAATAGCCTATAAATATTGTGTTAACTTCCCCCTCTGTAACACAAACACCTGCTTTTGGTCCTGTTCACACTCCATTCATGCATGATGTGTATATACAAAGAGGGTTATTGTGCCATTGAGTAAACAAGCACTGAAATCAAACCAAAACTACTAACTCCCAATATTACAGTTTTCTGTTCCCTGTGCAAAGGCAAGAAGTCCTTTCTAGCTAACCCTACACATACCTCTTAGTACTGAATTGCAAAATAACAGTTATTTGCAAATCGTTACTTCCCCCAGTATGAAAACTCTACCACCTAAAGGCATGCAAGACTGAACACATGGACTGCATTAAAAAGATCTGTTATTTGAGAAGTAAAACAGAAAGAATTTCACTTGTTGGCCGGCTCCACCCCTTCGCTCCCAGTGCTCTCTTATTTAACAGACTAAATGTACAGGACAATGTTCTTAAGTGTTAATGACAATGAATACCTTCCAAGAAGCACAAGCCAGATCTTTTATTTATACTCATAAAGCTTTTATCTTTACTATCTCCGACACTGAAAGCTGTGTTTTATTTGGTTATGGGAGACTCAATGAAAACTTCATATAATGCACATTACTGCACTTCAGTGCAGATTCCCTTCCCAGAAATACCCACTCTACACTGCAAATATATTGTGCTAATGGACTGTCACAGAAGGCATTACGCACTTCTGCACCAGCATTGTACCACAGCCTCTTGCGTGGCCGACACTGGTCTCTTAGGGCCATGCTGAGTGAAAAAGTATGTTTATACAATGATAAGCTCTATTCTGATGGGTTTCCACTTCACTCTATTGTTCCTTACTGTCCATTTTACTGCAGAAGTGACAGGGACATGAGAGCCACAGTATGGTTACAGCTCTTGTGGCAATTTCTTTTACAATTTCAGGGTTACCAATGTCTGTGCTGGTCTCAGCTGCGGCAGAGCTAATTTTCTTCACAGTGGCTAGTACAGGGCTATGTTTTGGATTTGTGCTGAACAGAGAGTTGATAATATAGAGATGTTTTTGTTATTGCTGAGCAGGGCTTACACAGAGCAAAGGCTTTTTCTGCTTTTTGTCCTGCCACACTGGCGAGGAAGCTGGGGCTGCATGGGACGTTGGGAGGAGACACAGCCAGGACAGGTGACCCCAACTGACCAAAGGGACATTCCAGACCATGTGACATCRTGCTCTGTATATAAAATGGGGAGAAGAAGGAGGAAGAGGGGGACATTTGGACTGATGGTGTTTGTCTTTCCAAGTTACMTTCGTGCATGATGAGGCCCTGCTCTCCTGGGGATGGCTGAACACCTGCCTACACATGAGAAGTGTTGAATGAATTCCTTGTGTTGCTTTGCTTGTGTGCACAGCTTTTGCTTTACCTATTAAACTACCTTTATCTCAACCCATGGGTTTTCTGGCTTTTACCCTTCCAATTCTCTCTCTGATCCCACTGGTGGGGGAGTGAGCGAGTGGCTGCCTGGGACTTGGCTACTGGCTGGGGTTAGACCATGACAATATCTTACACATAAGTATGTATAAAGAGTATCTGACAGACATCAGCTAATACAAATAGTATTACACCCAAATAAATGATGTCTAAGAAAAAACCCACCTGACATACAGAACAGAATAAGTCACATGAAACAAGTGTTAGTAATAGCATTCAATAGCTTACTGACATTAACATCATTTAAAGCTCAGATATCACAAGGATTAAAAAAGTATAAGGCCGGAGAGTATAATAAGGCAGCTGTTCCACATGACAGAAGCAACTTGTGGATGCAGCATCAATGGCAACTGCTACTATATTTGATCTTTGTTATTTTCTAAATTGAAGGCTTCATGTTTACTCTCCTAAACTACAAGCATGATAAAACTATAGTTTTATTGCCATACTTAACACAGCACAGAGCTATTCAGCTAATATATTCATGTTATGCTACAATATACTCCTTCACTAGACCTTGACACTGCAGGTTAGACTGTATCTTAGAGGTCATGAAGTGAGTGACAGTATAAGTAAGACGGAGTAGAGGACACCCCATTACAAGAAAACATAAGCTCAGGAAAGCTAKCTAAAGAAAAAAAAAGCTGTTCATGTAACTGTTATTCCCTTTCAGAGATAACGAAACTTAGGCAAGAGTATCACAAACCTGTAGACGAAAACAAAAAGCTGGAAGCTACTAAGCAGGTACTAATGAATTTCTTAAGCTCTTCTTTGCTGGCAAAACAGAAAGCAAAATTAGTAAAACCAAAATACACACTCTTTGCAAATTCAAAACAGCCTAACTAGGATTACTGTAACTCGCAAGTACCAGGAGAAACCAGGTCTCCTTTCTGCTTTTAGAAGAAAACAAGTTCTCATTCATACCCTAATGGGTAACAGTAAGGGAAGGTGTTAACAGCTTTTTCACCAGTGAGTTTTGTAATTGCACAACTTATGGTTTTGGTTATAAATGAAAGAAACAACAGTCAGGAAAATGTCTTTGCTTCCAAAATCTCTTCTCTCTCTAAAGTATAACTGCCAGAAGCTGTGCGCTAGTTTTCTCAGACAGACTGCATCATGCTTACATTAATTTAAGTAAGTATGAAAAGCACTGTTCTCAGACATTTCTTGAAGGATCACTTCAATAACTTCCTTTAATTCAAATATGTTGTTTGTGGGTTTTCCCACAAATGCAGCCTAACCTTCTCAACACTGTATGCAATACTTCAACTCCTTGAAATTCTTTTTTTTCTTTTTTTTTTTTGTCTGTGCCTACCACCATAAAAACAGTTKCAGGATTCAAACCACAGTCAAACTCTGCCTACGTGCCACAGGAGAAAAGCAACATGGCCACCTGATCAAGATTAGAAAGATTACACACATGAAAGTAGTTAGAGTGGTTAATCTGCTACTACACCTACAGTAACTGGGTGTAGCTGTGCCCTTTCTAACAATTGCAAGGTTGTACTCATTCAGCCACGACACATGAAAAGACAAACAGCTTCTGGGACTGAGACCTACCTCAGTCTATTTAGACCACGGGGGTTCTCAACAATGATTCAGAGCAGGAGAAGGCTGAGGTCACTCCTCAGCCAGACGTGACGACTTAGGAGTAAAATATTTAACTCCCTGTGAGTTGGGTTGCTTTTGTTTTGAAGTACTGCCTCTGGCAAGCAATTAATTCAAAGCAGCAATTCATTTAGTGTAATAGAAAAGAATTTGATTTCTAACCTTAACAGACCTTTTTCTTCCAGAGACAGTTACTCAGAACAGATGCACATCACAGCTGATTTAATTGGATCTGGAACAGTAATAAAGGTAATACTCTCAAAAAAGCTCAGCTTATGGAGTCTTAAGGTATTTTTACTTACTATTTCAATTAAAGGACATAATTTGCCATTTACTTATTCACAGATGTCTCTAAAAATTAATGTCCATAAAAGCAATTTTCAGTTCTATACTCACAAGGAGACACGCAAGACACTTTGCTGCAAGAGAAGCTCCTATGTTGACCGTCCCACCATGTGCTTAACTAAACTAGATGCAGAAAAAGCTGATGTGGGAGTGGAAAGCAATAGAAAAAGCAATACAATTTGCAATTAATATTAAATCAATGTTTCTATTTTATGTATTCTATGAATATCAGCTGGGCACTGCACATTAAGATATATAAATGCAGTATTAAGCATACGTATTGAGGGACACACTGACTCGAGAATCAGATACAAACAAAATATTAATAATTATTACACAGAAAATACTAGAAAATAGCAATACTGAGAGGCTATGAGCAGTTCACAAAATTCTGATCCACAGCTTTATCCCATTTTAATACTATTAATTTTTATTAAAATCTGTATTCAGAGATACAAACAGCTTTTTCTATTAAAAAGAAAATTCAAGCTTTTCTCAGTATCGCATTTCTTCTGTATTGTTTGTTTTCATCTGGTACTGCTAGTGAATATTATGTGCACTGCTGAACAGCTGTATTTTGTATTTCAGCAATCCTGAGAGAAAAAAAGTAAATACTCTCCAAGCATGCCTTGGTTTCTTCATGATGTAATGGCCTACAGACTAACAGTTAATAATTTTCAGAGTAATATGTTGAGTCAATCTTTACTATTTTAAACAAACACAAATCCATAGAAACAGTCATGCAAGAAAGCTGAAGCCGATGCACTGCATATTTACAGTCACAAACATCACAGCACAGTTTAGGGCAGAAATTAGAATGCTACAAACACACGAAATTCTGAGAAAATGCAGCAGGCAATGTCACCAAGACATGGATAGAAGACAATTAACACCCACGCTCATGGGAAATGTTACTTTTGCCAAGTGCAGAATTTGGACACAGAATAATTACTGCAATTAAGGAAGCAAGATTTTTTGATTAAAAAAGCAATTCAAAATAATTACTTTTCAGATGTGAAAGAAGAGTTTTTAGGGAAGGTCTGTTTTTCCACCCTAACAACTGAAATACTAAATTTCTGTTAGCTGTCTTTTAATTTCTGATCTGACCTGCTGGAGCAAACCAGAGGTGGGCCACAAAGATAAGACAGCTGAAGCACCTCTCCCATGAAGACAGACTGACAGAGTTGGGGTTGCTCAGCCTGGAGAAGGATCCAGGGAGACCTTGTAGCACCTTCCAGTACCTAAAGTGGGCTACAAGAGAGCTGGAGACTGAGCGCATGTAGTGACGGGACAAGGGGGAATGGCTTTAAACTGAAAGACGGTAGGTTAAGATTAGACAATAGGAAGAAATTCTTTCCTGTGAGGAGGGGTGAGACACTGCAACAGGTTGCCCAGAGAAGTGGTGGGTGCCCCTTCCCTGGAAGTGTTCAAGGCCAGGTTGGATGGGGCTTTAAGCAACCTAGTCTAGTGGAAGATGTCCCCGGCCATGGCAGGGGGGTTGGAACAAGATGATATTTAAGGTCCCTTCCAACCCAAACCACTCTACGATCTGCAAAGTTCACTGCTCCTTTTCCTGTGTCCGGTATGCCCAAAGTCTTATGTCAAATGCCTGTCCACATCAGATGGGGATGTAAAACACTACAGACTGAGCTGCACGTTACAGATTAAGATGTGGTTTGTTGAACACTTTGCAGTTCCCCTCTGTGTCCACATCTTCATGCTAAAACGTTCTTTAACAGAAAGCTTATGCTAAACCTAAATAAAACTGGGTGTACAGCATTTTGGCTGCCAGAAATTTTTTTTATATATTATAGGCAATAAATGGCAAAAATACAGTCAGGTATACCAGTTCTATATGCATGCTTTTAATACTTCAAAGTTTTAACATATGCTTCCAGCAATTTAGGACCTTCTCAAAGGTCCTAAATCAAAATTTATCGAACACTCCCAGAAGCTCAGGCAGTGCTTCCACAGATGTTTCCCTGTGCAGCACTGACAATCTGAGCAGCTCACATCAGTACTATTTCTGCAGTACCACATGTCAAGCTGGGAAACTGCTCAAAATTTAAACTAACTCCATCTTTTCTTCTTTCTATACAGGCTTTTAAGATTCATTTATGTTTCTTAACCCAGTTCACAGGTGGTCCTCAAAAGAGTTGTACCAACCAAACTGAACCCAGAAGGGGAGAAGTGCATCACAGAAGTGGCCTTCTAGAGGACACGAGTAAGCACTGGGTGAAGACACCACAAAGACTGACACAGTCATTTTGGCATTGCTTATGGATGGGAATGATGACTGCCAGGGCCGTTACATAATGCTTCTTTTTCAGCAGCAAAGCAAGCTTAAAAAATCGCCAGCCATACTCACCTTCAGCTACTCATTATTGTCTCATGCCATGTTTTTTCAGAAGGTTATTTTTAGTCCTGATTATTTCAGTAAACTATTTTACTGCATGACACAACAAACCCTTAGGCTGGCATTGAAGGGGCTGTGAAGCACAGCACAGGGAAGGGTGCTAATATCTAGCTTTTTAATTAGCTCCACAGCAAATACCAGAACTACCTGTAGTTATTAATCTTGAAGGTTACCGCTATGAGTCATCCAAATTCTCTGACAGTGTCTGAAAAATGCCACCAATAATGAAATTAAAATAGTATTATGCAAGATACCAAAAAGATACCATCTGGAATAATTTGCATGTCAAAACAGGATAGAACTTCTGGACTACAGTTTCAGTAAGTCCACTAAATTCACACAGGAAAATGAAACCTCAAAATAGCATTTTTGATAGCAGCATAAACAGGTACATCAGGAATCAATTCAACTTTCAGGGCTCTCTGAATGCTGGAGACCTTCTTCCCATGATCCCTACTCAAGTGTTTCCACTTGCTCATATTAACTTCTCTGCTCACTGAACCCTGCACTGAGCCATTTCAGCAATGCTAACCCTACAGAAAATCAACCATATGTTTTGCTGCACGTACTTTCTTCTGTGTTAGTACATACAATGGCTCAGTAGAAGACTAGATAAGCACTGAAGCCAGTGGAAAGGGGAGAAGAAACTGTCTAGGAATTTTTTTTTTTCCCCTAGCTACAGCCAAGACAGAAATTACAGAAAGGTGTGTCAGAGAAGCAAAGCACTGGGTGAAAGGACTAGCATATCATCTCACTTTGCTCCTTGAAACTGCAGCCTAAGTACATCCAAGTTCTCGTCAAACATTTTTATGCAAAATTTTAGAGAAGAAATTCACTGCTGCACATGCAGCAGTAGATAAGGAGAACTTGATTGTAAACTCAAGTCAATTTGGAATGCTTCAACGTTTGGGAATGCCCAAATCCTACTTCTGATAAAGTGTCCAAGGCAAAATAGGCAAAAAAAGCATTCTTGTGTACCCAAGAGACACACACACACATATATATGATATTCCACTTAAAAATATTGTTTTTAAATCACAAAGATCAAGCCTCACTCCCATAAGATTAACTAAGTATCCTTCAATAGCTGTGAATTGCTTCTTTTTATTAGCTGTCAAGCATTGCTTTATTAAGCAGGCACCAATGTATTGCAAAACACTGTGTGTACACAGAAAAGAAAGCAAGAGGCCCTAGTTAAAAAAGTCACCTTGGAAAAGACACTCTTTTTAAAAAGGATTAAAATAATTGAGACAATTTGTGCATTCAAGATAATGGCTTTCACCATTTTCTGTCAGGGAGCACAACACTTAAATAGTCAGGCTTGCTGTTCTTGGGGTTCTTTGCCCTGACATGTCAGTAGCAGCAAGGGGAGATACCAGTTACCCTTCTGCAGGGCTCAGCACACATTACACAAAGAGCAGAGCAATTCACCCAGTCCTCCTCACCCTGCTGAGGACAAGAAGGTTATCAGTCTGGAAGACAGGATTAGGGGTTTCTCAAGCAGGCTGTCAGCAAGAAACAGTACACAAAACCTGTTTATTATGTTTCTAAGGCTCTAGCATTACCACTGAGCTCCACCCATCCCCAACATGTTTTTACAGGTGCAAAGAAGAGAAAGAAAGAGAGAAAGAAAGAGAGAGAGAGAGAAAGAGAGAAAGAAAGAGAGAAAGAAAGAGAGAAAGAGAGAAAGAAAGAGAGAAAGAAAGAGAAAGAAAGAAACAAAGAGAGAGAAAGAGACCAATCCCTCTTCTGCATCCAAGGCTTACGATTTAATTCTGCACTTGCTCAGATTCATAAAAATCTGATAAAATGCCAAAAAGAACTTCCTTAGAAGTGAGCAAACAAGGGACAATAAATGCATGACAAAGAGGTACAAACAATCTATGGGAGTTAAATATTGCCAAGGCTAAGTGTCTAATTTCTCTTTCACAATACTGGTCTGGCTACCTGTGATCACACCCAGGTGATCTTGAAGGTTCAAACACTGCTGAAAGGAAATGACACAACAGGAAAAGAATCCAGGAGGCATCCAGGAGGTCTCAAATCTCCCAAGCCCTTCACCTTAGCCTGAGGCCAGCTCTACAAAAGGGTAGGTATATTTGTAATTTTGCTCACCCTCTCTTCTTCTCACCCACCTTTCTGAGAGCACGTAGCTACAAACAGGAAGGTTCGATGAGCAAAGCCAACTCAACTTGCAAAGCGCCAGGCATTTTCTAGAAGAGGCTGAGAGAGAAGCAGGCAAGGCAGGAGGAAAGAAAAAGTTTCTTGTACATGATATTGAAATAATGACCTGCAGGGAAAAAGCCGCCACAAGCATTAACTGATGGCAGTGCAGGAAGTGACCACCTTTTGACACTTCCACTTGGTCTCTACCAAAGGATTCCACTTCATTCCAAAAGAGAACAAAAGGAATGGGTGTTTCAGAGCCCTCCTTGGGCCTGGAGAAACAGATCATCTCACTTGCATATAGGGAAGTTGCTAATTATATGGCATAGTCTTACGGCTGTCAAATTTGCAAGACGGGGCAGCACCCAGGTCAGCAGAGCAGCTGGGGGCTGGTGCATCTGGCCATCTAGGAACACCCATGGTCTTTGATGACACAGAATCCCTCTCTAGGTAAAACACATATTACAGATTTAGGCTCATTATCTTCCTAACATTTTTTCAATGACTCTGTAGCACTGATTCCCAAACCATGGTCTGGAATGGGGCAGCATTTGGCAACGAGCGTCACGAACCACTATTAAGAGAAAATACCAAATTTGTTTCTTTTGGATGGCCTGTAAGAAAGTCTGAGAGTTCACAGTGTTCTTGTGGTGGAAACCGCTGCTGTTGGTATTGTTTAATACACATTAAAACATAAACTATGGCAGGAAGTGATCAACTTCTAGCACACAATGTCTGTGGTTAATCTTTGAACA
This sequence comes from Amblyornis subalaris, assembly GCA_018881555.1. NCBI lineage: Eukaryota > Metazoa > Chordata > Aves > Passeriformes > Ptilonorhynchidae > Amblyornis > Amblyornis subalaris. The sequence goes on along the minus strand of JACAXG010000142.1, from coordinate 470,688 downwards.
CTAGCTATAATGATGTTTTAAAAGCTGTCTGACTACGAAGCAGACTTCTTTCCTTTACATGCTTTATCGCAATGATATTGCCTATACTGACTACTAACAACATTGCAGCTGGAGTCACCAGTCCAGCTGATGAATAATCACACCTCACATGTAAACCAAATATTCTCTAACTTATTTTCTACCAGCTGATCAAGAATTATGTTTGTAACCTTAGGCACTGTCTGCAAAAATGCAGCAAATTTCCAGCAGATACTTCCAGTGAGTATAAACTCAAGGGTGAAAGTATTGCACATTGTATAAACTGGTATCTACCTACTGAAAGGTACTGGAGAAAGAAGTCTATAGGTCAAACCAAAAGCCTGTATCCTTCACCAGCGACAAATTATCTAGCCAGGGACTGGGAAAGAGACTGAAGTGCTTAAATGATATCCATTACTTTCCTTTATTTCCATAGAAGCAGCTCTGTGTTTGACAGCAAGTGTTTTTGTTTGGCTGTAGTTTGTAAGTTGGCTTCAACGATGAGGCCACACCACGGGCAAAAGAAGCAGCCCCTTACTACCTCTGCCATTTGCATTACCATGTCCTCCTCTGTGTCAGTAGCTGACCAGTGATAGGGATGGCAAATAACGCTATGAAAACAGATTTGCAGCAAATGGCAGACTGAAAAATCCTCTTGAGTGAAAGACTKCAAATCCAAAGACCTGTAAGAGCTCTACTTAACCTGATGACCAAAGACTGTACCTAAGACTGCACACAAGCCAAAAGTGATGCCTCTAATCCATAATCACACCACAGAAAAAGTACTCATGATGCATATACTCAGCTGGGCAGACTAGCCTATCCCAAGACCGCAACTGAAAATTTCAAACCCACAGAGCKGGAAACTTCAATATAAATGTCAAACTTATATCCAAGCGTCCCGATCTATTATGATAATTTATTCCATGAGCCTCTGCTTATGCCCAAAAAATTGTTCTCATTTCTCATTCTGCATACCCTTTTTTTCGCCCCCTTTTCCCGGCTTGGGAGTATCACATGACCTAGGCCAAGAGACTTCCGTTTTTGGGGGGACTGAAATGGTGCTTGCTCTCTTCTGGTGTGGGGGACTGGGATGTCAAACGCACTCTTCCGGGTTTGGGGGAGGCTGGGAAGAGGCTCCCTCTCTTTCCGGATCAGGAGGCAGGAAGTCCCGCCCTCTTCTTCCGGTTTCGGAGATCGGCGTTGTCGGAGCTGTGTCGGAGAGAGAGGGAGCAGAGCTGCTTGGTGTTCTGCTGTGCTCTGCTGCCCTGCCGCGTCCTGCTGTGTTCTGCCGTGGCGGCTATCGCCCGAGAATTGACACCAGAGCCGTCCTGCCAGAGCCCCAAGCCCCGGGAAGCCGAGCCGGGGAGAGAAGGCACACCAGAGAGCTCCAACCGGGCTGTTCTTTTTTGCGCCTGCTGTAATTGCCCTTGGGAGGGAGAAAATCAATACCAGGTAGCCACTAGAAGTTTTTCTCCATTGCAGGACTGCTCCCTGGGGGTGGAGGGTCTGCTATCGCTCCACGTGGAAGGCCGCCATCTTTGGACCATGTGTTGGAAAGGCTGCGTTCCTCCTGCACTGCCTCCACACTCTGGACACTTTTTGGGGGGGGGGGGCGGGGAGGGAGAAGTGGGTTCCGACAATCTCTTGTTTTCCCTTGCCTGGTGGGCGGGTATTCTGTTTGTTAATAAACTGTTTAAATTTTTTTTTCACTTTTGTCTACTGGTATTCATCTCCTATTGGTGCAAAGGGGGTTTTTGGAACCCTTTTGAGAGAAAGACTCAGTCCAAGGGGTCTCTCCTAAATTTGTCTCAAAACCAAGACACCAAGTTACTACATCGAGCTCCTAAGGCATGTTTTGGACCAGTATTGCAAGAGGAAGGTATTTAACAAAGCAGAAATAGACTGAGGCTCACAGGCAGAGCAAAGAACCCAGGACTGAAATATGGGGAGGTTTTGCACATGTAAACTCTGATATGCTGTCACAATTCAGCCAGAAGAATTTTCTTTGTGAACATCTAATTCACAGACAAAATGCTTTGTACTGGCTACTTGTCATTGATACACTGCCTATCTTGTTTTTGTTAAATCAATCTAAGTACATTTGAGAAAGTACATCAAATAAAAGACTGCTCAAGTGGGTATGACACCTCAAAAGTAATTTCTAAAAATTTTTTGCAATTATTACAATTATAGCTTCTTTTACTGTGTGCTTGTTGAAAAGCCTGGTGTAAAGACTGATAAAAGCATACAGCACTGACTGATAATAAATTTAGCTGACATCACTATTTATAGCTTAATGTTTGGATGATGCAGGAAGTTTGGCATTGGACTAGATGATCTCAAGCAGTCCTTTCCAGCCTAAATAATTCTGTGTGAAGAGCTTGAAAATGAATTCCTCTGCTGGTATGTAGCAATGTTCCATCCAGTCCCTAGCAAGCAACCTAGGAAAAGGAAACTAAACTTGAAATGTACTTGTTCTGGGTTTTAAAAAGAAGCAAAACCCTTGAGAAATTCTGCTACCTTGCATAATTTCAATTCCAGATTTCAAATGGCATACAGAAGGCAGTACTGATGATTAAGAAGTCAAATACAGAGGCATACCAAAATCTGACCTGTAAAGCAGAGACAACTCTTGGCTTTCTTGACTCATATTTCTTGATGACCCTCGGCGCCACAAAAACATGATAACCCAGGCCACTGACCACCTAATCTGTGATCTTGCTTCTAGCAATGACCAGCACCCGAACCTTGACAGGTAGGACAGAAAGTTCACAGTAACCTATGGCCTCCTATGTAGCACTGTATGCACAGACACCGAGTTTGGCAGTCTAATACTCAGTACTTTGCAACCTGCTGGGTGATGAGAGTTGTCACACAGTCACCTTCATTGCTTTTTTAGGACTTATAGTTAAATGAAGAAATAGGCCATTTGCTCTTTTCACCTCTCTTCCCCAACCAGCACAACACAATATCCCCATTTAAACCAGTCTGCTTCAGTCAGTGTAAATCAGGCATTTCAAGCAGCAGTTTCCTCCAATAATTCCTTATTTAAAAGATCTTACACAGTTTTGGTAAAAACCTTCCAGAAGACACTGGTACACATCTTGAGCACTGTCCTCACTGCTTGAGATTTGAGGCATAAATCTCTTATCACCATGATACAGATCAGTGATGTTTCTATGTGTTTCCAGAACTACCCAATAGTCTTCAGAAAAAATCTCACTAGATATTTAAGCCAGGTAACAGAACACTCGTTCATGCATTCTAAACTCAGAAAACATTATTTGGAAGATGTACGGTGTTGGAAGTCCAAAGCAATCTGCTATCAGTTACTCATGTTTATGAGGCACTGAAGCAGTGTTTCTGGTGTAGTCACRTTCACAACTGTCATTAGTAACACACTGACCGCTAGTAAGTAAAACATAAGTAGCCCCTAGAATAGGGGAAAATGACACATCTACTCAGAACTATTGTGCACAAAAGTTAATTCAAGTGGCAAAACAAGCATGCATTTCAGTCTTACCTAGTCTGTCAAAGGTTTGCAAGAGCAAACCAACCTATGACAAAAGATGAGTCTTTTATTAAAACTGCCAAAGGTGCGTAAACCCAGGCTTCAGACAGGGCCCATTGACCTCTGTCTGACCTAACATAAATTTCAGAGAAACCGTGTAGTGATGAACACCAGAGACTTTAAAAGAGTATGTGGATGGCATCTCCATGAGTCAGAAAGACTCAGCTAGAACACTCTATTTGCAGTGTGCTTTACAGCAGCCCCCTAATACCACACCTGCACCCACACGCTCACGCACAGGGAAGCTGTGGCAGAATRCAGAAAGCAATGCCAGTGAGAGTGTCAGCTTCCTTCACGCCCTGGATTAGAGAGGATCTGCATGATAATGGTTGACTTCTATTTAGCAGTGTACACTGTGTTTTTAGAAGAAGACAATATAATGTCTGAYTTGAAGGGCAAGTGAGATGATTTGGATATTATGTTCTGGGAAGCAGTGGAAATGTTCTATTTTGCTGTGCTTTTAACATAAACACTGAATGATGTGGACAACTACTGAAGCTATAGTTTCTTTGAGCTCAATGTTTTTATTTTAGAATTCCATATAGAATCTTGTGAGCTACAATATCCCAAAAATTCTTAGTTAAAAACAACAAAGTCATACTTAAAACACTGATGTATACAAGAGGGCTTGTTTAATTTTAAAAAAAAAATCTAAATCCTTTGGATACAAAGAAAGCTTTCTATATATTCATATATTGTATTCCATATGAAATTCCTCCACAACTAGCTTGAGAGACTGAATAAGAACATTAAGAGAGTGACATGCAAATTCTCACTTCAGTTACAGATGCTAACTTTGATGCTTCACTACCTAAAAGAAATATTAATGATGACCATTTTAGCAGAAGTTGCCAACTCTTCAGGAATTTAAAACTATCATCAGTGGAAATGAAGACGCAGTACCATTTCTCTTCCATACGTATCATTGCACTTTCATTCCCATGTTTACAAAACCATCTTTGGCTTTTGACATACGGCAGACTTGAAAGTACTCCAACCCACTCTGACAACCACTAATTGCTCCTCCTTACGGTACTGGTATGCCAAAGTAGATACTCCTGATGCAAGATATGAATTATCTCTACAAAATGCACTGTAGAATTTTCATGACCAGACACAATTTCAGTCTGACCAGCCTTTTTCCAAAGTTGCTAGAGTTATGTAAGTGATGTACAAAGGCTATTTCCTAGAAGGTAAGAGGAATATGTACRCTCAGTCTTGACAAAAGCTGAAGATTGCAAGACCAGACTCACAGCTTTTTCATCCAGAGGTGGTCCCCGGAATAATAACCAGGGTAGAAATGCCAAAGAGTTAGATGAAAATTTTCACCTGCATTTAAAATCTGTCAGCTCACACTCCTTCCCTAAATGCTGGTGGTACTTTTCGAAGTATTTGTTTCAAATTTCTCTGTCTTTATGTAGTCACCTATAATCTTAGACCTTGTACTGACTACAATTCAATGCCATAATTTCATTTGAAGCTCCTATTATATTAAAACAATCAATTTTTTTTTCATGATTACAGATAGCATGAACAGAGACAGAGTAGAGCTGAGCTCCTTTGCCTTGGGTTATCAGCAAAAAAGTTATGATGCTGTTGTTCAGAACAGAGAAAATAAAGGAAATTCAGGAAAATAACACTGTTTCTTGAGATACAGCTCCAGTAAAAAATATCTATAGAGAGTAAATTAGCATTTATTCTTTTTATATTTTACTTGCATCTAGCAAGTAGTGTAAAAGAAAACTGCATGGCATCTAACTATGTTGTATGTATAGTTAGATGCTGAAAAATGACAGTGAGAACAGCACCTTCTTCATATAGTCATGTTCCCTGTTATCTTCATAGTCAGAATTGTTAAAATACTTAGACTGAAGAATGAACACACAATCATTAGACAATAAATTGACATCTCTTCTACTTTCCAGTTTTTCATAAGAGCTCTTAGCTGAACTCCAACTTTAAGAACTATTCTGTTTTCAAAAGAGATGTGAAGCTGTCACTTTCTTGGCGAGGTTTGGAGATTTTTTTTTTTTGCATTGGGTATTAATAAACAAATATTTTAACTACTAAATACCTGCATTTAAGTGAAATCCACCATTAAAAAATGCACATGACCTTATTTTCTGTATTTTCTGGCCCTGTCATTTTCTAAAACAACGTTCATTTCAGATAATATTTAGGAAACAGACCAGCAATTCTTCTGCATAAAGGAGAGTAGGAGGAAAAATTCAGGACAATCAAGGTCAGTCCTAGTTCCAAATACATTGTCTGGCTGGGAAGTAACTGAAAACATCAAATTGAAGAACTCCATGTTTTATTTGCTGTTCTCCCATGATTTACAGAATCTATTAATTCCCTTTTTAAAAGTGTGACTGGAAAACGTAAGGTCAGTACAACTTGCTAGTGCTTAGGCAGCAAGACCACAGAGCAAAAAGCAATAACCAGCAGAATTAAAATAGAAATTTTTGTTTAGTGAGTATGTCAAACAATAAGTCAGGGGGGAAAAAAAAGTAAAAATTTCTGAAAGGAGTGATAAAAAATTATGCAGGAACTAGAAATAATAGAAATGCTAAACATTTATTAGAAAATATTAACAAAGTATGGTCATATATAAACACCTGTAAGAAACTGGAACATGGTTTCAGTAAGGAAAGAAATAATTAAGTTATAAATCATCCTGCCAGTTGTTCTCATTTAATGTTGAACCTTTGATGCTTGGCACTTTTCTCGATATGTGGATCCTGTTTGAATCCTAACACTCATAACACAGTTTTTTACTGTGTTTTACTGTCTACTGTACATTTTTAAATGCACAAGTAAAATGTGGAAAACACGAATATCTAAAAACCTACAAAAAGACAGCAATATAAAAACACTGAGAATAGAATCGTTTTTTCAATTGTTTTTAAGCAACTGCTATTTTTTAAGGCTTCTGCCTCAGGCTTTAAATGCTTATGGCTTGCAATCTTTTGCTTTTTAAAAGTATAGCAAAGATCTGAGATGATTTACAGTAAAGGGCAATGTAAATGTACTGCCAAGAAAAATCCCACAACCATTAAGTTCATTATTTGGTTTATTTAATACTGGAGAAAGGAACTGGCAGTCACAGACAGTGTTGTACCATCTGTACCATCCTTCCAAGGACCAATTTAGTAGACAACTGTAATTTATGGATAGGTATCTCCCTTTTAGAAGAAAGAAACTGACAACCACCTCAACACCTAAGCCAAAGAATACCAAAAGTATACAATATCTAATGGTCAACTTGATCACAAAAAGTATACTAGGAGCTATACTAGTGCTCTCAAAAAACAATGTGTCGCTGTATGTTAGGCTGCCTGGACTTCTCCCCATGTTACTGTCTGCTTACCAAGGAAAGTGAAGCTTTATATGGCAAGGTGGCAGTGGTGGGACTTTCACAGCTGTGGTATTGGCATTTCTATGAACACAGGAAAGAAAAAAAGGAACCATACAAATCATGTAAATGAATTACCTTTGGATGACAAACACCTAAATTACCCTGGAAGTCACCAGTAACGCCGTGAAAGCAAAACAGAATGCACAGCTTGAAGCTGAGAATGGACTTTTAAAAAACAAACTAAATTAAAAATATATTTGAACAGTTCTATATTTCTACAAAACTCTAGACAAAAAAATTCAGTTCACTCATTTAATTAGATGGAAAATATACCTCGGAAAAAAACTATGTTTTGCAAATGATGAAAATTACAGTGCTATTTCCCTTGTAACTAACATACCATCACTGATTTCTGATGTGAAAGACCATAAAACTGTTAGGTGGTGGAAAGAACAGTAAATTCTGGGTATTTTAGGATTTAAACAGAACTATTTCTGGTTTTATTAGGCATATCAAAATCATGGCTAAACCTCAGCAGTAGGCTTGTGCTTTTAGGAAAAACGTCGTTAGATCGGTAAAAGTTTATATTTCTTGGCACACAGGCACCATCCTAACAATTCTCTTTAAAAGCAAATATCTCAGCGGAGGTAATATTTACTGTTTACTATGCTTTTGGTTGTTAGGGGTTACCAAAAAGGTCCTGTTTTTCCATGACATCAGCTGCATTCCAACAGAAATGTGCGCCAAGGAGTTTTAGTAATGACTGCAGCCTCCAACAGCTAAAACCTTGGCCAAAATCCCATGCACCTGCAGACCAGCTGAGTAAAATGAAAAAAACCACGAAGAATTTAACTAGAATGTCTGACTTAGCTCCTAGTAAAGAGAAATTATTGGTTTTGTTCCTCAAATCTGTTGTTGAAAGTTGTTTGGACCAAATTTTGAGTATCTGCTAATTGTTGCTGCTCATTCAACTAATTTCTTGGCTCAAGACCTCAACTCAGTTTGTCAGAAGTGTAACACATTCCACACCAATTCAAATCTAATAGGTCAAAGGGATTTCAAAACAGGGTGCTCAAATTCTCCAAAATTAGTATGTCTTACCTGCCTTACATAACTCTCATCTCTTTCTTTTTCTAAAACGCTGATGATAATATTCCATTGCCATTGAGATACCATGAAAAGCCAACTGTTTGTGAAACATACAGATCCTATAGTCTTGGGTAAAATCCCATGAAGACACRAAAATCTCAAGAGCAGGCACCCCACTGTTTGTATGAAATCAAGCACACAGCTACACTCTGAACACTGAGGAAAAGCCAGAACACTATGGCAGTGGTGGATATCATCCTCTCTGTGGACAGTATTGAACTGTGTAAATGACAACCATGACCCCATTTAGCAATGTGTACCTGCCAACAGCAAAGTAGTTTTGGACTTTCTGTCAAGTTCTGTGTATGCTACAGATCTAACAAGTAGCTGTCTGTCAAGTGGGCAGCCCCTGGTCTCTACTCAAGAGAGCCCACCCCTGCAGCCCACCCAGCTACCAAAACCTTGTCCTGTAAACCCAACACACCCAGGCAATCCTATTATACAACCCACAGTAGCCAAGTGGGTTTATTGAACCTGAGGCCCAATGATACAAGACTGAAGACAACAAAATAGAACAAAGGGCTCAGACTCAACATTTTCATGAATATCATGTTATCAGATTACTAAGGCAGGCAATTCCTAGCACAAAGAAAAGAGCCAGTATTAGAATAAAAGCTGTGGGGGTGTTTGCCAGTGCCTGACACCATTTCACACGTGGCTATTTCAAGTTCTTATTAAGCACCACAAAAGAGAAAACTCTTTTACAATATAATTTAAAAAATCATTATTTTGTCATCAGTGGGGAAAGAATTTGAAATCAATCAGCTCAGCTCTGTTCAAAATGTACACCAGTTTCCAATACTGAATTTTCTTTGCTGAAAGAAGCCTACTACAATTAGTGTAGTGCAAAGCACAGCAAAAAGATCTCAAAGGCCTATATTGTAGTCTCTGTAGAGAATAGTATTAATTTGGGGGGAAAAAAGAGCCTTCTTGACAAAATTATTTATAACAGACACTCCCAGGTTAAAAAATTGTGCCAACAATTGCTATATACTTAATGTAAACCAGTATTCTCCAGTCAGAAACTATTCTCTCACTGACAACATGTTCACCTGTTGTTATGTTTCTCTGATTTTGGTTTTCAGTCAGCGTATGCTTTAAACAAAGACTCTTCTTTCCATCTTTGTTTCCTTAACTGTTCAAATGGCTGAAGGACAGAGTAAGCATATTTTTGTAATCAAAATATTTGAGTTTGTGCAATTTTTACCTGTGTGGCGAGGAGATGGTAGCTCTACAAAATTACACTKCCTGTAAGGCAAACAAAAAGGGGAGTACTTGGCCATCAGTACTGTCATGAACACAAGGTCTGAGAGCTACTGTATGAAAAACTAGCAAATGTTTGTGTACAAATCTCTAACATCCTCACTATTCCCAAAAATGCATTTGGCCTTTGTCAATGTCATTCAATTTGCAGGTGTTTGGAGAGTCATCAACTTGCCTTTTGATCTGATTTCCTGTTTGCTTTTGGACTGTCTTCTTCACAATGCCAGGTGTCTTCACCTTAATAATGCTATGGTCCCTAATTCTTAGGTAAGATAACTCTGCTCTAGTTGTGCCTAACTCAGTCAAAACAGCAGCTAAGCCACAGGTCCTACATGTGTATTATGGACTCTTGCAGCATTTTTCTGAAAAGGACAGTACAGTGACCACATCTAACACCCAACAGTTGATACTATTACAGCCAGTAAACAAGAGTTCAAACAGGACTGTAACTGCATCTCTCATAAGTTTAAAGGAATGTAATGAGGAATAAATCCTGACTTACAGACATGAACTTGCAAATATCTCCAGCAGAACTCGAAGGACAGACCAGTTGTGCAGAAGAAGGGAGCAAGACACCAAGACAGCCCAGACCCCAATTTGTGCTACAGAATAGCCAGAAACTTTCCAACAAATGCCTACCAAAGGCTGCTTCCAACCCATGGGCTTTGCTGCATGATACAAACTACTACGAAGATAGAGAAAAAATATCTTCATCCATCAGCCAATTTCTAACAAAATGAAAATGCCGAAAGTGTGAGAACTACCAAATCAATATCTTAAATGCAGGCTTGACAAACTCCTCTCTCAGTAAGGTACTTAACATGAATTGCATAGTCCAAATACTCAGGGGAACATCTTGACCATTAAATATTGAGGCACATATGTTGAAATACATATCTTCTAAATACCACCATCATTACTCCTACAATCTTCTATTACATGATTGAGACTTAAATGTTTTTGGTGGTTTTTTATACTTTCTTTCTACTATAAAAACTTTTTAAGTCCACGAAGAATGAAATACACTGAAGAGAACTGTTTTAGCTGTATCTCATATGTTCTTAACAGAACATATCTTATGAAATCACGTAGAAGGATTTTTTTTTTAGGAAGTCCAATCTTTACTATTGAAAATGGCTATCATCTTAATTTTATATTATTGCATATAGTTACATCTGCAGAACCTTAGGTGGAGCTGTACTTATTTCCTAAAGGAAGTATGCGCACTCCAAACAAAATACTACGAATGTGGGAACCGTAAATGGTTCCAATTTTGCCAGCTAGCACACCAGAAAGAAGAACAATTACACTTAAGAGCTATCATTTTGCTTTATGCACTTAAGGTCTGCCAGACTTGTGTTAACAGAAAGCAAGTTGTACGCTAGTAGCTCAGAAAGACATTTGTGACAAATCTTAAGGGGCCAGACTTTTTTGTCTTCACCTTAATTACTTTAACAACGAAGGGTAAGACCCGCTTTACCTACATAAACGGGGCTTGGAGGTGTCAGCAATCTGTTGCCTTTTGGCCAGTTCTACCCTTGCACTCCTTTGTACTGCTCAAACTAAATATAACTGATATCTGCAGGGCAGGTGCCTCTGAGTGAACTAAAGATCACAAAGCATCTCCCACAAGAGCATGCTCCAAGTTCCTAGACCACTACACACAGAGCTTTGCACCATAGCCATCAGGGATGATGAAAGCTATTTGTGGTCATAAATTGCCAGTAAATTTAGATTTGTGATGCTGAAGGAAATAGTATTGATGATTAAACATACAGCCTTCTGCAAGAAAATGTGTGGGAGACTAATGAAAAAACAGTATCACTGTGTACAAAGACTTCCATGAATGTCTGGCAGGAACAAAAGTGTTGCCACCATTTGTGTTAAATTCCAGGGATATTTGACCTCAGCTTATCTCAAAGCTATCTTGTGAAGCTTTAACTGTACAGTGGATATTTGACATTAGACATCCCACAGGCTTATGCAATGTTTCTCTGCTCACTCAAATGGCAGCTTTACTGCCTCCAGCAACTGGCTGCAAAGCACATTTTAAAAAAGGACACACAAAGCTTTTGCCACAAATCTGCAGGCCAATGACCTAAAAATCCTGCAAGACCAAGGCAGCTAGCTCCCAGGCTGGCCTCTGCCTGCACTCACAGGGCTCAGGCTTGATGCACAGGAAATGGCAGTGAAGAATCAATTTCTATATACATAAAGCAGGGGTGCAGAGTAACACATCAATCACAAGATGAGGCAGATATGGACTACTAAGAGAGAGACTAAGATCTGAGGCTTTTTGAACAAGTCATTCTACAATCTGGAAAAGATACAATTTAACAAAACTCAGAGGAACTCCTGAGCATTGATGGATGATACCCCATGGTCATCACACATTTAGAAAGGATACTTATACAATGAACTATGATGTTAATTCAGTCACTACTTTATACGTCAGGTAAGCAAAACTTTTCTGGCAGAAAAATGACAGATAACCATGAAGACGTGTATATTTATTACAAAATTTAAAGAAGCCAAGTTGAGTTTGCACAGTGTTGTCATTACTTTTTTAATTAAACAGGGAAAAATTCTAGGGTCTAACAACCTACCAATATTCAGATCTTAGTGCTTAGGACTCTTAGACCCTACCACAGTACACAAAGAAACTACTGTATGAGCCATAAAATGTAATTAGTCACTTCCTTAAGTTATTTCACACTTCAGTATGTAAGCTCCATCAACTCTGCTTCACCTCTGAAATACAACCATGCCTGAGAAAGTAATTTTTTAAGGAATCTAATGTAAACATTATAAAATGAAGGAGCTCTTACTCTTCTATTGTTCCTTATACTACCAATTTATATAGATGGATAAAAGATGTACCTTTACTGGAAGCACAAATCTTTAAGTCTGAAAAACAAACATGACCATGATCATCTGCTGAGAGTCTAGCAGCAATGAGATTGTCGTTCATTATTTCTTTCAGCAACATATCCTCAATACAGTACCTAAGACTACATGATAAGACACTTATATTGTAATATTTCTTCCGTGAGAATTTTGATTAGCTGATCATCTTCTGTGCTGTATGTTCAGAAACCAAACGTTCAGATTGTATCTGCTTTGCTTTGTTTACAATGGGTATTTACAGAGCTACAAATTTATTTTAAACTGGAACTAGAACTAGTTTGCATGTACTTCAGGCTTTCCACCAGATGATTTATTTGCCACATACACTCACTAAAGAATTCTATCCTTTGTCTGAAACAGAGGAGTGTGACAGGAAGCTAAAAGAAAAACACCTAAATCCCTACCTACCGCATTATTCATTAATGGTTTTGGTGCCTCAGCTACCAGAATGCTGAAACCAAAAATAGTTAACCTAAAAAAAAAATTAAGCACTGCAGTACCTTTTAAACATTATTGTACACACACAGACAGAGCTCCATTGTGTTGCCTAAATAATGGAAAAGAAAACAACACCTACATCTAAGCTTCAGCAAGGGTGCAGCAGAATGAATTGATGACATCAGATAAATGAAAAGATCTGTCACCTAATCAAAAACTTCCACAAAGGTTGTCGATTCTTTTACAAATAATGATAAATAACCAGACAGGAAAACAAAGAAAATAATCTTGGGTTCACAGAGACCACTTCAATTAGACCACTGACAGCAGCTTACTCATTACTATGGACAGCAATTTTTCCTCCATAGAGCATGAGAAAAAGGCACATACTTTACATGCAGTTCTTTGACAAAATTACCAGTATTGACAGCCCACCCTCAGCACAACTTGAACAATCTGGGTTACAGAATGGATGTTAGTATTGGTTATCACTATCTTGTTGCACTAATTGATAATGAAATAGGCCACACATGAACCAAAATGTAGAAGTTAGTTTACCAATACTCGAGTATTTCTGATTTCAGATTTGAACTCTCCTTCAAATGTCCAAGCTTGTTCACTTAAAATGGAATCTTAGATCACCCTTTCCCCCTTAGTTTGAGGAAACTCAGATTTGGATGAGATTCCAGATCCAACCTGGACAAATTCAGCCTTGTAGATGAACTAACACTCAAGAAATGAGACTTCACCTTTTTGATCTTCTCTCTTTTTCTCCCTTCCTCTCCAGGTTACACATTATTTGGCTCCAGGCCAACAACTTTTTCTGAGGATTGGGCTAAGTACTCAGAAATTCAGAAGAACTTCCCAGATCACAATAAATCCACGCATTATTTCTTTTGCAGCCGTACAGAATAAATGTCAATTCATTTCATATTTAAATTTAGTATTTATAGACATCCTTCATCATACATTACCATTCTCAAGATCAGAAAGAAAATAAGCACACCAATGTGAGAGGGAAAAGTAAAGGGAAACTTAAGCCAAACTAAAGCTGAGCTAGTGCCTCTCCACGCAGTTACGACAGAAGCTGTCAAGCCCAGCTGAACAAACAACTAACCGACAGAAATTCTGAATAGCAGCAGCAGCTTATTTTAAAATATAACACATTCATTTCAATCCCCATGGAAAAAGTAATCACCAATTGGCTTGAAACAGCACCAAGACTAGTTCAGCAGAACCATTTCCTTCAACAAACACACAGCTTGCTCTCAAGCACAGGAGGATAGAATGGCACACAGTTCATTTGCTATTGCTCTGCTCCCTCCACCTTCAAATATTTGTGTTTGGGTAATGTTGACCAGTGGGACATATGTTCCTGTGCCTCAGTTCTGTTGAGCTGAAAGTATGTAACTATATTCTTATCTTGCTCTACTTCCCTAAAGAGAATTTAATTATACAGAGGGTAAAAGTAAGAATAGCAACTTTTGTTTCTGCCATGCCTTTCATGTCCAATGATCTGAAAACACACATAAGTAGTACATCTGGAATTGAACATAGCAGCTCTTCTGCAGCTCACTGTAACAGCACAACAGTCTGGGTAAAAAGTGAAATGAATATAGCTGTATGCAACTACTTCTTACTCCATCCTACAGTTACAGTAACTCAAGGTTCGGCCTCTGGCTGTTTATCCCCATTCATCGATTCACCCCTGACTTACCTCTGACCTAGAGCTTAGGAAAATCCCATTCTTAAATCCTTCTAGAAGTCATAAATCTAGGGTTGGAGCAATATAAACTTTGCAGTGGTTTAGAATGCTACTAAACAAAGCAGAAATGGGTCACAAGAATAAGTAAAACAAAGTAGAATTAAGGAAAATCAAGGAAGAAAAGAGTGCATTCAGAATGGTCTTATCAAAACATGAGTGACTAACATACTGAGTATAACTTCTAAAGTGAACATGCATGGAGGTAGGAGAGAAACATAAAAACAGTAACTGAATTCCAGATATAAAATTCCTGAGAGGGAAGATCACACACTCAGCTACAATAAGGGCCTAAAAATCTCACCAAAACCTGTCATGTACATGTATTCTGTAGTATAATCAACCATATCAGTTGGCAAGGAAAAACTGTTATCATGTTCTGCTATTAAAAGCCAAAACTATAATGTAATACTCTCAAGGGCAAGCTTCTGGAAAAGAGTACATGAAGCCTAGACATGGCCAGCAGGTAATTATTTATTATATCAACTTTTCCCTGACTCTTGAAAGGAAAAAAAAAACAAAGAAAGCACTTTTTGAAGGTTCCCTGACAGATAACATGCTTGCAAATCACTTTCTGAAACATAAGTGATTGCACCGCTGCACTTAAACTGGACAACAATATGAGTCTTTTCAGGAGTTACACGTAACTCTAAGTATGGATATGAACTATATTTTCTGGTAGCACATCTTTCAGAAAAATACGCTTATGGTTGGTTGGGAATAAACCCATCTAGGAATGAAACGTATATAGAATCTCACTCATATGGAAAGAAGCGTCTAAAGGCAGCCAAGAGCAACATCACATTCAAGAGCAGAGGATTCTCCAGACGTCAGATCAGGTCTGCAGCTCTGGACTTCAGATCAAAAATTACAAAGATTAACTCTTTTCTAAGTATTTGGTTTCCCAGACTCATTCAGGTCTCTTGGAGATGTCACATCAGCACATCTGTCATGCTGGGGAGGAGTCAGGTCAAGATTCTCAAGGATTTCGACACTGAACTGAGTCTGAGCTGTGCTACAAGGTCCAGGAACAGTTTCAGATTCGAGATAAAATAGCACATGACAGATACAAAAGCTTCCAGCCTTGTGAGAGCAATTAAATTCAAAGGCRAAGATATCACAGGACCACAAAATGGACAGTGGACAGGGTGGAGCCTTGAAGGATACCAGTACATAATACATAATAGAAAAAGCTAGAACAAACCCCACGAAAAAAAGGAAAAAAACCCAAAACCTCATGCAGATGGTCCATAACAGTAACATTTAATCCAGGGGTCATTTAAATATATTGAAGGAAGTATATTTTTAAGTTAACACAAAGACTGAGTGCTTAAATTGTAGCTTATTTGTATTATAAGCTCTAAAAGAATTTCTTTTTACCAGCTAAGAAATGACCACTGTGTTTTCCATTGCATCCTTCCTTTCAAATGAAACAAATTTTGCAAGCTAATATCAGTTAGCTATTGTTTCAGCATGAGAAAGGATAGCTGGCAAGGAGGGGAAAAGTTAAGAAAATATTAAAATAGGAAAATCAGTAATAGGCTGCTATTATTGACAAGCCAGTGCTCAGCACAGAAGTGGGGAAAATAATTTGGATTTTTTAAATGCAATTTTATTTTAGTTTCACACTTCAGAAGAAAAAGTCAAAGTGCTTGTTACCGAACTGTGAAGTAACATACAGAGTCGTTATTAATTTGAGAAAACAAACTGCACTATACGATGTATCAAAGAACAAAGCAAGTGCCAATAAAAATAAATATCTTTATATTTCCTTACAGGTTGTCAAATCTGTCTGTTAAATGGGATGGAAGACATTGTGTGAATACTACCAACAAACAGAGCAGCAATCACTAACATTACCTGGCACAGTAATGCTTGTCCTGAGAAACAGACTGAGGTCACTCCTGTCTCTTTTTATAAAATCCCATTAAATCTTTGGTTTGTACCCAAATTCTCCCCAGGGAAGATCATAGTTTAACTTCAGCTGCATAAACAATAGTAATTCTTCCAAATAACCTAAAACCAAATAAACTGCACCTTTTAAATATCAGTGATCCATAAAAATACTGTCTGTAATTAAAAATATAATATAGTTTTCAATACTCAGGCTAAATTCCTATCTGGGAATTATTTCTAAGCTATTTTATTATAAAATGAGTTGTCCACAATTGGGAAAAGATCTTCTCCTTTATAGGATGGGTGCACCCTAAAAGGATACAAAACAATGAATGAGAGCAGAATTAGTTTTCAATGTGGTGCTCTACACTGTTCACAAGCCAGATATAGCTGGGGAAGCATAGGTCAGTGTTAAATCAGGACAAAGACAAATCCCATGTTTTGGAAAAACGAAAGTAGTTTAACCTCTGCCAGTGGCTGTTACACCTCAACAGCTGATTTAACAGATCAGGTCGTGTAAGTGCTCTACATCTGCTTCAGTGCAAACTCTAATTTAAGCCAGCCCAGATGACTTTCTGATGAATGGCTCAAAGAGTATTTATGCAATCTGTTTGCTAGTTTGATGATAACAACAAACAACAGCAGGGGCAATTTCTTGCACTGGCACAGCTAAATACGCAGCAAGTCTGCCCATTACATAAAGATCTCACAGAAACAAATGGAAGATAAGGGAAACACAGTGACTGAGGAAAGCTACAATGCTTCACAGGATGTGATCTGGTAACAGCAGCTTACACACAAACCTTTTCAATAACACTTTCAAAAAGCATAAAAACAGGACATCAGGAGTCCCTTCCAATTCAACATCTCAGAAAAGCAGGCAAATGGAGAGCTATTCATGGACTATGTAAAGGAGCAGCAGCCAAGGGAATCTGCTGCTCTGAATCACCTCAAAGCGTTGATGGACAACTGCCCCAACCAATCCAATCTGCTTCTATGGAGTGTTTTTGGAATTTAGTTCATCAAACTTCAGTATCCATTTTTGTACAGTGTCCTGAGAGCTTTAAAATGATTAAAGATCTCTAGTGAAACCACTCCAGTTTCCCTTCTCGGCACTTCTCAATAGGGCAAAAAGTTGTGTTGACATTGTGCAATCTTTAAAACCTGAACAAACCTGAATGCTACATGACAAAACCACTTTTTTGGCCACCTGGGGGGTGGTGGTGGTGTGTATCTCCCACAAGTGCAGTATTACTGCAGATTAAGTTAAGGAAGACTCACAGAGAGCTTAAGCTGCTCTCCCTTAGTTGTTTATCCACTGCTCCCATGATTTTTCAAGATTTAATAAAGCTTCATAACAAATTTAAAAAGCAACTAATTTTATCTCATCTACTGCCCAAAGCATTCACAGTCATCTAGGGCCTTCTTTTTCAAACAGCAATGGAAGAATGGAATACATAAGGTATGAAAAAGACTACAGTAGACAGAGAAGTATCCACGTCTATTGCTGTCTTCTGAAGCTTTTTTCTTCCAAGGTCTGTCTAACTGGACTCAAGAACCCCTTTTCCTAAATTCATGGCCTGAAAAAATACTCCAGTGTCCATCTATATCCTAGCTTGCTTTCTTGTTTTCTGCCTTCAAAAGTTTGCTAAGCCCATTTCTGCTTTTAAACCCAGTGATGGATCATCTCGCGCTATTAATCCCTACTCTTACATACATATTTTCTATAGAACAGTCTATCACATGCCAGTTCTGAATACAAGGCTGAAATATTCCTAAACTCTAGTCTCAGTCCTCACAGCACTGTGTTGAAATTACTCCAGCCCACCACCAATCTCTTTGACAACTTTGGAAGTGAGGCAGTTATCAACTTTAAAAATTGCCTAACACTGCCAACACCAAATAATCTCCATTAGCAATCAATGTCCACTCACCCACACATAAATACTTTAATTATCTTTAAAACTGAATTGGCACTGAAGAATTAATCTATGCAAACAGAGAGCTGAGATGTCATCTTAAGTCTCCAACAATAGCAGCAACATCCCTATATCCTGGTAAAAACTCCAATGTGACAAAGCCTTTTATGAGCAAAACCAGCTGCTTTAGTTATATTAGGCAGTTACACAGTACATGCAGTTTTGCCATTTTTTCCACTTTGCCTATCTTGACTAGTTAAACTATATTTTCTTTTGAGGTAAGGCCTCATTCATTCCAAATGTAAAASTATCCCAATATTCAGTCTTCTATTTCATGGAACAAATATAAGACGCATCTTGTCATGTGATAAGAAGGAACAATCTTACAAAGAACTGGCTTCCTGGCTGACCTTTTGACTTTTCAAGGTAAAATCTCACACTCCATCTGTTATACATGCTGATATCTAAGAACAGTTTTGGAGGCCTCGGTCTATGTTCAGATAAAATTGAAAACTCTATTGGGACTTAGGTGATCTGAAAAGCACACTGCAATATCTACACTCCACATGAGTAAAAGGATTTGACAAGGAACAAAACTGCTTTATTGTCTTATATAAAAATCTATATAAACAAGGAGTCATCTACAATGAGTCATCTACATTGAGTTTACAGTCTAATCAGAAATGAAACATAATAAATGAGCGTAATAGACAACACGCAGCAAGACAAAAACATTGGATGAAGTATGTTGGCAAGATTACACGCATATTTCCTTAGATTGTGC
Source organism: Amblyornis subalaris (assembly GCA_018881555.1). NCBI lineage: Eukaryota > Metazoa > Chordata > Aves > Passeriformes > Ptilonorhynchidae > Amblyornis > Amblyornis subalaris. Next base: position 451,620 of record JACAXG010000142.1, on the reverse strand, counting down.
ATCAATGATTTTACTCAAAGAGGCACTGCAATAGCCAATGAGCAGACAAAAATATTGTCAACATTTGCATTAAATGACTTGATCATCACATACTTTTCCCAAGCTGCAGTGAAATCATGACGAATTGCAATAAAGTCACAAGAAACTGTATCCTACTCCACAGGAGCTGCCCTGTCACATCTGATTTGAACAAATTTAATGAATTTTTCACCTTTGCCATAATGCAATTGTTTCTATTAAGATTCACAGATAAACTTACCTGCTTGGTATCAGAGCACATAGTTTGGTGGTTTAAAAAATAATTCTGCCTGCTCAACAAAGCCTGATAATTTTCCTCTCGAGGGCAACAGCTGGAGAATGTTCTGCAACATATCCATTAAAATCCCAACACAACAAGATGTATCCTTTCAGGTCAGACAGGCTGTTCCTGCTTTTCAGCTAACCTACCATGAAATATGCATAAGCCTTCAAAAGGAGAAACCGTCATAGATGAGGAAAGGTTAAAAGAAACATCCATTGACTATAAACTTCAGTCAGAAGGTTGAGAACTCCAGTATTAGTTTGTCACTAATGGACTGTCATAAGCCTGGATTCTGTACTTGAAAGATGTAGCCTAAGTTGCCAGGTTTTTCTGTACAGACTTCCTTGAGGTTACACACTGACGCTGCTCTACTCAGCCACACAAGGCCATACATGGCTGAAGAATTCAGCTGTCTTAAAAAGGGGCCAAGGTATTTAATTTGCAACATCTCACTAACTTAAAAGATTTGGGGTTTCTGACCTGAATCACTTTTGAAAATTATATCTAGGCCATGGTGTCAAAGACAGAGCATCCAATTACCTTATGAAATCTGCAGCTATCCCTTTTGGAATTTTTCCATAACATGTAGCGAGTCTTCCATCCAAGTATGCATTCTGCCTCCATTCAAATGCACTGGCTCTAACCTTTCAACTACAACCATTTTGTTTTACTTCTGAAATCTGTCCTTTGTTGAAAGCTTTATAAAATGGCCATGAAGTTAGATAAGAGTCCATTATCATCTGCATAAAGGTTTGATTTGTTATTTTGGTTTGCAGCACACTGGGAGTCGTCTTGGTCTGACTGGGATTGGAAAGTAAAAATGTAGAACTGATTGAAGTCTTACAGCCTTTTTCCACCACTAAAGTCTATATTTTCACGTCTTTTTATGGAAGCACAAACTTTATCCTGTTGGTATATGTACACTCAGCACAGAATGCCATGTGCATGCTCTTTAGTTCTTCAGTTTGATGGGGACAATCTCCTCCATCAATTTTCTCACTATTAACTCTCTATCCCCTCCTGCATGATGTTCAAAAGACAGTTTGTAAAGAAGAACAGGCATGGCATTGCTCCCAGACACAACCCTATGATATTCTCTTGCAGTAAAACAGCTGTTACCAAACATATAAATAAATAAATCCCCCAGTGAAATATTTGTCAACACAGAGCTAAATCTGGTTTTGTTGAAATAAACAAACTAGATTTCAGCATGACGATCTCTACAATAGATAATTAGTCTTTTAGGCAGGAAATTATGAGCATGAGAAAGATTTGTGATTGACTTATTTGTCTAACTCAGAAGATGGGGTTGCTTCTCTTACTTGACTGCAGATGTTGATCAGAGAAATATAGTCAGAATTTACTAAATATGAAACATGTTAGAGAAGAACTCTAGGGTTTAAATGGAGAACAGACAATTGTGAGTCCCCTAAGATTCATTGTAACAATTCCAGCTACTAATTATGAAAAAAATAACGCAACAATTCTCAAAAAAAGAGAGCTTCACATACTGTAGAACCGGTCAGTTTTAATACTGTGAAAAGTGGTTTTGGTTTAATAAATTATTTTTTTATTTAAACATTCCAGTTTCAAACATGCCACATTTTTCTATGTTAATAGGCATGAGTTAGGAGTGCTTAACAAGGAATGAAAGGGCTAACTTAGGCTATATCCCTTTTTTTTCCCCTCTCCTTAGTGGGGGTGCAGATGCATCTTGCAACCTCCAGCAAGAAAAACAGAAGCAGCCATTCAGCTGCCAAGAGCCCCAGTCATGTTATTAATGTATATACTACTTGTGGACATTATCCATCAACCTCATATAAAGTTGCTCAAGTGTCAACTATATACTTCCTATAAACACGGTCCACATGTTCCCTAACCTCATGCCATTGCTCCTGGCTTTCATTTAAAGTCCTGTATTCACATAATGCAGCAGCACAGCAATTAAAGATGGCACTAGAGGATGACTATAAGACTTATTATCTCTTTAACTGATTCATTCACCAATATTCTGCAATTTGGAAGACGAATTACAGGATACCAAGAAGAAAAAGAGATGCACAATCATTCATCGGCCATTTTTCCAAAGCTGATCCACTTGCCTTTTCTTTTTCTGCACTGCTCACTGTCATGTGCAAGCAGCTCAAAGCAATGGCATCTTTATTTTCTCTAGAAAACAGACTCTTTCACACTGGAGAAGTTGGAGAGAAAACTGAGGAACAGCAGTTCCGTAGCATCACCTCACAAGTACTTCAACTCATAACTCTGAAAACAAACATCTGATACTTTCCTCTCAAATATTCAAACCACAGTGTTTTCATCCAGTTATCAAAAAACCAGAGATTTCAACTGTACCATGTACATGAATTCAGACTGGAATGATGGACTGAGAGGACACAACCACTGGGGGGTTTTTTCAGTTAAAACACAAACAAATTCTGAGACCTTTAAGCAACATAAATAAAAATTCAGCAAAACAAATCGGAGAATATTAGAAAACTTTGCATCGAAATAATTACATATTACAGGATATTGCCTTAACATCAGTAGCTCCTGAATCAGTTGACAACTTTTGAAAAATATTAGCCCTATGATGATCAAATACTTCTAAATGGAAAGTAAAGTTCAATTTCAGAATGGAAGCCTAGATCTTCAGGGTACCTCAGCTTTCATCTGCAGAGCTTGTACATTTTGCATTTATACAGAGCAATCAGTTACAGCTCTAACTTTCAGCTTTTCCCCAAATTCTTTTTTTTGTGTGTGTCTCAAGCATTAAAGAACTTTATTCATGCCTAAGGAATACGTGTTTCTGGCTTTAACAATTAACGACCTAACTTATACTGTCCTTTTAGAAAAATCACAGCCTATTAAGAGTTTTTAAATTATTTTCTATATATCAGATATATGATAGCTTTTAATAAGACATGACAGGGAAGTTACTGAATGTATCTTGAACTTGGTTTACTTAAGGGAACTGACCTCTCCAGTAACCTCCAATCCATCCTACGCAAAAGTCTGGCAGGAATTAATAGCTGAGCTCTTAAATACTCAGCAGAGCCAAGTGCACATACTTTTTTGTGTGTTCAATCTACTTCTTTCAATCTTTCCATCTATTTACTGAACCTTCTTTTCCTGTTTTATTTACTTAGGCTCCAAAGACACATGGTAAATATTTCACAGGGCAACCAGATAATGCAACTTCACCGAGCTCAGCAATGATGGAAAAAACTGTAAAGCTGCTGCTGCTTCTCCGTTCTGTTTTATTTTTAATGGAGTGCAGCTGAAATGCAGCTGGAAAACAGCTGTCAGCTTTAATTTCCCAAATCTGCACTAAAACAACAACTACAGCTTGATCATATGATAATTACCTCTGAATTAGAGCCCTGGGTTTGAGACATTACACACAACTAGAAATTAGCCAAGAGCCTGAGGATGACAATAAACACAAGCCTAAAAAGCTTGGGGGTTTGGACATATTTCTCTTCAATATTTGTTAGTTCAGTCCATTCTTCCATTAGGTAAACATCTGAGGAACAATGTTAATGCTTTGCTCTTCCTCAGTGTTTTTGAAATACTGTCCTCAAAAATAACCCTCTACAAATACCAGAACACTTCAATGTGAAAGAGGTATGTACATGAAGTGATAATCTGAAGCTAAAGGAAATCTTAGGCTTCATTTTGGAAGGTAGTGAAATTCAGTTTCTAGTGGCTGGTTGTTTTACCTTTAGAAACTACAGTTTTTCCAAGTAACTTATCAACAGAAAACAGCTAATATCCCCTCCTTTTTCTACATAATAAACTGTCCTGATGCAAAACATAATAAACATGCTTGAGACAGATATATATAAAGGCTTACTTTAAAATACTTTAAAAATATACAAGTTTATTAATTTTATGTAGTCTTTCTGCTTAGAGATATGGATTTATCAACTRGACTTAGGAGATCAAATGAAGTTTCAAATAATCCAAATTTATTTTAGTGAACTGTTTCACAAGAGATTAATTTGGTCAATACATACAAGCTGACTATTCCAAAAGTGTACCTGCACCTTTCTCAAAAGGAGAAAGCACGATCTGTATCTCATCCTGTGACTTGAACATTTCTTCACAGTCTTTGTAATCTTCTCCTGTAACCATTACTTGCTACAACTTTACAACATACAAACGTGATTAACTCCAGAATTCAGAGGCAAGAAAAAAAATACACCAGAAAACCCCCACTCTTTGCTGACCCGCTCTGAGCATGAAATCCATTAAACATCCCCAGCAAGTCATTTCTAAATATTCTATCACAAGTAAGCACAGCAGAAATGAAGTGACAACGACAAATTCTACGCATTAATATAAATCAGCACTTCATAAATAATTTAGAAAAATAATTTCAAAAAAATATTTTTAATTAAAATACATTTTTGGCAGATTTAAGATCTCAGCAGAATGAATTTCCCATTGCTATGAAAAAAGCAATAGAAGTTTGATGGCTTCATAGCAAATGCATTATTGTATTACAGAGTACATTTAGCTATTTATGTAATAACTAATTAATAGAGTAATTTTTTTAAGAGGACACCAATGTCCCATTTCACCCAAGAGAAAAAAAACTCAGATAAAGCATTTTGCTAATGGTCCCTGAGGCTGTAAACAAAACTTTCGAAGGAGAGTTTAAACTCTAGGACATGAGCTACTATAATTTTAATGTGGCAGTCAGCCCTTACTCAAACAACCAGTACACTGACATATCTTTTTCAAACATCAGAATACTTAAAAGATCACTACACTAATACTGAATTATGCATCCTTTTAAAACAGGTGGGGTTACAAAGATACAGGGAAAAAAACTGTTTAAGAGTTTGGGGGGCACAAGAGGGTTGTTTACAAAAAGCTTTCTTTTTAATACAGAAAAATCAAATATATTTGGATTCTGTTATTTTTTATGACACTCGTGTTAATTTTCAATTTGATCATTTGCCATTGTAAAAAGAAATTATTTCAAGTATCTACACCTAACAGTTTTTCAACAGTTTTTAAAGTTTCTCTTTAACATTCGTATCCACCGATGTTACTCCACAGTGCCAAAACAGATTTCTTGATTAAGCATCACACTTGTTCCTGCCCAGCATAATATCAGAATTATTAATGCCAGCCTCCAGCCAGCTCTTCCCCAACAGCTGTGCTGCACTTCATTGTTATGCAACATAGAAAATAATTTCAAGTTTTCCCTGTGAGAATGAAGGTGAATAACTAATTTTCTCTGGCTGTAGAGTCAAGATTTAATGCAAGCATGTCAAGCAATAGTCTGAAACCAGACACCTTTTCCACACCGATCTCCCACGCAAAAACTTAAAAAGCAAAAAGCAAGTTTAAGAAAGAGAGGAAATTTACAGCAGCAGTTTGAACTGACAATGAAGAACAAAGGCCAGAGGAGAAACGTAAGAATACAGGCCAAGAAGAACCTTTTGCAGAAAGCAAAAGGCGCCTAGAAGCAATCAGTACAATAAAGAGAAAATTACCCTAACATCTTTTGTACATTATCCAAGAAACACAAAAGCAAAGCCCATTCATAAACACGCACCTGGATGGAAAGGCTCTGACAGAAGCAAAATAAGATTCTGTGTGGGGTTTCTCTATGGGATTAAGTTCTTCAATGAACAGGTTTATGACTTGGAAATCTCGTGAACAAGTAACTCCAGCAAAATTTTGAAATCCACCACAAAAGCAGTGTAATCAAGAGTAAAACCAAAAAATGAAATAATGAGTCCCTGAATTTGTTTCCCATGCTTAGACAAAAACCAAAGCCAAGAGGCAAAACCATACCCTGTTAAAAGGAGTTTGACACAGTGTAAGAGAAATTTCAGTGTCTGCCTGAGTTGATGAAGAACCCAGCAACTCAGATGACCAAACAAATTTAAAGTCTCTGCTAAGCAGAATAACAAAAAAACCATACCTTAATACAATTTTTAATAGCTTAGAAGACTGGAAAATGCCAGAAACTAAGATTATTGACCTGAAGTTCTCCAAGGTGTATGTTTTTATGCTCGTGAGATTCAGCAGCTTAGACTAAAACAGCAATGCCTGGTGAAACTCCCCAGTTCTGAACACAAGGCAGCAAGGGAGCTGGAAAGGATGGTGTAAGTACACCAAACCAGCTGCATTCCCTTCAACACCCCAAGTCCACAACTAAAATTAGCACTCAGAAGAGGAAATGCAGATCTAATCGTGAATGTGACCTGTACTTTGCTTTGAGAGGCCCATTCTTTAGACCCCAATAAACACTATTGTTCCTTGAGGATTACCTGACAAAAGCAGCAGTCATAACACTATATTTTGCATACAGCAGCAACGTTTTATTCTTACACTGAAAGAATACATTTTTGTGTAAGACATGAACTGTCACTGATAGCTGCACAGGCTGATAGCAGAGTCAGGCCAGAAGAGAAGCCAAAACTTCCCCTGGGGAGTGTATGTGTTTTAAGAACACTCCGCAGAGTCCATAGATGACCCTTTCTTTACATCAGGGCAGGTATCTTTGAAAAACAAGAAGGCAAGAGTTGCCATCTGATCTGCCCAGAGACAAATGTATTCTGGTTCAGTGTGGGAAAAGTTAAGCCTGACTCCTTTTCCATGCATGAACTTTAAGTCTTGATCAATATGTGGTAAATGTTTCTTCCCAGAAGGAAAAAATTAAGTGAAATATATATGTAATGCTCTAATAATCCAGTACAAAACAACACAGTCCCAGATATGGCCCTACAAAGTTCCTTTCACATGAGTAATCCCAGACTAGTTAGAAAAKATGAGACTAGTGGGCCTTAATTCATTTATTTGTTTTGATGTTCTCTCTCATTTCATGTGTATAAATATAAAACCCAACAATATTTATTAAGCAGGAAGTTTAAAAGCAAACAGTTTAATGATCCCTAAGGATCACCAGAGACAGTAAAACAATGCTGTGGGAAGAGCTCTAGCTTACTCTAAAAGCACAATTCATATTTTTTTCTGGGGCTTTTGATATATTGTTATGATACATAAATGTTGTGCAACAGCAAGACTCAGAAACATGGATCGAGTTTAAACTTCACATCTCAGGAGGGTCTTCATACCTCTGGTGGCAGCTCTTCCGTGCCTGATGAACATCATGGAACTCCACTTCTTATCATCATAAAAACAGCAGTTTCCCACATTTACACAGCTGTTTAATTCATAGAGCAGACTTAAAATGTTTTTGAACACTATTCTGAAGTTTCTTTGACTTCTGTGTTCTAAGTTTTTCTACAGGCATCAAAAAATATGGTTAGAAGTCACAGCAATTTTCTTAACAAACATGCTCCAAGAGCTATTGCTTCCCATTACACGAGGCCAAGGGCCAGACATGTAGTTCCATTACAACCACCCTACAGAAATATATAAAAACACTCATAAAAATGCATTTGTTTATATGGCAAAAAGATATGAATGAACTAATACTCTACACAGAAACTACCACAGTATTATTAGAGTTTATTCAACCTGCAAGAATTTTATCAAATCTTAAATCATGTTCCCTTCCTTCTTTCCTCTCCACATGCATCAATGGACTCTTGTGTTATGGTTTGCAAATATTTAAAGTGGTGTGTCAAGTCCTGCTGCAGAAGCCTGATGGTCATGCTATGCTATGAATAACAGACTGAAAGCAGGGAAAACAGTTCCTAAATCAAATTACAACTCTTGGGGATAAACACATTTCCAAATGATGTAATTATAACAATATGTCACACTCTGCTGAAGACCTCATATAACATTAAAATAAAGAATGAGTGGGTAGGAAATATAAGCAAAGGATGACATAATATTGCTCCATGCCAGTTTCTGCCTGTTTTCAATCAGGCCAGACATCAGAACGTAACTTGGGAGGGGGGGAGGGAAAGTCTCACTAACAATCAAGGGACTTTCTGTTTAAGTCAGAGGCCTGTGCACCAAGATCACATTTGACCTTGTAATATAAATAAAGTAACCCTAATGAASTGTGTACAGACCCTGGGAAAGACAAGCCCCCCGCCTACCCCCTCATACTGAGTCTCAAATAAACACACCAATATGACTTAAGACATGCTTGCAGAAAAGTTTATTATTTTATTTTCACCCCTGTATATATCCCATGCCAGTAAAAACTGCTGCATCACAAGCTCTTAATTTAGTCACTTTTAGACATAAGAGGATCTTGGATGGTTGATCCTAAACATGCCTGCATTAAATAACTCATAAATGAGCCGACAGAAAACATATATCTCAAACTCAGTTAAGTGCTCTGTATGTACAAGTGAAACGAGTTGTATCTGGTTCAGACCTGAATCCTTGGTATGGTAGTAAATCACATTATCAGCCTATAAAGTGGAGTCACTTGATTCTATCAAAACTGAATAAACTCCATTGTGGCTTTGCTGTAATCCCCTCATGAGAACTGTGTGCATCATTATTTACCCAACTGTTATGTGGGTGGAAACGAGACATTCACCTCTGGCAAATATGTGTGCAACTTCTCTCAAGTCAATACAGTTGCACCTGCTTATACCAGAAACGAAGCTTGTCACTGATGACAACAGAGATATTATCTAGAGGTAAAACAGTTCCTATTTTGTCTGAAAAATTAAATACTTCAAAACATGTCAAGTGACTCGCAAATCCTGCCCATAAAGGAAAGACGAAATATTTTGGAAGTACTACTTCCATAAAACAAGGAGCTTCTGGAGCTGGAAATCCTGAAGAGATTCACACCCTCCCCTGCACTCCCCTTCTGCTAGGAATCTTTCATGACAGCTCTGGAGCCTGACAAGCCATGGTTCTTGCCTGGACAACAACAGTGTCCTTATTGAGAGCCCAGAAAAGCTCAGTGCTAAAGACAACTGTAAGGCAAAAAGTAGGCAGCTCTCTGCCTATTTACCAGCATCTTTCCAGGTGCTGTGAAGGAAAATGACTGCTGACTAGAAAAGGAAGAGGGAAAGGGAGGGAAAGCAATGACCAACCAAGGACATTTTCTCTGCCAGACCTCCTTACAGAATCAGCCACTCACACAGACCTCTTACCTCAAACTCCCTTCCTCATCTCTATCACGCTTAGCCTCATTTAAAAATCATTTTTCTTTAACAAGCCTGAAGTTTCTCCCAAATCTGGCCATTCTCATACACCAAAAAAACCCCAAAACAAAAAAACCCAAACCCAAGAAAACCATAAAAGTCACTTCACCTCGTGCCATTACCTATGTAACTATTCTATTCATACTTGCTACATATTTCCTCTTCCTTTCACATGTCTGAGTTATTTTTCATAGTAAAGACTTCAAAACAACTAGCACACTTGGGAACACAATGATGTAATTATGTGTTTTAAAGATAACTACAGTCAGGATTATGAGGACAACATATAACCGAGTTTCCCTTGAGTGAAATGCCTTCCTTTCAACCAGTTTATCAAAGGAACATGGTTCAAAGCTCCCACTGTTTACTAATAAAGATGGCTGATCTACCAGAACATCCATTCATACAGAAATAGAAGCTGCCCTTTAAATGGGATCTGGCAAGAAATACTGGAACTTCTACACTTTTTGATCTTAAAAATACCAACTAAAAATTGAGTGAACTCATTCAGCTGACATCATTGGCTTGTGTTTCTGGGACTTGTCTCAATTTTAATGGAACACATGCCTCAGTTTTAATGAACTGGTTGTCCAATGAGCATATGATGGACCATATAGTCTGAAAGCCTTGCCCAGTTTATTCTGACTTCAGATAGGTTGGGTGAGTGCCAGCAGCATGAAAGGCACCCAGTGAAATATGCATGTAACATTTTCAGAAATACATGATAAATTTTTACTGTTTTTATCTGATAAATTCTAATAGCCACAAGCAGGAATCACTTTCCCTATGTGAGACACACTGCATCTGCAGAGAAATACAGCCAACCACAACATGCAATTCCCAATTACTGGGGGACCAGGTACATAGAGAGTTTGTTTAATTAGTTGCTGATACTGGAGCACAGATGTTTGGAGACAACCACTCACTTAAACTTTGCCAAGATTGTGTTCATCCTCCTCCCTCTACACAATATGGAAAGACACTGATCTCTTCTTTGTAGTGACCAGTGACAGGACCCGAGGGAATGGCATGAAGCTCTATCAGGGGAGATTTAGGTTGGATATCAAGAAAAGGTTTTTCACCCAGAGGGTGGTTGGGCACTGGAATAGGCACCCCAGAGAAGTGGTTCCAGCACCAGCCTCACAGAGTTCAAGAAGCATTTGGACAATGCCCTCAGGCACATGGTGTGACTCTTGGGGTGTCCTGTGCAGGGCCAGGAGTTGGACTCAATGATAGTTGTGGGTCCCTTCCAACTCAGAGTATCCTGTGATTCTGTAATATATCTAATAAATACAACATCTACAGTAAATACAGTGAATACAAATTCACTGCATCCTATGAAATTAGGCATAAGCACTGAAAACAGGTCCCTGAAGATTAGTGACTGACTGAGAGCAGTAAATTAACTTCATCTGGTCCTTAATCCTCAAGAAATTTCCTACAGTCAAGTGAATGCTGCTACAAAATTAACAATCAATTTAGATTATAAAATTCATATGTTTTGTTGCATTTCCTACACTACATCTAGTTAGCGTACAGGAAAATTAGTGAAATTTACTTTTAGCTGTACTCAACATCAGGCAAGAGCTTGTTTCTTAACAGTCTAAACCAAACAACACTACCTTTAATTCCATCATATTTTTCATGCCAATGCATCACGAAGCTCTTTGTTTACAAGAAGCTCTGCACTGTACTTTAGGATACAAAGTTTCATATTACACCTAATTAGGCTGAAAAGAAAATGGGAAGAGTTAAAACCTGTCCAAAGCACCAAGGTTTTAGACACTGATGATTTTACATAAATATTGCCAGGTTCTTTATTTCCTCTTAAATGGTAAATATCTCACACTCGCCATAGAAGTAAACAGAAATATGTCTAAAAATTGTGCTTGTATGACTTAAGAGAGGAATACTTAATGTTACTTAATGAATACCCAATGGCAATGAATCTTCAAAACTACAAACTGGTCTCTCTGTGAATTTCTACAGCCTAAATTTAAAGTAGTGATCACCCCACCTCCAAGTTTTACTTAACACCATTTCCTTTTTTCATTTTGCTTTAAGCCTCTGGCCCCAAAATTAAATTCAATTAAAGTAACTGAATGACAAGTCCAGCTAACAGTTCTAAGAAACCCAAATTTTGAAAAGCAGTTCAATGTCAAGGTATTTTGTCACTCAAGTCAATTCAAGTAGCTAATTCTTCTGATTTTGTGAGTGAATTAAGTCATTTAGTATCTATCCAGCATACACATGAGTAAAAGATTTGGTAAAAGGAACAGTGAAAAGTTTTTGAAACAGAATAAAATTTCTTTTGAATTCCATGAAATGTAGGTGATCCAAACTAACTGCTTTTCCTCTCTATTAATATTCTAAGTGAAATGTTGTAGTGCCTCATTCTACATTAATTTAATAATCTTTTGAAAGAAATAGGCTTTTTTCTATGTACATGAAATCTATCTACCAGTTCAAAAACTGTTTCTCACTTATATGCCAGGTGTCTCCACTGCAAAGGACAATTCATTTATGTTTCATTCCTTTGGATGCTTGTTGAGTAAGCTGTCATTCGTGGATTAAATGAGTTCTTCTCATTTGTTTGGCAGCTAGCAATATAGGAAACCAAAAACCTTTCCAGTTGATTGAGTTCCCTCAATAGGAGAGCTAGCATTTGCTCACACAACTCCATTTAAGTGGAACAATAACAGTATCAGGTTCCCTTCTAACAATAGCTCCAGTGTTATTTGGCATTGCTGTCAAATGTCTCAAGACGAAGACAAACTTGCAAATTCATTCTCCCAAGAATGTTTTCCCATTCAGAAAAAAAAAATCCAAGAATAATAACAACAGTATTGGGGATTTTTTTTAATTATTGGTGTTCCTAAGAAACAAAGGATTCTTGCAAACACTCCTACCTTTAGAATTACTACCTTTCTACTACCACACACTTAAGAACTGAGTGTTATCAACATTTCATAGTTCAGGATACTGAAACTAAAAGAATAAAAACTTCAGTCAAGTCTGAATAATGACTAAACTACAAGGAAGACACAACTCCAGAATCTTAGTTTTCAGATCCTTGCTACTTCATAGAGTATTCTTGAAGCTAATCCCATTTTAAACCAAGGATCTGGCCTAGTTTTAACTACTGCATTAAATACACTAAAACATAAAATGAGGTGGGAGTCTGGTGTAGTGGGGTGAGTTTTTCCAAAGTAGGCATTGTCTGCTGGTGGTGACTACCCTTGCATGACTGGATGGGGGGGAGGGTGTGGGGGGTGTTTGTTGTGGTGTCCCCACCCCTTCACTTAAACTGTCTCTATCTTGATGCACACTTCTTTTTTTGCCTTTATTCCCAACCAATTCTGTCCCCCACTCCTCTGCAGAGGGAGTGAGCAAGCTGCCAGCTGGGGTCCATCCACCACAATAGTGGAGGAAGCATACAATTAGCCTTTAAAGGTACGTTCTCTTCTGAAAAGGGTACACAAAGGCTACTACTAATATCATAGATGTCCGTTACATAGTACCTTTGTAAGTAATGAAGTAGAACTGCTGTTCTACAAATCCCACCTTCAACCAGGACAAGGCTGGGTCTATACACCAGCTCTGCAAGAAGCTTCAATTCCAACTTTTTTCCAGCCTCCCACTGGAAATGGTCCTTCTCTAGGCTGGTCAGTAAGTAACAGCCTCAGTAACAGAGGAACAACTTATTGGGAGAGAAAATAAGAATACTGAGCACAGAGGTTGACAGATGATGTACAGTGCTGCCAGCACAGGTGACAGCTTGGTAGCTTTACACTGCTCACAAAACGGTAGAAGGAAATAGTGCTGCCTAAAATGATTTGTTATATGGCACTAAAATCTACATGATCCATCCTAAAAGAGAAGGAAAACTGAATCACAGCTTCAGCTCTTACGTCTGCACATAACACTGGGGAGGACAGAAGAGCGCTGATGCAGCAAAACTAATCAGCTGCCTAACTTGCCAAAATACTATGCTGTCATCGAACATGTTCTGACACACAGCAAGTACAAATTACATTATCTCAAAAATAGACACTTCTGGCTATGCACATTATTACTGTCAGTACACATTCAAAACACCAAAGCAGTGCAATCTAAAGGCAATGCTGTTACAGAGATGTCCACTATATGGCTTCTGCTAACAACATTGTAAAGCCTAACTTGATGGAGATGCAGTGGACTGACGACTTCTCTTTCTACCACTTCCCCTGATTAGCTCAAATACATTTCACTTTCTGCCAGAGGAAGAACTGCTACAAACCAGAGCCTCTTAACAACTAGGGAGAAGGATTCTCACAGCTCTGCTGGAAAACCTTATGGAGAAAAGTGCTTGCCATGCCTACTACACCTGTTAGTTTCATGAATTTAGTTCTCAGGGCAAACCAAAGTATTTCTCCAAAGGCAGCTGACAGCAAGCATTGCAACTAGCCTTTCCCCATAAAAAAGGCCGCCACCCTGTGAGCTGAAGAGCTCACTGGACAACTAAGAGGCAAATATTCCAAGTGCTAAAGTAACCATCTTATGTTGTAGACAAAAGGGAAAGGTGACACTCCATGAAAATGAATCTGCATTGACAATCCTGTAGATTATTCTTTTATTTGTAAGAATTCAGCATCATTAGGATTAACCAGTTGAGAGTCATGCTAATGCCTCAAGAGACATTAGGACAAGGGCTGAATGTACATAAATAGGAAGACCCAGCATTAATTTCAGCTCCTCACCCTTCCTTCTCAGCCACAGAAGTAGAGCACAAGAAACAGAAGGCACAGGCAGAAGAGGAAAGATGAATATAGCTATAACTGGCAAGCGCACTAAAGCAGCAATCACCTGGAAAGATTCTGCTGTATAGAAAAGTAGCAGCAACCTGGCTGTGAGACACTTCACCATCAGGGTGTTCTTGTCTTCTGATGCTCAAGAGGAAGTTGAAGGGAGAAGTGTACTGTCAGTTGAGCGGTAAGATGATTTCTGAGCATCACAATCACCTTTTGGCTAGAGGCCTAGGAGAGCTACAGTATCACACACTGAGGAAACAAACAAACAAAAAAAAACCCAAAACAGCCCTTGGCAACATAAGGGCAACTAAAAACCATCCTCCCCATGAATCCTTTTCTTCCTCTGAATTCAACTCATTTTGACTGTAGGATCTGGATTTAGATGGAAAACAGATATTGCCTTTTGTTAAGTTATGATGAATTCTTCTAAACCACTGAAAGAGGGAAACAAAAGACTCTATTGTTTCATTTTACCTCACTGATGAGTACAAAGTTCCTCACAACTGCCAGTATTTATATTTGTTTCTTCACAACTAAAAGCTTTGTGAAATTTTATTAGATTTTTCTCTCCTTAGCACTTGTTACTCAGCATTGCTCCATTTCCTTCAAGCAAGTTAGAGTGATTTATACTAATATACCAACAGAGGAGGTAGGAAACAAGTAAGGATAAACAAGGCTGTTAGAAGTGCGTTCAAAATCTGTTTTTAACTCATGCTGACCCCCATTTCTAAAGGTAGCCAAGATCAAGGAATGCTTTGTAAGATCAACAGCAATAAGCCTAGCTCAAAAATGAATACATAAAAGGACAAGCTGCTTACAGCACAGTTCATTGCTCGTCACATACCTATATGCTTCACAAATGTTGAAGAATATAGTATCTCCTGTAGCCAAATTACATGCTTTCAGGTTGAAAAACATCAGCCAAAAGCCTAGTTTTTGAGCAAATATTAGCAGCATGGCTTGTTGTAAAAAAACAATAATTAAAACACACTGGCTCAGATACAACTCTCCACACATGTGGCTTCTAATAAAGTATGTTACCCACACACTACTAGCCAGCAGATGTTTCAAACAGCTGCCATTTGAACCAGAAAACCAATCCTGATGGATGTTTGTTATTTTAAACTCCTACCAGGCACTCAAAGTTACAAAAAAGGAGTAACTGGTATTTTTTATATTTATGTAATTTTCTAATCTGTCTGTTACTCTAGAAACAGGTAACTTATCAAGATAGTCCAAAGAAAGTAGAAAAAATAAAGCGTAAGGAGCAAACTTCCAGCAGTTTACTAACACTGCGTAAAGGTGCCCAAACATATCTGTTCCATCAAGAGGCTATTTGAAGCCTTGTTAATTGCTTTATCTGTTAATCTTGAAGTATAACATTTTAAGTCTTCAATGCAAGGAAGAACGTCTGGTAAAAATAGGTGGTGGCACCCACAGGAAGGTGCTCACCTTCAAGCCAGGCCATTATAAATACAGAAGGCTAAAAAAAAACACATGAAAAGGCTAAATAGGGGTCCCCCTCTTACCTCACCCTTCCCCTAACCTAGGAGGAACAACCTTTTCCAAAAAGATGYTAATGAGTCATAAAAGATGAGCTGAGAAGAGCACAGTTTACATGTTTTGAGAGGCATCAGAGGTACAACCAACACTTCTGTATTTTGAACACTTGAGGATTTCTTGTCCTCGTTTCCTGATTTTCCTGATACAAAGAGAGAAGCAAAGCAGCAGTGAAGCACTGAATTAAAACAGAGGCTGGGTCAGGAAGTTTATAACAGCCAAACCAAGGAATATAACAATGAAAAGAAAAAAATATCTGGTGGCTTCAAAATTTTTAGACCAATAGCAAAAATGGTATAAAGCAACCAAAACATTTCAATCTGTAACATTCAAAGGTCATCACTGAGGAGAAATACAAAGACAAAAGTGATACTAACATCTATCTCTCTCATTTTCATATTTTAATAAGGAACAACAAAAAGCCAGATGCCATTACTCAAATGCTTCATGGTTTTAGTTGCCCCCATGACTTCTAATGCTTTAAATACAGAGCAGCCAAAGCTCAGCTCTGAAGAAATTGAAGCACATCAGACACAGAAAAAAATTTATATTAGAGAAAAATTCAAAAGTACCAGCAAGCAAACAGCTTACTGACATAACTGACAGAAGCAGATGCAGCAACATCAGAACACTCTGAAAACATGTGAGAAAGAAGAAAGAAAATTGGAAGCTTTGGGTGTGGAAAAAAGTCTTTTTCCAGCTGCAGTACTTTGGACCAAAGGGGTCTGAGACAATAAAACAAATACTCATTTTCCTTTACACTGAAAATCCAGACTTCAAATGAAATGCAAACAGAGTTGAAATGGCACTTTGCACTGCTTTTACAACCTTCTTTCTTTAGAGAGAGTAGCAAACTTACACTGTTGTTAAAGTAGACAGGTATAATCCCTATTTCACAGTAGGGACACACTGTGACTTGTCTATATTAAGAAATAAGTCTAGGACAAAGGCAGGAATATATTTCAGACCTCGTGATTCCTACCCTTAGACTGTCACCACGAAGCTAGGTCTACTTAATGTCACTACAGCTACTACCTGTGAAATCCCCCCAAAACTGTTGTTCTGAGACGATACCCGAACTTGCCTCTAATCAAGGATTGAAGAAGCTGAGACAGACTTCACAAGGTGTTTGTTTGTAGGACATGTATAGGCAGGAAATATGAACAGTCTCAAAAAAAAGCTTTAGCAAAGTACAATCCACAGTTTTTCCAATAAAAAGCAAGGAAGAATCATGCCTAGCTGGGTGTCAACATGATAGCCACTGCATGAAGAGGTAACATTGTAATGCTGACATGCATGATTAACACTACATTGCTCATTGTTGATCCTGTTCTGTAGCACTTGAACAAACCTGTTACTTCTGTGAGGTCTTTAAAAGAAGCTTTTGCTAGAAGTCAGACACAAAGGGTAATTTCCTATGCTTATGTTAATAATCACATAAACTTGTGAAGTTTAGATAGTCACCCCAAAAGATTATTTACATGCCTTGTCATTTGTGTAAATGCTTACTGAGAATCACGTAACTGAAGTATGGAAGTCCTCTAGACTTGGACATACAAGACAACCAGTATTGTGATAGTGAAAAGACAGGGTCACAGCAGCAAGGCTACATTCCACTATAACGCAGACATAACACTTGAACTGTAATGGTGGAGGAATATGTTAAAGTCCTGCTTATGATAGTCAACAAGGGCATTTTTGCAAACTTAAAAGGGAAATATGCAACTTCTGTCCACAGACAATTAGGTCAGTAAAAGGCAGACTCTCTTGATACTTTTGTATCCTGCCTTTGAATAAAAAGGAAAAAAAAAAAAAAGACTAAGCCTGTCAGCCTGAGCTCCCGCACTCTTCTGGCACACTGCGAAGGCAAACAATGGCACTGAGAAAACTTATTCAGATGCA
Organism: Amblyornis subalaris; assembly: GCA_018881555.1. Taxonomy (NCBI): domain Eukaryota; kingdom Metazoa; phylum Chordata; class Aves; order Passeriformes; family Ptilonorhynchidae; genus Amblyornis; species Amblyornis subalaris. Next base: position 433,957 of record JACAXG010000142.1, on the reverse strand, counting down.
CTACGGAACAGCAAGCCTCTGAGGCTTTCTGCACTATTTACTTCCAGCTCACGTGCTTTAGGACCCACACAATGTACCCAACAGGATATTTTAAGTGAGTCTAAATATATTTTTTTCTGAAAACATAAGAAGTCTGTGCCTGCAGATGATTAAAGAATTCTGGATTGCCCAAGGAGACAGACATCATATACTGCTTCAGTACAGTAACAGCACATGTAGCAGAACTCTGCTATTGATGCCAGTCCAGGAAGAACTGGGGCRTGAATGACTCTGCAGGGCCATTGCCCCAACAGAAACATTGTATTTGTGCTGCAACATGACATCCACAATATTGCTGACTGAAACAACTGAATTAATTTCATAGAATGGTAGAATACTAGTAAATGAGGAATACAAAATTTATATATATATAAATACTTTGAAAGTAAAAGGTTTTTCCTGTTTACCATCAAGGCTTTCAAAAAGTCAAAGTCATTCGCCATACCAGCAGAAAGTCCATATTCCCAGCTGCCAGAGTAATTAATTGTTGGTAGGACTGAAATATTCTCTAGTCATTACTCTTCTCAGGTAGCCCCACTTCTGAATATATTGATTATTTTACAGACTGGCATTTTGAAAGCTAGACCAATTTAAAGCAGTCAGATGATAACGTGTAGTAAGAGAAACTCAGCTGAGTTGATGTAAGAGATCAGCTGCTGCAGAAAACAGGTCCCATACTCCCTCCTCCTCTTAGCATTCCCCTTTCCAGCCACACATTCCTGATGCTTCCTTGTACCAGCTCTGATTCATGCAATCCTTCAGTAAGCCAATTCACTGGCAGAAGCTGATTTATCCAGAACGAGCCTTCTGCAAGTTGATAACCTCAATCAACTTACCAAGGGATCAGATGAACATCAGAACAAGCAAGGGAGCAAAAAGATGAAGGACTACTCCCAGAAGCAACAAAATGCTAAGTTCACTTGGCTGTCTTCAGATCTGATCTTTAATCTCTCATGAATATCAGAGAGTAGAATGGAACTTTCATAATGAATTATTAAATTATTAATGCATTTTGTTGCCTAAAAGGATCCCATCCTATATCGGAACTCAGCTAGAGATTCTTGCAACTATATTGGTTCTGCCAGTGTTAGAAGAATGCCACATATTTACAATCTGCTATCCTTGCTCATGTTAAGCAGTAATTTTTTTGCTACAAGTAGCACCAGTGGACATGGTAGAACTGTTTTCAGAACATGGTATCATTTTATGGAAAGGTATTAGAATCTGGTGTCATTATAAAATGTGAATTCAACAATGATCTCTCTCTAATACAACTGCTATTTAATCTTTTCTATCTAAGTCACAAAATTGTAGTGTCATAGTGTCCTCATATAGAGAATGCACAGGACGCAGAAGAGCTGCTTGGTAATCTATTGGCAGAAATCTAGCTATTGAGTTCCATTTTTCTTGCAGTGTCTGTAATTCAATTATGATGAATTTGTTTTCAACAAACTAATTTATCATTGTTCATCAGGGCTCAAGTTGCCTCATCACTCAGTTTGGTTAACAACACATTATTTAAATTAATTCCCTGATTTGCTGCATACTTTCATCAACATTACTTTTCCCATGAGAAATTGATTTGCCTTCCTACATGTACCTTAAGAACAATGTAGTAAGAAGTAATTCTTGCCAAGTAACGTTTATGCTTATGTATGCAAATACATAACTCCCATTAATTAAAAAATTTATCAATGCTGTGGTAAGATTTGAAAGTCTTTTGCATACTATTATTTAATATCGGGGCAACTTAAAAAAAAAATATCAAAAAGGTGTACTGTTATTAAGAGAGAGAACTTGTATTGTTATTCCTACCATAATGAGCTTAGACTATACAAAAATATTATCTTCACAAACATCAACATCATGTTATTCTTAGTTTCATTATATGAAAAATGCCATCTTAATTTTTTTCGTGATTCCTGTAACATAAAAACATGAATTCTGCCCTTCCATAAGACAGATCTCTGAACAGAAGTGTACCAAATTTCCTAAACAGTCCCCCCAAAACTTCAAAGAAAGTGGATAAAATTTCACAAGCTAGAAGTCTCTTTCTGAAGTCCCAAATACCTCTCGTTTCCAGGGGGGTCAGTACAGCATATTAGAACTGCTCACTGTATAAGGGTGCTGCCAGAGGGTCTTTCAAGCACACGCATCAAAGCAAATTACTAGCAAATCGGGCAAAAAACTGTTGGTTTAAACCTTTAAAAGGTTCATTTCAAACATAAGCAAAGATACTCAAAGTTACAGCTACTGCTTTTGAGTGTCACTACACACTCCAGTGCACCAGTGAGTTTTGCAGAGTCAGCAGTATGCTTTTCACACTGGACGTTCAGTGGCAAGAGCTAAAGGCACACTAATTTTTTACATATGAAGCACTTGAGCCCTCCATAGTTCACAAATTACATGCATACAGCTCCAAAAGAGTATGCCAGAGACAGCATAAACAGAAGGTTATTAGTATCATCAGTCCTCAAAGAATAACAGTTTAGATTTGAGTTCATGAGAGGACATTCAAAGCAACCAAAAGGGGATAATCTACCAACAAAACACCAATCCATTCTTTCATGAAGATAAAGAAATTATCAGGAAAAACAAATACTAAAATTTCAGGATCAGTGTGGTCTTCAGTTATTAAAAAAAAAACCCACCACCACCAAACAAAACCCAAACAAACAAAAAAACCAACAAAAAACATTCAAGCACATGCAATGCCTCTAGCAAAGCAATCCTCTGTGATAGGAAAACATCAAACTACTGTTTATTTAACCTAGAGACTGTTCCCAAAGCAGGACTCAGTTCAACAATGTCAAAACTTCCACCTATTTACAGGAATATACAGCCATTCCCCACACTTTCGCCATAGCCTGCCTTTTTAAATAAGCATCACTTGATTCAGCAAAGAAGCTTTGCTCCTCTTCTGCCAGAACCCTGTGAAACACTGTACAATGAAGTACGAGCTGCAACAGAGATCTGAAAATTCAAGTCCTCAGCTGTTCATGGTCTTCTGCAAATGCATCTTACTTAGRTGCAACGTCAGTACAGACCGACTGTGTGCTGATGGCAGGAAATCTGGAGCCAGGTCTCAGGTTTCATTTAAGGTACCTTTTGATTTGCTAGGTGATACTAGGCAAGTCACTTCCCATCGTTTATTTATAAGTTACATGTAATTATCTAGAAAGCCTAATTAGCTCATCTGGAAAGTGATTTGAAATGCACAGATGAAAGATAGAGTGTATTTCTCAACTCTTGTCATCTGTGCCAATAAAATACTTATTTCACAACAATTAGCTCTAACTGTATTTTTGATAGCTGCTGCCTCATCCCTAGAAATTCCAGCTCTGGAAGTCACGAACAGAAAGACTCATTGGGATGCGATGCTAATGAAGTGGTATGTGAAACATCTATAGATAAGGTTAATATTCTAAAGGCCTTTTTGCAATCACTCCGCACACAATGAAACTTTTTTCCCCGCTGGGTTTCCACTCAAATGAAAACCAAGAGATTTATTTTTAAACTCTCATCTATATCACAGTAAGCACTTCCTGAACAGGTCTATGTCTGTCTGAAAAAAAAACTGGCCTAAGAAACTAAATCTAATCTTAAGATTGATTAAAATGTTCTAGAAAGTTTTAGTAAATGTGTCTTATGACCTCATGTAGAAGCCCTACATTCACTTCTGGAAAATTTATGAAACATTAATAGGAACCTCAGAACGGACAGCAAGCTTAGACGTGGGGCAGGGCTGAAGTAAAATGGGGACAGAGTAGGCTGTCTGAAGCCTCCCATGCTCCAGCCATGCACCAGCCCCAAGGAGGGATTCCAACAGACCACAAACAGGAGAGAGGCTCACCAAACCCAACTGGTCTTTCCAACCAAGTCTACTGTCCTGTTTCTACAATAGCTGGTATGGGATGCTTCTGCCAAAAACATAAGAAATTATGTGGGAAAGAGTTATGGAGTAATCAATTCAGCATGTGAATGTCTTGTTTAAGAAATCAAAGAACACATGTCCTGTAACACATATACCCATCTGCTAAGGTTTTCTACATTCTAATCCTGACTATTTTTAACCAAGTATTTTTTCACTTCTCTCTATGAACTGGGATTTCCAAACAAGCCCGATTTTCAATTTTCATTTTGACTGCAAACATTCAGTGGCCCAAGGCACCTCATCTTGTGCATGTGTATACACATTAACCTCATGAGTTCTCAGCCTTAGTCACATTCTATCATTCTATACACCACTGGAGAAAAAAAAAAAAAATATAAAACTATGTAGGGTCAAGTCTACTTGGCATGACTTATTTTTTTAAAGCCAAATTATTTTCAAATACACTCATCATTTTAAACACAAAACACTATCTTAAGTAAGAAAATGGTGCAACTTTTAATACATCACAACCAAAACAAAATCACATGGTTTATGATTTCCTCTAAATGAGGTCCCATCTCAACACTTTATTCACTCCTTCAGGCAAAAGAAAAGGAAAAAATCTTCCTTCAATTTACTCTAGTCCCCAGTTGCTGCTGGTAAACATATCTGCTGTCAGCTTCCTGGAAGATGATCTCCCATAGAATCAGGGAGGTGGCTGCTGCTGCTAATAGGACTCAAAAGAAATCTGCCTCTATCAGCATGTGAAGGAGGTGAGGCAGGGGAACCTGTGACTGACTTGATTGCACGAGTGATTGCACATTGCTACAAATGTGGTCAAACCAGCTCACTATCTTTGTACCTTTCTCCTCTGTACTTGTCCATACTTCTGTTACTTATGATTCCCACCAAGTTACACAAAGAAAAAAGAAAGTAGATTATTTTTTGCTGCTGGATACAACCCCAGTGGAAAATACATAACTTTTCCCTCTTCTGCTAGACTCCATATTTCTCATTCCCTAATTTCAGCTACATCCCTGTTTTCTTCCCAAGCCACAGGGTAGGGAGAATGCTGCTGCTATTTAAATTGCTGGGCCTCTTATAGCTTAATAAAATCAATTTTGGCTCAGACCACATTTAGCAAGATGAATATTATTGTTCCTTTTCGACAAAACAAAAAAACCCTAAGAATAGCTTTTCTAAAACAAGATTGCACGCACACCTGACCACTACAGCAGAACTCTACTTAATGCATTTCTCAACAATGATGGGTGATCAGTATTTTTTCAAAACACAGGTATTAGGTATTATTTTATTCTCTGAATTTCTCATAAGATGTGGTAGAAACCAATTACAAAGAAAATGAAAATCAAATGTGCCGATCCACATGAAGTTTCTGTACAGAAGGGAACAGGGGTATTAAAGTGAATTTGAAAAGGTTGGTGCATTTCTAGGACCCTGCTTGGTATGCCTGCACACTACTCCATCAGCTGCACTCTCCTTCTGTCCTATTCACAAGATTCAGCTTCTGTCCCCAACTCATCACAACCTCCAAATATCAGCAGCATATCTCAAATTTACTGAAGTGATGCAAATTCAATATATCCTCACTTTTAAACTGACAATAAATAGGAGAAATAAGGAGTTGAAAATATATCTGACATTCAATAGTGACTACACCCAAATCTTTCAAGTTATGTAATAAAGTCCTGAATAAATGGTATGTAACTCACTGGGCAGAGGAGACAAGAGGACACTTGGTGTCTCTTAACTGCAGGACCCAGGAACAGAGTATTTAACTCATTCTTACATCTCACTAGCAATAGGTACTACCAGCACTACTGTCACACTAACACGATGCTCAGCTACCCAAGTGGTCAGGGAAATAATGAGGCCATCAGATTATTCCATGTCCCTTACTGCCACAACCCTACTAGGAGTAGGTGCGCCTTCTATTTCTTCTTTCCTTTCATGCTGAAGAGTATGCTGAAGGTTACAAACTAAGAGACATACAAAAATATCTGGATGCTTTTGTATCTGCTACCTTAACAATATCTACTATCAAAGAATTGCATTTTCAAGGAAAAACTTCTGTCCTGCCATTTCTCAGGCACTTGAGATCCTAGCCAAAGGGCAAAAATAGAATTTGGTGCTTCTATGTGATGTGCATGATGTAAGAGTAAAGTTTATCCATACGATACACAAGCAATCGTGAAATGGGTTGCCAGTGATTCTGCATTATTTCCTTTGTGACTATAGCACCCTTTTGCCTGGGCCACATGCAAGAGAATGTATCATTCTTCACAAAAATATTCTGCTTTGCTGCATTTTTAATTACTAGCTCAACTGGGAATAAACTAGTTATATTACAATCACTAAATAGACAATGGTTAAATAATTAAATAAAATAATTTTGCTCTTTTGTAAACTCAACAATACTTTCCAAAGAAGTTCTTCCTCCCTTTCTCAGACCACAATGTAACCATTTTTTAAAAGTATACTTCTCTGCAACTGAAAAAAAAATGAAAAAAGATTATTATGTGTCTGTTTCCACATTTATATTCAGGCATTTAAAACGTGCATCCCCTGCAGAGCACTTCACTGACATATAAACCATATTTTAGTTATTATTTCACTAATTTAACATCAGCTACAGTTAAAATATAAACAGGTCACTGCATTCAAAACACTTGGCATTGTTGTGACAAGTGGACTAGGTGGAAAATGACCAATTAAGTTTTCTCTTTTCTTAAAAGATTCTTCAACAGCTTCATTCCTCTGTTGCAACTTCAAGCTGCCCTGTCTCTGGGTATTACCGCCACCAAAATATTTTGTAATATCAGCAGCTCCTTGCCTGTTTCTTCACAATCACATTTCTATGCTGCAACACAAAAGGGCAAAGCCAAGTGCTGAAACAAACCCACAGAGCAAATGGAAGCTTGTTCCAACAGCCTTCCTGTGGCTCTCAAACACACCAGGCAGCAGCTCAAGAACGACCTAGGAAGCACAGGAAGGGCTGAAAGACACTCATGCACAGTCCCAGCAAACCACACTGCTTGTGCTCCTCAGCTGTCTGAAAACGTATGTTAAGGCCACTGGGGCAAGGTAAACACATGGCAGAAATTAAATTGACTGAAGGAGCTGTATTAAAATAAGCAGCAATGCTGTTTGAGAAATTAGCCTCATGGTACTCCCTAGTTCCCAAATATCCTTCAGTATTTATGGAACATTTATATTATATTTATAAAACTAATACACAAGGATGCTTATCGAGACATCAAGTCTAGTCTCCAACTCTCAGAGCTGCAACAAAATATAGTACTTTCCTCTAGCTGATCAAAGGACATTTAAAAGTCACTACTCTGGGCCGATTTACAACCCCACTGCTAACTGATGATATCAGTAATTCTAATTTCCACAGTAAGCATAAGTTACTTTTCAACTTTACTAGCTGTGTTTTGTGCCATCAGAGGAGTCCAGTTTATACTTTACCTCTTCTGCACAGGGAAAACCCAAATATTCCTATCCTGTCATATCTTTAACTAAGTGCAGTAAACAAGCAAACGGACTTCAGTATCCTCTCCAAACCGAGAGACTCCCAACAAGAGTTGCAACTTTAATTTCTTCTTGGTGTCTTTTCAACACTGTTGACTTCCCAACCAATTCTACACACAAAGTCTGAAGAATGCCATATGAGATGGCACACAGACTTCCCTTTATCTGTAAGATGTACCTCTTCTAAAAATCACATTTTCATATTACCCATGTATGTTCAGTCCAATAGCCAACGCAACACTACTTTCTCTGTTCCAAATTACGACCTATCACCATCTTCACAACACAAACTTTTGTTATTAGGACATAAGCACATAATTATTCGTGATGCTGTTTAATGATATTTTCTATCGAGCCAATCTTCGAGGGCATTCAACTCCCTTAGCACACTTCACTCTTCTGTATGGAAGAGTGTGTATTGTATTCTGACAATACAAAAGGAGGAACTTACACACTACTCAATCCTTAGGCCACTCCAAGCTCAACTTGTACAGAACTGCATTTTTATGATATATTTCAAATCTCTGCATTTTGATCTATAGGAAGTAAGAAGCTGATGATTTCTAAAAAGAAAACAGCACCTATCTCGCATCATTTCTCACAGAATTATTGAGTCATACATTTTAGAATGCACAGTCCAAAACCAGTCTCAAACATGTCTGGGATTTTACATTTCTCACATTGAAATATGCAAGACTCCTAACTGTTATGTCCCCATTCCTACTAGCATTCATTCAGGTATTTAGCATTAAGCATCCGAGCAGTGCAGAAATTTAAACACCTGCAGAAGTGTTTGCAGGAAGTCTAAAGGAGAAAGCCAGGATTAAGATTTCTGGGGTTTTATTTCTGGCTATTCTTAAGAGCTCATTTTGCAATGTTTTATAATGGACTGAGTTAAACTTCTCCCATCAGTAAACAAGAGAATATAAAAAATCTATAACAGAGGTACACTTTAAAGCTTAATTAAATGGCATCGAAGTGCTTTGAATTCTTCAGATGAAAGATGCTAGATAAGAGAGAAATAGTATTATTGCTATTTTCATTTCTCTAGCAGATTTTAATAGCAAATATTTCTTTCATCCCCACGCCCTGTACATACTAAAGATGCCTCAGCAAGAACCATACACAGCTACAGGTTGGGCTCTGGAGATGCTAAAATACTTAGCTACTGCAGACAGACTTCACTGTATATGAGCTGGTTGTTTTGATTTTTTTTAAGTCAATGCTATCAGCAGATGTGCTAAGCTAGAGCAAACTATAACATGCTTAAATTATCTTTCCTACCTTAATTTAGAAAGTTACATTAGCACCTTCTGGACATTAATAAATATTAAATCATATTTGATTATTTCATTAATAGTTTGAATGATGGCCAACATTGACCAAACCTGTTCTCTTTCAAACATGCTACAGAAAAAAAAAACATTGGTTTTTATCAAGTATCTAAACAATATTTTAACACTCGCTGTTCACACATGTTGTTATTCAGTTTTCTAGACAAAGATTTAAGCACAAAATACTTCTTTCTCTAGTTAAGCTTGCCCAACCTTGCAGCAAAGCAAGCAGCTGAAAGAGCAAAGCCAAATGAGCAATCAGAAAGTCCACCTCCACCGTGTTCTTATACACTGACATTCATTCAGGTGACTCAGGCTGCAACGGCTGCCCACATGCAGGAATCAGCATGGGTTGCAAGTACAGCCTTCATTTGTGGTCCTTTCTTCCTCAAGAAAAGACAGCAGGATACAAAGTGTCTCATGGATTTAGCCCATGAACTACCAGCTGGAACACATAAATGCATAAATGCAAGTGTTTGAAGAAAAAAACCCCACTCTTCAAAATGCCGAAATAACAAGAAAAAGATGACAAGAAAAAAAAGTTAAATATTTCATCACAATAAGCCTATGGTAAAAAACATGACTGATTTTTTAAACACTGTGAATGAAAACAAGATGCAATCATTTTCTATATTCACTAACATCAAAAGGACTCTTTCTATATTTGATCAATATTCCTACATTAATTACAAAGGCTCCAGTTATTCCATAGGTTTTTTCCTGAAGCATAAAATCAACTCTTCAAACAGAACTTATAATTGTTTTTCCAAAGGTTTTAGAGCCAGACACGCTATTACTATACTTATACCATTTTGTTCACTCGTTTGCAATAGGTTAAAAGCTTCCAAAACCGGTTGCATCTTCTCTCATGGTTATGGGCACATACAGTTTTTCTTCACCTTTCTAAGCTGGTCATATACTTTCACCATATTTGTAAAAACTTTTTTTTCAAATCTTCTCTCAAATCTGGCTGCAACTCGCCAGAAGTTCAAGGGTAATTTTGCATGCCTATTCACAAGCACAGGCACACATACGCATGTGATCCTGTGTCTTTGACTATAGGAATATGAGTTCAATCTGTTAAGTTTGGGGAATGTAACTCTTGGAAATCAAAAAAGTATCAAAAATAGCAAAAACTCTTCCACCTATATGCTTACCTATATTTTTTCACCTTTAAATAGCTGAGATACAATTTTCAATTAATTTACCATCATCCTGCTTTTAATACTCATACAAAAAAATACACAGCACCACTAAGTGGGATAGATCAATCTGCTGAATAATTCCTAGAGTCAGGTTTCAGAAAGCTAGTCATGAAATCAAACCCATTTTTCAGACAGACCTCCGTCTACTGGTATCTCTCTTATATGTTTGGATCCCTTCATGTCTTGTTCTCCATTTTGGTGAGCTCAGTATTGATAGGAAGAGAACGTGTCCATTCCAGTTTTCAAAATCTTGTGCTCATTGCTAAGCCAGTATTCAAAATGCTTTGGTAACACTTTCAAGCCTAAAGAGATTGAATTCACTGCTCAGATCCCATGTGTGTTTCCAAGTATTAATGATGAGCTGATCTACAGAAGAATATTTACAAACTCTACAGAAAATTTATTCCAGGCTTTTGGTCATACGAAATGTGCCAAAAGGCTATACATCTCCAAAAGCGTAAGTCCCCATCAGTTAGAGGGTATGAATACACATTCAGAGAACTCTGCCTGCCATTCAGAACGGATATTAAAGCTCAGCCAGGCAATCATCGCATTCATAGCTCCGAAAGCACTGCTGCACATTGCAAATTTGTCTTTTGTCACAGTTAAAAAAAAAAATAAAAAACAATCAAAATACTAGAGCAGTTAATCCCTGGAAGGCCTTGTGATCACATTCCTTGACGTGTTTGATAAATATGGAAATAGTGAAAATGTTCTGACTTGCTACACTTATAGTCTCTTTAATGCATTTCTTGGCCCCAAAATGCACAGACTGCTGACTCGGCACACCCAGAGGACCTTTGCTCACCTTCCTCAAAAGACTCACGCTGATAAGACTGAGTTTCCCCAACAGAACAAAGTCATGCTTATTAAAATGTTTACTGAATTCATAAAAGCAAGCAGTGCTCTCATGAAAGTAGGTATTTCAGAGCAAGAGGAAAATCTCCATAGGCACATGTATGCAACTGAAGCCCATAAAAGAAATTAGACTGGAATTTGAATGACTCTCATTCTTTAAAAACAGTCTAGACTAAAATGCCTTTAAGATTTTATGGAACACTAACCTCTAAAGAATATCACCTGCTTACGAACACTAATGAAAGAGATAGAGTAACAAAGCAGCCAAACTGTATAAAATTTAACTCACTGTATTCATTGGTACCCTACTGTATAATTCACTAGCCATGGGTTCAAACAACAGAAACATGTGTCCAGGTAACTTAGAACATTACGAATAATTTATTTTGCATAAACATACATTAATATATTTATCAGATTCAAGAATATTACAGCATGCATGAGTTCTACAGTATTTTTTACCTTGCCACACAAATTTACTTTTTTTACTCAGCACAGTAGATACTTTTCACCAGAGCAATTAGAGATAGTAATATAAAGGTAGTAAGGCAGAAGACTCCAATGCCTACACACTACTGACTACTAATTATTCGGAAAAAAAAGAAACAACCAACCATAGATTGTTGCAAGTTCTCCAAACTAAGCTGTTTTCCAAGGGAGGTGTCAAGATGGTTAATTGTGTCAGCCTAGCTTTCAGCTGTTCTACTTGAAAACCAAAACATACTTTTGATACTGAGAAATTAGGTGATTTTAAAAGGTATACAACACACTCACAAGCAGTTCAAAATGGAAAATTGTTTCCATCAGAGAAGGTAATGTTAAAGGATTATGCACAATCAAATCACTTCTCCAGTGAGTGTCTGAAAAATAAACTTGCAAGAAACTGAATTTGCACAGCTGTGTGTGTTGTCTCATTTACAAAATGAAAAAAAAGTTCTGTACATCGTCCTGGAACCTAGATATCTGTAAATCATTATAGCTGAGATTGTGAGAGTTAAAAATTTGTAATATAATAACTTATATTTATAATATAATTTCTGTTTACAGTCTGAATTATATCCTTAGACAATGGGCAGTGGGGGTGTGAAACCAGTCAAACTCTACTTCAGTCATCTTCTCAAGATACCCCAAATTTACACTAACATTCATCCTTGCTCTCCTAGGAGTACAAATTTCCTTCTTATTCAGCATATTTGGACTAAATTTTTAAAAGTTATTCAAGTACAAAAAAAATTTTATCATAAGCATTAATGCAGTTATGYCAATTATTAACTAATGATATTGGCACAAAATTCTGTATTAAAAAGATAGTTTATAGTAGAAAACATTCCCAACAGAAGTTAAATATAATCAAGTACTTTTTCAAATGCTCCACAGTATTTCTAGAAAATATTTTTTTCTCATTACAACTTTTTCAGGGATAACCAAAACTATAAAACAACAAACAAGTAGAGCAAAACACTGGCTACAGGATTACTTAAATTGATAAGGTCTTTTACATACAGAAACATTAATAAGTGAGACTGAAAGCACACCATACTTTGATAATATTAGATTCACAGGAAAGCATTTAAAATACGTTTGCAATAGGAGCAAGACGAAAGGACTTCAAATCTCAAGTTTATTCTAGTTAAGAGGGTACAAGATGGTCACAACCAATCCTGTGAAAATAATGAATAGAAGGGTGCTGTTTTTATTTTTAACCTAAATTGTTGGGTTTAATTTTCTGACCTTATAGACAAAAGCAGAGAGAGGTATAAAAAGCAAAGTTACAGGAATTTGACCACAGAAAAAGTGAAACAGATCAGTTCATTTTCATTACTCAAGCCAAATTAAAAGCAAATGAAACAAAAGCAGGGACACAGATGGCCATACTCTTAAAAATAGGTGTTTTACACCACTGAAACAGAAATTTCCCAGCCACACTAGAGAGACCACCCCTACTGTGCAAAAGCACTACTGTTTAAATGTAAAAAGCACTAGAGATGGAAGAGAAGAAAAACCAGAAAAGCAGGCACAAGAAGATGAGACAGTAACACAATTATGGAGGTAACCTAATGGGCAAAAGCATTTGAAGATGCACAATATAATCCGTTCTTATTTGTTTAAGCAGCGACTCAAAAGTGAAGCACCTAAACTCCGACACTATTTTTTGTATTTAAAATCTAGAACGTTCTTTGAAAAAGACATAACAAATACTTCAGAAACACAGCCTTTGGTTATATTTCTAACCAGTTATATAAAACTGCATCATGCAAATCAGCTACGGTTTTCTGGAAAAAAAATGAGACCTGATGTAAGCATTTTTATGATGTTTGCATGAAAATGTAGAAACAAATCTAACAAAAATATCTACCTCTGGATACCTCAAGGTCTTCCTTTCCATATGAAAATGTACACAGAAAAAAAAAATATTCCCATGTTCAACTATGAACATTCCCACCCTAATTCTAAGTCAGGCCGATAGGGACCAAGTGAGTAAGTAGGAGCATAAGACAAACAAACTTCTCTCTGATTACAGCGTACAGCTCACCCTCGTCAGCTTTCTGCAATTCTGAGCACCAGCAGTGCACAGCAGACTTCAAGCTCTTACCCATTCCACTGCCCTACTGCAGTAACACAATTTTGCGTTATAAACCTGTTATGGACAAACTCTCTGACGGTGCGTTAGTGGTGCTTGACTGTGACAACAACGTTACAAGGAGTCACAACTTCTAACACTTACTTTTTATTCTGTTAGGAATGATTGCCTGTTTCAAAAGATGGAAATGGCATCTGCTCTCCTCTTTTTTTGACAACAGTGGTTTGCAGTATTTATTGAAAAAAAAATCACTAAATTTAATTAAATATTGAAAAATGTGACCAAGAAGGATTTGTATTACATTTGTCCCATGACTTCCTTAAGTATCTTTGTGCTTGTTTACAGTACACTTTTATCACCATTATTCATCAGATCCAGAGTTACAACTACACTAAAAACATCACACTCGGATTTCAGTTGAACATTTTTTGTTTAAGAAGAGACAATTCAGTTGGAGATCAATTTGTACAAAGAATCTGATGCAATAGAGGCAATTTTAATTAAAGCTACCAAAYCTCACTCTCCCTGCCTCCACATTGCCCAAGAGAACCATCTTTACAGAGTGAAAGAAACAGAAGYGTCCAGACCATATAGTGAAATATATTTTTACTTATTTTCTGATCTCCAGAAGCTACCAATGAAGGTGCCAACTACTGCTGACTGTAACTGGCTTTCTTGACAAAACTTGTGAGGTATAAACTTGAGAGACCCACATGCTGTGAAGCAGCTTGTAACATTAAGAGATCCAACTTGAACAGCAGATTTATACTTTCTTTTGACTTTTAAAATGTCAAGAACTTGCTGAAGAGAATAAAAAACAAGACCACAGCCCAGTCTGGTTTACAGATTATAAAAAAGTCAGCACTGTATTTGCATAATTTTGCATGATTACTGACACTAATTTTAGGACAGCTTAAGCAATCACTGAAACATAGACAATTTAAACTTTAAGTAGGTTGCACAGATACATGTAAAACCAGGGTAAATAAAAAATTTGCCCTGCAGTTAGTGCCAGGTGGTGCATAAACTCAATGCAAGTACAGTGTATTCCATGTTACTGGGCTGAAAAGAGGAGAACTTTGAAAAAAAAAAAACAACTCAGTTATATTACATTCCTAGAAGTACATTCTAGTTATGAATCAGATGGCAGTGAATCTGATTATACTATTAACTTGAATACTAAGAAAAAGATACGTGAACAAATATTCATCAATGCACCAGCAGGGCATAAGTAAATGCAAACACAAAAGGCTCAGAGAAGAGAGCAAACATTGAATACCAGCACAGTTCAGTAAAATAAACACGGAAAGAACAAACATAGAGGGAATAAAGATGTTTAAAAAACAGAGAGAAAAAAACCCACCAAGACATACCCAATGTAAATACAGAAAGCAATGAAGTATTTCATATTTATGTTACAAAAAGCAGAATTATACATTATGAATGCATTTATATATATTTCATTTAAAAATGAGAAAGGAGAAACCCTTTTCATGCATGCACCTCAAGCCACTAATTCACAGAGTATTAAGTATTTATGAACGGCCTACGTGCAAAAAGAAAATAAACAAATATCTAAGTGAAAAAGAGAACTAAAAGAAAATAAAGTAGAAGGAAAATACAGAACATGGAARGACAAAGATAAGATGAAAAAATCTCCAGATAATTGATTTTGAGACTGAGCTATAGAAATCCCCAAAAAAAGCTTTTGCTATAAAAAACCCCAAACCCAAAAACTCTAGCCTTTAATTTACACATGCTAGAATCCTTGTCACAAGCAGGGATACACAAGTGGGTACCAAGTGATTCACTGCCTTTTTTTTCAGATATAATCATGAAAGAGTTGTTTCTTGAGTACAGAGACAAGGTGTCTGCAACAGGATACTCCCTTCAAGGCCTACCAAAATCAGGCTAAATCACTTGCAAGAATTGAGCAAATCCAAATACATATGGAGGCTCTGAAGCAGTATAAAATCTCTGCTTTCTCTTCTCTTAGAAGTCTCTCTACCACTTGAAAACCAATTCTGCAAGTGAAAAACCCCACCACAGAGCAAACTTGTGAAGACTAAAGAAGGGTGTGGAGAACAAAAGTTGAAAGATTTGAAGCTTTTACTGACATGAAGAGTATTAACATTCACCCAGCAAAGGGGACTACGTTTTCTCCAAAGGCTTCAAATGAAGAACCGCAAGCTGTTCAGATATATGAGACTGAGTTGCAACCTGAAATGTTTCTTAGAAGAGCAGTATGTGTTTTTTCCAACCAGTCTAATAAGTAAAAAATACAATACTGTAAATGAGGCTCTACATACGCAAGTCATTTTTTCTTAATTTTCTCTACGACTATAACTTAAAGCACAAGGAGATCATAAACACCATCAAGGCCCAGAACATAGCCTTGAACACTGCCATCAAGGAAACAAGTAGCTCTATCAAAAAGTACATCTAGGGAATTCAAAACCCTACAGTTTGGTGGATGACCCAGAATACAGTTGTACGATTCACATTCCTAACAATGAGATCGGTTGGCTTAAAAAGCACAACCATTCAGAAGAAATAATATGTTATTAATTATCAAGTTACAGTAGTTCCATGAGCACAAGCAGGATTAAGGCAAAATGAAAAGCAATAGTGAAAAGAAGTAATGAATGGTATTTGAAATTATTAACTGGTATTAAGACCATTGTTTAGTTTAAAACAGAAAAAATGAAAAACTGTGAACTTTGGTAAAGACTCCACTGTAGAGCAAAACATACACAATCATAAGAAATGTCACCTCATTCATATTCCAGATTATAGGAGGTAGATGTTAAGGAATAGACATAGTTTAGCAATTAGCTGTAGAATCTCGAGAAGGCATCTGAGAAAATGCCTAAGAACACAAAGAGAAAGCTGGAAGCAAAAAAAAAACAATAATAAAACAAAATACACCCCCCCCAAAACCCCAAACAAACAAAAAACCAAAACAAAAACCCAAACCCAACCTTATGCATTGTCCCCAAATGAATGATGTTTTCCTAGCTAGCAAAATTTCAAACCTTAATCTTATTAACAAGTCACAAACAGTCACAAACAGAAGGACCTTCTGTTAGAGGACTAACAAAAGTTTCAACCTCGTCCAGTTTACAAAATTAAAATCTTTCAATTCCCTGACTGACTAATATAGGTAGAAGATCACCAAAATAAAAGATCCACACATCTTGTCCTATCCAACCCTATTACACCCCGAGGATCTAAAGAGATAGCAAACACAATAATTAGAATCCAACAGCCAAAGTAGTTAGAACACCCTTTGGTGGCCTGGTAATTTCAGAATCAGTTAAGACAGACAACACAGAAACAGAACCTAGGTGCACAAAGAGGAAAAATATGCAAACTTTCATATTTCAATTACTTGCTGTAATACAGAACATTAAGCTTTTCTTCCTCTGGAGCAAAAAATGATCTTCCATTGCTTGGCATTTCTTCTCTGGAACAACAAGATAGGGAGGGGCCAAGAGGGCAAATTGTTAAAGGGCACACAAAAAGACTGTGTACAGGTGACCTCCTGATGCGTTAAAACAGACCGAGGTAAAAGAAAGAAAAAGAGAAGTAGATGAATTGCTGAGTGTTCTGCAAAAACAGACTGTTAGATGAACAGGATCAACATTAACTGCTCCAGCAAGTACCTAAGATTGATGGACAAAAGGCAGCACATCCCAGCACCTGCCATCTCGGGTGGACTTCCCTTCACATAGCTCACGCTTCTATAGTGCGAAGATGATCAAATGGATTTAATGCTACCCTATGCACTCAGAGGGAAAGAAGAATACAGATGGTACACGATTCCACTTCCTGTGACACTACACTGATTGGTTTTATTGTGAAGTCTATTTATACAGCTGATTATAAATTCCTAGTGTGCTTTGATTAATGCAATAGCAGCTGGACTACTTCCTTTCTCTTAGCACTTAGCTGCATTCTTGATTAGTGAGTGGTATATGAAAGCATGTGAAACAAGTACAGGAAGATCAAACAAAAGCAATGATTTCCTCTTAGACCACTACATTACATTAAACCTGCCAACACTAGACCAGTTAGTCTCTGACCTGCAGCAGCTGGGAGGAGCCAAATTCCAGATGGCCTTAGAAAGCAGCTTTTGTATGGTCTCTGCCTTATTTGTACCAACCTAACATGGAAAGAAAAAATCAGAGCAAGCTGTTTGGGCAACTCTGTGATAGATGACATCTCCAACCAGAGCAAATTTCCAGTCATCTAGTGTGTGTATAATATTGTCCCACCACTCAGTGTACAAGATCTATCGGATCCATCCCTATAGGACTACCATCACTATTGAAACTCGAATCTATTTCCACTACACTAAAACATGTATATACAGTCTGCATGCCACTGGCATCTCAAGATAAACTACTACAAAATACTCTATCATATCTCCTATTCTGGATCCACAGCTTTCCAAAGAAAGAGGAAAGAAGAGAGGATTCAAGTCATTGCTCTGAGGTTTACTATGTGTGCACACCATAGTATGTAGGATTTGCAGTGCTAAGCTGAAGAGTGAGCACAGACAGAAGTGAGCACACACCTCACTCAAAATATTTTCATTTACAAACTTGGCAGATTGGTGAAGTTCTATATAAGCCTCAGAATGATCTGAAATATGTGTTCCCTTTTATACTGCAAAACAATCCAGAGCTAAAAACTTGAGGAGTTCTCCCCAAAATACTTTTTTCAAACCTGAAGTAAGCACAGGAGTTAAGCTGCAACTGCATTTGGCCTTGACTAATGCAAGTACCAACACATGCAGTGAAGAATACATCATAATATGTAGACAAATTCAGTAATAAATTTAAGTTGACAGCAGCGTAATTTAAAAGTTTTTCATGTTTTCATTTCGAAGAAGGACTTACATTATTTTAATTTCACTCTCATCTGGGGGGAAAAAAGTAATTTGTAAAAGTGTTCAATAAATCAACTTACATTGTAAAAAGTATTTTCTTAGAAGACAAGCACTTCAATTCTCATATCTAAGAAAGCAAAATTCTTGCTTTAAGTACGCTGCAAGTCTTGGCTTTAAGTCACATATGTGACTGGTGAGATGTTCTCAAAATGGCATGTTCTCTTACATATTGTACAATTTATTTCATATGGTACAATTGTTAGCAAAATTAAAAGCTTCTGTGTTCCCAAACAGAACAAAGTAATAAAACCCAAACCCAAAGAGAAAGCTGTTTTGAGAAGGCTCTCCCATTATTTTCCCCCCAGCTGAAGGTTAACGATGGATAATTAAAAATAAAGCCATTGTGGGGTGTTTTTATATTTTTAATCTACACTCTGAGGCAATGAATAACCTGTGACCTAACCTGCAAAAGGAAAAATTCTTGCCTAGGGACATGCAAAGTTCCAAGTCATTATTTCTAGAGGCAAGAACAACTGTTCCATCTCTCTCTTGTTCCCAATTTCCATTCACCTTATGATATCTCCCTCTACATCCTAAATAAAAGAGAATCAGAAGCTTTAAGGAATCATAAGCATTTTTTAAACCTTTTAAGGATTCAAGCACAAGAGAATCAAATTTGTCTTGACACCAGGTTTCACAAACACCACAGCACAGAACTGAAAAAACACAAGAGTAATCAGAAAAGACGTTAAGTAACGTATTAATTTCTTCTCCAGTCCCAAATACAGTTTGCTCTATGTGCTGCAGAAGGCAGAGACACAGTCATTCAAGCTGCATTTCACTGGCATTTTAATCTAAATCAAGTTCTCCTGCCCCTAGCATTACAGTGCTTTGCCCATCTTAGATAGTTCAATACAAGTTGATTACCTACAAGCCTCATCCTAGCAGTAACAGTTACTAGAAAATACCACTACATTACACTCGATGCAATGGGAAGCTGCTAAAAAAGAGGTCTATCCACCTTCTGTCACAAAATTCATAAAATGGGTCAAATTTTCAGAAAGGGAAAAGCTTACTTTCCTTTGTTTTTGACACTCAAGCAATATGCCAGAATTACAAGACTGCTTTATGTCACAAGGCTTCTGCTTAGGAAAATTCCATCTCCATGACAATATGATAGTATTGCAGATGGGGGCATCAGCCCCCTTTGCTATCTAGCACTTACCATTATAATTCACTTTTAGTCCCATAGAACRTCATTGCAATTGACCTATTTTGTTTTAACTTTCCAGGATGAGACCTAAAACAAGGCTACAAAAAGACAATTACAAGTGTGGAGGATGGCTCTAAACAAAAACTTATTCATTTTATTTTCTCTTCATTCTGAAGCCTGTCATCCAAGCCCTCACTTGCTGCACACTGATAAAATTCTGTTCTGAACACCAAATTAGTCTCTTCTTTAGTGACTGGAACCTACATTGAGTGCTTCACAGCTGCTTTGCCTTCACAATACCTCCATCCTGAGAAATGGATTCATCCATTTACAGAGAGGGAGTGGAGCCACATTTATGTAAGAACTACATTTGTTTGACATTTAACTCTAAATTTTATTACCTTGGCTCCGCTATAGGCTTGCTCCTTATATGTATGGACATAGTTAATTAGTACCACATACTTCAGTATATTCTTGAGAGTACGAATTTTTTTCAGCTTCTGTGTGTATAATCTCAACCTGAGAATTAGAAACCTCAATCTATAAGTTTCCATTTGTACCACTGTACTTCAACAGAAATTTTTCCTGCAGGCTGATTTATGAGTTCAAAGCAGCAATTACCACAGTTGAATTTACTCACAAGCATTGCAAACACACTTCAGGACATTAAAGCAGACTAAAGCTCCTACAGCAACTAAAGAAAGTTTTATGTATTTGTATTTTAACCAAAAAAGAAATAATAACAGATGATTACAGACACACAAAAGTGAAAAAGTTGGTCTTGTTTTAAACATTGCATATGACACTATCACTTTATATTGCACTTGGTCTCACTGCTAACCTGAGATTCAAATATTCTGATATTCCAATTATTTCATCAATGACAGGTCTGCCACTGACTCATTTAAGTAATCTTTGAAGTAGTACTTTGTGCTTTCCATGTTTTCCTTACATAGTCGTATATGAATTTCTTTCATATGAAACAGATTTTTAGAGGAACGTTTATTTGCAATGTGCTTTGAGACTGTAAGATAAAATATCTTAAACTTTCAACATTTAAAGTCTTCCTTGACAAAGTCAGGACTTATATGGTATTCCTGTCAAAACAAGTTGCAAATATAATCCCTAAATTTCACTAAACTCTGTAAGGAACAAAAATTAGGCAACAGAGTCCTGTAATTTGCATTACCTTGTGGTGCATCTCAGCAGATGTTGCAAACGAACTTTGCTGTGGCCACACAAGGATCTGAAAGCTTGCTTGAAAAGAATGTGGTGTGCAATAGCTGAGAGTATCCCCAGGTGTCTGTACATGTTTGTTTACAGAGAATCAAGACCACTCAAAATGATTGCTAAAACATTCAGCATTTAGAACCTTCAGTGTCAACACTTTGCAAGAAACTTTGTATTATTCTTGGCAAGAAACTGTGGAAACTAGTAAGAAAATAGTCAGGATACCTTTGTATGTCAGTGAATTGGAATTTTTCACAGAACAGTTTCTCTTGTAAATTTGTCTGCACCTAGTTTAATCAACAAATTTTGCAGCTGTTAACAGGTTGTGCTCCCAGATGCTACCCCATATAAGTACATTTCTTAATCAAGGCAGAAGCCTGTTCAGAGTCCAATTGTTTTAATTGGATTTGGTACAAAAAAAAGCATAAATAATAAAGGTAACCATCAAAAGAAGTACAATCAAGTGTAGGCTACAGGAAAACTGCTTTCCTCTGACTTAAGACTGTGTAAGCGCAAGGGCAGTGGAGGTCTTTTAGCTCTGCTCACATACCCAGCATAGACAACAGTTTAGGCTTGCTGATCTCAGGGGAAATGTACTTCCCCCTCATTTAGTGTTAACTAATTGTGCCTATGGTGGGTTGAGCACATTTAAGATACTTTCAGCAAAACTTGAGGTAATTACTGTAATCTTACTGGAATACACTGCATAGTCATAGTACATAAAACATCTTCATTAAGGCTGCTGTTTCAGCAAGTGGTTTCTGATTATTTCAGAGGCTAAACTTTGTTATTTGAATTTCTCATTGCCTGCAACCTCTACCCCATCTTTCAAAACAGGAAGGGAAACAAACTTGCCTGTAAGAATTTCTTAACTCTTTAGGTAGGTACATTTGTTTGAGGCCTGAATCATTTGTCCAGTTCCACTTTGTTGTTTCAGACTACTTAAGACAGAAGGTGGGTGCATGGGAGTGTACTTTGGGTAATTGTTTGCTTTCTACATCGCATTTTTTAAATTTACTGACCATTGTTTATTTTAAAGCAAAAGTAAGTTGTTCATCCAACATACTCAGATTTCAAATGCCCTGCCAGTAAGGATTTTGCACATTGGCCATACGTGTTCCTTGGCCATGCCTTATCTTACTCAAGCATACTGACAATTCAGAAACTTTTTGTTTCTGTCAGGACACACAATTTCCTTGGAGCTAAGTCCAAACCTGCAGTCAAAGTCTGGCTGTTATGATCAGAATTGTCAGAATCTAATCCTCTTTAGTTCAGATTTTGTAGTGCCTTATGACTATTAGGATAAAAAAAAGTGAAAGGCAGTAAAGAGACGATTTTATCTCTATAATTAGCAAAAATATTCACCCTTCCTCATCAGGGACTCAGCAATTTACAAACACAACACATCCCAGCAACTTAAGATCCCCAGGAGTAGTAGCCTCATATGTTTCACCGATGCTTGACTGGCATAGCTCATAACAGGAGGGACAAACTTTGATATTAAACACCAAAGGCCTGACCAAAGTGCAGTGAAAATGAAGTCTCTCTTGGCTTTGAACAGTCACATAGCCCAAGACAAGGAAATCTAAAGTCTTCCTATGACATAACCAAAACAAATCCTCAAGAAGATAGGGACATTTGAATAAGAAACTGGAGATTCTAAAAACAAAGGAGAGAAACAAATCAACAGATTTTAGATTGTAAGAGACTGTTAACCAAACAAATTAGAGCACACTGCAGAAAGTCTTGAATTAAAATTTGAATCTTGAATCAGGGAAATTAAGATGAGCTGGGGAGCATGAAGAATTGGCTGCCCTTAGGTCACCCATGCAAATCAAAGAAGATAAGGACCAGGAACACTATCTAGGTGACAAAAGTCTCCATGCTTAAATTGTTGATGGGCAGGTTTACTCAGAACCAGACAATACATACACACAATCAGCAACATAATTTATAATTTACAAAAGAGCCTCAATGCTTTTATCACCACACTGTATTATCAATGTGCCAGGAAAGGAAGGAGTAGTTACAAAGCCCACTTAAAATGGATAAGGTCTTCCTTTAAATACAGCCAATGTTTTTAGAGTATTTTCATCACCAGGAACTCTGACACTTCTTTTTTCAGAAAAGGCAACAGCAACAATCAAGAGCATATGCTTACGCAACACTGGTAGCATATGTCAAAGAACTGTCAGGGAACTTCAGACAGAATGATCTATCAACTGATCTCATGCAGGTAAAGTTAAAATAGTTTCCATCAGAAAACTAGTCTCTCTGATATATCATTTCTCTTCTTCCAACTCTTCTCAAGAAATAAAAATTATAGAGACTTTTCCGATAGAAACTAAAAGTTACTAGCCAAATGCTCACTCCCTCCCCCTTATTTCAAAATTATCCTGTTATATTGGCACACACATAGCAATGTTCAATAGCAGTCATATTGATAGCACCATGAAAATGTGAACCTCATCATTCTGACATGAGAATTCAGGTAAGTGTCCTAATCTTCCAGGCTTCTATTCAGACCACTGAGACTTGGGGGTGCACAAAATTGCTGACAACACATTAACTTTAGTACCATGGAGCTGCTGTTCTTGGAGCAACCAAGTTTGAAAACCTTGAAGATAATCCTGGCTTATAGAGGGACAGTTGTTCAAAGTTGTTATTAGAGTGGTTTCTAGAACAAATTCAGTAGTGAGGGCCCTCTCTTCTCCAGCGTTCTTACAGAAAAGTTTTGCTTTTCAGCTCCTTCCTTACCTTTTGACCCTTCTCTCACCCTTTCTGTACAAAAACTTGATCAGCACGTGCAGTCAATCAGTTATATAGAGATTAAGCAGAGAGGGGGGAAAAAGAAAAAAAAAAGGAAAAAAAAAAAGGCATGTGTTTTCATCATTCTACTTAATCCTTTATTCTGAATCAAGTACAGTTGCTTCATAGTGATGAGGAGGAAGGAAGGCCTTTTTATAGTAATATTACATTTAACATTTTATAGTAATATTACATTTAACAAACACTTTGCAGAGGTAATTCTTCACTCCAGGCTTGCATATTCTATTTAACAAAAAGATTAATTTTAAAATTAATTCCTTGGAAGAAGAAACAAGTCTACCTATCTGAGAAAGAAAGTCCTTAGTCCCCTTTTGGTGTCAGTTTAAGCTAGCTTGGGTTTTTCTAGAGTATACTAGCAGCAGGATGTAATGAGATTGGTGCTTGATGATGTACCTACAACTTCTTCCAATATCCCAGTGCTAAGGGTTTCCAAGCTACCATTTTAAAATCATGTGAACTGTATATGCTACACAATTTCATTAGAGAAGCAAGGCCCTATCCAGAGCTCAAATCATTAAATTATATCTGTGTATACATCTCTTTTTTCTGCAGATCAAGGACGAATTTCCCAAAACATCTGCACCTCTCCCAACTTGAGACAAGTAGACATTCAGCAGTGTCACCAGTAAAAGACCTTCACACAAGAAGATCTCATAGAATACAGAAATAACATTAACCTCTGATGCACTTTTTCATAAATGTCTTTAGCACACAGTACGAACAACAACTGCAGTAACAGATACTTGTCTTCTACTTAGAGCTTTAAAGGACATCACAGATGTGCTGAGCTTATCCAAACCTATGAAGTCAGCAGCTCTGAAGCAATGCTACAAACGCTACAATGCTACCCGACACACAATGGCCACACCATTAGGTGTTGCAACCCAAAAAAGAGATATTAAAGAAAACCAAAAAGGACAGGTCTTCATGTTAGTTGCAAGTTCAACAGTGACAGTTGAACAGTACAGTTGTGTTTGGTTTTTTTGTTTTTTTAAAGGGAGCAACCACAAACTTGTCAATACAAAGATGTTAACAGTTGAGTCGGTGACAGCTTAACAGTAAAACCCAGGCCTCTCTGACACCATTCACTTAATCATTTTCTTTATTGTAAATCTTTAGACTTTAAAACAGCTTGAACTTGGGGGAGCTCCTGTTTTCTATCATTTCGCAACTCATAACCTGCAGGGCTGTTCCACTTAGAATAAAATGTTAGAAAAGTGATCAACAATAAATCCCTGCACTGTGCACTTAAAAGTCTCCAAGTGAAGAGCTGGAAAGCAGAGACAATTCACATAAAAACAGAGAGGAGGAGATGATTTGCTGCTTTTGGCACAGGACCGTAGGCTAATACATCTGGGTTCCATTCCACACACTAAATGTGAATACCACCACATGCTTTGCAGAAGCCAAAGGAGGTTTTATTCATTYGCATTTATAAAACATTTTGAGATCCCAAGAGAAAATATTTTAGCAAAGCAGAAATTACTGTGTGTTATTTTATTTTGAAAAATATTTTACAGAGCATAACAGTTTAATAAAAATACAGTACCCTACTCTTTCAAAGTCTCTGAAAACTGGCAAGTATTTTCATATGTCCATGTTAAAAGTCAGGTTACCAAAAAACCCAGGAGTAGATACATAAATGTCAGCATCTTGATTTTTAAGCAGAGATCACACGTCTTCAAGTCATGCAGTCAGTCTCTTAATTCAATAACTGCCATTAAGTACTGACACTCCTGAATTGTTTTACAAAAGCAAAACACATACTTCAGGTGGCCCACTAACATCCCTCAAATACCCAAAGGAAGTCAACTTTGCTTCAGCTAATCAACAAGTTTTCCTTTTCATGAAGGCTGAAGATATTCCATGGCATGAATGCCAACCACAAAGAAACTAGTCTGAAACTTACCCAAAATATTGTAATGACTCAACACTCAAATAGCAAAAAACACATTCATCTTTCTACCTATCACACCTTTTTGTTAAATTAATGGCCTAGAAGTCAGTCCCTCTCCATTTCACCCTTTTGAATTTGGCAGTAGAATCCTGTCCCAATACACTTCCTCCAAAATCCCACACAGATAAAAAATTTAAGGTTTGACAGTACAGTAACACTTACAAAACTTCAAATTGCATCAAACACCATATCTCAGTCTGACTAATCTTAGCTCTCACTATTTGCACACACTACTACCAGAAATGTGAGGTATTCTTCCTAACATCTCAGTACAGTCATCTGGAGCTTCAGTATGTTTACTGTTGCTTGGATGCTGACTGAGCAGTGGTGAGTGACTGCCTTTGCATCACTTTTTATTCTTTTTTCTCCTCCCTTCACTTAAACTCTCTTCATCTGGACCCATGAAATTTTCTTGGTTTTGCTCTTCCAGTTCTCTCCCCCATCCCTCTCAGTAGAAGGAAGCAAGGAGTTGGTGGGTGCACAGCTGCAGGGCTGGGTCAACCCACCAGAGAATGTCATCAAGAAAAGGCACAAAAAGACATTTTATTGGTACATCATTGTCTGAGGAATATCACATTTTGCCTTCAACTGCTTTTACAAAATTAAGAAACAAGTCTGATATTTTTGAAAGTGYTGAATAGTTACTCACATACAAAGACAGACTACTGCCCTCATATTGCTTCCAAGGTTGAGTCAAAGCTGGTTCATCTAAATGGAAATATTACATGATCATACACCAGGTCCTCAAGAACCTGAAATTCACAGAACAGAAGTCCATATGCAGAGAGAACTTTTGGGTTGCATTGCACGCTCACATAAAAAAAAAGTCTTCGTTTTATGAAGAGCTCAACCTACTTACATTTTCTAAGCAAAATTTTTTACAACACTTTTCCTGCTTTCCCAGAAAACTACCCAAGCAGAATGTAAATTCTGAACAATACAGGTATCAAAAGGGGCCCTGCTAATAGGATTGTTTCAATAGTAACTTTCTCCTCATATAGCGGTTTAAAAGCTATTCATTTCTGTAATTATTGGAGGTAAGAAAAATCCTATTTCACACTTGATATTTTTAGCAAAATGGTGAAGGTCTTATTTTTGCCTGCGAATCATCCTGTTACAAAGGTATTCTCTAAAATACCACAGTCAGCTGGTTTTGGAAACGTAGCATGGACACTATTTTAGTTTGCACATCAACATGTGAATCCTTTGATCTGCTTTCTGAAGGCAGACTGTTACTAGCTAGGTGGGAGGAAATGAAATTTAGTTGTCTATTCAGAGTCTACAGCAATAATGTGAAGAAAAAAAAATCCTTTGACTTCTTAGATGGTCACATCTGTTCCCACAATCACAAAAACAATTCTGAAATATTATTTTCACTGTAATCAATTAATTGAATGTCATTTATGTTTAGCATTATATTCTGTGTTTAAGCTATTATAAAAACACCAGTATCATGCAAAGAAAGTCTAAAACCAATCGCAGGCTTATAAATGGTGCTCAAAATTAAAGGTTTAGGAGATTCTAGGAAGGAATTCAAATGCTTTGCTCATAGGTGTTTTGAACAGGCATGTATATGTACTCATGTGGAAGAAAACAGCAGATAGAAATAAACAGAAAAGGAAGTTCCAGAAAATATCTAAAACTGCCAGAGAAAGAATTTTTGCRTTAAGGATTGACTGACAGTAGCTCTGAAATATTAGCAGGGTAATTATTTGTCTGATTCTGCTGGCACTCAGGCAAGAAAAACTTGGTGCACAACTCATAAATAAGCAGCTGAACATCAAAAAAATACGTGTCTCAGTTTCTCCTCACGTATGTATCAACCTGCAAGAATCCACCGTTTTGGCTAAAACAATCATATCTTTGTCTGTAAATTTAAACACATTCTAACTCCCTGTTTTATAAGGATTTAATCTACTCTCAGTCAGGCAGCGCTACTTATCTGTGACCTAGAAATTGCTCCTCAAATCAATACTATTAATACTATCATCCTTGAACTTCTGCAAAGATTTGGGAATATAGAGAGAAGACATGGGTGCAGTTCAAAATAAGAAACATAGCACAATGTGATAGGTGAGGACCTGGCGTAAGAAAGTRCCCCCAAACTTTCAGATCCATTACAATGGGCCACTGTCCAAGAGGTGAGATACACACAGATTAACCAGTTTCTTGGGGACTGAACATTCTCCGAGTCCTTTCTGACTATCTGACAAAGAGCAGCTGTCATGTCATGTTATGTTTTTGTAACATAAATGGCCAAACATCATATTTAATTAAGAAGCCAAAACACTTCCTGAGTATGAAGTAGTATTTTAAAGACCTCCCAAAACTCCTCTTTATTAAAAATACAACTTAAATATCAAACAAGCTCTATTTAATAGATGTTAAGGCTGCGAAACAAGCTTACAACTGCCCAGGAAATCCCGAGTCATAAAGATGCAGTTTCACCCCAAGTCACTATTTTTGGAACTTAATTTTTCTTTCCAGTCACAGGACCTAGGTGGTGCCAGTGGTTCCTTTTCCCACTTGGTTTACATCCATTAAAAAAAACCCAAGAAATAAACACACTTAAGAACATGAAAGTACACAACTCCAAACAGTCCACAAAAAAACAAGAACTGGCCAAAAAGACAGAGGGGAATATTCCACCACATTGCACTGTATCATTCAAAAGAGGAAGACCAGAACCCAGCTGTAAGGTGATTTTAACTGAGCCAGTTACAGATATTTCAATACATACTGAATGCTGACTCTGGCCATGTGACGCATTCATAATATTAGGTACTATCAGGTAAACTTACTGTCGATTAAAAAGGTTTCTGAGGCACTATTTTGAAGTATAAGAAAGTAATCACAAAGTCATTCACAAACAGGCAATTTATTCACAGGAGTGCTGAGATTTGTCCAGGCAGATATCCCATCTAGTAGAAATATATCATCATTGGATTAATTCCTCAAAGGCATCAAGATCAGCAGGGCAAGACACAGTGGATTATTGCAGAGGATCTCCTTAAAGGGAAGCCTTGCCCTTAAATTGTCTCCTGGCTTTTACTGTGAACAGTATTTTATTCCATGATTTTGTTGGCACTAAACATCTGAGAGAAGGCGCCTCACTTTCTTCTTGGGAAATCAGGAGATGTATTAAGCGAGGCTCTTCACACATTTCATGGATTAAGGACTTGCAAACTTCTTCCTTGGATGTTAAGTTATCCAGCATGGAAGGGGATCCAAGAGTCTCATCATTTCCTGAAACAGCGTTAGACTTGTGAGGTAATACTTGAATCTCAGTGAACTTGAAACACTATTTTAGGACAAAGAATATCTTTCAGGCAGGCTGCTAGCACAAAATGGAATAAGCTGTATTGGACCAAGTCAACATATGACTATAAAACCTTCTGCAAGTAGATGACAAAGCTGTGCCCTTAAAGGAGGCTTGTTCTATCCACCGCTCAAAGCTGATCACAACATGGCACCAAGTCCAAGCTAACAAAGGCTCCTAAATTACTTAAAAGATAAATGCACCAAAAATGTTTCCTAACCACCTGAAAACTCAAAACACTAGAAGTAACAAATTTTACCTTCTTACAGTTCTATTGTGCTGCATTTTTGCTAAATAATCAAACCATTTTTTCCCAAGGAAGTCCAACAAATCTATTCAAAATACATTTAACACTTCATTTAAGTTTAAATAAATGAAACCAATAGAATGTTTTAACTTTGGACTAAGATGAAAATAACCATATTTTGATCGAGATAGTGGCTGGCTAAAGGAGCACCTACAAAAAGAAGGTTTTATTACCCCGTTTGTTAAATTTACTCATTTTTCTCTCATGAGACCCCCACTGATCTCTAAAAGTGAAATGCTTTCAGAGTTGCTTCTATATCCTCCAACAACGCACATCACCATCTAACAGATATCTTTTCTTTTTAGCAACTTCTAGAATAGGGATCTTCTATCTCAAGTCTAAATTGTAAATGCCAAGCATTTTTCTGAAACTGTAGGCAGATGTCAAGTTCTACATTTTTTGGTAACCTTTCTGATTTACATTTAAATATTCAAGGTCAAAATAATTCTTGAAAATTCTCTCATTTCTGAGATACTTGGTATTAAAAAAAATATGACAACCAAGGCTACCCAAGCTCCAAAACCTAACAGATTTATCAACATTTATACTAACCAGGAAGTCTGAAAGGTTTGAATACCTTTTGATAAAAAGACTGTATTTTACTACTTATTTGGCATTGCACTTAGATTAGTACGTCCTCCGGCAGAACATGACCAGAATTTTCAAACAAACAAAAATCTCCAATGCATTGTCAGCACACTTAAGCATAACAAATAGCACCATATCTTCAAAATATGATCAGATGATGCTAACCTGCTCTGACAAAGATGTGGGGGTGATTTAAAAATTGACATATATGTTTTGCACTCCTGTCTCATTATTTCCAAATTTTTGCTCACCTTTCAGTTTCCATAGCAATGGAAAGTGAATGATTCTTTTTTGGTATGTATTATCTTATGGTTCAGATTAAAAAACTAATATGGATTTTGAATTAATATAAAATATTTGCATTGACTCATTAATTGTTATTCAACTTTAACAGGAAAACAAACATGAACAGTCATTACTTACAATTGCATCTCATATAAATGTCTCTTGCCATGTTCTGTGATCTTATCCACTTTTTGCAATGGATACAAATTCTACATCATAATGCCTCACCAGTGAGGGGAAGTGCATCTACCTGAACTGTTCCAAAACTCAGCCAGACTAGGGATCAACAACCATGACCATTACCTTGACTGCACCCCTTAACAAGGRGTGAACAGGTGACCAAAATGCATTTACCTCAGAGAAACAGCTTCTGATGGAAGGAGCAAAACAGAATATATTTTAAATTTGTATTTAATATGATAGCAGTGTCGTTTTTGCAAAGCAACACCTGAGGCACATACAGGCCACAAAAGCCAGACATTTGTCCACTCAAGAGTTCAGGTTTAAGTGCATTAAATAATCCAAGCAAAGAACACAAAGCACTTATTATTTTTCCTTCCTTGAAGCCCTTCCTCTCTAGTAAATATTTTGACAGCTGTCCTTATTTTTCTCAGAAGTTAACAGATGATCTAAGAAAATACCATGAATTTTTATATACATATTCTAGTAAAATCTCTAAACAACTGAAAGGAGCCTTGTATTCACCAATGAAGTAATCACTGTATTAGTAAAGAATATTCAAAAGCACTACTACTTACTGCCTAAGGAAGGGGACTAAAGACTACATCAAAACCCAAAAAACCTCCAGCTATCAATCACTGGAACAGGCTACTTAGGGAACTTGTTGAGTCACCATCCCCGAAGGTATTTGAAAGACATGTAGTYGTGGTGCTTAGGGACTTGGTTTAGTGGTGGCCTTGACAGACCTGTGTTAATGGCTGGAATCAATGATATTAGGCATCACTTACAGCCTTAATGATTCTATGATTAGCACAGCAGAAATCATAACTTGGCCATATACTTTTTTGTGTGTGTGTGTGTGTGTGTGTTTTCCAGAAAAAAATCCCAGCTTAGTATGATATCCAGTTCAAAACCACAAAATTACATAACTTTTAAAAGTTAGTAAAAACTGTGAGCTATGACAACCCTAAATTGGAAAGCATTTCCCTGTGTTCATTTCCAAAACAGCAGTTAATTAGAACAGTTGTTCATTTACACATACTAAGATGTGGAACCATGCAAAAATACAAGGTCTGCTAAACTCCTCATCTATCTGAAATATATAGACGTATTTTCCATATCCTTCTGGTTTTGCCACACTGGCTACAAGTATAAATCTGAGGTACTGTAGGGATCACACCAAATGAACTGCTCCTTATTTAACACCTGTACTGCTCTGAGACCGTCTGACACTTTCTGCTTTCTAAGCTACAGGCTTAGAGCCAGTCCTGCAAATCCACTAGAGGGAAGATTTGTGGAATAAATCATTTCATACAATAAAACACAGCCCCCAGATTTCCTCCGGGGACTAAGTTCATCCTTTTTTGTGATCATGGAAAAAGTGCACATCTGTAAGAGTTTAATACTATCTACACTTCATTTACATGAAGGCTTTTTAATAAAGGTGCTTTTAAATGCTTCATCTACTGGACTGTAACATTTTCCTTTTACCAGGTCACTATCATCTACTTACCTATAAATCTAGTTGAATAGCTACAGAAAATACACTTCTAGCCTGTATGAGGTTTTATAGCAATGAAAAGGGACAATAGTATCTTCTGAACCATTAATTCGATGTACTTAGGGTCAGCAAGGCCAAAAAACAAATGTATTTACATTCCTGTACCAGCCATGACAAATAGAAACATTTTATATTTCTCACCAAAGAAACTGGAAACCTGCTTTGTTACAGATATCCAGTTATTGGTACTTGTTTAATAAAAACAGAGCATTCAACACGCCTGTGATCTACCAAAACAACAAAACACAGCAGGTTTTCCAGAAAACACAAAATTAAGGTAGGCAACTTCTCTGTCAAAAAAAAGAGTGTAAAGAAAGATCTCCCTCTCACTGGACTTGAAGCTGGTAACTTACGGAAAAAGTGAGCACCCAAACTAGTTCATTTACACCACAATCAGAACAGGCTAACTCACAGTTCAGCAGCAGGCCAAGCAAGATGAAGCTCTTTTTTTCAATATAATACTTGAGAAAAGCAAGCATTCGTCTCCCATATACAACATTAAGTTGGTTATAAATTGATTCCTTATGAGAAGTTTCTTTAAAGTTTAGGAGTTATGCTTTAGAACTGCAGACAGACTTTCATTTTTTATGTATATATATATTTATTTTTTTTTGATATATATATATATCATGACTGGTTGCCAATGGCATCATGCCCATKTCAACTCCATCTACACTAGATACATTTCCCCTAACTCCTTTCAGCGAGAGGCTTATGCCTGTCTTACAGACAAAAGGTAACTGTCCAGAAGGATATTGCTGGTGGTGCTTTATTAAGCCTTCACTCAACAGTCATGCTACAGAATAGAGCTTAAAACAAAACACACAAACAAAAGCAGGACAGAAAAACAAGCACCACCTTTACATTCCAAAACACGTACAAATGGGCAACACACTTTCACTAGAAACATCAGTAAAAATCTAACACACTTATTTTTAGACATATATGGAAACAGAGATTATTAAGGTAGTTAGTTGTTAAGACATTAATAGGAAATTCTAAATGCTGTCTTGATCATGTTTATCCACTTTTATTTACGTACCCTTTATTTAGCATGCAGCTGCCAGAACAATAATGCAACTAATGCTGAACACCAATACAACTAATGCCAGTTTCCATGGCACAGCATTCATCTGCATTCAGTTCTCTGAAATAGGTAAGACAACCTATTGGTTTAAACGAGCCACAATCAGTTTAATCCAGATACTAAAAGAACATAGTGGAATGGTTTGGGTTGGAACGGACTTCAAAGATCACCTAGTTCCAACCCCACTGCCATGGGTAGGAATACCTTCCACTGGACAAGGTTGCTCTGAGCCCCATCCAGACTGGCCTTGAACACTTTCAGGGATGAGGCATCCACAACTTCTCTGGGCAACCTGTTCCAGTGCCTCACCACCGTCACAGTAAAAAATTTCTCCCTAATATCTATTAGGAAACGTAACCTCTTTCAGTCTAAAGCCACTACCCCCTGTCCATTCATATGTTATACAGCGGTAAAGGAATAGTTCTTGGGATGGGCAGAAACCACAATAAATGCTACAACTGAACTGAAGTGGGGGATTGGGGGCAGAGTGGAGCAGAGGGAGAGGCAGGAAAAAGTAACACTAAGAGATTTCTGACAGTGCAGAGTGAAAGAAATAAGCATCTCAGGTCCCCTGAAAACATTTCCTACCTGAACTTTAGTTTTCTTTCTGTAGAAAGAAATCCAAGGAAAAAAAAAGGTAGATGCAAACAAATTATGCTGAAAGTCTCAAGACAAAAGTGAAAAAGTTTTAAATAAGAATACAACTTCAAAAAACAAAATTTAAAAATTGTGAGTGAAAGCAAACCAATTCAGGTGAAAGTACATTTGAAGCAAACAAATATAAATCTTACAGTAGCTCCTGACTTCTTAATACTGAATAATAAAGGACAGATACATAATAGTTAAGTAAAACTTCAGGAGAAATTTGGAACAACAACAAAATTCTGTACAGGAGTAGCTATTTTTCAAAATTTCCATTAAAAGATAATGACTTGGTGTAAGATATTAACGTTTGAAAACTAAGTACTTTCTCAAATTAAATTACTTTCCAACTATGCTAATGACATTATTCTGAGAAATAAAACTACTGGTATCTATTTGGTGTAAAATTTCAGGTTTTATAGAAATACACATTTTCAACATAATAGAAAGTAGTCAAGTAATATCTTCTATTATCTCAATGCACAATAAAGAAACAGAGACAGCAAATAACACAACAGAGGTAGAAGGACTTTCCTCATTTGATGGGAACTTTGGAGGACAGGATACTGGTAAGAAAGAAAAGTCAGTCTCTCACTGCCAGATGGGCCAGATGCTACCTGTTCGTATTTCTCTAGCACTACTTGACTATGAAATAACTTTCTACATCTGTTTATTCCTCTACAGGCTGCAAAAAGACTACAAACCGGAGAATTGTTGATGCTCAGCTTCTTAATTATAACTGAAATGCCTGCTGGGATCCTTCATCTATCTAAATATGTTTACAGATGTATTTGCTGTGCATTCATTTTCATCACACTAATCTAATCCAAGGCATTCACCAATGTACTTTAGTTCACATGTCTACACGTAGTGAGCACAGATAAATCAAAGTCAGAGCGAGCTCCTGGCCAACCAACATCTCTATAAATCCCCTGAAATGTATTTAACACAGTATGCAGTTTTCATCTGTATGAAATGGTATGGTAACAGTCTGCTGAGGTGGGAACKAGAAGACAAATTCAGAGTTTGTACAGATAGTTCAGATTTCATCTGTAATTGTCTATCTGCAGTATTTTGTATGGAAGAGTAATGAGAAAAACCTCAGCACCACAGTGAGGCAGAATGTATTGTACAGATCTGTTTATCCCCAGCCAGTGAAGACTAAGGTAGAGTTCCTATTAACATTGATATACCTGTTTCACTAATACACAGCACATCAAGCCAATGGTATCTCCAAATAAAAATCAGACAAACTTCAGAATCAAGGAAACACTCTTCCTTCAATACAGGTACATACAACTGCTGTTACATATTGCATATTACACCCTACACAGCACAGTGTAGACACAATAAATGCTCAAGGGCTAACAGTGCAGCACAGCACCAAAATCATTTTGTTGCTTCAAGTCTTAAACAGGCCCAACAGGTTCTGTGCAGCTACTAAATTCTCCATTATAGCAGAAGTGTGTGTGTGCACATAAGGACACGCAAAACTCGCTTGAAGAGTCAATTCTAGCCAAATAAGCATGTAGTAAACTAATGACACCATTCTTCTGGTCTTCCCATCCCACTTCTTCAGTTGCCTGGTCTACTTTAACATCTACTTTCCAAATTAAAAAAAAAAAAAAACTAAAAGAAATTCACATTTCTGATTCTCCACCAGGTACCTTATTCTAGTTTTAGTTAGGCCCTGACAGCAAAGCACTATCCCAATCTCTTTTATAAAATACATGCAGCGCATACAAAAAGATGAAAGGAAACAGCCACTCATCACAACCAGTAGAGTTTAAAACAAGGAAAGGTATCTGAACTGGCAAAACTCAGCACAACCCCCTTCATAACAGAAAGGCTGTCTATGATACTGTTGTTTTAGCTGACAGGCGGGTTTGGGTTTTCACAGGAAAGAGAAACACTCTGAAAAACTGATTCGCAGCCCTAATTACAAGAGATGGATAAGAAGTATCATTTGGAGCTTACTCACAATCCTGTCAAGACTTGAACCTCAGGTACTGAGGGGTCAACAATACATTTATTATCTTTATAATATCAAGACTGATGTGCACCTTGTAACCAGACTACCCACAATAGATTTTAGAGTTTAAAAATAACCTTCCTTCACTTGAGCATTTATAAAATATACCAATGGCAGCTGAATATATGCTTGTTGCAATAAATAAAAAGCCTCAAACAGATAATGACCAAGCAAGTATTTCAATGCAAAGAACAATCATGACAAACTAAGATTTAGGGTCAAGTTATCAGGTGGTGCTATTTTAGCAAAGGAAGATGAATCATTTTCAACAGTCAAATGAAAGGTTAAGGGATCTGGTACCATCCACAGCAAAATCTTTATCTTGCCCTTTTGCTTTGTTGCTAAAAGGAAATTACATTGCCCTGTAACTTCAGGGCAGGTCACAATACTTAAGCAACAGTACAACAGTAATTTTATTTCTGAATATTCCACCTTTAAATAAACTAATAGCCACACATATGTCTTGTATGTACTTTTCTCCCCCCATTCCTACAATCTTCAAATTATTTTGTATTTAAAAAAAGAAACAACAATCATCTATATGGACTGTTTCTCAAACAGAACAATATTTTTAAGAGATTAAAGACTAATGTTAAGCATCCAAACAGATTTTAAAGAGACTTGGTTTCCTTGCACAGTGAGCACTTGCAACCTTTTTGCAAATTACGTGGCCAAGAAAGCTATGTTAAAAGAAATCTTGCTAGACAGACCACTGTTTCACTCAAGTGTTATTCTCTGTGAAATCCATCCTGCTCTTTGAAATTCCCAAACTCACAACACCCATTAGTCAAACATAGCAAAGTACCACTTAAACATTCAGGAAATCAGTGATGTTTACTCTGAGGTTCACCTTCAAATGAATAAAGAATCCGTATACCATTTATTCTGGTTATCTTTGTTATGAAACATTTTCAGGTTTAGCCCTTTGGGCATATTGAAATGATAAATCATGTTTGGCTACACAAAAACAACCTCACTCAGATTCAAATGCCCACAGGGAAAATAGCATCTACCTAAAGCAGCACAACTTCTTGTCCATTCCTTTAAGTTTTAATCCTTGGCTGATTCTGCCTTAATATCTGTAAATTCCACATCCTTGACAAGTAAATACACACACCCCGTTTTTTTCCCCACTCCTTTATTTATTCTTCTCAAACCTTCCACTCAGCCAGTCTGTCTTGAATATGAAAGGCTCAGGGCACTTGACAAAATACTAAAAGATCCGCTTTGTAATAAAGAAAGTGGCAGGGTGAGGGGGAATATATAATGCTGTTTTGTTCTTGTTCTTCAATCTCCCCTTCGTATTTGCATTTCCAAACAAGAATATAGGATACTTCAAAATTAAAACAGCATTTCCATTGTCTTTCATTCTTTCTCCATTTCCTAGCTGATATCTAACTAGATTTACAAGCAAAATATTGTCATTCCATTAAATGCTACAGAGAAATTACTTGCATTTCTCTGCCTCAAATTTCAAACAACTAGACTCTGTGGAACCACAGTTTCAATCTGTGTCAGGATGCAAACRAAAGTAAGTAGAGTTTACCATCTGAAGATCTTTCAGATGAGACTTTAAAAACTTAAAATTTCCTCTAGTGACTGGACAACAATCTCATAGCTTTTCTAATGAAATCAACAGATCAATCAATCAAATCATTGGTCATATTTTTGTGTGCACTATTTGACTGCTGTCTCACCTTAGAGATCTGACTGCACTACTGTAACTGGGCAGTATGTGTATAAGGTGGCCCATATATGTGCAGCTAGGATCAAATGGGTGGAGCAAATCTGCTTACTTTTACCAATTAGCTTCAACAAGTTACCAGCATTCATAACCTGGTGAAGACAAGCACCTATTCATCTGCATCTTTCATTAGTAGAAAAGTTGCTCCTTTAATGACACTTACTGAGGTACCCATACCAGGCCTGCTAAAGCCAGCACGACAGAAATAAGCATGAGCTATTTGACACAGCCAGTGGTTCTACCGTTGTAGCACAGTGCAAATGCATCCAAGGACACTAGGCACTTTTTATAGGGAAAAAACAGGATCCCCTTTCCATTCATAATAAATGACACAGACAACTAGCTCCCCACCAAAATAACATCACTAGTGATAAATACCACCCTACAGAGTGAAAGTGTATTGCAGAACCTAAGCTAATACATTTTGTTGAATGGCACAGGATTCATTCCAGAGTGGCAAGACCAAGCAAAGAACGGGAAGGTATGCTAATAGCATGGGATATGAGACAGAACCAGGGCTGAGAAAGAGCACAAGAACAAGGCAAAAAACAATCCCTCCAGAAAGACACACCAAAACCCTCAACTCCACCACACCTTTTATGCCATGAAAAGGGAGACACTGAGTAATTCCTTCTTCTTCACATGAACTCTCACAACATTTCTGCAAAAGAGGGTCTCTCTTCCACCCACTCAATCTTAAAATTATACCTCTGATATGGGTTTAAAGCTATTCAAGATTTTGCTCATCTTAATTCTGAATATGTCCTCCTCATCCCTCCAAATCCACTGCTGTGTCCTACATTAAACAACCTTTGCACTTAATTTGCATGGTGCTAAGAAAAGCTATGAAAGCTAAATTAAGCTGGGCATTAGTTCCAAAACAGTATGCTCTAAAATACTGGATATTGCTCTCAGCCAGCCAGAAAAGGGAGTCTCACTGTCTTCAAATGATTAAAAAAACATGTTTTGCTAAYACAATCTTCAAAATTTCATGTCAAGTTATTAAAAAAATCCCATGTCTTTTTTTTGAGGTGTTCTTGCCCATGGAATTCTATACTGCAGCATATTCATGAAACAAGCTAATAGCTCTCCGAGATTAAACAAAAATAGACAAATTACTGGGGAAACAGCTCATTCCTTAAATCAGTTTACATTTTCTTTTTTATTTCTAATTTATTCTACAATGGATCCAACAGAGAGAACAGAACGTTATATATGCCATGCACAAAAGAGGTCGATAACTTTATCCAAACAATCTGAAATCTCCCTGTATTTTGGAAAATCCTCCATTTTTGGTATTTTGGTTGAATCTCCATAATCACTCAGAATTCAGTCCAGACTTTGGGTTACATTAAAGTGATTTCTGGTCAAGGCATAAGAAAAGAACAATGTAACCATTCCTCAGCCTTGCTTTTTCAAAACCTAGAACGAAATCAATTCACCCAGTGTAGCAATACTATAAACTTTTATTTAGAGATTATTACCAGAAAAATACTGTCCTGCCTGACAAAAATATCAAGTAATCAAGGTAATGATGTGTAATTTACAATGCATTACTTCATCAACCTCCTCAGTTCTAAAACAGCAGCAATTTTTTTCTTGCTTTTCCTGTTTTCAATGTGTCAATTGTATTCACAAGGTTGTGGGCTTTTTTGTTTCGCTTTTAATGCTCAGCATATAGAACTCTGCATGTAATAGAGACCTTACAAAAGCCAAGCAGTCAAAATGAATTTTGTATTTGTATCTTTGTGAAATAATTAATTGTTTAACCATTCTCATTTCTTCCAGAAATGAAAGCTGTTSGTTAAGCTCCTTTCAAAGTTCCAACGTTCTGCTTGCAAGCCTCTTATCTCAGTGCTTTCTCCTAGAAAGCTTGTAAGACAGTCAAAACTATACTCAGAGAAACTGTAGGTCCTTCAAGCACCTGAGGTCAAACCTGTGGCAGACTGCAAGATCAAAGGAGAAACTGTCAATAGAAATCTTACAGACTGCAAAGTTTTGTGGTAATATGCCTAATAAACTCACAGTATTACAGTCACCCACCCCTGTAGCAATCAAGAGCAAAATCAATAGATTGGTGAGTATCTGGAATGACCTTCTGGATAGAATTTTTTTTACGTTCCCACTGTGATGGAATAAACAATAGTACAAAGTATTTATTCCTTTATCAGGGCTGAACCTGCTCATATAACTACTATCTTTACTCCTTAATTTCATGTCATAATAGAGTCAATACAATCTAGACATACTTTGTCCTCTTCTTCAGTGCCATGTTCAAAGATCTCTGGCCTAAGGGATGCATTTCTATATGGTTTTCTGAGAAAAAACTGGTTATAGGTGTGTCAGCCTATTTGAAAGATAAGATATAAGACAAGGCATAGTAGAAGCTTCTTGCACCATGAAAAACTGGGAGGACTCCCAGTCTTCATCCTATCTTAGGCCTTATCCCAGTCAATTCTCAGACACTCACATATGACCATATACTCAACACTCACACTATCATCTGTATTTCAAATTACCAGAGATACTGGAAAAGCCTGAGCCCAATAAGATTAGTTACTTCCCTCCTACAACCAACAGGACTGAAATTCTTTAAAAACAACAGCAAAACATCACTTGCATTACTAGGTAGGGATTATAGGATTCCTTTAGCAAGCAAACAGTCTAAAATATTCTATGATAAAAAACAATCATTTCCATATGCAAGATGTGTAAAGATGCAATTTTGCACTTATCTTGAAGCTTTTCAAATAAGATTTAACTTGATTTGGAACCACATTCAAAAATTCCACCTCAGTGTCAACTGTTGGGAGCCGCTACCAAAAGAGTAGCTTCAATGTGATTGACAAATCCCAACTTAAGCAGTTAGGAGTAATCAGATCTGTTGAAATAAATGTGTATGTTACATCACAACAGCTTAATGGAATATCCAACGTGGCCTCGCATTTGTGAAAAATACAACAGCGTATGAAATCCAAAAAAAAGCCAAGACAGTACTCTCGTAATTATCACCTATTTCATTGCTGCTCTTCAAAATCTCAAGAAGGATCAGTTTTATTGGAAACTGTCCTAACTACGACAAGAAAAAAAAATATCTCTCAAAAGAAGCTCCACCACCTTACTCAAAGACAAGGAGCGTAAAAAGGTTTTAATCTTTAAGATGCATATTCATATTTTTTAAATGCTGAATACTTGGCTCTCACCACTTGTTTCTTAGGTCCTGTTTGCTTGCTTAAAGGCTATAAAGACTTGTAATTTCATTGTTTAAAGGAGAAAAATTTACCTGGTATATTTCAACATAACATGCTGCTATACCATGGAATAGCACAAGACTAGAAATGGTTAGGCTTCTCGTTGTCATTATCAAAGCTAAGATGAATAATATCAGAAAGTAAACACAGAATTATGAAAGCTATATTCCACTATGTTTGAGAAGAAATCCTACACAACCCTTACCTGTTTTGTTAATTCAAAATGCAATGGATGCAACTAGATAATCAAACTAAAGAAACCCACAAAATGTATTTTTGTAATGCTGCTACTAAATTAAACAGCAGCTAGCTGAAATTCACTAATAAGGCAAAGCACTAAATGAGGTCTCCTTCCATCCACCTACTACCAATTCCACTGCAACAGGGCAGCTGCATTGAGGATTCTCAAGGATAGGCACAAAACAGGAAACATAAAAGAGGCAAAATTTAAAAGCTAGCAGGAATAAATATATATCTTAGTAGGTATTAAAAAAATAAGTATCTGTGTCATTGATCAGGCAAATTATCATGGAAAAATCAGAAGCACAATCTCCCTCACTTGAAGAAAAAAGGTTGACTGGTTGCCAAATAGAGATCACAAGTATAGCATGTATGCATTAGCATTTTTGTGCACTGAACTGTATCAGAAGCTCCAAAACTTTTCTGCTTATTAATAAAATAAAAAAGGGCACATGTCCACTCAGAGACAACAAAAGCTTAATAGTAACATAGCTTAGATGGATTCTAAAACATCCAACTTCTAGAAGCCAAGTTCAAATCTTGGTAATGTCAATATAAAGTTTTATTTTTCCAAAGCAGGTAGACCAGGTTCCTATACCATTTTCTATATTTGCCCAGCAGCTTTTTGGCAGGAAAATTTTTTGGATAAGACTTCAAAAATTAAAGTCTTATTTGTTTTATGTTAATATTAATGTTTTCATGACTTTTCTTCAAGAAATGATGGTTGGCCTGATGCCTCTGGCTTAAATTGCCATTCTCTTTGTAAAGCTTGTAGTTTTGGGGGTTTTTTTCCATCAGAGGACCTGCACAACAAACATAGACTACACTAATCAAAACCTGCTAGAAAAACAAAGAATATTCATCAGTAACACAATCACAGTAGACTTCTAGCATGCTTCAACATCCAAGTTGCAGATATAATGTGAAAAATGTATGTGAAAATTCTATTGTTCTTTCTCACAAAAGCAACATGATGATAAAGTGAGACATAGAACACATTCACATAGGAAAAGGGAATTCAGATGTCAAAGTAGAAGTAAAAAAAAAAGATTTTTCAAATAAGAACTGAAATTAGCTGGTTCATTCAGCAAGGAAGAGAAGTGAAGGAAGCAGTTGGCTACAGCAACAAAGACAGCTCTTCCAATAAATGAGAAATCACATGGAAAGAGTGGGACTGATTCACCGTGAAGGAAATAATCTATGAAGATGCCTGAGGCAGATTTCTAAAAGTCACAACAATTCTCAATTGCATCCTAAAATGAATGTGAAGTTAATGGAGATATTCAAGGATAAAGCAAGTGATTGGGAGAGAAAAGGGGAGAATGGAGGAAAAGACAGGATGGGAGAGATGGAAAGACTCCCAGTAAAAAATAGGAAGTAGGAGTGACAGTCAAAACCTCCCCCAACAGCATAAACAATATTCTACATCTGTCTACAGGCTGAGGAGGAGAGGAATTAAGCAATATACTGTGGCACATTGTTGATCCAAATCTTAAAATTTAAATTGAGGGACCAGATCAAAGGAAGACTAATTAAAACAAAAATCAAGTACAGGGTGTGCAATTCCTCTCCTTAATTATTCCAACTGTAAACCCCAGGGCTTCACTAAGTACTTCACATTAGCTCACTTCTTCCACAGCTGAGCTGTTCCAAAGGCAGCAGCAAAGGGATGGTTGCCTGGAATTAAAATGAAATGCCTGTGAGTTCCAGTATAGTCTTTGTAAGTGGATGTGGGCTTTCTCCAACTGGCAAAGCAAAAAGGCACCTCCTGCTGGGGAGACTCAATCAAAGAGGAAAAAGCTGGCTTCTTGGAAGGAAAAAAACATGACTATCTGCTAAAAGGATTTAATTACTCTCTAACCTTAATGGAGCATCCTGAATTAGGGACAGATGCAGCTACATCATCAGAGGACTTGTCCTAATCATGAGATGAAGAGACCATGCTAGTAGACAGCTACAATAATTGACATCCTCAAATAAATTTCCCTCTTTCCATTCATTTTTCTATTTGTTTTCATGTTTCTGTCCAGTACACATCCATAAAATCTGTTAGAAAGAGCAGTACTGAGAGATGAAACCCACTGGCAAATACTCAAAGCAAAACAACCAAGATGTAAGCTCCCTGCAAAGACACACTGTTCAAACTCAGTGCCAGGTAACACCTACTCAACATGCAGCACTTTTTTTACAAACACAGTGACAAATCACATAAATGTTGGCAAAGCATACATAAATATCTATACCAAGTGCACTCAGGTCCTTGAGCAAAAGCAAACCCATGGAAGCGGGACTAACCCAGACTGTTTTCCCCAGCATGTTTTTAATGTGCATTACAGGAGCTTTATCCCCTTCTACAGTACATAAAAATTTTGATTGGGCAGGGCCAGCCCGATTGGCAGGTCTCTGGTGTTGACTAACCAGGTGGCCTTGGCTAAATGTGTATCCCAATGTTTGAAGGTCCCAACACCCACTGCTCTTTGTGTAGTCTTTAACAGTCCATTACATCGTTCCATCTTTTAGAGGCTGGTGCATGATAGGGAATGCAATATACCCACTCAATGACATGTTCTTTGGCCCAAGTGTCTATGAGGTGATTTTGGAAATGAGTTCCATTGTCTGATTCAATTCTTTCTGGAGTACTACGTTGCCAGAAGACTCACTTTTCAAGACCCAGCATAGTGTTCCATGCAGTGGCATGGGACATAGGATATGTTTCCAACCATCCTGTGGTTGCTTCCACCATTCTAAGCACATGGAACTTGCTGTCATGGGTGTGGAGGAGTGTGATAAAAATCAATCTATCAGGCCTCCCCCCATACTTACATTTCAGCCACTGTCCTCTGTACCAGAGAGGCTTTACCAGTTTGGCCTGCATTCCCAAGCAATCAGACTCCAAGAAGCCCCAGG
Organism: Amblyornis subalaris; assembly: GCA_018881555.1. Taxonomy (NCBI): domain Eukaryota; kingdom Metazoa; phylum Chordata; class Aves; order Passeriformes; family Ptilonorhynchidae; genus Amblyornis; species Amblyornis subalaris. Next base: position 390,245 of record JACAXG010000142.1, on the reverse strand, counting down.
CCCAGAGCACCAGGGGGCTGCTACTGGCCTCACACCRTCCATGGGCTGCAGCCTCGATCACAAGGACCAGGGTCCCCCAAGAGCATCATCAGGGAGGGAGGATTCTGTACACCACACATCCCATGCCCCACCAGGGGCAGGGATTCAGCACTGGGCTCAGGCAGACATGGCATGGTGCAGCTTCTAGAAGCCTTTAGAGGCACCACTGGGATCTCTACATATTTTAAAAACATCAGGTAAACAAAATGAAAGCTGAAGTTAGAACTCTGTTCTCTAGTAAACAAACATCCACTTTTGGCTTTCAAACAGTTTTATGAACCCCAAAACCTGGAATTGACAGTGATAAAACAGCATACGAAGGTAACATAAACAAAGCTCATTCTAGGTCAAGTCTGACAGCATCCACATTAAGATAAATATTGTAAGAGCATCAGCAGAAAGGCCAAAGAATGAATCATGGACTAAGTCTGACTAAACCTTCTTAACTCAGCAATAAACCTTAGTGCTGAATCATAGTAACAGGATATTATTGGAGAAGTCCATATTGCTGCTCCAGTTCTGAGGACTATCAGTCCATTACCTCACGCTAGTACTGAAAATGTTGAGAATAAACAAATGACCAAACAGTACCGTCTAAGGGTACATCACCGAACTCAGCATAAAGTAACCACTTTGGAATATCCCAAATCAAATGTTTACATTTTGATTAGCAAAACTATCAGCATACTCTTAGCCTTGGTTATCAAACTTAGCCACAGTAAGGAACATAGTATTCAAACTGTTCTGATAAGACAAATTGTTAGACATCCACTTTGTTCGCAGATTTTTATCTTTCACCTGCTATCAGAGGTCACATCACAAATGTTCTGATGGAGTAAGCAAGACTTGAAGAAAATAAAGAAAGAGCTTCTATTAGAGAATATGCTGTAAACAACAGATTACAAAACCAAACTGGCAACATGTTTGAAGGGAACCTGGCACTATATATTTATGATTCAGACCACGTCCTGCCCAGTTGTCTTTATAAAACTTCAACAAACTCAAGGGCTTGGAGATGGCCTCCTTGCAAGAAAAAGAATTTGTGCATGTTCTTTTTTTCCTAGGACTATTTAACTGAAAGCAAATCTTTGAAGCTCTTCTTTAAACAAAATATGCCTATTGCTACAAACAGCTAACTCTGAGTTTAGCTTTCTTTCCTACATCATAAAATTAGTGACTCAAGTGCCATCTACTGTGTCTGCACTCAAGTGAAATGGAAGACAGTGCCAAAAACATCAGAGAGAAATAATTCATCAATTTTACGCCAAATTTGATATCATATCTTCAAGTATTGTCCTCAATGCAGATTAACATACACACTATGCTCAGAAGACTAGACAGTCACCTTCGAGGTATGGAATTCAACTTAATATAATGGTCTTAAAGCAGATCTTCGTATTTTCAATTAAATTAAAAACAGAACAAAGAAAAAAAAACACAACAAAGAATTAGCCTGGTTTTCCTCTCATCTTGATTATGCTCTTAAAACTTCCTGTTTTCTTTCACAAGATCAAGGAAATCAGATATGGGGGGGAAAAAACCTTACAGCAAACACCAGAGAAACAGCATTTGCCAAGAGTCCCCAGATAACTGTCATGAAAACAACACTGCATTTTGCTACACAAGGGCTTTAAACACAAAACATACAGTATCTCAAAAATCCCTGGATTATCAAATCTTTTCTTTTAAGTGTACTGCTTTATTAGGGGAGAATTCCAACACTTCTCTTGAAAGAAAGCTTCTTATAGAAAAAAAACCACAAGTAGAATATTACACGAAAAATTACAGCTTGGAGTTATTCGCAGTTTTAACTATCTCATACAATATCTGCTATTTCATGATGTACAGAACTTCACATCAAAATTGCTTTGCTTCAGCAGTCAAAATACTTGAGACAGGTGTCCCCGCAATGCTGCATTAAAGTTTGCTAGTGGATTCCTCTCAGCTTTCTGTTACATCCTTTTCCATCACATTCTATTAAAAGAGGGCTCATGGAAACTCACTCCATTTTCTCCCCAAGACCCTCAGCAATCAAAGAAAACTCAGATTCGGGGCTAGAATTACCACCACATGTATTATCAACTGCAGATCATGGGCGCAGTTTTGCTGGGATGTTAGGGATAGATGACAGGTTGTGAGGAGCAGCAAATCCTGTTCTTATACTTGCTTATTCTGCTGTAAACGCAGACATGTGGGAAGCAAACAAAATAAGGTCAGGGCTACAGAGCTATAACCTCCCTCTGCAAACACAGCTCCCTTCACTCGTAGTAGATGGAAGAAACAAATATAAAAAGACTTTCCTCTAATGTGAATGTTTCTCTTTCCAGAAGAGCTCCCTCTCCAGCTTCACTGGCACATAGAGAGGAACGATACACAATCCTTTAAAAACAAAATAGCCACTCTATCACTATCACCACAGTGAACCACAAACACCCAAAGACTTTAGGTGTCCAATGGAATCCAACTCCAGAATGGGTAAGAGGCCGCATTCAAGTGCCATCTGTGTTCCAGCATTCCTTTGACTATCGACTTAAGTTCGAACATATACATGGTTATCAAGTAACAGGGAAAATTCATCCAGACTAATAAAACATAAAAGGTTGCCTCCTACTTATTGGTTCCAAAATAAACACGACAATCAGCATGTGTGATTAAACTTTGCTTCCAAACTAAACACTGTGTCATGCACCCAATTCAGGGTTTAAAATACCACAAATATTCTGAAGGGGTCACAAGGTACATAAAGGCAAACATAAGACCAATTTACAGCAGAAAATTTGGCAGAGAGGTACAAAGGGAGTGGTTGGGGGGAGGGGGTTGAAGGCTTGTTATTCTGGAGGAAAAGAAGTACAATATGGTGCACACCTGGTTCTCCTTCAACCCTGATTACCACTGTAACTGGAAGTGCACACAGCTAGGAGGAGGACCCTGTACAGATCTCAAAACCAAATTATTCTGATGTACTCCAATGTCTGTTTGTCAAAGCACCATGCTATGAATACTCAAGTGTTCAGCCTGAGCTGACAACAGCCCTTTCCCCTATCAGCTGTGTTTTGGATTTCATGCTCATTGCCAGAGGGTTCACAGCTGGGAATTACGTGTAGGTCATGTGAAAAACTCTTTCTTTATAATACTTCTGTTCTCCAGTCTTATTCTGCAATAGAGGGCAATATTTCAGAACATTTTCCAGCTGCCTCATCTTCAACTGGATTCACCTTACAAAGATAAGCTATGATGCAATTGCAAGAGAACAGTCAAGGCTACACCAGTTCCACTTCGCCCACTGCCCAAACTGCGGAGCACTTTCCTAAAGCACCACACATTCTTCCATTTTCAGGCTTCTGCATAGTTACAACAAGATGATCTGACCCTGGCAGAAAAATTGTTGCAATTCTAGGCGTGATTTCACTCTGGCAGCATACATCCTCCCTGGTCTGTACAACTTCAGTATTTCCTGGCAATCTTTTCATGATTCAGCCAACATGGCTCAATTTTGATTTCCAGGCCATTACCTTTCTCTTTTAGTTCTGAACTTCTGAGCATTACAGTAAGTTTGCAACCACGAAGGCTGGAAAGAACAGAGAATGATCGGGTTCACTCTATATTCAGGGAAAAAAGGATACACTCACCTCAGTATCTGAGCTTCCCATTTCTGCCAAGCAACAGGCTGAAAGCCAACACAAGTTTGTAAAGAGAGGTTCCTCTCTCTTTTGGGTGATGAAAAGGCACCACCTTGTGGATGTTGCTCTGTGAGAAAGGCTTCACTAACTGGCAGAAAAAATTCCAGTATAGCCAATCCCCAATCCTGTCAATAGAAGCATCAAAGATTTGTATAATGAAAAAATCACCACTGAATAACAAATACCAGAGCCTGTTTCAGCTAACAAAGCACTCTGCCTAACTCCGGTGGGTAATCAAGGCTTTATTGATTCAATCTCAAAATGAATACTGAAATTCTTGAGCTAAATCAACTACGTAAAATCTCAACAAGGGAAGGAATTTAACTTCCAACATACAAAAATAAGCTTCTCCACTACCCCACCTATATTTATTATCCTCCAGCAGACACTGATTACACACTTATTGCAAGAATCTAAATTAACATAATTGATTTGCTTGTAGAAATAGTGCCAGTTTTCCATAAGCAATAGCCAAACAGCAGTCACAGTCAAAAGCAAATTTAATCAGGCACTGTGCAAAATACACACCCCATACCTTTGTCTGAAATAAACCACCAAAAATCACTATAGGAGAGTATGTTGGACATTATAGTAGGAATATTGTACTTACTTCAGTCATTGAGCAAACAAGATTTGCCACAAAGAATTCTTCACCCACAGGCCTTTTCATTAAAGCTTCTTTTTCCTTTGCATGTCAAACTGGAGCCAGGGGAGATACCAGACAACACAACTAAGAATATAATCCAAACATCTTCCAGTTCAATGTCCAGCTACTAGAATGTATGTTTCCATATCAAAAGGCCATAAACTTCTTATGAAAAGCGATCAATGGAACACAAAACTAATGATAATGGGCTGGTGCAATACAAAATGAATAACAGAATACAATTCAGAATATCTATATATTTGGTATTCAGAAAATATGGAAAACAAAAAATGCCTGTGATTCCTCTTTTAAAARGTAGTTGGCTCCTTTCTACATCATCTCTATATTCTACCAACATTGCCAGAGCATTTTTGCAATTTACACAGAATGAGCAACTAAAAAACCCACACAAATACAAAATCTGCTTGCAGTTCTTGAAAATGCTTCTACGATTAGTATTTTAATGTAAATGCTAATTTCAATGTCTAAAAATATGAAGAAAAAATGGATTGCAATGACTTCTAGCACAGGGAATTAATTCTGTCTTGAAGTTTTGATGACTCAAAAGCCAGTACCTATAGTTTCAGTATAATTAAAGACCCCGATGAAATTATTTCTTGCAAATCACCTGCCATACCTATATTCATTATAGCAATAGAGAAAACACACCTGAGAAGAATTAGCACACTTAAACTTAGTCTTAACCCATACAGCTGAGAAACACATCTGTTGGCCAGTTAGTGCTCTAACCGAAGTGAGAGAGACAAATAAACCACAGTAGCACTAAAAATCCCCCGAAACTGTTCCTGCAAAATGCTTGTGCATCAGCACCACAAATGGATGGAACTGACTACAGCAGGACAGGTTTAGCCTTCAAGAAGGTCTCAAAAGACTGGAGAAATACTTGCAAAAATAAAAAAAGGGCAGAGGAGAGATGAATTCAAGAAAGCACAAGTTGATACACAGATAACTAAGTTTAAAAATAAAGACCACTTAGCAACACAGCAGTTCCTTACAAAAGGGTGTAGGAACTATAGCAGAATACAAGTGAACAAGTCAAAATGCAAGGATACTGCATCCTGGCATTCCGGTGAAAACGTTCAGGAAAAAAATTATATACCACATAAGATAAAGTGCATATTTATTTGTGTATGATACATATTTATGCATATACAGAAGTCCACAGCATTCTCTAAAAATTGTGAGTGATATTTCACCTTCAACCACATACATAAAATATTAGTGAGTCTAAGTCTGATGAGTACAGCCTGAATTTTTCAGCCACACACGTTTTCATCCTAACTGGCCAGGACAACATCCTTGTGCTTCTTTCAGAAAACAAAAAAATCCAAGAAATTCAACCATGACTAAATAGGCACTGTAAATCAATGGCTGTTGTGAAGCATGTGGGTAACATCTCTTCGGCCTTGAACAGACAAAATGAAGAATGTAAAGAGGGGAGTGGAAAAAAGAAGATGAGCAAGAAAATCACACAAAGGGGTTTAATTTATGCTGCCACTTTCTTCACTATTTCCAAGAAAAACTCACTCTCGATAGTGAAATTAGGTTTAATATTGAGACTTGTATAACAAGATGGTAGATTTAAAGGTGTCTTTAAACTGGAAATTTAGAGGGATAAGAGGAAGGATAACCAATAAAACACATTCACCTGCAAAACAGGAGATATCTCTGAGGTACATACTGAAGCAAAGGAAAAAGAAAACCTTTAGGAGTAAGACAGATGTTCTCAGCTGCTACATACAACAGATGAAGCTCCATGGTGATGGCAGCAAAAACTCAAGAGAGGTCTCAGTGTCAGTTTTCACTACCAATTGCTTTAAAATTTGGCGCAGGAAGGGGGAGAAGTGTCAGCTTTCTGCTTCCATTTCAGTATCATCATAAAAGATAAGTTGCTTGCTCTGCAAAATGACTTACAAGTATTTGTATCTAACAAAAAAATTATGATGTCTTTATTCTTCTTACAGAACTTCCACATGCCTGCACTAGGAGAGTGAATCCCAAAAACAATTCATTAATGCCAAATGATTAAGCATATCAGTACTGTGTACTTTACTAGATCACTCACATACAAAGGCATACCAATGACCACAAGTAATTGGTGTCTTACAGTGTATTACAAACCTGCAATTTAAATATAAATGACATTTTCAGATTAAATGACATAGCAAACGTAGGAAAGCTTAATGTCTCTGCTCATCAGTAACTCCAGAGTCTAAACTAGATGAAGGAACATTTACAGGCAGAAATACTCTCCTTTACTAGACCAACTGACAGGCAGGTTCTCTCAAGCTCCTCTTCAGATTTCTAGTGAAAAACTCTCCCTTTTCCTGACTGCATCAATTGAGCTAACGAAAAGAGCCTCAAACTTTCACACCACTTCCTATCAGTCCTTCTTCTCTATACCCTTACCTCATCAGTTACAATTCTGAATTAAGAAGCAGATTTACTAAAGCTGAGAAAAAAGATGAAGTAACAGAAATACTCTGAGGTCACAGACTGTGTTAGTACATGGATTACTGAAAAACTCGCATTGATAAAAAAGATTTTAACACTATAATTCCATCTATAGTTTCTGACAGAAGCACATGACAGTAATTGAGTTTGTGTGTATGTGTCAGATTTCAGAAATACAACCTATGTGACTTTTATCACTGATACCACAGCATCATGAACCAGGCATCTTCGTCTGGTACCACAGAAATTTCATTTTCCCTGAGTTTCTCTTCACATTTAGCAAAATTTATGGACCAAATCTAAAATTATGTTTTGCCTCAAAAAAAGTGCCAATTACTTATATGATTCCTTAAAAAATAGAATCTTACGTGTCAGTTATTCAGCTGCTAGAAAGAAAGCAGTTTACTATGCCAAGAGAGTCAATGTTGCCTATCCTCCAGATGAACTGGGGAAAGGTGACTGATCATTCTTAATTACCAGCATTTCTTTGGACACGCTCAGTATTTGAGACACATCACAGTTACAAAACCCCAAACTTACATAAATAATAAAGTTAGATTTAACAGAATCAATTGCAGTGTTTGTATGACATGAATAGGCTTTGGGCCTGGCTACAAATTCTTAGGTTTTCTGTTCCAAACTTCAGAAGGCTCTACAAGTGTACCAGGGCTAGGTTCACGTTTTTAAGCGGCATCTACCACTCAGGCTGCATTGTTGATCCCAAACAAGTTGTTGAAATTTACAGAGTTCCAGTAGTTTACTGCAGTCCAGTAACAGCAAATTGTATAATCTGCTATGTATTGCTATGCAAGCTCTCATTTCCCGGCAATTCCCAGATCTCCTCTGTTTAGCATCGCCTTATATTTGGAGGGCTCTATGAAAAAAACCTAAGTCATTGTACCAACAATTTGTGACATATTCATCAGTATGCAAAGCTTACCTCTACCATCCAAAGACTCAGCTGCAGTGACCAAGAAAAAAGAGTACAGGCTTCTGCACAAATTTTTTGTCCTTGAGAGGAGAAAAACCTATCTATTATTCCTAGTCAATTATTCCTTCAGAAGGAAAGATTGCAAAGCCAACTGCAAAACAGCAGTGTTTGAGGGCAAATAGAGCTCAAAGTAAAAATGAGCATTAAAATAACCAAAAAGAAGACACATTCTTTCAAACTAACCCCACTGATGAACACTCCAACAACAGAAAAAAACAACCAAACAAGACATGAAGGCCACTGAAATACAAGTCTAGTAACAGACCAGTCTACTGCCACTCAGTGTCTGGTAATAACCAGCTCTTGGCATGAAAACAACAAGTTTAAGGCTCTGGAAATTAATCGAAACATAACTTATAAGGTGGTATTTCAAGAGCCTGCATATTAGACTGGTGAGAGGTCTGACATATTAGAGATCCAGTCAGAGGTGAATGACTGGTTCAAATGCACAAGACAATCAACTATGCACAACGCAATTTTTTCTCTACCACTGGTTTTCAAAGATGCAAATATTTTATTATATCCTATCAGCAAAAATTACGTTATTCTAGGAGACAAAAAAAGAATCTTTTAAATATACACAGGTATTACCTTATAATTTAAGAAATTTCGTATTTATGCTAACAGATTTTACCTCGCAGCAAAAAYGAAAAAAGTGGGTATCTATCATGGTTTACAAATTGTGGTCTTTGGAATTTGACAGCACTGGAATTTTAAAAAAGCACATGCACACAGAGGACCACACAAATACTTCTGGACACTTTGTGTCTCCAAGTAACTAATATGAAACTATTTTGCTTTTGCAATAATCTGAACTGTTACTCTCCAGCAACTGTTCAGGATCATCAAGAAATTACTTTGGCAATCTACATACATACTACTTTCTACATCAATATCTATCTTTGCTGCAAACAATATCATCTTCATCCACATTTTAATAGAGGGTGTCAAAACAAAAAGCCCCACACATACTACCCATAGCCCCATTCATTTCAAATCAGACCTCTCTACAGAGTCTATCTTCAGAACATATCAGCAACTATAATTTGCACAAAATGTTCTTCAAAATAGAATGACAAGATACAGGACTACAACAACTACAGACAGAACTTCTAACGAGATACAAACCACTATTACTTGAAACAACTGTTGCAGCCAATGTAGTTCAAACAAAAGAACAGGAAAAGTACCACATGCCAATGAAGTTAAAACAAGATCACAGATTTCCCCCTGAACTTGAACTTACAGTCTTGGACAATTTAGTAAGTTCTCTCTAAAATTTCCTCTTACTAGCAGACAAAAAACAGGAGCTGGAGATAACTATTATAACTATTATACAGACTCTTAAAGCAGCAGCTGCAAAAACCTGGGTAATAGTTTAGCCATAGCATATTGACAGATGGATATGAAACCATTAATAATGAAGGAACACAAGCATGTTATGAACTGTACCAGCTATTTTATGGATTGTTATGCATTTCATTCTGAATTTTAGCACAGGAAGAAATATTGTGGTTTGAAAATCTACTATTCAGCATAATTTCTGACCTCAGCTATAATTCACTATGCGTAGATATATTACAACTCCAAATACAGTATGTTATGATGCACTTTAAAACCAGAACGTGCAGATTAAAACCAGGACACTGATCTAACAGTGAACAAAAGCCCTAAGCAGTGTAAGAATAGGCTATATACAACCAGGCATTTGCTCACCTTTAGTCAAAGTAAAAAACATCATAATAATGGTGTGTTATACAGTCCTTCCTAAAACTGTTAAAAGTTTAAAGAATGTTCCAAGCACCTAACATACCTTTTCTTTGCTTATTCCGAGTAATAACCTGGCTAGCATTTTTAATTATACTACCTTCTACTGAAGATGCAGTTTTACATTCAAAGTCTATGCTGCTGCCAGAAACCACACATTCCTGCGCCTCCTTTCTGCCTACGTTAGTGCCTGCACAATTGCCCACTACATTTTTTTTCTGGTTTGCTTTTTCAACTGGTTTACAACTTTGTTCAGGCTCATAAGCAAGCACAAACCAGTTGCAAACGTGATAATGAAATGCATTACAAGGAAGGTAGGAAAGAAAAAACCATGCATTATCCCCTTGTTGCTGTTTAATTTCTGCCATTGATTGACCACCTCTGGATTTTGGACTACTCACACCTTCTGTAAGCAGGCTCAATTAACCTACTACCCATGTGTCACTTGTGATTTGCACAGATAAATCTATTCTGTTTGCAGCTTGTATCTGGTGTCTTCTTTCCTAGGGACAACTTCAGAATGACAACTGCAAGTCAGTGGATTTCCACATTGCTAGCGGTGGCTCTTCCGCTAGCCAGTAGGCTCCCTTAAGCCTACTCAGAAAGGAGACACAGCAGTAAGTGCTGCTGCCAACCTCAAACAGTATCTCTACGGTAACTATGTCCTTTACTATTGTCAACTCACTCTTTGAAAATATGATAAGCAGGAGCAGGCTACACAAAGTGTTTCAGCAGCCTCTCTTTGCCTCTAGCAGATCCATTTTAGGCACATCACAGAAACAGAACAAAACATATCTGCTCTGATACACAGTACTCTAGTTCTGTGTATATGTTCCATATCAAAGGCCCCCTCAGGAACTTTGTACATGCTGCCCAGGTATGACTGTTTCCATTACAATGCCAGAAAGAGCTGTGACATGGAGCTCTTCCATGCAAGGAGGAAGTTATACAAGCCCAACACATGCCAGCCTTAGATGATGCAAAAATTTAATACTGATAGAGAAAGACACATCACCGTACACTGAACTTCCAATTATCCAGTTGTAGTTGCTAGTATTGTTCATGAGTTTCACAGGAAAATAACTTCAGTTTGGTATTTCAAAGACTGCGAACATCTGAAGCCAGTTTGCTTAAACTAATGTTCTTGAGAAGTAAAGTACCTGGAGTACCAGCATGTGCCTGCAGCCTTAAGCAAGCCCTCTTTTTCCCTAGGAGAGATCTTTATGAAGTTACAAAAAGCATCTAAACAGTAAACACTTCTAAAGCAATTTTTCTCTCAAGAACTAAGTGTTTCAGTTGATAAAAAACAGTGTTTAGTTCACGTACCAGAACCGATCTTGCTAACCAGGACATAATGAAAAATGTAACACCATGGACTGCCAAAAATCCAGTCAAAACCTCAGATATTGTTGAAGAGAAAAGCCCTCTTTGCCTAGGTCAAAAGTATGAGATAAAATAAATACAAAAGTAAAGTATGGAAAATACTGGAATCTAAAGACAAAGAAATTTATTTTTATGCTGGGGCAGGCAATGCAGCTTATCCAAATTGGAGTATCAAAAATGTTAGGACTATTGAGCGGGAAAGAGATTCTGTCTTACCAAAATTCAGATGTAGTCTCACCAAGAGAAAACAGCAGCTCATTCACTCCTGTCTAATCAAAACTTTGCAGGCAACTGTTCAGTCCTAGTCAATAAAACCCTTGAAATCTCATTTTTTAACCTACCATATTACAGCAGAAATACTGTATTCTCAAATGAGACATAGCTATGCATTTTAGAGAGAGGCAACATGACAGTTTTGATGAGATTGCCAAGATCATGTAGACTCTCAATGGAATCCGTATTTGAAATGGCTCTCCCTCAGTTTTGTACTGAATTTCTGCCAAATGAATTAAAATGCTTGCTGTTAAAATCATGGGTTTTCTTCTCTACATAGAAAATTGTGGTGAACAAATCAACACACATAGCTGAAACTTCAAAGAACAATGACATAAAATRTACTTGTTCTCAATTAAGAAGATGGAGTCTTGCAGAAAAGTCAGAAGGAAGTTTCTCAGGAGACCTTATGTTATATAGATTCCGATTCCAAGCTAAACAGAGCAGGGAAACCAGAGGAAAACAAAGAATTCTTCTAATGCACAAGAGCTTCAACAGTAGAAGAAAAAGTGCAGACAGAAAAGCTTGTCCTGTAAATTTAGATGTTCCTATTTTCAAGGCAGCAGAGGATCATCAACCATCTAGCTGCAATAGTTTAGTCTGGTTGTCTGTTATTACATGTGGAAAGAGTGGAGATTTTGCAGACTGCAAAAGGCAGGTTCTGTAGTTAACAGCAGACTGCATCATGAAGCTTTCAGACCATACTTGATCAAAAAGCAGCCCCAGAAGTGCACCTGGTTCCACATGACTGCAGCATTCTCACAAAGCAGTCCTGTAGACACAAAGAGGAAAGTGGTACCATCATCTCTACTACCACCAGTTTCCAAGAAAGTAAAATTTTACTTTTGATCTCTGGGAACATTTGTGTTATAAGAGACACATGCATTGCCCAATCTTAATTTCGTTTTATCCCCATCCCTTTATGCCTCAGGGGGGCTGGTACAATATTATTTAGGAGTAACAACTGCAGAGCAGGTCCTCATTATTCCCAGAAGTCCTGGGGCTGAGTAACCAAAAAGCAAACAAATGCTAGAGAATTTGGAAATCAAATTACTAATTTGTCTATACTGGGCTCATACAGGAACTCAAGATTCCAAAAGGAGCTCAAGACCCAACAAGATTTTTATAACAACTTGCAATCTGGTCAACTATTCTTTGCATTGCTATCCTGTCCAAAGACTAGGATCACTTTCAGTGATACATTATGCAAATGCAGAAATACTTCTAGAGAACTTAACAGTTTAAATAAAATCCAAGGACAAGGAAGAAGCACAAGAAAAAATGCAAAAAGAATTGCATACTCAAAACATAAGTACTTCTCTGCAAGGTCACAAACAGATTATTGGCCTAAAGGTTCAGGCAGTTTTTCATACAGTAAAAACAGTACATCTTGTCAAACCCTGAACTCCCAATACAAGGCATAAAATCCCATCAGTACAATTACTTTTGTTTTCTACAGCACATACAGAACAACAGTGTGATAGGTCAGGCAAAAAAAAACCAAAAAAAAACCAAAAACAACCCAAACAAACAAAAAAAACCCACCCCACCAAATACTGTATTTTTATTTTAGCAGTAGTATATCACATATAGGTGTGTCACTAAAACTAGAAAACTATAACCTAGATTAAGCATGCAAAGTTTATTGTAAAATGACACATAGCAGTTATCAGTGTTTAAAGATCTCTCTTGGAATAAAATGGTATAGTCTGCATGAAGTCTGGTTCTATCCAATAGTTACACAAAGAATCTGTAATAGAAAGAATGATCATTTTTCTTGCAAAAACAGGTAAGCAAGGAGGAGACTGCAAGTAAACTATGAGATTAGAACTCAAAATCATCTTGACAAGTCAAGAAAAATAACATTAAAAGGAGCAATTAGCTAAGCAACAAAGTCAGCAGATGCAGATCCAAGATTTTAATAACTGGTAAGTAAACAGCATCGGGCAGTTGCAAAGAAAGCAAACTGTGTTACGATGCATAAACAAGAGGATGTCCTGCAAGGCATGATAAGAAATCCTTCTCAATACCTAAACTCTGGCAGAGATTCATCGGGAATATTGTCCACTTTTGGGCAGCTCATTTCCAAGATTATGTAAATCAGCAGAAGCTAACCCAGAGAAGTGTAACAACAATGAGGGTTAGAAGAAACAAGAAACTGTTCATTTATTTTGGAAGAAGTCTTTCAGAAATTCCAGTCAAGACATATCAGAGAAAGTGCCTGCCCCCTTTTATAGCAAATACTGTGCATAATCATATAGCAGATCAAAAATAAATCTGGTAATAAAATCTCATTCCTCTCAAGTCCCTCTCCTATACATTAATCCTGGTGTGTTCCTTCTACATAATTTCATATGTGCAATTGTGCAGAATGATAGCTTTTGGCAAAGTCACTTGCACTGTAAAATGGAAAAAGCAACGAAGGGAATACTTTAAAAGAAAAAGCAAACTGAATTCAAGTATCATATAACTTTAAACTACCTCCTTTGCTATACTTCACCACCACATGAAAACAGGAAACATTGCTCTAACATTTCTCATTCCTTTTCCTTAGCAGTATTAAACATTTTATGGCATAGATGGTCCAAAAGGAACAGTGTTGGGCCATAAACTGCAGAAACATATATTCTCCAGACACATATAAAAAAAGAACACAAATGGCAGCGGTACTGAAGATAGTTATAATTACATTTTAACCATCCATTTTAAACTAACACAAAGTTGTGCCTTCCAAAGATAACTTTTAACAACCACAGGAGAAGACAAAACCATCTAACTTTGCCACTCTAACAACACTTAACAGTTGAATTAACTCTCTTTTATCAAAACCACTTTTTGCTCAGTCCTGTGGAGTGGAGGGATAACTAAAACAAACAATATGACAATAAAAATGGAGTTTATCAAGTTTTAGTTAGGGCAAAGAAAGAACGCTGTTCTGTAAGTCCCCTTTAACAATCTTGGTTTTCCAAGTAAACAACACCACAAATTAAAATTCATTCCAAATCACACTTTACAAACAGCTCTGTTCACATAAATGTGAAATTCTGACACTAACTTTTTAAGCAGGTATGTGTAAAAAAACAAAGGGTAACACCATAATATTTAATTTAAAAACCCAAAGCTGTAGACTCAGTTCTGGGCATGAAAGTACTGCTAAGTATAACAGGGTAGGGAATCTTATTATCATAGAATGGTTTGGGTTGGGAGGGACCTTAAAGATCATTTAGTTCCAACTCCTCTGCCATGGGCAGGGAACCTTCTGCTAGATAAGGTTGCTCATCCAGTCTGGCCTTGAACGCTTCCAGGGATGGGGCATTGCAATTTCTCTGGGCAACCTGTTCAGTGCCTCATCATACTCGTTTCACAAACTATTTGTTACTTAAACTGATGAAGCACACTGAACAAGGTTAGCTGTTCCTCTTTATCCCAAAAAAGAATATGTTTGAAACCAAAAATTCTGATCTAGCTGGCACAAACACCATTTTCTAATGTTGTTCAGTTCACCATTTAATGAGGACATGAACATCAACAGGAATTTTGGTGCAGGGGAAGTGAAACATCTTGAAGAGAACAAGAATTGGCTTTTATTAGAAGAAAGTTCATTTTGGAAGTAATCTTCCTGACTTAGGAAACAAATTAACTAGCGTTTTCCATGGCTCAAAACAAAGTTAGGGCTACTCAAAGGTTCTTTGTTTCATACAGAAGAATAAAGTCAGCAAATCCTGCAGTATCTACATTATTCTAAATATTTATAATTCTGTGAATAATGTTCACAGTATGATTAGCATAAGACACTAGGATCTTTTCATCCTATTGAGTTGATCAGAGGACTGTTCAGTTTCTCCAAGAAGCTGGTGAATTATCTCAAAATTCTGCAGGTTCAAATGCACTACTCTGTCTTCTAATAAGTCACATTGTTTTAACTTTTATGCTGCTGCCTAGAGAAATACACAAACTTCATTAAAAGAAGCATGAAAGGTACTAAAAGAAGAACTACATTATTATGTAAACCTTGAGCAAGCAGATGGCCAGGGGTTCAGTATGACTATGCAGAAATATAAAAATGCTTCTATTAGCAGTTTGAAAGGGTATTCAAGTTCACATACATACACACACAAACCCAAAATATGCTTAAAACTTGAGTGACAAGGCACTATACATAAATATCAGCAGTTTAACAGAAAAAGACCCACACTTTCCACTGAATTCTCAACACTAGAAACAGTTTGAACCACATTCGGCCTAAATATGGCTAGTTCAATACTGGTATTTCAGTTCCAAAATGTTTTCTTCTGATAAGGTTAACTCTTCATTAATGAAACACGTTTCAATGTGGTATAACTTACAGAAATTTCTCCTTTTTGAAAACTTCAAAATGAAACCAATTCTCTAAGTTTTGCAAGTAGAGTTTTTCTTATTCTAGGTTTAAACAACCTGCAAAGACAATTCAATCACTGTTTCTGTAACACTGGTATTAAACATACTTTTTAACAGCAAAGTATAAAAACCAAGTTTGCATTTCAGCAGCTTAATCCCCATAATTTTAGAAAAATCAGCATACAGTGCTGCTACATAATGTAACAACAAATCAACATTTTTCCCAAACTATTTACATACGTATTTCTAATTCAAAGGGAACTGGCATCTAAACTTCTCTTCAGAAATCTTTCATTTTGGAATTTGTTTAGCACTCCAGAAACTAATATTTTCAAATATCAGAACAGCAATAGCGAAGGTGCAGAGGTGACAAGCAACCATCTRTGTGGAAACAGAATAAAAAGAAGCAAGAATGAGGCCAAATGGGAATAATTGATTATAAACAAAAAGAAAACTAACAGTTTGAATATTCCCTCTGTGCCAACAGAAGCACTTCAGTTTTGAGACACTTTACTGCAGGAAGCTGAGACAATACAATTAAACACACTTAACCAAAGACAGCAGAAAAGGCACTACAGATGTCAAGTAATTTCTGCAAATGAACTGATTTTGGGATTCAACCTAAAAGCAAATATACACTTAGCTAAACATCTGGCTTTCTAAAGTGAATGAAAATGTTGGCTATAAGTTTACAGAGCACAATGCATAAATGATTGTGAAGCACTGAAACAAAAAAATATGAGATCAGAGTGTGAAAAGAAAACTGACTGTGAAAGATTTGTTGTTATATTATAAATATCAAGTGTATTTTTAGTTTTTAAATGGAGCATGTGGATTTCTAAGGGGGGAAAAATATTACCTGTGGGGYTTCTTGACTACTGTTAATTTATTTAGCATAGAAAAGCAAAGCATTGGAGAATCATTACATAAGGTTTGCCTTTCATTTGCACTAAAAATCACATGTGAGAGATTAAAGTCTCTCATCCTAAGTTATTTCATATTTTCAGAAGAAACAAATAACATTAAAAAACCCATACTGTTATACATTTGCTAGTAATAATAACCAAGATACTGATCATAAATAACAAAGGTTCACTTCAGTGATCTAAGAACACAATCCATACAAAAGCATACAGGACAGCAAGTGTTGTAATTTGATTAGCCCTAGGGTTTTACAAAGCAAATTTCATCTTCAGTCTCAATCTGACATTTAAAAGCATGCTTAAAGCAGTTTGCTTTCACAACTGCCACTTCTGGAGTACTTTTCATGGAGATGTTTAGCCAGCTTCACACATTTTCTCAAGTATTAATGACTAGAAAATCAGAGTCTATAAATAACAATTTTAATAAGGTAAATATTTAAATCTCAACAACAATTGTGGTCATATGGGGTTTTAGTTTTAGCTCTTTACTGCAAAGGAGACCTCCCTCTCTCAACTACCATCAACACTGAATTACTTTCACCAAATACCACCTAGTAATAATATAGTTTCCTGTGAATATGGAGGAAGAGAAGAAAGAAAATCCAAGGTGTATTTTGCTTTCTTTCTTTTTCAGAAGGCTAAGGAAGTCAGGAAGCTAGACAGAAAACATATAGGACTGATTACTGTTGCTTAAATATGTAATCTGGTAGACAGCATCAACACACATTGTAAGAGAAGATATTCAGATCCAAATGCTCTCAACTACAAGATAGATAAAGGTAATGCAAATTTTTCATACAGATTTGCATATTCACTGGATTTCAAAAAGAAAGGGGATTTTGTTTGGTTGATAATCACGCTGTCCTTCTCAGTTTCTAGCAATTGCTTTGGATCTGACCGGCTAGTTCCAATCAAACCTGGCAGGAAAAAAGAGTACACTTTGGTTACAGCTCTGTGCAGGAAAAGGGAAAAAGGGACACTGCTATGGAGTGCCCCACGAAGGTAAAAGCTTCAGTGACTGTTCAGTCATCAGTACGGCTGCCAGGTCATCTGTCAATAGACTGTAAGTGATCTAAATCTTGTGCTGCCTCTTGTTCTGGCATAATTCAAAATGCCTAGAAGGAAACTGGGCTTACTGCTAAGTTACACGGAAGAAAAGATCAAAAAAGGAGAGCAGGCAGCATACCTCACTTTTTGAGAAACAACTTATGCTTCACCAATGTCCGTAAATTACCAAAAAAAAGAGCTTTGTTTTTTTTGTACTTTACAAAAAACAACAACAAAAAAAAAGAAGCAAAAAATGGCAATCAGAAATCACTTTCACTAGTTTCATTCAGTGGCTAAGATGGTACCATTCAATATGGTTAATACTTTTTTCTCATCTCAAAGACGGATTAAAGTCTTGTTTACTACAACTTTTTTTAATTTTACACTGAGGATGGCACTGTTACTTTCCAATGAGCATCTATATATTGTCCTGGACTCAGTACAAGTGCTTTCTCATTAGTAATGACCCTATCCTCACAGCATTCTCCCAATGAACAGTTGTGTTATTCCCACTTTACAAACTGAAAATAGAGGTGCAGAAAGGTTAGTGAACAACGACCATCAGTTTTGGTACAATCAAGGTCAACTTTTTTTCCAAATACTTCATGCCATATAAAGCTACTTAGGTTTGAAACAACTCCCCTTGAGTTTGTTAAAAAACTGTGAATGCTAGCCGCTTTTGCACATCAAACTCAATCACCTGACACCATATACACATAATTATAAAGAGCTAAAAAGTTTATAATGCCAATAAAAAGAACTGCTTTAAAACGCTTTAAACTCTGGCACAGGGTTTCCGCAAATTTAACCTTGTTTGAACCCATTTCCGAGAGGAATGCCCACTTAAAACTACTCCTGGTAAGCAGCTATTTATGTTTAGTAATGCATTCCAATGATTAATTAGTCCAGTAAGAACACACCCCTTATTTGAAGTCTGAACTTGCTTAATTCAGCGTCCAACCACATAACTGTGGTACACCTGTGTCAGCCAAAGAGAGCTTTCATCAAGTACCTCTATGCCAAGTAGGTGCATATTGACTAGTGAAGAAGCCCTTAGCGAAGTTAAACAAAGCAAGCACCTTATGTCTTCACTACTAAGACTGCTCTCCCCCATTAATTTTCAAGGCTGTTCTCTGGAAGCTGATTTTTCACCATACTCTCTGGACTGTCAACAGCAGATGTACTGCTCCAATAACAGTTATAGCCAATACCTCCTAATTTCCAATTCCCTTGTTCAACTACTCAGAGTTTTTCACCAGACTTTTAGCTACAGCCAAAAGGATTGACTTCAAGTTCAAATCCTATCAGCCTCAGATTGAATCCCTCTAATTGTTGCCTAGCTTAGTGTTTAGTTGTACTGATTCTGCCATGAAGTATTACATATTTATTCATGTGTCCAATTTATTAGTGGTCTAAAATCACTTTGTGACTTAGTGTCCTTAGTACCAAATTTATATTTATGATTTTCTAGGTAGGTAAAAACATCTGAAGCAACTCCAACACAGTTATTTACAATGAGAACCTTGGATACTCTGTAAGGGAAGTTAGTGCAATGTATGGAACAGCAGACTGGATTTGTAGTATGTGCCAGCACTTGCAGATGCATAACACACTGACACTGGATTTTGCATTTTAGCTCGACACAGCCTTGCCTAGGAAGCCATGTTTGCAAGAACCCAAATCTCTAGCCAAGGCCATCCTAAAATTCTTAACTAATAGGACTTACTAGAGTTTCTTTTGCAACATAAAATCTAACAAATCTTTAAAATACTTTAAAATACTCCAGAACCAACCGATGCTTGCTAAAGATGATGATAAATGAAAACAGGGTTGGATTTTCATTTAATAAAATGACAAATCTAATCAATAGGTGCTTTAAAAATACACAAGCTTTCAATCTGTGTATTTACATGTAATTACATGGATCTTTAAAGATTTTATTTCAAAGGTAAGACATCTCATGGACCAATTCAAAAAGTCAAAGGCTGTAACCAAAACCTGCCAAAAATCCCAGAACTCCTTACTTAAGTGTTCAAAGTAAGAAAGAATCTCAACAGACCAACACATCGGGTACTGCAAACATCTCAAACATGTCAGCTTTAACACAATGAAACCTCTAAATTTTAGAACTTTATATTCCTCTTATGTAGGAAGAACTAGGATCACAGGCTACTTCATATTGTCCAATTCTAAGACTTTTGTGCATATCAACACTGCTGCTCTGAGCAAGCAGGACAGCAGCCTGAACTGTCAGAGGTTCAAATCCAGCTCAGTTTCAGAATTTTAGTCGAGGTGGAGGGAGGGGCAGGGGCCATCTAAAGGAGAAGAAAACAGAGAAATAGAGAAAAAAATATCTTCTCATAAAACTTCTCCCCTTTCTCAAAAGACTACATAATATTTTCTCAAAATATCAGAGTGTACATGCTTACACACAATTCTTTCCTGGCTTTTTAAAGTAGCATAAACATTACTGGGTGCACGGACTAGGATGCTATCTTTTGGACATGAACTTTAAAGGCACTTAGGGTTTAATCTTGTCCATCAGAAGTCTTTAGAAGTCMTGGCAGAAGGAAATCCATTCCTCTTAAGTTACATCAGCCAGTTCCACACTTCCTATTTCTGGTGTGATAGTTTCTGTGTCCTCAGGAGCGTCAGAGTGAAAAAGGCCCCACCAGTCTTACTCACATTCTTACCACAGCTTCTCTCTTACACTGGAGTGATGAGTAGGTTACCCATACCAGGAAATACTTTAAAGAGTTGAGTTTCAATGATATCTTTTGATATGACCCTTTGTGGATCATACAATGAACGCACACACAAACACATATATACAGTTTTTATCTTCTAAAGCACTTTTTGATCAGGTCTACCCAGTCCCTGCACTGAATGTCCATGTCTTTGTATTTTATGGGCAAGCCCACAGACAAGGATTTGCTGAGCTGTTACCTTCCCTTCTGCAGGAATTAGCATACTTTATCAGCTGCAAAAGGAATTTACACTGTGTTGCGGATAGGTAAAACTTTGCAAAATGAAGGCCTTGTTACTCTTGTAAAATCATGGTTCATTTCTGTTACTCTGGCTGAGTAAAAAGGCCTCTGGGAACGAGCTCAGCTAACTTAGAAGTAGAAAAAACAAGTTACATAATCTTCACGTGATCACCTCATGGCTTATGGTGACTGGTTGAATTATTGTTTGTTGTGTCTCTTTGGTATTTGGATATTATCAAAATATCTATGTATTTTGATAACTGCTAACTGCTTAAAAAGGCCTGGTTTTTGTAAATAAAGAGCTCTCCTTTGCACCTGCCTGGGAACACTGGGTCGTCCCATCGTCACAACGCTGTTCCAAAGCATAAGGCTTTTTGAGATTCTAGTAACTTAAGTAAAAGAACAGAGGCAGAAAAAGATCTTCACCTACCCAGAGTATGCACTAGTTAGAGTGACAATGTAGTACAAGGGAACCACCAGGATAAACAATACTTAATAGCAACAAAATGTAGAATTTAAGAAAAGAAGAAAAAACAACAAAAAAGAAAACAAAGCACTGAAACACAGCTGGAGAATCTTGTAATTTCTTATTTAAAGTCTCAAATTTACAAAAAATAAAAACAATTTCTAAGAAATAAAAAAAAAAAAAAAATCACAGAAGAAAACCACCAAGCAGGACAATTACTGTTCTTTCATTTCCCAGCTATTTTCCAACTGGTAGCTGCTTGAAGATTCCTGCTAGAATCGTTTTCTGGTTTTCATCTTCCTGTCATTTTCCTTCTTCTCTGATTTTATTACTTGATACTGTACACAAAACTTAGAAAAGGAGGAAGAACTTACTGGTATTGAGAACTCCTCTGCCAAATACTTCAACACTGATGCTCCTCTAGTCAAAAAGTTACTTCTCTCTGCCAGATTGCCCTGGAGTTTTGTGTCAAACTCCTTTCTGACAACTGAAGCAACAGAGTCAACTATTATGAGTTTAACTTTCTTCGAAATAATTTCTTCTTCCAAAGACATAATCCTAAAAAAAAAAAAAGTCACTGATAGGATTATTTACACAACAGAACCATTTCATAACCCCGAAATTTTTAAAATAGTTTCATTTAATAAGATGAAAGTCAGTCCCTCTTCTTCCCTCGTCACAC
This sequence comes from Amblyornis subalaris, assembly GCA_018881555.1. Lineage (NCBI taxonomy): Eukaryota > Metazoa > Chordata > Aves > Passeriformes > Ptilonorhynchidae > Amblyornis > Amblyornis subalaris. Next base: position 368,509 of record JACAXG010000142.1, on the reverse strand, counting down.
ACCACCTCCATTAACATCTGTATGTATTAAAGAGATTTGGAAATTAATATGAGGCTCAGTGGGCCAAGGCAGGACATCTCCAAAAAAGAGTTTTGGAAGACCTCTAGTTAGCAACACTATGCTGTACAACACCTGAAAGGCAGACTGTAGCCCTGCATTTTGCAGTTCTTCAGTTGTGCAGTGTTTTTAGTTTGGCAAATAGTTTCTCACGCACTTTTGTATAAACATAGCTCTTGTTATTCTAACCGGCCTGATGTTGTTTTGAATTCCTAACCTATACGATAGACAATTCTGTTGACCAGTGGACAGCAGGAGGTGGTATTCCCATCCTCCAATCCACGGTGATTTCTGAAATCATATAAATAAAGACCGAGGGCAGAGGCCGCTCTTTTTCTTTTCCCCTTGGCTTCCTTGGCTTCTGCCCCGGCTGGTGAACCCTGACAACTGTGTCTCGTGTGCTTATTTCGTGTCCGAGAGCGACAGCAGACAGCAAGTAAAGTGGACATCGAAACTGTGCCTCACTGTGGCCTTCCAGTACTTCCAGTGGACTTATTTGTAAGAGGCAGACTGACTTTTTACATGGGCAAACAGCGACAGGACAAGAGGAAATGGTTTTAAACTAAAACAAGAGAGAATTAGATTAGAAGTTAGGAAGAAATACATTATTCAGTGGGTAGCGACACACTGGCACAGGAGCCCAGAGAAGCTGCAGATTCCCCATCCATGTTCAATGCCAAGTTGGATGAGGCCCTGAGCAACCTGATCTAGTGGGTGGTATCCCTGCCTATGATGGGACGTTTGGAATTAGATGATCTTTAAGGTCTCTTCCAACCCAAGTCATTCCATGTTTCTATAATACGCTACTAGCTGTTCTCTGATAAAACCGCATTAGAAGAAAAAAAATTCTTATAATAATTCTCCCACTAACATAAAACACACAATATGATGCTAATATATAACAATTAATTTTCATTGCAAAATATGTTCACAAATTAACATAAGGCAACAACATGACAATACAACACTGCCAACTACAGYACTCAGGCTAATAACTGTTAAACAACTCTTCCCTCCCACTGCTGGAGGAGTCCCCATCTTCCTGGAAGTAAACTGTGCTTTGGAGGAACAAACGCCTATTTCATGGAAAACGTAACTCTTACACTATGGTCTCTCCACAATCCAAGAGATACCTGTCTCATGACCACTCCCCTCTAAAGGCTTACAGGGATCAGATCACATAGAAATTGTCTATCAGAAATTTAAAAACATCAACTGGATTAGTCACATGCTTTGAAATGAAAAAAGCAATGTCAATCTTTCTGTAGCGGTGTTACTTTGTTGGAGACCGTGCTGGTATCCACACGAAAAGGTCTCAAATAAATTAATTACTCTTCATAAATCTTTGCTATAAAACAAATATTGTTATAGACAATCCAGTCAAAATTGTCTTTTTTTTTTTAAACTCTGGAAAAGAATACCTCTTCAGTACACTGCAACAGGTCAGCTCTCGGTACAGGTGAATGCTACGGGTCATGCAGAACAGCTTTTCATCTGAGTCGAAATAAGTAGGGAATCTGTTTGCTGCTATCTCAATTAATCTATAAAAAAAAAACCAAAAAAACAACAGAAGGCATAATACTGCAAAAAGAATAATATAGGACAATAAGGCATCAAGCAGTCACAAAGCCAACACAGCAAACCTCTGAACCATAAGCAGATACCAAGTAATACTGGAAATCTTTTTAAAAGGAAAAGCATACTTTATCAGTCAGACTGAAGTAGTGGCAGTCAGAACAGTTAGGTTCTCTTCCCAGTGATGCTGAGTCAGTGGTACACTAGGCAAAGACATCAAGTGTCAGTACACAAAGAAAGGGCACATCTCCTCTAGAAGGAAACTGCAAAGCTTAGTTACTGAATAAGTTGTTCAAGTCTTATACCAGAGGTTCCACTCGATGACCAAGCGTTTTCCTATTCTAATTATTTTATATAAATATCAATTTCATTTAAACAAAAGTACTCTCCAACTCTAACCATCTAAAGTAGACCTTGTGCTACCACAGAAATTTCACAAACTGATGAGAAAGAAGATGATCCATTAGAAGATCCAGCCAAAACGGAAGCAAGACTGCAAAGAACAGAGCCCAGTTCAATTGCAAGTACTTATGCAAGCAGTACATGTATGGAAAATAAGCCTGACAAAGTAAAAATCTTTCCACAGATAATCTCTCCTTAAAAACATGAACAATGTCATTTGGATGGGAGACTTTCACTGAGTTTCTGGTTCACATTACCTATTTATAAAAAGGGCTTATAAAATCTTGTTAAAATACACTTTTTAGAACACAGCAAAAAAACCAAAAAATAAACATCACTGCGTCACAAAGTGACTGAGGCTCCAGCTGCCAAGGCATCTGCAGCTGAACATCCATTCATTCAGAAACCACAACTACAAAGGGCATGACTTGGTGTAACAAATGACAGTTTAAGTGCCTGCTTTACTGACAGAACTGAATGTGGGATTCCATGATTAAACATTCTCCACTACCTTATTAGCAAATTCATAACCCTTCAAAACTTTGAATTACAACTGCTAAGCATATCACTGTTTATTATCAAAGTAGACTAAGGAAGCATATCAGATAACTGGTGATAATACCAAAAGAAGTCAGAGGAAGTTGGATATTTACTATTTGTTTTCTAAATACTTTCATATTTAGAAATTATGGCCTGGAAAAATCTCTCACACAGATGTAAAACTAAACAATTTTCAGTGACATGATATTTTATACATAAAATCATTGAGGACACTAAATGGTATGCATTTTAGAAATGCTAACTGCCTACAAACTCCTCAGAAGTCACCAGAAAGAAGTACCACTCCTCTGACCACAAGGCAATTTCATCTAGGTCCTTAAAGAGATGATCCAAGAATTTAACTTTGAAACTCGTAGTTACAATATGTACACTGAAAATTTTTTCCACAATGAAGATTTTATTTTTTAGTAACAGAAAATCCTTAATTGTTTGTATTTTAATCAGGCATATCCTGTCACCTATAGCTTGAGAAGAGTGGCATCTAGTGGATTATACACGTGGGCACAACTTACTGGTTATCTCCATGCTTTTGATTTAGGCCCCTTTCATTAAAGCACAAAGTTAAAGCCATTTTAGGGAAAACAAAATTAAAATCAGTTTTATTTGGTTTAAAAATAGAAATGCTAAGCTTGAATGTTAATATACCTACCCTGAGCAAACCATTTCAATAGCCTGAATCTCATTCATTAGGTACATTACTTATTACATCTAAACTTGTCCTGCAGAAATTCCAAAGACAGAATTTTGTCTGCCAACCTGCACAATTAATCATGCAGACCATTTGGGCAATAGTGAGCTGCTATTCAACAGTCTGCATGAAATAAGATGTCACTGTGCTTTCTAACAGCCATGCACATCACAAAGAACATTATACATACTGACCTAAAATGACATATTGAGATTGCAGCACTATTCACAGAGCTCCATGCGGGTTCAAAGTTCTCTTATATTTAAATCCCTTTTGTCATGATGAGATCAAAAATTGCACAGAACAGGTTTTCTGCAATCAGGACAGAGGCCCATGGAATAGATAAATGTTTGTTCTCAGCTTTGGTTCACAGAAACTTGTATCTAGTGTTTTTCACAAACAGTAAGCATGACTAGTGAAAAAAGCCAACTTAAATTCTTTTCAGATTGGTGTGTTTTCCGTTAATAGCTGGTTACTACATAACTGATGACAACAATTTTGATTTCCAGACTTACTATAGCCCTTTCCATCTACCTGTCCTAGTGTCCATGTTTCACCCACTGATGAAGTGGAATGACAGACACCACTTGCACTTTTACAGCTTTCTCTTACACAAGTGAAAAAATATATAAATTACAGAAACCTGTGGCATATAAGACCAGCCTCAGTTCTGATCACTCTTCCCAGTATGTGCTATTAGACTGAACGAAAGTGTCATGCTAGAGAATAGAAAGACTATGAAAGTTGTGGAAGCAAAAAGCTCCCTTCCCTGAAGTAAGGCCTGCCAGGCAGAATGAAGAAATAGAATTAGCCAGCTTTATGCAGTATCCTTCCAGAATCAGCACAGCATTACAGCCTGTATGACACCTATAACTCAGCAACTCTCAACCCTAAAAAGCCACAGGAATACAAACACTCTTCTCAGGCTTTCTGTAGAGACTTTTGAATGTTAAATAAATAGTGCCAGCTAAACGTCTCTATCAAGCCCTTTAAATTAAGACGGTATTAAATGAGTATTTTTCTTCTTATCCGAAGTGCTTAGAGCAACAACAAAAACTAAGTATCTTCTACCTGCCATCTGTTAATAATAGAGAATTACAGAATCATAAGGAAATTCTAATTAGAAAGAGAACTCAGGAGATTTAGAGGCAACATCCTGTTCAAAGTAGTGCCAGCTATGAAGATGGAACAAGTTACTTGAGTCTTTATCTATTTTGTAAGCCTGAAAGGATGGAGGCAGCACCACCTCTCTGGGCAAATTTTTTTCACCACAAAGGCAGTTAGTAATTGCAAAGCTTCTCCATATATCAGCACAGAAATGAAGTTCAATGCATGCCTCCTGTCTCCCTGCAAACACCCCTGTCCCATCTTCTTCATGGCCTCCTCATTGGCAAGGGAAGGGTTCTGTTAGATCCCACCTAAACTGAGCAAGTCCTCAGTCTCTCCATAAATGACAAGTGCTCCAGCTCCCAATCCCCTTGATAGAAGTAGATATGCACCTCCCTCACTCTGCTGGTTCAGCTCCTTAGATGATGCAACACAGAAAGTATAAGATATAATCAGTTCCCTGAAATTGTGTTTATCATTTGCAACTGAGCAATACCAAATATGATTTAATACATAAATATTCTCATTCTTACTACTACTACTACTAAATAATAATATTTTCTCCATGTTTCCTTTCTACATCCTATTCTATTTTCAGTTTCATTTTCATGTTCACTTGCTTTCCTTTTCTTTAGTATTCATTTCTAAGTGACAAGTCTTAACTCACTCTTTAGGTCCTACCGTTTTTTACTATTTACATTTCATGGACCTGAAATAAAACTTAAGTGCTATGTAAGGAGGAAGTACCATACTTTGCAGAGCCATTGCTTGAAGCTTTTTTTTCTTTGACATTATACTTCAAACTTTTGTGAAATTAACTCGACAAAAAACAAGGTTAGAAATCCCACCTTCTTATCCATGACGACTTGAAATGAATAATCAGTGTAAATACATTTACTTTGATACTCCAGATTCATGCCATGGCTATAGCTACTAAATCATCTGAAATATATAAAGTATTTTGATGAACCTTTTTCTGCCCATTTTTCTACACAAACAAGGATTAGACTACTGTCCTCCTTGTCCCCCCCTAGACCATTAATAACTTTTGAACTTGCTCATTCCAAACAACAGGGACAAAGGAACAGAAATCTCAAAAACATCAAATCCTCAAGGTAGCCAAGTAAAGTAAATTAGAACTACCTTTAAAGAAACACTGAAGGATTATTTCAAGAGTTAATCAGTCAGTTAACACGGGAAGAGTGGCAACCAACACATGCACACCCATAACTCTCAAGCAAATACAGCATAGGGTGTCTCTTGTCCATTCTGCACTCAGAACACACCCTAAGTGCACAGCTGAGCACTTTGCAAGTTTCAGTTACATGGGCCAAGTGGGAGATATTAGAAGAACCAGAGATGTTATAGAGGTAAGGTAATATAGCATTGCATGGCTACTAGAGATATAGGAGAGATGCAAGGTTACTGCAGAAGAGAATCAGTAAGTGAAATTGGATGGAAATCTGAAGGAAAACTGGCTATGTCAGTCCTACTGTTCACTGAAAAACCTACATTTCCTTTGTAGTCAAAATGCTGGGTCTTTACATCCCCAAATCCTTCCTGTTAACTCCACAAACCAAACCGCAAAGGAAGATTTCAGGTACAGGACTGGTAAAATCATTTATAAATTAAAGATCATGCCATCCACATTGTTATACTGGAACTGGAATCTGCAACACCATATAAATTAGAGAGATGAGCAAACGATTYTACTAAATTAATTTCATCATCTACGGAATAACCGCATATAACTGAGGAATGTCTGACAATTACCACAGGTATTTAAAAATGCATAACTATTGCTCAGAAAGTAATTGAAGGTTCCAAGATAAAAGATGCTAAGAAGCTGTGTGTATTTTAGAATTTTGCATCTTACCTCTCAGCACTGAATGCAGACTCTGTGTCGATGTATATAACAGCCCCATCTAGTCCTCCCATGCTTGCAGGCAGTGTAGCCAGAACACTCACCATAATACAAAATTGAGTTTTGCCACAACCTGGTGGGCTAGTTATCTGGAAGAAAGATTAGCAACAAAACATTCATTGCACCGTAATTCTACTTTTATCTAAGACCCATCAGCCAGTGCTCCTCCAATTCTGCTCTTCCAGTCACCAAAGAGGTAATGAAATGACAGCCATGAAAAGACAGAACACAGCCCACAAAGAGCAATTTGCAGTCACTCTGGGATCTGTGCTTTGCAGTTAAACTCGTCCCCTGATGAAAAAACAGCTTTCAGACACAGCATTATGCTTACACTTTATCTCTCTGACATCATTATGACCTTTCAAATTTGAGGTCCCCTACTCTCCCCCTCATCTCACAAGATCTTTCCTAGAGACACCTAGCTCTTTTCCATCTGTCTCTGTGCTACCTTTGAAAATAGAGCAGAATTAGAAGATTCAGAGTTGATATTCACATGTCATCAATGGCCTTTAGAGCTGAAAACAAAGTCCAGAGCTAATGAGCTCACAAACATAAATGACTCCTTAGGAATCATTATTACCTTGGTTAAACCAGGTCTCTCTTAGAAATCACAAGGATAATTGCTTATATCCTGTAAAGACTGAATGTTCAATATGAACCACATACATACATAAGAGATTTTATCTGCCTCAGAGACTACACTCTGCTGTGCAATATGTGTTTTTCCATTGGTGTTAACTCCCTATTACCATATTTCAACACCAACACCATTCAATGATCCAGACCAGCTCCCCAGTTCTAAGCTTCCACCTGTGCTCACTGAAAGCCCCTGTGGTTATGTAGCATTTAGAGCACACTCAGCTTGTATGAAAAGGTTCCAGTATGATTTTGGTTGAAGACAAAAACCACAAGGATCCAAAGAACACATTGTTTGATGAGACCACCACTTTCTGAGAGCAATATTTTTCTACTAGAGATGGCAGTCTGCTGTTCCTTGTCCACTGCAGATCTTCCAGAGATTGTATCTGAATGCTGGGCTCTGTGTTCAGATAATCGCAAGTTCATTACTACTACAGTGGGTCTTTAAATACAATATTGCATTGTCACTGCTTCTGAGAAGAGAGATGATGAAATCTTAAATACTAAGAGGGACAAAAAAAAGCAAAAACAAAGTCAAAGTGACTCTGAAAACAAAGTGATGGATTCATTCTGATGCTAGTGGGAACTAACTAACAGGTAACGCAAGGTGTCAAAGTAAGCCTCTCCAGGGAAGTTAAACTGCAAAAGAAAGCAAACGTTCTCAAAACACCTGGTACTGTCAGAACAAAGGCCTAAATACAGAGCTGTTGTTTTAAATTAAAAAAGAAATTTTACAACAGACAGACACTCAAAATAAAACTGATTTTTGAGACTACATGCACAATAGTTTGGTTTCAAGCAGAAACACCCTTTCACCACAAGATATTATAGTATTGCTATGATCTTGTTTTAAGCAGCAGCATGACTTGAAGCACAGAAAATTTACAAGGAAACACTGAAGGATGCCCTTAGCTACAGTTAACAGTTGGTTGAAATCTCTTTAATCACCTTTGTCTTTAAACAAGGCCTGAAAGCCCATCCGTATCAGTCAACCTACTTGAAGCTTGAATGCAAGAGAAGTATTAGATGATTTTTGTTTAGAAGCACACACTGCATTTAGTGAATTACACATCAGGAATCAGTCATATTTATGCAATTATCTGTTCCCCAGACAGCGTACTTAAATTACAAAGTATCAGATCAACAATAGCTGCTACTATTGAACCCAAAGCATATCTAAAAAATGCAGAGGCAATACACATTCCTTAGACTGTGATAGCCAAGGAATCTCACCAGTTGTTTCTAGCTAAAAACAAGACTTAAAATGAATGAAGGGAGGGCATCAATCCAGTTTGTTAAATTAGTATGTTTGGACAAGTGTAAAGACACCTCATAAAAACGTTTGTAGTTTCAGCCTTGCCTGGGAGGTGCACTGGAACAAACATTTCAGTGGCTGATAGAGAAGCTAATTCAGCATAGATGCTACAAAAATGTCCAAGGATATAAGCATCATATCAGAGAAAAGGAGGGAACCTTGCAGTACAAGCTAGTACAAGGAAGCAGGCCAATGGAGCAAGAAAGAATTTCAATTCCCAAAGACAACAGTATTTCATGTTTAAYCAGCATTCCTTTAAAGGTCCTTAAAATGGCTTTTAAATAATGCACAGTGAACAATTTTACAAAACTACCACATTTTATTGTAGTTACTACTGGTTCAGCAAGTGTTTAGCACAACAGAATACTAGCTGAAATTCCTCTAATATAACTGAAATTGAATGTCTGCAAAAAGTTTGCTTGGTTTGTTTTACTCTAAATTTGCTCTGAAAAAAAAAATCACCCATATAGAAATGTGAAGACTACAACAGTTTTTAAAAGTATATTTTATCAGACAGAGGTAAATTATTTTTCAATAAGCTACGTATTACTTCCTCTGGCACATCTGTAGGGTTTGCATGAAGTTACAAGGAGCTAATTCTTCTTCATCTACCAGAAGATTAAACTCTTCAATATTTAAAGAAGTAATCATTTTAATTTTTCCTCATAAAACTTGGTCAAAAGCTCTGACACCTGACCACGGAAYTTCAGCTATGATTTAGTTTCCAACTTAAAACCTAGTAGTGGCTTGGAAAAAAAAATGGTCTGAGACAGCGTAATGCAAATCAAATCCCTCTGGCACTCAAAAAGCAAAAAGTTTTGGCTGTAGAAGATACCACCACGAGTCTTAATCCTGTGGCTCAAATTCCAAGTTTCCAGCCACCCTCACTGCTGGGTAAAGTAACGGAAAGCCAATGATTTAGCCACACTAGTCAGGAAGTAAATGCTCCATCCAGCACACTTTTGAAGAGAACTTCTCTGACTTAAAATATCTGTCAAATACAAAAATATCAAAAGACAATCTATTTGTCAGCTATGCTCCAGTGAATTGCAAAAGAGCAAATCAAAATTGTTAAAACCTAAAATTACTTGAAAAAAAAAAAACCACCCTGAAAGTGTCCACAAGCTGCATAAGTGTTCACAAGTAGAGAATAAAAGCAGCAGCAGCACAGCATCAAACCAGCAGCAGCAGACACTTGATAACTTTCTACTAAAATTTCATCTAACAACCCTGATGAACACTTACAGTGCTACCAACCTTTTAAACTACTTCAGATCTCGCGAGTCTTGCAAAAATGCTTTTAAGAATCCCCAGAACCAGGCTTTTAAAGAAAAAAAATCAGTTTCCGTGTGGTTAATGGTTCTCTGCCCTTACATTTGTTTAGAAACCCCTAATAGGTGCTCTAATTGCTTTCCACACTTAGTACCTAAAATGCAAATAAAAAGCAATACACTATTTTTTTTTTGGACACCTCTAATCTTTTGAGTTATTCATCACATTTCTGAAGCCTACTTAGTTATCGCCATAATATTTTTGACTAAATAGTTATGTATCAGTCTTGTAAACCAAACCCAAGGCTCAGGTGGAAGAACACAGTGCTTGCAGTTCTGTTCTCATCTACAATGAGTCTTGCACAGATGTCAACATCTCCATCCCTTGGTGAGGTCCYCCACTGAAGAGAACTGCACCAGGCAGGTCTTCTCATTTTTAACCAAGATATTTTAGAATACAAAATAATTCACATCCAAAAGCTTTTTTTCAGAAGAAAACTTAAAGTGCAATATTACCTTTCCTGGTGCTGTGCTTCTCATTTACATTCAGATAAAAGCTTGGCCTATCTTTGAACATATTAATTACCCCCAAGTAACTTTAAATACAATGATAGATAGGGAGCATGACTATTCTTAAAATAGAGTTTAGCAACAGTTACCCAGATTTCCTTATATCTAAAGAGATAAATATTTTAAGAAAACCCTGAGGGGGAAATATTAAAATTGAGTATTGTGATAATTAACCAGGCTAAGAAGTAGTACAAAATATATAGCTCTGGAAAATTAATCATTTACATTGACTTCCTGTAGAGCACTATTTTATACCATCTCAGGAAAATTACACTTGACATCTATAGTGGGAGATCAACTGCTTGCAGAGCTTACTTTCAAATAAAACTTCAAACAAAACAAAACCAACACAGAACTTGGAAGTCAAAGGTTAGCTAAACTCTCCTGAAACTCCCAGCATGTTAACCACTGCTATTCCCTGGATCTCCCTCTGGAGCAATGCCAAAAGCATGGCAATCAGCAAGTCTGAATTCTATTAGTGCCCTAGAGCCATTCTACCTGGTCTTCAGGCAAGAACACATCAAACGGACTGCACTGATTGCTGAACGACAGCTTCATTTACAATTAAGAACAAAGACAAATATTTATGACACTGTTAACAGCAGTTGTAAATTAACTGTGTGGCTCTTAGGACCCAAAAGGATCACATCCACTTGGGGTTTTAGCAGAAAAAAAATATTTCATATTCAATATTCCAAATATTTGAGCACCACTCCTGAGCCAGCCATAGGCTCAAGAAAAAAACATCCCATCCCAGAAAAGACACAACTCTATTCTACTTCTTTCTACCACCCCTGCAGCAGTGGTTCTGCATTTCAACTAAAGAAGCACAATTCAGAAGTTTAAGCAACACCAGCACATGAACAGCCATTCTCTGATTCCAGTAAGGATAGGTTAGTGGACCACATGGAGTCCTGGAAAGCCAGATCGTAGCTGTAAGCAAGCATCATTTCTTTTCAAACACTGCTATTTCATCAGTTTACCACATCAACCATAATCCATAAGAAAAGACAAAGTCCAGCCACTGCTTTGCCAATAAAAAAATATTTTTAGGAACCAAAAGCTCCTCTCCTGCTGAAGGCACTATGCTCAACAGCAGCATAGGTACAACCTCAGGATCATGCATATCCCACTAATACATATAGGAACAGCTCTTCTGCAAAGAAACAGAACTTAGCAAGTTGTTTCTCCCAGAATTTAAAGAGTTGCAGTATTCATCTTAAGTTCTTCGATCCAAATTCCCTACAGCAAATTGGCAACAAAGCTAAGCCTAGATATGAAAAAAATATTAATTCTGACAGATCAATTTAAGTTTGTGGATGTATTCTTAAACATTTTTATGATGACCTGCATGGTGTATATTCCATCATCTACAAAAAGAAATACACAGAATATTTAAAAACTAATACCCCTCATTACATAAGAGTTCCTAGAGCAAAACTGTTTAGTATCAACTCAGTGTTGCTTAAAACCTAATATGTTTAGATTTCATAAGTCATTTTTACCCGAGATCAAAATCAATCTAGCTTGATTACAGGGTGTGAAAAAAATGTATTTTCTTCATAGTAAGATTTTCATAACTTCTCATTTTTATTCCTCTACTGTGACAATTTGCCACAGTAGACAAAGAAAAGCATTTGCCAAGGACTGTTCTCATCCAAAAATTTTTATGTATTTTGTGTTTAAAGCACCTGACACAAGACAGTCCAACCTATTTGTGACTTTTGACTTCTAGGTAGAATGCTCAACTAAAGTAAAATATATTAAACAAGTTACCTCTGTGAGGGATCCACAAGGCACTCCACCATGCAAGACTTTATCCAAACTATGCAGCGTGGTGGATAAAAAGGCTGAAGAGGGATTGACAGACTTCCTTAGTTTCATTTCATAAGCCTACAAAACGAGGGGGAAAAAAAATCAAAAGAAAACAAGCAAATCAGAAAATGCCTTTTTTAATGGAAATAGGAAAATTGTACTTGCCTTCATCACCCTAATCAACCTTATTATTTGCTTGTATTAAGCAACATTTTTATTTTTTTAGTTGCAGGATCCAAACTAGAAGCAATTTTTACATGCTGGACTGTATTTCCCTACTATACTCAGAACTGATGCTGCAAGCCTGAACAATCTCATGGGGTTATAATACCTGATAAATGTAACTTCATCAAACTAAAGCACATATCAGAGACCTAAATTTAAAAATAAAAACATTACTTTCATTGTGCAATAAAACTGAGACATCACAAGCTTCCTAGCTAAAAACATGTTCAGCTTTTTCCCAGATATTGTATCAAAAACAGTATCAACACAAGCATACTTACTGTCTGCATTTTGGGAGCACAAGCTCGGCTGACTTTACAAAGAAGCTTCTGCACCTCATAGCAGCTCTGTCCCGTCACTTTCATTAGCTCCAAGAGGGAAAGACATAAAAAGTCCTGAAAGATTATAGAGCAGTTCAGAGAGCTCAGCCTAGAAATCCAGGCTGGGGACCAAACTGATGCAATCTGTACAAAACTAGAACATATCCCACAGGTTTAACTCTCCCTTCAGATACTTATACACATTGATGAGGTCCCCTCTCAGTTGTCTCTTTTTGAGGCTGAGCAGGCCCAGCTCCCTCAGCCTTTCCTCATAAGAGGGATGCTCCAGTCCCTTAATCATCTTTGCTCCCCTCCACTTGACCTTCTCTAGAAGCTCCCTGTCTCTCTTGTACTGAGGAGCCCAGAACTGGACACAGCACTACAGATGAGGCCTCACCAGGGCTGAGAAGAGGGGCAGGATCATCTCCCTTGACCTGCTGGCCCTGCTCTTCCTAATGCAGCTCAGAATCCCATCGGCCTTCTTGGCCAGAAGGACACACTGCTGGCTCATGGACAGCTTGTTGTTCACCAGGACCCCCAGGTCTTTCTCTGCAGAGCTGCTTCTGCAACTTCCCTACCTCAACAGAGATAGTAAGTATATACAAGTTCAAATGTTTTAGTTAAGAATCTATCATTTTAAAGCTGTATTTTCACAAGGCAGCAGGCCAGATGGGGTATGAAATGCCCCCTACTTTATAGAAAGTAAAGCTCCCTGTTTCATTAAACAAAAAAATGTGAAATAACGTGCATTAAAACAACACACACACAAAAAAACCAAAAAACACCAACACCACCAAACCAAATCCAACCACCAAAAAACCACCCCCCACAAATAAAACAACTCTTTTACCTGACAGGTAGTGATCTGATAGCGACTCAGCCTTTCACACAGTTCCTGAGACAACTGTGCTCTTCTTAGTTTCTTAGCAGCCATGCTTCCCAACCTAAAAGGCAAACAAAAAAAATGTTTGAAAGAGGATTTGAATATGACTGTGTGGACAATTACACCATCTCCTTGCTAAAGAACAGGGAAGGGTGCGCATATACATGATATCATGTGATATAGACTTCCCATGTAAGTCTGTATCACATTACACTATAGTACCCATCTGAATGCAATTTTGTTAAATTCCATCTCCTCATATTCGACCATGTATGAGAACATGCCAGTAAGAACAGAAGTGTCAGCAATGTTTATAGGACAGATGTTTCTGGGACATAAGAAAGCTGGAAACCGTACAGTCATGAGCTGCACAAGAACTCCTCATGCTATACTGCAATGGCAAGAAACAAGTTATCTTAGGATGCCTGAACATGAGCTGTAGAGCAAACACGGTAAGCATTTAGCCCTACAACATACACTGCTCGCACACAACACAGTTTTGGCGACCCACTGACATTGAATTCTACTGAACAAAACACCACAGGATGGTGTTCAGCACCGTACAACCCAAAGCACGCATACGTATGCTTGACCATGTCACTGTTTGACACGTATTATTTAGGCAACATTCCTAGTATTAATTTATACAGACATTTAGGCAAAACAAAGGGGTTTATAATGTTGTAAGCGCAAATATTGCAAATATTTGCCATAACACAAAACTGCTACAACTTTGCAGATGCGCAGGCCTCCACACCTTCGCAAGACGTAAACTTTATTGCCTCCTCTACAAAATCCTCCTTAAACAGGAAGGAACTCAAACGTTTCAGGCTCCCTGCACCACCCAGCCCAGCTGGCTCCGGCGCCCGCCGCACCGGCCCAGGACACGGGGATGAACCTGCAGCCGGAGATCCAACCCGGCCCCCTCTCGCCTCCGGCAGCAGCGCGGACACCAGAAAACCCGCTCCCGCCGCAAACTAGCCTCACCCCGGCGGACAGGGGGTCTCCCGCCGCAAACTAGCCTCACCCCGGCGGACAGGGGGTCTCCCGCCGCAAACCAGCCTCACCCCACGGTCTCAGGTCGCGCCCAGCCACCCCGCCCACAGCAGCGCCGCGGACCCGAAAACTTTTCAAAGCCTCCCCGCGGCGGGCGCGAGGGGGCGGCGCCGCCGGGCCAGGTCCGCGGTCGCGATTGGCTAAGGTCCCGCCAATCCCCGCGCAGCGCAGACAGGCGGCCGCGCGCGGCGCGTGCCGGGAGCGGTAGTTCCCAGCGGCGGGTAGGAGCACGCGAGCCTGTGATGGCGGCGGCGCTGCCCGGAGTGGCGCTCTCCTGCATGCGCTCCGTCAGGGGACTCCTCTCCTTTGCGGGGAACGAGGGCCCGAGGGCGTGTTCAGTGTTCATTCCGCTCGCGAACGGGAGCGCCTCCCGGAGGCGGGAGCCTTGCACGGCGCTCCTGCGCTGTACCCTACAAATTCCTGCCGTCCTCTGCACAAAAGTGTCCAGCATGGAGAGTGCCATGTGCACAGTTGTTAGTAGACAATATTGGAATTATGTTCTTGTCTTCAAATTTAGGGCTCACAGACACCTGGTCTGCTGCCAGCTGTGGGAGAAATGCCCCGTAATGTGAATCACAGAATCAATAAGGTTGGAAAAGATCTCTGCGGTCATCGAGTCCAACCTTTGACCAAACACCACGATGTCGACTAGACCATGACACCAAGTGCCACATCCAATCTTTCCCTAAGCAACTCCATGAACGGTGACTCCACCGCCTCCCTGGGCAGCCCATTCCAATGGCCAATCAATCTTTCTGTGAAGAAATTCTTCATGATATCCAACCTAAACTTCCCCTGGTGCGGTTTAAGTCTATGTCCTCTTCTTCTGTCACTAGTTGCCTGGGAGAAGAGGCTGCCCCCCCACCTGGCTACAGCCTCCTCTCAGGGAGTTGTGGAGAAGGATAAGGCGCTGAGCCTCCTGTTCTCCAGGCTAAACAACCCCAACTCCCTCAGCAGCTCCTCATTGAACTCCAGACCCTTCACCAGCTCTGTTGCCCTTCTCTGGACATGCTCCAGTACCTCAATGTACTTCCTGAACTGAGGGGTCCAGAACTGGACCCAGTACTCGAGATGTGGCTTCACCAGTGCCAAATACAGGGGAAGAATAATTTTGCTAGTCCTGCTGGTCACACTATTCCTGATACAGGGAATTTCTGAATGTAACAGGGAGAAGCAGTCATCAAACATGACTGACATGAATGTCTATGGGGTGAGTTTTCCAACTCACTCTAGGTTATACTAGAAAGTACTGAACTTAGTACTGTGTGTAAGTTAACTGCATAATCTTTACACTACTAAAAATTAACCCAACTGAAGAAAAAATGGGCCAAATTACCTTAGACATCTAACTGAGAGACTGCGCATCGGGAACTGCTTGGCTGGGCTTTTGTCTGCTCTGAAAAACAAATGCCACAGCAAAGCTGCAAAATACGAAACACTTCAGCCACTTTTCCAGATGAGTGAGCAGCAGAAGCAGCAAGAAGCTACCATGAAATGCCCAACAACCACAGTGTCAAAAAGGGTCAGCGGAATTAGTGTTTCTTTCACACCCTGAAGGGAGCTTACATGCTCAAAGAAGTCTAGAGGATTTAAGAAGCTGGACAAGGAGTAAGTAGCCCAAAATAAAGCAACTCCGAAGCTATAGTGAAAAGGTAGCTGAACAGGTAGAGATGGCATGGAGGAAGATCTCCTCCTAATGTAGTTGGCCTTTAAAAGGTAACTTGAAAAATGTAAGTCACAATTGAGAAAAGCTGTCTAAGGAAAGGGAAAAGATGTCTGTTGCTGCGGTTTAGTTTCAGTGTAAAAAGGAGGACATGACCATAGTATAACTCATCATGAACCACTATTTCCTCCTCGGTACAGGGGTAGCAGAAGCCCTACCTTCCCACCAAAGGACAAGGGAGCATTGCCTTGATGCCTTTTCTTTCCTCCCACAAATGCATCAGGGCTTTCCCTTCACCTCCAGGCCAACAGGCTTCCTTTCTACTTTCTACACAAACAGAATACCTGTATTAAACCAGAGGACTGTTTTGGGATGTCGAGCAAGGGAAGAAAATCTTACCAGCCAAGTAGTTTAGAAAATTTGTGAGCAAAATCAAGATACCCAGGTGCCTTTCCTACAAGTTCTTTGAATCTCATTTCTCAGAGGTGTCATGACTGTTCCACTCTCTGCTTCTCAGATATGCAGATACACCTTTAAGCCAGTTGTCAAATAATTGTGCATCATCTTCTCTGTGTGACTTGAGAGAGAGAACATGCAGAGGATAACCAGAAATGTGTTCACATATGCTTAGTTATCGCAGTTGTCTCGGGGTCAGAGCCAAATCACGACATAAGCATGATCCAAGAGTCGGTGAAAAGTGGCATTTATTTATTAATATAAAGACCTTTTTATACYTTAATGTGCTTGAATGTCACAAGGTCATTGGTCCTTTGGCCATCCACCTCTCAGGGTGATTGGCTAAAGTGCTACAACGTCTTATTGAAAATATTTCTCTAGACATATCATAACAATACTACACAACAACTCAGAAGTGCACGATAAGAAGTCCCGTTAGAAAAACATCTCTGCTGTTTACATAGCTTCTGTGAGAACGGACAGCTTCTCACAGGATGCAAAATGCTAGAGAATTTCTCTGCTGAAAGCTTTTCAGCATCCACACTTAGTCACTGTCAACGTTCTCAAGGAGCAACACAGCAGGCAGCTCCACAGCTTCCATATGTTTGACTAGGACAGTAGTCACTAGGGAATCAGGGCGCTCTGCAAACAGGTCTGSTCTGTGACCTTGGTCAAGCCCCTTCACGACAGGGTGTCTGTTTTCCATCTCAGCTTTGCTTTTACCTAGACCAGTCTGCAAACAAAGTAGTGCTGGTCCAATAGACTTAGGTGTCAGGCATGATACAGCAGAGAACTGCTCTAGTCTAAGCCTTTCGCCTCTTCTGGAACTTACAATAAGAAGGGATTAATAAAGCTAAGAGATGATTGCTTTATAAGAACTGAGTTTCACCACATTAACATAAGAAGGTCATTTAAACTGGCAACACTTATAGAAAGGCAAAAGTATAACAGCAACAACAAAGGAGGTCTCATAAAAGCAGAATGATCTAACATCAAGCACACCAATTAAAATAAAAAAGGGAATGGTGATTAGCTTGCTAAGGGGCAAGCAGAAAGGGACAGAATCTAATTTGAAGGACACATGATGAAATACTTAGTAAGTAAATACTTAGCAGTTCTTACCCAAATAAATACTCAGCAGTTAATAATTCTGCAAGTCCCTAGAACTGAAAAGATAATGGCAAAATAGTTCCTTTCTGGAACAGATTCCACAGAAAAGTTTCTTCCTCAAACCCAATACAGCCTTTTGTGAGCATTTTCAGRTAATAGTTTGAATTCCGGAACATTTCAGATGATTCACATACTTACTAACACTGTGTCAGCTCACTGATGCTGACTACAATCCTCAGGTTTATTACTATTTTCCAACTATCAATGCTTGCCTTAAAATTAGCAGAGTTCCCCTACTCCTGTGAAAGTGTCTCCCCAAAAGAGTTTACTCCATGAGAATACAGCAACAGTTCTGACTCACAAGGGTAATCTAAATATTAAGAGCAATTCCCCATCTTATGCTTGCTGACTAGTGTCTAATTAGTCTAATATATTCTTATTCCTTGGGGTTATCTACTTGATGCTTACCAAATTCTTTAATAGAAAGAAATGACCCATGAGCTCCAGAGACTGGAAAACATACAGAACAGCCCATGCTTTCCTGGGATTAAGGTCCCAAGAGTTTGCTCAATAACAGTACACAGAGGAACCTCCAATGAAGTATTCTCTCTGTGTCTGTCTCCCCAAAGGAGCTGGAGATTTACTTCCAATCCTTTGAAGTTTGCCCATCCCAAAAAAAAGAACTTCAAAGGATCTCATAAGGAGGCCTGCACCCTGGTTAAAAACGCTTTATTTTCCATGCTGTCCATACCAGCACAGCTTTAGCAAGGCTACTGCAAATTGAGATTTTGCCAAATGCATCTGCTCCAGGGATGGGGAGAGGGAAAGGAAGCCGCCTTTCTGTTATTTCTACAAGCTGCTCAGCACTGTTACCATTGGTTCTAACAGACAAATCAAGAACAACAGACCTGTGAAAAAGTAACCCATCTTTTCATTTTGACTTATTCTTCCCTCCCCCCTCTCCCCCACCCCAGTCCTCTGAACCGTCTGTGGGCCGGATAAATGCCTCTCCCCAGGCAATTAACCTTTTTCCTCCTGCTCAGGAAGGATTAAACCCAGTTATAATGAATCCTCCTCAGGTATTAGTGAAGACCTGTCTGACCATGCACCTTTACACCCATGAAAAAGATTCTTTTTTTCCTCAGGACAGGCATTTCTCTTTTTTCTGCCTCTTCAGACATGCTGCTGTGAATCCATAATTATCCATAAACCCAAAACTATTTCAGAAATATTCAGCAGCAATGTAGAGTTTTTTGAAAGGGAGCATCTGTACCTCCTACCCTTTTTACAAAAAAGCAGACTAGCCATATTCACTGCTATTGCAGGCAGAAGGACAGACCCACCTGCCTGTTACAGCTTTGAAAAATTCAGCTGCATTTGCTTTCTGCCCAAACTACAACAAACAAATTGAGAGACTTCAGGGATTATTCCACTTTTAGCCTGTACCCATCTAAGAAGATTACCCTCCAAGATCAGCTTCCTACTTCATTTAGCTTTTTCTGGTTAAAGGGACAGGAGGAGTCATTCAAGTCTTTGGACTTTTTATATAACTGTTAGGTTTCTGTTAGATGAGAAGGCCATGAACTGATAGAGCAGCAGCATAATAGTCTATGTGGAGTTTTTGTTACCAGAGCAGATCTTTACTTGTACATGCTAAACCAAATTTACCCTACATAAAACAAATCTGATCTCCTCCTGCCTTTCACCTATGCCTTACCAGCACCCTTTTTTTACTGCCTTGTCTTGGGCTTCTGTTTACTGAAGTTGCTGTGGTTGTCCTAGTAGTGATGTCTGCAATCACCAGGCCATGCCACTCTCAACACAGAATTTCCTGCAGCTTTCCCTGAGATGCTAGGATAGACCAAGAAGTGATAAATATCACAGGGCCTTTAAGAGCACTGTGATCCTTCACAGCAGCCAGCCTGTATTGAGAAGCTGCAACTAGACTAGAAAAATCCAAGTACCTCACAGTGACCACTAGCAAAAGCGCAGTGTAGCCCTTGTCATCACACTCAGAGTCAGACACCATGAAATTAGCACTGATGATGCCTGGTTTTAGCAGTTAGGGTAGGACATCTGTTGCTTTCAGGTACAGCCCTCACTCCATCTGTAGAATTCTTCAGTGGCAAACAGAGACAACATGAGCAAGTGGACTAGATTGAGAGATGAGCTTTTTTGCTCAGACAACGCCAGCAGAGAAGAGTAGATCTCAGACACCCACCTCTGTGCAGTTGCCAGAAATGGGGGAAAAGGAGTCTTCACTTTGCGRTGTTACAGATTGATTGCTCTGATAACCCAGCACCTGATCTAAGCCCAGTAGCTCTTTTTTTAAACAACAAACACACAAACCAGCAAGTGAGCAAAGCCTGGAACATTTCATTCTTTTAATTGTTTCAGTCTGGAGCATTTGGCTGTTGCATCCTTTTCATTCTATTTATTTTTAAAGAAATGAATGAGATCCCTATGGTTGAGACTACAAAGGAAACTGCTCCAGACATCCTCATCATCCTCCCCAGAAGATGTTGCTGAAGCGTTTCCAAAGGTGGCCGAGTGGCCTAGAAGACAGAACAAACCACCAAACCTGGGCAGAGAAAGCAGAGGAATGTCTCCACTCCCACAGTATTTGTGCCTTACAGTTTTATGCTTGCCCATGAAAGAATGAGACATCTTCATGCCCTGCAATTGGATGTTACTCATTCTCACACACCACCTACAAGGAACTCAGCAGTCTCAAACAAGATCAAACCAGAGACCCAGTGTCCTGTGTCTTAGCAGTGTTGAAGAACAGATGGAAGAGATCTCTTAGTGGATAATTATAGAAGATTTAACCACAGAGGAAAGAAGAGATCAGGTTAATACTATGGTGATTATTTTTTTACCTTGAAGCATGGTACTTCCTATCCATTTTACTGTGATGAGCACACAGCAATAATATATTCAAATATCACCCCAGGACTCCAGTATCACAAACTCAACTACCATAGAGACTATCTGGGCAAGCATGTTTGTCACTCACTGTTTGGGCATGATGCTATAGCTATGATCACATTATCCTCACCCTACATTGACTACCCATGACAAATTGATTTTACAGAGCCACAGCTCTTTTTTAAATAAATCACTACAGCAAATTGTATTAAACTATGCAGCAAATTAGGCCTATACTTAATTGAAGTAAAATAGGACATTTGTACAGCAAGAAGCTGAATGTGTGATTAGCTGTTTTGCTGAACCGGGGTCCTATTAATTGTCTAATAACTGCGCTTTTCAGTGGTCTTTAGGATATAGGTTTATAAATCTGCATGAAGCATCAGAGTCCAATCCAGTTCAGTCATTGAAGGAATATTTTCCCAAACCTCAGGAGTTTTCACACCTAAGAGGGAAAGGGCATGAAGTGAGAACACTCCTAGCCTTGCAAAATAAAGTGCACCATAAGGAAAGGTGCCACTGAGCTGACAGAAGATAAGACATCCTGCATTCATCACTGACTTTCATCAGCAGTGCTGTCATGGCATCAGCAGGGACAGGTGTATCCTGGGCTGTGTGACTCAACAGCCGTATGCTACCAAAAGTTTGATTCGACTAGCTCCCATTCAGCTTCCACTGGGAGCTGCGTGTTTCCATGACCTCGCAGTGGGGAGTCATCAACTCACATACAAAGGCCAAATAATTTTTTTAAAGCCTCTGGTTTGAGCTGGCTTGATTTTAGGGCTTCCAGCTTGAAATACTTTCAGCCCCCGGGGTGCACAGCTGACATACTTCTAACTGGAGCCATCTGAAGAAAATAAGGAGAGAAGTCCCAAACTGGTAAAACTTGAGTCACTCTAAATCTATGGTCACTTTTCAAATATCTGGGCTTGAGTGATCAACTCAGGAATGTAGAGAAGTCATCAGAGCTGGGGAACAGGCAGATGAGCACGATCATTTGTTTGTCTTAACTCTCAGTGTTATGTTTAAAATATATATCAATATTTAAATATATCACCCAGCTTCCTTCTCACATTGGTGAAGATTCAGAATAAGGTCAGTGAAATGAATAAAGTTACACTAAGTCAGACAAAGAACAGAATCAGAGGTTTGGGTATTAAAAATTCAGACCATAAACACACAGTTTGAGTTGTTTCTTTCTCTCTGCCTTTAATTTGACAGGGACAAAAAGAAATGGGGAGGATGAATGAATGTCAGATGTGAAGAAAATCTTTGAGCTTTCAACTTCCTATTACAAACCAGGACTAGAATAGTAAAAAGCAGCAGAGGTCAGAAATGAGATAGAGTGAAAAAAAAGCAGYATGCACACTCTTATTCCAGGGATAATAGTCTAAATCTGCTGTGTATGAAAAGAGATGCTGGGAGAGAAAATCCAGAAATAGCAGAATGTTTTACAGGGCAAGGGAAGGATACTGTTAATTGTACTAGATCTATGTGTGGTTCACTCTGAGGTTTTGTAGCTGTAATTCTGCCATCCTACACCACAGTCTTTTAACTAGACCACAGAGTGAGTGCCCATGCCCTGCTTTGCTGTCTGGGAAGAGTCAGAAGATGAAGAATAATTCTGGAGTCATCCGGAAGCCAAGACTTCTGTCTCCACCCCAGCGTACACTAGAAGAGTAGATGTTTGGTTTCTGTTGGATTAAGCTTCTGGCTGGAGATTAAGCTTTGTTGTGGGCTAGCTGCTGATCCTAACTGGATAGCTTGCCTTCCTATCTGCCAAAAATGACTAGAGTAACACACTGGCTCTTTTCATGCAGTCTGTCAACAATCAAAATCAACACATAACATCAAAACTAAGTATTTTAAAAGAAATGGAAAAAAAAAAGGTTTGTATGGGCAGGAATTCTTGCAGTCTTTCCTCCACAGCTAACTTCCTCTTCTTAAAAGTGCCTCCATTCCTCCTTCGGCCTGTTGAAAACTTGGAGAAAAAAGGAAACTGCTGACACCACTTCAGCCACAGAAGCGTGGATATTGAGGGAATCCAAGAAGAGCAAGACTTTCTTCATATACACCAAAGTGGGAGGACTGATGACTTGGTAAAATAAAATTTATTATCTACATTCCACCTCAGAAACACTTCCTGACATTTAGCATTTCTGGCTTCATTAAACTCTGTGCACGAGGGTGGGGGGAACATAGTGGAGCAGTTCATGTTTTTAGGCCAGCAGCACTGCAGAGCCATACCGGTGCCCCATACGGCTCTGTAGGCTTTGGAGGGCACCTGCTAAAACTAGCTCCTTTCTCTTGTGCAGATTTCAGCGCTTGAGGTAAATCCTGGTTTCCTTGGTTAATGTTCTTTCTTTAGTAAAACACTTGTGGAAATTTGAGGCAGCTTTGTCTGAGGCAGGATTTTGTGATAAGTGAGGTCCATGTTCCCTTCGGTTCTCATCCAGTGCTGTTACTGATTTCACCATTCAGCGAGCATAAAACATTCCCTTTGTGAGTTAGCAGCATTTTACACTGAGCCTGCAAGCTATGAGTGACTGCATGAGACACAGAGTAACAGAGAAATTAGACTGGACTAAGGACAGTACCTTTTCTTTTCTTTCAGGAACTGGTTGTAGGAAAGCCCATATCTGTGCATGCTTTTGTCTTGCAAGCAGCTGGGCTGCACAGGCACTCCTTGTTGGGATAGTCCAGCTTCAGCACCTGCCAGAACCAGGATGAGTACCACCTGCCAGTGCTGGGCCAGGCTGATCCTGGAGGATACTGAGCACCCTGGCTATGAGCTGGCACCCTGCAGTGCCTGTATCTGCACTTGAGTTGTACTGATAGTTACAGATGTTTTCGGGACTGGATTTTAGAGAGGCTGGTGTCAAGGTTTGGATTGCTAAAGCTCATGGAAATTCCTGTTCTAGCAGGGCTTGCTCAGTCTTAATCCTTCAATATATACAGCAGATAAATTAATKGTCATGCAGGATTGGGAGTAGGTGGAGGCAGCTTCTTTGTAAAACCTCATTAAAACATCTCTGTCAGTCTGTACAGTGATAACCCCATGAGGGCTTTCATTGCATCTTTGGACATAACTGTCTTCCTTGCATGGTCTTCTGAGCTGGCCAGCTAATGATTTCCTTGGCCAAGATATCTGTATTTCAAAAACACCATACTGTGACAAAGTGTCCGTTTCTGCCTGCCTTTACAGAAGCACAGTTTTCCCACACACAAATAGCTTTTTAACAGTTCGGTGAGTAACTGCTGCTCCTCTGCTTAGGCTCAGCCCCAATACTTGGGCTGCAAGGTGGTGCTGTAATAGGGATATTTGATCAATGCTATTGTTATAATAAAAGCTATCCCTGACAGACCTGTAGGTAAAATATCTCTTGGGAGCAGCATTTCCTGCTGACTCCATATAGAAGGCTTGGCAGAATGCCCTGCGCTTTACAGATATTTTTTTGCTGGTAACAGAAGAATCCTCCTGCGGGGCTGTAGAGCCGGCCCCCTAAAGCCCTTGACCCTGAATGTGTAATCTCCCTGGAGACCCAATGCACATGAAGAAATATAATCTTCTTGAAGCATCTGCTGTCTGTGTTGTGTTAAAATATGACTGGGATGCAACTGTCGAATCTCCATCTCACTCATTGCAGAATCCTTTACAGGGCAATAAAAAACCCAACCTAATCTGAAAGGAGCTCTTGCACACAAAAGGATCTCTCTCTATTGCTTTAAGGAGGGATATTTTATCATGGCTGCAGCCTGAGAGGTTTCTGTATCCAACAGACATTTCACATGCTTTTGTGTCCTGGGAAGGTAATAGCACACAACAGATGGGAAATTGAGCCATTTCAGAAGKTCACTGTCACGGCATCATGTGCAAATCCTTTGCCCACTGGGACCTCATGGTGCATGAGCTTTGTTGGGGAAGCCAGGAAGAGCTTTCCTGCTTGCAGTGACAATTGGCAGGGAGGCCTGGGAGGACAGCCTTGGCAAATGGATCAGTCTGACAGATCAGCTTTTCCGCTGGGGGTGAAAGGGAAGGAGAGATGTCTCTTTTTATAGAAGACACAGAGAAAAGGGATGTCTCCTGTTTTTTAGTTTCTTTGTATATTTTTCTGAGCCAGTTGGAGGGCTTGTTCTCTGTTCTGAAGACATAGGTGCAGGGAGCAGAAGAGAGTGCTTAAACACAGAACTAGCAAGGAAAGAACATCAATGTRGCTTGCCAGTGATACTCAGATCTGCTCTTGTTTCAGTTTTCTGTATTTTTTTTCAACATTGTAAACTTATCTCCTTGACATCTGCCCTGCCCTTGCTCTCGGTCTTGGTCTTCCCTTCCCCCACTTCTCCCTTTAACGCTGGTGACCTCATTTCCCCTTTTGTACATATGACCCTTTCACTATGCAGGGATTAGTATCTCACTCATAAATATGTGAAATAGATATGCAGATGATTTAATTTGCTCGGTTTTGTAGGGCTAGTGAGACAGATTGGCATGGGGAGAAGGGTATGTTCTAGCAGGTCAGCTGAAGAAAACATCTTGGGTACAGGATGAGTAATGTGAAACGGACATACAGAACACCAGCACCAGTGCAGCAGGGAGACCTCAGGGGGCAGGGACAAGATACGAAGACATAAAAACCAGGCAAATACGGAAGAGCAGAAGACAAGGTTAAAGATGTATCTGCCTCACCCATTTGTTATGTGTCTTCCAGGGAGAAAAGACAAAAGTGGAGTACATGAGAAGAAAAAGGGGACCAGAAACCCACTCTGGCTACAGACGGTTCAAGTTGTCAAGTTGTTGGTAACTCATTCACGAAGAGATGCCAGAGGAGCCAAAAAAAATGCTGGTCTAGTGAGATGGTGGCAAGCTGGGAGGGAGGAGATGGCAGTAAAAGCTGCTTAAGTGGATGGGGGTGCCTAGACTGGGGATGCAGCTGGTCTGAACAGGGATTCCTGAGAAGGGGGAGAGACAACAGAGTGGCCATAAGAAGGTGACAACAAAGAGCTGGAGGTAACAGTGCTGTCAAGCCCCAGCCAAGAAAAAACTGTCAAGTGGCAAGTATTAAGTCACCAGATCCAAACCAGGAAATTGAGATGAACACCAAAGCCCTAAGAGGCAATAAGACCTTGCCAGGAGGCAGCTGGTGAGGCAGAGAGGAAGGACAGGATGGGCAATGGAAGATAAAGCAGAGTAATAAGCTTTAATGAACCATACATGACAGCAGTCAAGGCCAGGCTTACTGCTGGCTTTGCTGGCAGCCGTAAGGTCACAGCCAGCCTTGCTGGGACAAGTGTAACACCACAAGCTTCATGCTGAGTGCCTGCCCAGAGATCAGTGGCCAGGACAACTGCAGCCTGTGCTGTCATTTGGAGATGTTTGTGCTACTTTCAGCAGTCATACAGCACCGAGCCCCACCATAAGCACACTTTTGGGGGCCGTGCTGCCCTTACTGGGAGATCAAAGGGCAGCTGTGCTTTGTCATCACACTTGTCAACCAAAGTATTGTTATCATTACCATGCTAACTCCAGTCAGCCTCTACTGGAGTCAGTTCACCATCCAATAACATTAAAAATCTGTTTTGCTAGAGAATGCCAGCATCTGGCTAAGGTGGACACCTGTGTGTCACCTGAAGAGGAGTCTCAGGGAGGAGGCTCCCAGTGTGCCACGAGCTGTGCTCCACTCCACTGGTGCTGCTGGCATGCTCAAGTCATTAGCAGGGATTTGCCTTCCTGCATGCTGCTGGCAAACAAGGCTGGATGGAAAGGGACACCAGCGGTGCATTGTGGACATTTTGGTCAAGCTCTTTTATTGGTGGAACAGAGCTGGGGTGTTTACTCTTACCCTTGAAAATTTCAAGAAATGTTTTTTAATGCTTACTATCTCCAATAACAGCACTTACAGATCCTGTTAGGGACATGCTCACATCAATGTGACAAGGAAAAGACAAGGCCTGGCCTGGAGAATTTGCAACGTGACTGAAATTGGAGATGGCAGACAGATGCAGTGGCCAACAGATGGAGCAGCAGAACAGGATGTCCAGGATCAAMACTGCAGCCTGGGCGGGAGTACTTTTAGTTGATGCTTTAGCTGAGGAAGAGGAGTGGATGGGACGGGTTTGACTTGGCAGGGTACACACTGCTTTCCTTAGCAATAATAGAGTGCATACAGAGTGGAAGCCACACCCTAGCAAAGACACCAGAAGGTCCCCAAGTGATAACTCCCATTTTTTTAAAGATGAAGCAGGATAGTATGGTATGTTTGCCTTAGACATTTATCCGATTTAAGAACCATATGTAAAACATATTTGAAAAACATAGGCCTAACCCCCCTCTCTGAGCTGAGTGCTCATGAATTAGAGGCTTTAATCCCTCGACACATCTAACAGACCTTCCCATGTACCAAAGCACACAGACATGCAGCTTGTAAGGTCAAGAACATTCAACTTAGATCTTAACTGGCTTCATGTGTATGTGGGCTTTATTTTGGATCTTCTTTGGATCTCATCTGCTCAATAAAGTGGCAGCGAATGAGCAGCTAAGCAGGTGATGGCTCTTCTTTGCTGGTAGAAGTTACGATGCAGCATGTAAGCCATCAGCTGTGTTTGTGCATCTAAACACACACACTCAGTATGTGTATACACATTTATGTGAAGGAGCAGATGAAATTATGTATTATTCTACATATGCTGAAACTCGAAGAGATTGACCAGAGAAGCTTTTTGCTGAATTTAGCCTCGAAAACCTATTGTGTACCCTTGTGCAGAAGGTAGAGCAAATGCACTGAACAGTAATTGCAAACTTGCCGCTATACTTGTGCCTGAAGGCAAGTGTGTAGAATGTTTTCTGTTTTCCAAAGCACTGACAACTGCAACTGTTGTGGGCTTCAATGGAAGGTACACCTCATCAGCAATCATTTAACACAGCATTTGTGTTAAATTGCCAAAGGTGGGGTTCAAGACTTAGGGTAGGGAGGCTTAGTGTACCTGTTGCTGCAGCATGGGCTTGCAGTGCAGGTAAAGCATGGAAAAGGACAGGATACCCCAAAGCAGCTGCTGGAGAAAGAGGAGCAATTGGAAGAGCTGTGGTATCAGATTAGTGGTCTGACAACAGAAACAGCACCGCAGATAAGCTCTGCAGTAACTGCAACACGAGCTGATAGAGCAGATGGTCACCTCAGTTTAGCCTTTAACATAGCTTGTTGCCCCTAGCAATATTTACCCAAAAGTACTCTACTGATGGAGATGGGATTATGTGGCAGACAGAGGGAATCAGCCATATTTTATACAAAATACTGGGCTGCCTATCGGCTCTGACACTCTATTCATGTGCCGGCTTTGACTTGGGCAGACAGAGCAACGTGATGATATACACAACTATTTCTGGGACGGCTTCACATGGCAGAAAACAGGTAGCACCTTCCCAGTTTCCCAACTTTGTTGGAATTTTATTAACTCACTCCACAAATCTGGAAACTTGGTTAACAGGTAAAGTGTTAAAGTCCCTTTTCTCTTTCTGAAATGACCTTCTGGGAACTGTCAGGACATTTTCATCAGCTCCTGATCACTGCTATTTGGGATTAATTCTGACCCATTTCAGTAATTCTTCAGAAGCAAAAATTATTTCATTAGTTTGTGAAAAGCACTCAAAAGATTCTTCAGTGAAAAATGAAAATACTGTTGTTCTCATTCCTAAAATACTAGGTAAAGAACCACGCTGAAATAGCAATATAGATACGTTGCAAAGGGGATTAAACACAATGGAAAGTGAAATTCTGCACTGGGAAGTGTCCCATATTTGAAAGGCCAGCAATCTACAATCATATGCATATCTCAGCTCAGATATTTAATAAATATTGTCTCAACTGCATGTTTCCGTATTTTTATTAAAGAGCAAATTGCTTGTATTTCCTTCTCTTTCTTCTGCATTATAGAATTAAAGCAGGACAGCATGCCAAACAACAGCATAAACAAACAGCATCACCAGATACTTAAGGGTCTTTAGCTCCTAAATTGACTAAAGCATAAATACAAGCTGACGTCAAACATTTGGGATTACCATTTAAAAATTGCTATTTTCTGAGACACTAATGAAGGCCATTCATATCATAAAATCCAGAGGCTACAACAGAAGGAGTTAGCTGCCCAGACTCCAGAGTAAAGAGTCAGGAAATGGTCTGCATCTCTTGGAATAAAAAACCTGCCGATTTGCTTTAGACCTGCAAGAAGTGCCAGATACAGAGAATATGGAAGAGATTCTTTCAACCTGTCCAGCTCCTGAAGATTTGGGAGTGTGGGCATCACCACCAGTCCTTGCTCTGCCACCATTATCAGCAGTGCTTTTATTACCCCCTCTACTCATGCACAGCCCATCTTGGCTATGCACTGGAGCTGCACAGCACACTCTGTGCAATGCAGTGTGCACTTGCGTGATGCTACTGATCCGCTCCAGAGCTGTAACAAGTCACCTTCCACATTTGGTCTCCAGGGTCTTAATTAAGTAGCTGAAACTTTAAACAAGTAAGATCATAAGCAGTGATGAAGCTTATACAGGATCTCAGTCTTTCTATCTCTTAAGAATGGAATTATGAGTACATTTTATAAGGCAAAATGCATTCCTGAGTAGGTGTTTGTACTAATTCAGGTCCTGAATTCGTATAGCCAAATATACTCTGAGGTGTGTCTGTTCCGCTTCTCGGCATGATTAACATAGAAGGATGGAGCACAGCACTGTATATGGCTCTTAGTAACTATACTGGCTTAATGAGCATTAGCTTGCATATCCCTAGGTGATGTATTTTGCCACAAAGTTGTAAGTCAGGAATCACCTAGAGAGAAAGAGGACTAGAGATTTTAAACACTCCTTCTAGTTCAAAGTTCAAACAATGGTATGCTTTGGGGCAAGCAGGCATTTGCGTTTCTACAGGTAGTGAAGACCTCAGTGGGAAAGCACAACTAAGACTGGTACCTTTGGATACAAACTAACCAGTGCATCCCCAGACCCGCCCAACATCTGTCAAAACAGCACGTTCTCGTCCAGCGTCTGTGCTAGCTGCCCTGGGGCCAAAAGCAGAGCAGGTATGGGAGGCATTACCTGCTTCTGTAACTTCCCTCTTGTTCACAAAGCAGTGAACCAAGTGGTCAAAGCCTTGATGGCAGACCCTTGCCATCCAGGAAGTGAGCCATTCTATGTGGTACAAATTCACCATCAGGCCTGTGGAAGCCTTGCTTGTGATGAGCCTGAAGCCCAGAGTTTTACAGCTCCTTAAAATCAAAGTTCCCCTGCCCACGTGGAGACAGACCTGTATTAGCTGAAAACCTTGAGTGGTATCAAGGCCCCTGAGCAGGTGCAAAGGTTGCTCCATTCCCTGGGGCAGAAGGGGGAAGAAAGGCAATGTCCCTTCCCCAGCAGTTAGCTCAGGACACTCCAGGAGTAAGGTAAGACAGGTTCAAACGGAGGCCATTTGCCAAACAAGGACCATGCTCATCTGTTCTCACCAGCTCTATGACCCGAAGTGGTTATTAGGTGCCAAAGCAGCTGGGTGAGGTGACACCCATTACTAATAGCTTCTGGTTTAGTAAGGGGTCGTATAAGAAGAAAACTTTCCTTCTACAACAGGGGATGGACTACAGAGGGATTTGGTAGCTGCCAGTGTGCAGGAGGGAAGATGAAGAGAGTAGTCTCCCCCTCAGGTGGTTTTTCTGCAATTTGCAGGCAGAAGTGGAGGAAAAGAGCTCAGGTCTGGAAGCCTTCCCCTTGATTACAGGGCATATTAAATGTATTCAGGGTCTAGGATAAACTAAAATAGAAAAACATTTGGTTTCAGTTCACATCTTAGTCGTGGCTCATGTTTTATTTACAGAAAGCGCAGAAGTTTCCGTGAGCGAAGAAATCCCCTTTCTTTCTGTGCAGGTTTTAGAAAACCAGTCAGCAGCAGAGCAATGCTACTGAACTCAGGACTTCAGTCACCTGCTTCCTAATTCTCAAAGCAGCTAAAGCCCTGCAGTCTTTTTTTTACCTTT
Organism: Amblyornis subalaris; assembly: GCA_018881555.1. NCBI lineage: Eukaryota > Metazoa > Chordata > Aves > Passeriformes > Ptilonorhynchidae > Amblyornis > Amblyornis subalaris. The sequence goes on along the minus strand of JACAXG010000142.1, from coordinate 337,927 downwards.
TATAGTCACAGGACTAGTCAAGCAAAATCTTGATTGGATTATTCTGCTTTAATTACAAAATGCACTCAGACCAAAGGCGCAATAGTACCTTGTACATATGTACGCATTTCTCTCAATTGTAACACCGAAGACCAAAATGCCATCTGCTCCTGCTGTAGATCAAACATTCCCCTCTGGCAAGATTTTTGGAGTATGAACAGGTACCACAGTAATGCTTGAGCTGACTCTTTTGTGCAGGACACCAGACTCGGTATTTATTTATCATGTACTTTGAGATCCTTTAGGGTGGACCATACAAGAGGTAAGCAAGACAACAGATGCAAAACTGGAACCTTGGGGTAATTGGAGTCCATATCCCACCACCCCCTGGAAAAGAAAGGCAGAGATCAAGGTCACTCTCACCTTGCTGCAGTTAGGACAAGGTAGATAAATCACAAGGTTTTTTTATTGCTGGTGAACTCAAAACAGGCAACTTTAATCTACTGAGGAAGATACACATACAAACAAATGTTAGGCCTTGTGCGTTTTTTTTCTTCTTAATGTAAATGTCTCTTCAACTTCAGTCCAGCTCCCGAGCTCTCACTGAGCTGCCACTGAGATCCTGGTAACGTGCTCTGGGCAGTTCTGCAAGATGTTATAAGAAGCATCACATGTATTAAAAAGGGAGATTTTGCAGAAAAGACAAAGCTCTGACAGCAGCCATGTTGCTCAGAAAGGAGAAGTCTGGCTAATCCTGCTGCATTAGGTATGTGGTATTATACATAATTAAATGATTTAAGAATTTGCCAGGTCCTTTTCTGTTTCTGGTGTGCAAGCTGCAAGTAAAGTGCACTTCTGGGTATAAATTACCACTCTACGAAGATGCAATAGCTGGGTGGTACACGTCAGACACCAGTGGAAAGCAGACTACAACAGCTCTTTCAATGACACAGGCAATAAGGATAATGCCCTAGGATACTAGATGCTGCTGGGAAACCCTTCTGTAGTTTGAGCAGTTAAATGTTACATCACTGAGCAAACACAAAAAAAGTGTCATTTAGTTGGGACCTTCTAAAGTACAGACAATAACAGACACGACTGCTATTGCGCACCAGGTTAGCTCTGTGGACAGCCACTCCTCCAAACTACATTGCTAACTCCTTTTAACCTTTGTAAAGAGCTTTGTAACGGCTAAGGAAAAAGCTAAGGGATCCTAACGATGTTTCTATAAAGCTGAGGGGTTTACATGATGTGAGGGTGGTGTAGAAGGCAGCACAACACCACATTTAAGCTATGCTGTGAGAGGACAACCCAGCTTTAGACACTACATTTGATGATCTTGACACAACCAGGGCCAAAATGGTGGGATCCCAACTCTCATCTGCACCTTGCAATTCTTGTTCTGCTCCGGTAGAGCTCATCTACATTATCCCATACACAAAGCTTTGTTTTCTTCCATGTACAGTTTCAGGTGACTGTTTTTCTTGGGCCTATACACCTGAGACCAACAAGGCTGATAAACTACATACTGTTCCTCTAATTTCATAATACTGGCATCACAGCATCAAAAGAACTATTTGTTCAGTGTTTGTTTTCTTTTAATTTAATGAACTATAAAAAGAGAACTCTAAATACCCACCTAAGTATTCTCAGGGATTCAGGATACACTGCATACCCAGGGCAGATTTGATTAACTCCTTGCCACCACTGTTTTCATGTGTCCATTGCCAGCAATGGATGCCATGTGAGAAAGGGAAGGGAAGGAATAAAATAATTGTTCTCTGTGTGATACAAAAAGGGATTAACACTGCCTTGTATGAGCAGAACCAAGAAACAATTCCACTTGCAGGGCCAGCAGTACTTTTCCTCTCAGGGATAGCTGCCCCAGGGCAAGGAGAAGTTCACAGCTGAGCACCCCCTACCAGAGACAAGGGACCTACACAGAAACAGCCCAACTATTTCCGAAACAAGAGTGGAATCCTACAATACATTTGCATTTCAAGCAAAATTATCCCTGGTACAGCTCTGCTGACTATGGTGGAAGAAAAAGAAAAATTCATCTGGCCCTATGGCAAACCTTCCCTGTAAACCAGTTCAGAAGTGAGACATCTGACAGCTGGAAGCTCCATGTTTCTTGCTAACTTGAAAAGCCAAGACTTGACAGAGTGAATTACAAACTTGTGGCTGCCACTATCAAACACCCTCCCTACATCACTACTGTCCTTGTATGCCATAAGTGTTCCCAATGGGTTAAATTTCAAACGGTCCCCAGTGAAAGTAGTTCTATAGTGAAGACACAACACTCCCTCCCTGCTCCACCTCTCTACTGGTGCTCTCACACCCTAACTCAAAGCCTCATTCAGGCAGAGCATGAAGTTAGTCCTTCATCAGAGAAGGCTGCTTTGCCTTTTTTTTTTTTTAATAAATGTATCAGGCAGCATGGTATATCTCTTGCTGCTTTCCAATTACAATATGGTTGTGGTTATTTAAAGCAGAATTTGAGAAGAAAAAGCAAACCCACTTGATACACTGAGCAGAACACTAGGCAGAACTGAACCAAGACCTGCCACTGCAGAAGGAATGTGAGAGTCAGTACCAGAGGACCAAATCCTGGATGCCACATTAGCCACATGAAGATTTTGACCTTCAAATATAATGGGCTGCGGCCAGACTAAGTCATCAACATCACCAGAAACAAAGGAATCCCTAGAAAGGAAGGCAGAAAACTCTTGTGGGCTATATAGTCTCTACAAGGTTTGCACGGCTGAGATGGGAGCTGGAATCTGCAGCAGACCCTCAGGCAAGGTCTGCTTTGGAGGGACACAGGAGATGGGAAGACTTGCACTATTTCTTGTGCCTTTTGCCAAGATTCAGATTGCACAGATTATGGTAAAATTCACTTGGCAAAAAAGGCCCTTATTTAAAAAAAAAAAAAGAAAAAAAAAAAGAAAAAAATTCTAGTGAGTATCAGGACTGAGATTTCAAAAAGTACAAGATCTGTATAAATTCAGCAAGATGTCCAGCACCAGATTATTTCATGGTGCAACAAAGAACCTGGGGAGAGGCCAATGGGACCTGGTGAGGGGAGCACCATCTACCTCCCCAGCAGACTGCCAGTCTTAGGTACTTCACAACAGCAGATGGATTTTCCTTGTTCCTGCAGCATCTCAGGTCCCACGGGAGGTATTGGTTGCAAGCAAGCACCTGAATATTGCCTAATGGAGTAAGCCAATCACTAACTCAGCTGGCGTGTCCATGCCCATCCACTGATTAGGTGGGGGTCTTTTTGGATGCATTTCCACCGTAGCATTTCTTTTTTCTTCTTTCTCCACATTAAAGTGTAAGCAAAAGGACTGCTTTCATCTGTAATAAGTTAAAATCAGAAACGACCTAACTAACAAGTAACTGATATTGGTCCTTGGAGCCCAAAGAGTAAAATCCATAGAAAATCTATTGGTTCCATTTTTTCTGGTATATCCCATGCACACCCCCATTAGAAAAATGGGGTTTATGAATCTTATCATACAGCAAGGAGCAGTACCTCGGAGCCAGAGCTGACAGTCCGTGGTAGAGGCCTGGGCTCTCTCTGATTGCTAAGTATGGTTCTAAGTCACTGCTCAATCCGTCTTCACATGGCCGTTAGCCAAGGCAACGGGGACAGTGGGGGCTCCTGGCTCGGCAGTCTCATCAAATCGTAAGCGCAGGGTGTTTCTGATCACCAGCTGCTCCATGATGAAAGAAGCACAAAACCATGGGATGGCATACTCCAGAGTAATCAAGCCCATGAAGTCAAAATCAAACTGGGAATAGTCCCATGGGCAGGCATTGAACTGGCGTAGGATGAGGCCAGTGGTGAACTCCCAGAGGTATGTCCAAAGTGTGTAAATGAAGCAGCGCACTAAAATGTTACACTTGTCTTTGAGATACAGATACATCTTCTCCACAATGAGAATGGAGGTGCCATAGATGAAGAGTGCCCACACACTGGTAACACCCGGAAACTTCCAGTTGAAGTTGACCACAAACTCCCAGGCAGCTGTGAACATCACCTCACAGAAATAGCCATGGATGGCATACAGGTACCATCGGGAGAAAGCAGTCAGAGGTTCTGCCGCAGCCATTCTTCTGCACTCACCCCAGCAGCACTCTGAAAGGAAAACAGAGAGAGAGAGAGAGAGGAGTCAACAAGGATGTCCTTATCCTCCAGATGGCAACACACAAACTCGTAACAAAGGATAAATCTGAGAAAAGAAATTACTCTCATTTTTACCACAGCACATTTTAAGTCCTGGGAAAAGGTGGCACCTTACAGAGCTGTACAACTCAGGATGGGCCTGAACAACATATACTGCTCTGCCTGAAAAATGGGATGCCGCTGGTATTACATTGGTGATAAGGGCGGAGTTGACAAGTACAAGGGCTTTGCCAGGAGCAAGGCTGCCAAAGAATTTACTGTTTGCAACTCAGTAGAAAAATACAGTCATCCCACAAAGAGTGCACATCAGCTGTTTGCTTTTTTCAAGAAACACCACCGTACCTTACTTTCCTGATTCTACTATGGAATAGATTGGATGAACACAGCATTGAAAAACTGTGCCTTTTCAGCTGTCGCCTACAGTCTCTATATCCAAAATGTTCACTGTAGTGTAAAACTGAGCTTTGATGGGAGCTACAGCAGGGGAACTGGAGGAGAAAATTCAGAGATTTTTCAGTTTCAGACACCACACCTTGCACCCATTATTCAGCTGAACTTTTTTTTTGCCTTTGATGAAAAACTCATCCATTGTATGGCTAGCATTTGGAAAATAATTTTCTTATGGTGTTCGACTGCCTGATACCAAGTCAAAAAGCACAAGAGAGCCACTGAAATCCATTCAGATTTGGCTTCAGGAAAGCAAAACACAGAGAGAATAAAAAGGAACAGCTGAGCCTAGAGAGGGATAGTTAGTCATGATAAATAGGAAATGAGAACAAACTCTAATGGTCTATAAAGGAAGAAATTGCTGAAGAGGTTTTGAAAAGGCACAATTTGCTTATCACTGAACTGTTTCAGCACAATTAGTTTTTACACTTTCCGTAGAGATTCACAAGTCTGTCACGCTACAGTCAAAGACACAAGATGATTATAAGCATAATTTTACTGAAGCCTTACAGATTTACACCACAGGGTGAATTTGACTTCTTTCTTTCTTAGAAACTTACTCTTCCAAGTTGAGTTTCTCTTGACTCTTTATCAGGCACTATTTAACTTGCTCTGCACTTGTCAATTCTGTGGCACAATGTGCTAGGAAGGGACCACACTAACCTTATGTACAGTCATTCCATGCCATCTGGAAAGCTGTTTCAGCTGTTCCTGCCCTGCCCTGTAAACACTGTGCCTCTCTGAACAAAGTATTAACATGCAGTACGAGCGAAATTCTGATAGGAGATAAGAGAAACTTCTATAAGGAAAAACAGAACTATAATAATGAACATAAAGATATGCACAGGGGAATATTGAAAGTGAAAAGGACAGAGCTGTATCTATGACCATTCACACCCCTCTTAAGCAGACACACAACCAACCAAAGCCTTGACAGTTCATATCAATGTGGGTGCTTGAACAAAGACACATTTTCTAAAGGCAGAATCCATTCTACACAGAACACTGAGCCATCATCAGATGTTACAGAGAAAGGTCAACAGGACACAGTGAGCTTGTAGGTGAAAGACTAAAGAATCACTGGAGATTCCTCATATCTCCTAACAATTCAGTCCCAAGAGACCCTGCAAGACAGCAGAGGAGACGGCACATGAGAAATATGCAGGAGTTTTATATCCACACAATCCACAAGAAGCTGATGTGTAAGGGCACTGCAAACCAAGGAGTTTGTCAATGTAATGTTACTTGATTAGTTTGCCATCACAGCTGATAAGCTTAGGACTTATCATATCATTACTCCATTCTGACATAATTTCACGAACAAATCAAAAGTCAGAGGTACGGAAGTAAGGGAAAGCAGTAAGAAGGCATCATGATTTAAACCCAGCCAGCAACTAAGTGCCACACAGCCAMTCACTCACTGCTCTCCAGTGGGATGGGAAGGAGAATCAGGAGGGAAAAAAAAAGTAAAACTCATGGGTTAAGATGAGTTTAATAATTGAAACAAAGTAAAATGTAATAAGAATGTAATTAGCGCAGTTGGTTAGAGCATGGTGCTAATAATGCCAAGGTTGTGGGTTTGATCCCTGTATGGGCCATTCACTTAAGAGCTGGACTTGATCCTTGTGGGTCCCTTCCAACTCAGAATATTCTGTGATGTTTCTGTAATATGTAATGTCATTCTCCAGAGAAGAAAATGATTGTAAAGATTTTACTAAGATGCCAAGGGATTGTATGGTTTTTCCCTCTTTTCTATAAGCCTTTTTAACTTTTTCACTTGCGATCCTTAGTATTTGCACTTCCCTCCACCGTTTTACGTGAAATGTATTTGAACTGTTAGCTGGGAGCATCCTTGTAATTTTGAAACTCTATTCACGAAGTTGGATCAAATGCACAGAGGGTTCTTCCCTCTCCTCTTATTCCAAGGATCCCCTCACCAATTATTTCTGTTGCCTTACACCTCCCTACAAAAGCCGAAGACTCATAGAAACATATCCAATAAGCCACGTCCTGTTCTACCCCACACTATTTCCTCTGTGCAATGAAGATTTCCCTTTCCTGGTTCTATACCACATACTTAAAATCTATTTATTTTGTTTCTTTTTTACTGTTTGCAAAATATTTAGTCACTACACTAGAAGTCTAATAACTGAATCTAGATCAGGTCTGGGACATCTAGAAGCTAACCCATTGCAAAGACCACTGTTGAGTTCTTTTGAATCCCACGGCTTTCACCACAAACACCAATGCACTGGCACTGTCTCAATATTTGCCTTCTCTACTGTCACGTGCCCAGTCGGCCCAACCTTGATGGAAACTTCCTTCTTACAGTATACTTGAAAAAGTCCTCATAGGCTTCCTGCTGACTAGGAGCATCCCAAGACAGGGCAGATGCCAACATGTGGTAGCCCAAACATAACTGGTTCCACTGTCCTGGGCACTAAGCAAATATGCAAACCACAGCTCCTCCTGTAAAATATTTCATCCAAAATAAAACAAAAAGTACACGTAAAACAAAGAAGAGAATGGAGGATGCACTTAGGGAGGCTACCACAAGCCACAGCACATCACTGCACAAGCTGGGGACTGTACAATTTTATGGTTACAAGTCACTTGAGCATTTACAAAACAATTACAACTGCAGCTTTTCCCAAGCATCTTATTTCTCAGCCACACCAAATTATTTGGTGTCTGGTAAGCAATACTGCACAAGAAGGTCTCAAGAGGGACATAGAGGAGAAAAGTGTTGTTTTATTGGGCAGCAATTCACGATGAAACAAAAAGAATCAAGCTGAGAAGTAGTTGCATGACATTAGTGGGAGAACCATGCAAACAGAAGGCCAAGACTGGATTCAGTAAGAAATGCAGATTTGTGAAAAGCCTCAAGTAGATAATTGAACTYGGTGATGCAAAACTTTTAATGGAATGACAGTAATACTGACCAAAAAGCTCTGAACGTATGAGAGCTATTCAGTCTCCTGAGGAAAACAAATGACATTCATCACTGAGGTACTTACAGTGGGATGGGCAGCGGCTTCCTGAAAACCAGAAACACAGCTGCCACCTACGCAATTGTCTCAGCAGAGAGCAGACAAGGAGACTGTACATGGATGGCCATCCCTGCACTGAGGCTGCTTGCACTGTGCTGTTTTGGGGACAACAGGGAGCTTCTAAATTCAAAGTTTTGAAAATACCTTCCATTGTCATCAAATTATATTTCAAATAATTAAAGTAGAAATAGTTCCTCTAATACAAAGTTATTAGGAAGTCTGAGATAGGCCAGCACAAAATGTTTCCCTCTTTCTTTAGTAGAATCTTCTTTTCCAACTTGCTGAGAGAACAAAAAAGGCAAATCTATTGAAACTACTGGTGGAAGTAGTTTCCCCACCAGAAGAAAATCATAGGCAAGTAGTATGGAAACTACAGATGGGCCTTTGAGGAACACGCAGTCCTTTCCCTCACCGCACTGCTTGTGTGCGTAACTCTGCTGGCAACAAAGGGGCCAAGAGCTCACTCCACCTACAGGAAACAAGCACAGGCCTACCAGGGGAAGTATATGAAGGACTGAGTTTCTCTACAGAAATCTGTTTGCAGCAGCAAGTTCTGACAACACAAAGCTGGGAGGAGTGGCCGATACCCCCAAGTGCTGTGCAGCCCTTCAGAAGGATCTAGACAGGTTGGACAGATGGGCAGAGAAGAACTGTCTGAAGTTCAAGAAAGGCAAATGCAGGGTCCTGCACCTGAGGAAGAGTAACTCCATGCAAGGACAAGAGGCAATGGGCAGAAACTGCTGCACAGGAAGTTCCACCTGAATATGAGGAAGAACTTCTTTACTGTGTGGGTGATTGAGCACTGGACAGATTGCCCAGAGAGGCTGTGGAGTCTCTCTCACTGGAGATATTCAAGAACTGTCTGGATGCAATCCTGTGCCATATGCTCTAGGATGACCCTGCCTGAGCAGGGAGGTTGGACCAGATGACCCACTGTGGTCCCTTCCAACTTGACCCATTCTGTGATTCCGTGATCACGCAGGACTTTGACTTAGGGCTGCAAGAAAGCACCAAGATTACACTCTTGTATTTTAGAATTTCAACTCTGAAATGGATATTAATAATCCCCTAGGTTGAGGTAAGATACAGATAATATTGATGCACCAGGCCAAGCAACGAGAAAGAACTTGCATTCCAGACTACCCCACTGCACATGTGAGACACCGCTGTGCAAGAGGAGCACTTCCATACTTACATTCGGTTTTGCAGGTGGTGCAGCCTGGGCTGGCAAGAGGGAAATGATCAGAAAACGGACTGACAGTAGACCAAGAAATAATGGCAGATTTGTCTCACACAAGCACTGCAGGGGAGACATCAATGGATGTCATATTCATGCCTGATTAAGTTCTTGAGCACTGCCTGGCTCATTTTTTTTCAAAGCTCTCCTTTGCAAGTGGCATTCTGCCCATTTCCCTGCTACCAAGCCAAACTGTGCTTAAAATAAAGTCTCTCACAGATTGTTTTTATTCCCTCTAATCCAGCAGAATTATTTAGATGCTCTGGATGAGTGTAATGAGACCTCATCAAGAAACTCTGAATTAACTCTGAAGCGCTAATAAAAGAAAAACACAAACAAAAAACCTCCACGAGACAATTCCCCTACTTAGTGATGTTCTGAGGCTATGAATTCTGTCATATACTTGATCCACTGCAGGTGAACTTGAACTACTGCAGCAAGTTCCTTACTCATAGTGCCCAGGTATTTCTGCAAGTTAAAAAGTTAGGGCACAGTATTATTTTACAAATTGATATTTCAAGTATTTACTAATATTTAGTTCTATAACATGCATGTTCATATTTCTAAGAAATGCCTTAGATACATCTATAACCCTATGTTACAAGTCATAATTACTTTTAAATTTGAAAGAGCAAGTGCAAAGGAGACACCTATGTAGTAGGATACTTCAGTCTCTCCAAACACCAGGACCACGAGCAGCAGACCATGCTGAAGTAAAGGGCACTTGCCTCTCCCTGCCCATAAGCCATACTGCTTATGTTCTTTCTCAGACCCTTATTACCCAAACAGTACTAATGTAAAAGTAACCATTCTTCATGACTTTTCAATTACTTTCATTGGCACATAATTGTAGCTACTGTGTTCTGTCTTAAGACTGGGAGAATCAGAGGCGTATCTGCTTTTCTGCTTTAGCAAGGATTACAGCAGATACAAGAATGTGATGGCGAAAATTGACATGCATTTTTGTGCAATACCTTTTTAATGTAATTCTTCTAATTTTGCATTTTCTCTGTGAGTAAACACCAAACAAGCATGCCTTTGTAACCATGGACAACATTCAATGAATATGCTACAAATCTGGCTTCAACATTTTCATAGAAGTTTCACACACCATTACGAGTAAAGATTTACAGAACTAGATGTGTACAGAACACTATGTACTAGATTTGGCCCCAAGACATTAGTTCATCAGTGTTTAAAGATTTATACAGTAAAGTCTTAGTGGTACTTATGTGCTGAAGTCATAACTCTGAGGAGATATTCATCCTTCAGGTAACTGAGAGCCTCAATTAACTGTGGCTCAGAAAATAGGATTTCAATTGTACTGAAGTGTGGAAGAGTTCCAGCAGATCGATTAATCAAGCCCTGCAATGAAGCTAAAAGCATGCCACAGATGTCTCCAAATACAGACTCTCATTGCTTTCAGGATGCATCTGGAGCCCTGGGATTTTGGTCAGTTCTGAGTCATCTGTTTTTGCTGCTTCTCTGTCTGGACTCTATGTCCATGAGGATGCGCATTGTCTTCCCTTCCACATACTGCAGGGTAAGAAAGCACAATCTATTTCTTATCCGCATTTTCCCTTCATTTTTGTCTCTAGCTCCTTTCCCATAGAAGGCACATCATTTCCCTGCCACTCTTTGTTTTCTTGTTCCCTTGCCCAGCTTGCTCTGCACCTGCTGGCAGCCTCTGATCCCTGTCTATCTTTCAAATCTGTTCCAAAAAGAATTGGGATACAGTAAAAGAATGATGGCAAAAGGAGATTAAATGAATCCAATTACCAGCCTAAATCAAAGGGATGGTGAAGTGTAGCTCTTACCGGTAATGCCTGTGTGTGTGCTGCCCAGAAGGTACCGTTTCACAATGGGAAGGAGAAAGGCAGGGTTTTCCTGGGAAGGAGTGTAGAGAGGAGGTGGCTTCTCAGAGAACAAAGAGAAAATATGAAGACATTGTTTCTTTAAAGAATAGCTTTCCAGCTAAGATGATCTCATGAATGGCAGTAGAAGTGCAGAAGTGCCGACTTTCCATGCCCTGCCTCACACATAGCATCATGTTATGTGAACACACCTTAGCCCACAGAGACCACTCCAACTTGAGAACAAATTAAGGCAGTAGCTCTTTACTTACAGTGACCAAGAGGGATGTCTCCTTTGTACCTGATAGAAGTTAAGACCCCCAAGAGTCATGCAAGTAGCAGACTTGAAAGACACTATGAAAAATGAGTGAATCCAAACTTGACATCCGTAAGTATTAAGTCCAAATCTCACCACCATCTCTTTCAGGTAAGGTCATATCCTTCTCCAAGCCTGTTGCTATAAGATTCTTGTGCCTTACCTGCTGACCTTCCCTGTTTAGAAAACATTTGCTGATACTACAGTTCTTAAAACAAGCAAGTGTCCAGCAAGGGCCCAAGGGTCCCCRAAGTGGCTCCAGCACAAAGCAGAGACTTTGAAGCCAGGACCCTCCTGTACGAGCAGGCAGAGCCTCCCATTAACACTGAGGAGGTGGGAGCCAGCATTACAGAAGGTCTGTCCCGAAGGAGATGGCATGTCCAGGGGGACACAATCTGCTCTGAGAATCTGTATCAGCCATCCTCCAGTTTTGGGTGCTTAGTTTCTGGATTCACCATTATCTTGACCTTGACAGTTGCCTTCATTCTCTGCAGCAAGAGCAGAACTGAGTTCCTAGAACCCAGTTTTCAAAAGGTGACATAAGTTCACACGCTGTGACTTCAGGCCTAGGTCTGAGGACTCATAGTTCCCCGATGGGCAACTGCCTGACTCGTTAGCTCCTGCGAGCTGGGCCCCTTCATTTCAACCTTGCATTCAAGTACAGTGGCAATCAAAATTCATGTGTTTTCAAAAGCTTGAGCTTAACACATGATATTAGCTGAGTGAAGTAAATCTGACATTCAAAGACCATAACGCACATCATGGCTTACCAGCAACCCAAAACAGAGTGATGAATGGAGAGAGAGAGAATTTATCCTGAAACGTGATGAGAGTTTACAAGATTTTATCCTTTCCACTGTCACTACACAGCCAACACACGTAAAGAAAAGACAACATTATGGTCAAGACATAATGTGTCACCCATCTTACGTGGTTTCTTATAGCTTTTTGGAAATTCGGACAGTTCATTTATGAAAAGGTGGGGTTTTTTTCTTCTTAGTAAATGCCCTGATCTTCTTTCCAAAGCAGAATGAAAAGCAAATAAACCAGTCTACTTCAACCTACAATAATAAATTGATTTGAACAACTCACAAGAGGTCAGTATCAGTAACAAATAAATACGCTTAGCCCAGCACTTCTGAACAATCTTCAGAAATAAGCCAGAATCAGCATGAAGTGGATGAAAGCCAGATTGGAGAAAAAAAATTACAAAAAATTCAAACACTTTTCACACTGAAAATAAAGTTTGGGAGAGAAAAATACTATGATCAAGGTGTTGAAGTATCTAAAATCCTAGCTTGCTGCCATACTGACACAATCCAAGTCACTTAAATCTGTACCATTGACAGATTCAAAATAGTCTCTCCTCATTTGCTGCAGGTAAAGGTCAAAGCACCATTTCATAAAACTAGCTGCTTGTTTTACTGGAAATTCTTGTTGCATATATACAACTGTAAAGAACTGTTACCCTCTCCTTTTATTACTCTTCACTGGTGCACAAGCCTTTGAAAATTCCCACAATTCAACTTATAGTAGGTAACTGGATAGTTTAAATACCTGCAGCTAGCAACTACAGTCACTCTTCATCTAGAAGGAACAGAACTGCTGCAGGTCATAAAGGAACACAGCGCCCTGGTCTAAGCTGAGTTAGGTTTAAACCCTGCAAGCAGAAGGTACTGCATGAAGTCAGATGAAACAGGAAGGAGCACACTTATAAGCACCTTCAGATTCACAGCCCAAGACTGTCATGAAGTTTTCTTCTCTCTTTCCCCTTTTGGAAGTCTCTTGATGGCAGTTCTACAGAAAATAATTTTTCCTTCTCAATATATAACTTTTTCCTTCCTAACATTAAACTATTTCTGAGATGTGAAAGAACCACAACTTCCAAGTGCTGTCTGCTACTCACTAGGCTGTGATTCCTCAAATTTCCTCCTAACACTCCTAGTGGAGAAAACTTGAGCACTCTTGGAGTACTAAATTATTCTTTTCCACCAAAGGAATCCCTGTGGAGCCTCCAAGGTTACCTCATCTACCTCATCTTCTTAATTTCAAGTTCACACAGGTATCAGAGGTAGAAACATTCTAGAAAGGAAGGACAGAAGAGGATAARTCTCAGAGTCCCACTGACAACCTCTTCATATCCAGCCAGATCTTCAAGTAGACAACCATGCCAACAGCTGGGAAAGGCAGCTCCTCTAAGCAGTTTTCCAGAGTTTTTCCCACTAATGCCCACCAATTAGCATACCATAGGTATTAATCATGCTATCACTGGCTTGCGAAGTGTGTAATCAGCAGTGGAAATATATTGTATGCACAAATAAATTAGTGATGAGTTTTGTACTTCATTGTTCAGATTTATTTCAATATAGCATCACTTGGGTAAATTTGTCTTCATAAACTAGTCAAATTTCCCTGTCCTGAATAACAAGTCAACAAAAACTTATGCTTTAGGGCCTAGTTCCTACACAGCAAACATACCCCCACTGTGTTGGGTACTTTTGTTCGTATCTACATCATCGCAAAAGAAGGCTGACATTTTTAGCACTGTTGTTTCCTCAAGGTATCAAGAACCTTAGCATTGAAGTTACAATCACAAAGACACCATCTTCATATTTTATGCACACCTGCCATTTTTCTCTTTTGTAAACCTGAAGCATCAGATCCACCATAAAGCTCTAATGTTTAGCTGTTCATGACTCCCCTTCAAGTCATTCATCTGATTATGTGCTGTGTGCCCCAAGAAGGAAGCACAAGAGCTTTCCCACAGGGAAACGTGACTGAAACTCAATCTTCTGAAAGGTGGCAAGTTGAACACTCAGGAGCTCTTTCAAAAAAAAGGAATAACTCAACTTTTGTGCCCCATGCAGAACTGGTATTTGCCAGGCTATTTCTTCCTGCCATTCAAGCAAGCTCTTATCTCTTCAGACATCAATTTTTCACTCAGCATTGATCCACCGTATGCTTTTGCTGTTGCATCTTACAGCTCCCTCCTTTTCCAATCAGTCAACTTTTGAAGGTACTATCTCAGTAGTGTTTCCGAGCCCTGTTCTTCCAACTGAAACATGTGCTCCCAGCTGCAGCTTCAAGCACTCCAGCTCATGAGCCAGGGAGCTGGGTCATAAGGATGCCCAGCATCTCCTCTGACTAGAGCTGATGTCACCTTGTTTCTTTTCCAACTGTTTCTGAGCTTCTTACTTCCCCCCTCCCAAATCACAGAATTGGACTGTTCTCTCATGCTCTAGTTTGGACTGGACCACAGACATCTGCTTTAATGAAAGCAAATCGATCTGCTATGTCTACGCAAATTTTAATTCTACCTACAGATGTATAGATATATAAAGATATAGAGACACCTTTATGTGGATGCTGAAAAGCTTTCAGCAGAGAAATTCTCTAGCATTTTGCATCCTGTGAGAAGCTGTCCTTTCCCACAGAAGCTACGAAAAACAGTGAAGATGTTTCTCTAACAGGACTTCTTATCATACACCTGTGAACTTGTTATTACACTGAATGTACAAATATTTGGAATAAGGCGTTGTAGTAACCTAGCCAATCACCTTGAGAGGTGGATGGTCAAAGGACCAATGACCTTATGACATTCAAGCACATTAAGGTATAAAACAGCTCTTTATATTAATAAATAAATGCACTTTTCACGGACTCTTGGATCGTGCTTATGTCGTGATTTGGCTCTGACCCCGAGACAACAGCGATACCTTTATACAATGTCCTATTTGATTTACTGATTTGTCCTCTTTTCCCCTCTACTTGAAGCGGATGGATTTTTTTTCTTACAACCGCTTCTTCTGACTGTGTTCATTTTTGTGCTGAGGTGAGCTTTTACAAACACTACTATCAGATTTAGATTCCTACCTTCAATCCTAGCCTGCCAGTCATTTATCACAGCTTCACAGTGTGCTCTCTTCAGCCTTTACAGAGCCCCTCCAAAAATAGATCCATTTAATATTATGTTTATACCCTTCTTACACATTTCCTTTTGTGATTGCACTGTGTCCAAATGGCCATGGCCTACTGAACGGTCTCCCCAATAAAAACCAACAGATTAATTCCTCCAATACTGGAAAACATTTTCAAAATTCGTCTGTATTTATTAGTCAACCTAGGTGTAACACTTCAGGTTCCTTAAGACAGAAAAGTCTGTGTGTATGTGCACAGGGCTGCTTCAGATTATTCTAAATGCCTGAAGTCCAGGAATTTCCCTTACATAGTACAGCAAGCCCAGATCATGAAATAAAGCAATACCATAGCTTCAGACTGCTTTACAGATCTATCAGTTTATGGCTGAGACCCAACTCACATTCACCCCTTTTCTCAGATCAAATCTACACATTCAGCCTTCTGAAAAATTCTAAACCATCTCTTGTGAATAGCAGTTAACATGCATCTGCTTCAGGACTCATGGAATTTAACTGCATCATGTTAATACCACGTACTTGCTAAACACCTGAAAAAAGAATTAAGCTTCCACCTTAGAAAAGAAAATCCTTAAGAACTGCTAACTCTTAATCCTAAACTCAGCAAGGATGTAAAAATACTACTCACCTCTTCATTCAACTGTCAATCTGCACAGAAGACATTTTCCGCTCTCAGATGCAGGAAGATGGCACAGTTGGAAAAGGTCAAAGCACAATGAAAAAAGGAGACTTGAATTTGAGTCCACACACACAGCTACTGCAGTAGAAGGCAGAGCAATTCTCCTGCTTGTGTCTTAAAATTACTACCATATTTTTGTTGGCTTCTCTAGGACCCAGTGAGTTAAAGAACAGAAAGAGAGGAAAAGTCGACAAGCATTAATTAGGCAAAAGTCTTGCAAGAACCTTGCCTTGAGAACAGATGAAATTAAAAGAAGTAGGAGAGAAAGACCCTGGAGTATCTGTAGAATAGAGGGAAACACAAAAGAACACACAAGTAAAATTGCAAGTGTATTAGTAGAGGACACCTTGCAGGGGGCAGATGTCAGGGAAGTAAACTCATCACTACCTCCTCATCATTAACATCATCTAAGACGGTAACAATGAAGATCCATAGATTTACACAGCTATTACAGTGACAAGACAAAATATGGATACATGTTCCGTTCTCCTTTTGGCTACGAGCCCCAGTTTCACAGAGTCCTCCAAACCAGCCTGGCTGGGAACCCTAACAGGGCTGGAAAATGGCCCGGAAAAGGGAGGCTGTTTTCCTCTCATTGTTGAGTTGCTGAGCAATTGCTGAGAGGAGGCAGCACTCAGGTATGGACAAGACATCTAAAGCCAGAAGAGATGAGGAAGGCGCACAAAAAGTCTCTCTGTGGCCAAACAGGGCGACAGACTTAGGAAAGTTACACCAGAGCAGATTAGCCACATGATCTTCCTGCACCAGTACTTGTAGAACCAGTGCAGCTGGAAAAAACAATCAGTTTTGCTAGGTGGCCACATTAACCTGGAGTGCATATCCATGCTTGGTTTAGGAAAGACACGCTCTGAGAGTCTTCCTTGGAAGCTGAGCTGCTGGAATATAGAAGAATGGGAAAAGGAAGAGAAAGACAGTGGCATATAGACCAAAAGGCTGCTCTGGGTTGAGAAACAATCTTGAGAGCAGTGGGAGAAAAGTTAAGGTTATGACTCATGACTGCATATGCTGTCAGAATGCTGATAATAAAAGGTGCCAAAGTAAATCAAGACTGCTTCTCTATCAGTTTCTTGTTGCAGTGACTACTCTGTTTAGAAGGCTACATTAGTAACAGCTTCTCTTGATATAAGACACACCTTTAGTTTTACTAAAGTAAATTCTACTCTGCTCTGCAGGCAAGAGTTCCCTGTGGTTCCCTAGTTCAGCACTCCCTTCTGTCCAAAGCCAAGCAGCTGCTGCACACAGAAGGAACAGAAAATGATAGCATACAGCCAAACTATCTGCACTGACCTGTTTTGCCCTTAATAAAAAGGGAAGGCAACTATATTAAAACCTGTCTCTACTAAGCTGGTACTGCAGTGGGGCATGGCTGTCATTTGACTAGCACCTTGACAGAATGATCAGCAGACTCCATATCCTCTTTGGCAATCTCAGCCCTGGGCTAGCAGCACACATCACTGGCGGAAGGCTCCAGGCATGTCTGTCTGTACCAAATGGTTCACAGATGTTTCCAAATTTCATAGATGAAATTCAACATCCTTCTAAAGTAAAAGTTTAAGACAATTAAATTCCTTGGATCTTCAGTTTTGTCAGAATACCTCACAGTAAGACATATATTTCCTCACTATTACTATCAGAAGGAGTGGCCAGGTGTCAGTAAATCAAGGTACCATAGGTACCACATACAAACACACAGTCTCTTTCTGTGCCTCAAAGAACATGTCATACCATGTCATCTTTCTTATTCGCTGCTGTTGCAGATCTAGAAAACAGATTTGTGTTTATTCTGTTTTACAGGCTTCAAAAAAGAAAATGTTCCAAAACACATACAGCTCTTTTCTCATACATATTCATCTAATTCCCAGTGATTGACAAAACATCCTCATAATTAAAACACAGGCAGTAATTGACCAGGATCCCTGGCCATCTCAGAAGGAGGCAAGATAACAATGTATTCTTTTACTTGCCTCTGGAAGCTGCTCCTCCCAGAATAGATAGCTCACGTTGATGCACAATGCAGGAAGCTCATGTTCTCACTATCAGAGCTTCTCTTTCCTTAACAAAAGCACTGTTGTTTCTCTGGACTATCCAGACAGTACCTTTCAACAACCCTGAATTCCCCTTACAAAAGTATTCGTGATGGTCATATAGGGGCCTTAGGAACACATGGAGGTGATGCCTTATCCGTTTGAAAAGCAGAGGCTGAGGCTGAATACGAGGGTAAGAAAAAGTAAAAAACTTTATTCGAGGTACGGAGAAAGTAAAAACCTTTCCCCGGAAGTATCTCCGGGACCAGCCACAATTGTGGGGAATGGGCCCAATCACTGCGGGCGGCACAAAGCAAGTGTAAGTCCAAAGGCAAAGTAAAAGAAGAATAGAAGGTAAAAAAGGTTATAAAAGGTATATCGCGCACTCAAACTTCTACTATTATAGGGTTTTAGCGGACTAACCTAGTTTACACATATTCTTCAATGAAAAGCAAAATTAATGAGACTATTCCTGTGGCAGGTTTCTATTGGAGGTCTCTGCTAGTTCTATAACTTCGTTTTTTGGTCATCATAAAGCGATATCATGTCCAACTCTGGAATGCTTAAGGATGATAATTGGGTCTATTTTGTCTAGGACAGGGTGCATTATTATCTATGAGTTTCAGTGGAAAGTTACAGGAGTTCTAGTATTCTAACATTACATTCTAATATATATAAAGCTAGAAAAGCAAAAAAATCCCCTGGCATCAGAGGCACAAATGCAAAGAAGGAGGAGTTGGTGGCCCAATGTCTCCATCCATCTGGGACTGTGATGTGCACAATCTTTCCCCACTGCTGGGCTCCACAAGAAAATGCTCATGCCAGGAAGAATTAGGCACTGCAGATCCAGACTGTATTTTCAGTAACTTTGATCTTATTACTTGGGTCAGATCAAAGACAGAAACACGATACTCAACTTCAAACAGCTTCAAGCCCAAAGACGGCCCGAGTATCTGTAACTTACTGGCCCCCTTCCACCTCCCTCGCAATATCAGCTGACTCAGTAAAGCGCATCATCTCTCCTTAGAAAAGGGAATACTGAGCTGCACAGACTTCACTCGGTTCACAGAAGAGGCTTATTTTTGAAGTCTCATGGCAGCCTAGTATCCGCATGCTATGAAACACAGGACACTCTCAGTTGAAACCCTGGAAGAGTCATTTACACCAGACAGGAACATGTAAGAGGAAGTGGTAAGACCACAACTTCCCAGCCGTGAGGTTCAGTTCACTCTTAACACCTTCTGTACTTGGTTTCTCTTTTTGCCATGTACCGAGTTTCCACTTATTTCTGTCAACTTGTTAGAGGAAGTTTATTGCGCTCTGCATCTGGTTGGAAAGACTCAGTTTCCCCATGGGGTCTGGCAAGCACAACCAGAAAGGAAAACAACCACAGCTGTGCCATCCTCTGCAGCACAGAGGCAAACCCGCCATCCTGGAATCTCATCCAAAGGCACTAGAGACTTTTCAATGGATGGATAATTCAACTGGCTTCCTTCCTTTGCACTGTAACCTAAGGCTTTACCTAACTACCATGTAATTGTCCCTTTGTATTTAGACAGGGGAGACAAGAAAAAGAGAATCTCAGAGTAGTTTGGGTTCAGAGGGACCCCAAAGATCATCCAGTTTCAACCAGCCCGCCATGGGCAGGGACACCTTCCTCTAGACCAGGTTGCTCAGGGGCCCTTCCAACCTGGCCTTAAACACTTTCAGGGATGGAGCACCCACAAATTCTCTGGGCAATCTGTTCCAGTGCCTCACCACCCTCACAGTAAAGAATTGCTTCCTAATATCCAATCTAAACCTACTCTCTTTCAGTTTAAAGCCATCACTCCTTGCCCTGTCGCTACATGCCCTCATAAAAATTCCCTCTCCAGCTCTCCTGTAGCTCTCTTTAGGTACTAGAAGGTGCTATTACATTTCCATCTCAGAACCTTCTGTTGTCCAGGCTGAACAACCCAGCTCTCTCAGCCTGTCTTCACAGGATAGGTGCTCTAGCCCTCTAATCAACTTGGTGGCCCTCCCCTGGACTCATTCCAACAGGTCGATGTCGTTCCTTTGCTGGGGACCCCAGACCTGGATGCAGTACTCCAAGCAGGGTCTTAGGAGGACAGAGGGTCCCAGTCCAGACTCCTGGGGAACACCACTTGTTCCTTGACATCCATTGGCACTCTGAGCCACTGACCACTGCCCTTTGGATGCAACGGTCCAACCAATCCACTGAACAGTCCACCCATCAAATCCATGTCTGTCCAATTTAGAGAGAAGGATGTTCTGGGGGACCATGTCAAAGGCTTTTACAGAAGTCCAGATAAATGACAGCCCTTCCCGCGTCCACTGATGGAGTCACTCCATCACAGAAGGCCACTTGGTTGGTCAGGCAGGACTTGTCCTTGGTGAAGCCATGCTGGCTGTCTTGAATCACACAAGAGTGTCCTGCCCCATTATTGATTGGCCACAGAGCTCCCAAAAAGGCATGGCTTTCTCAGGGTCACACTATTTTCTGGCAGGAACTTTCTGCCCAGCTCTTCATTTGTGGTGCCCTTAATACCCAACTTATGTTTTCAGCTTTCATTCTATAATCTCATGAAAAGTTTAAAGATATATTTTAAACAACTGGTTGTTATTTAAGCGGTGAGGAACTGAACCCTCCTTTGAGCAGACACTGAGCTCTCACTGACTGAAACGCACCTCTGACAGTGACTTGTTTGTTTGTTTGCCTCCAGTAATCTGCCTTACACTGTTACTGCAACATGATACCATTCTAACAAATTATTAGCATGACATGGTTTTACTAGATTTTGAATTTCATATAAACATTTCATACACGCATGCAGAGGCCTAAATTAATTCATGAATTTCAGGCACTTAACAAATGTACCTTCATTACAAGCTTCATTTTCCTACAGGCTCCCATTTGTAGTTACTAGAGCCTGTGAAGGTAGCTAGACATGGGCACATTCTGAAGACAAAAGTGGAGTTTGATCATTCTTGATGGTATCTTTACTGCATCTTTCCAGTACCTATTTAGAGGTGCTTAAAGCATATACAACACCGATTTATTCATCTCAGTGAAATTCTTGAGGTTACACAGGGTAATTTCAGGTCTTATCAAAGAAGATATTTTTCTTTATCTCGCTTCCCTTCTGGGCAACAACAGGTACATCATGTCTCCGGGCAAAATGCCAGATGAAGAAATATGTCAGTTCCCATCTACATGTTGGGAACCGTCTTGTGTTAAGACTAGAAAAGAATTCCCCATTTTAAGTAAAATTGTTTGATACTGCTCACAATGGCCACGAAAAATAACCTTCTCCAAAAACCCCAAACCTTAAAATCTTTTTAAGCCATCTTTAAAATCTGCTCAACAAACAGAGCATCAGGTGACCCATAGCAACTAGAATCAGAGAGGCACCATATGTTATCTTGTCCATGTTTATGTAAGATGCTTAAGAGTTGTCGTTTTCGTGCCTGAATTGTGCATCTACTATTGGCAATCCTGGTGACACACATTCTGGTCAGATTGTCCATTCCTTTTTAGATGTACACAAACCTGCAGCACACAAAGACTTCTTTGACAATCACTAGGTATTAAGCAATACACTGTTGGTAGGAAGAGTAGGAATTTAAGTTTTAATCTCCTGCTAAGAATAAAACAATCTAAATACCATTCCATAATATAACTAGTCTTGATACATGCAACAACAAACCCATCACATTATACATAGACCAAACAGCACTATCTGCACCACAGTTCATAGCAATGCCAAGGTGTTCAAAGCGTTAACATTTTCAAGCATGCTTGTTGTGCATAGGCTTGTACTAATTTAGAACCCAGATTACATTGCAGCTAAGCAACTTGCTTCACTGGATCTTCACGGTCTCTCAGAGTTCCCACAGCTGTAAATATATGCAAAGTTAACTTAAATGTTACATTTGCAAAGTGAACTTTTCAATGAATGCACCTCAGCTAAGGCAGTGCTGCATGTGTGGAGCATAGACACAAGTTCTAGCAGTGCACATCTGTTCCTAAAAAGAAATGGAGGGTGACTTTTGCCATCCCATACTGATAATAGTTTTCTTGGATATTTCTTATGTCTAAGTCACTCTTCTGAGTCACCTGCACTTAGACACTTTGGCAGCACAGTACAAGATACAAAGTTTTGTACTGCATCCACAGCATTGACAGATCTTCCTTCCTCCTCCTGCCAGGTTTACGATAACCAGTATATAAAAGCATAAGGAGCATCTTCTTAGGCCTGGGAAGCAGCCCCCATTCAGCAGCCTTCCCTCACCATTTTCCCTGGTAGGGCCAGGGCATGTAAAAAACTCCAAGAGTCTGGCTAAGAGCAGATTCAAGAATTGGACTGGACATCAGAGGATGCTGAAAACAATGCTCTTCTTCTGCAGAGCTGCATGAAGGCTTAGCAGTCAAAAAGCAGGGGATGTTAGAGATCCACTCCAACTTTCATCCTGGGAGTACTAAAGCTAAAATATCATCTAGAATATAGTAGCTCTTTCAAAGCAATTCTAAAAGGCATTGAGACCGACAGATAACACAAAGAACAAAACATTCCAGTTCCCCTGAAGTTGCTAGATAGACCTTAAAGAATAACTAGCAAAAAAAGTTAAAAGAATGTAAAAGTATGCACACAGGATGATAAATGTAGCTGCAACCAGTGGACAAACAGATAATGAGGAATATAGTGGGGGTTTTGGCAAGTTATGTAACAAGAAGCAACAACACATGTCCAAAGAAAAGTTCAAGGAAGAATCACCTGTCATATTGGGGCACTCAGTGAGTACAACCACCAGAGACTCCTTTAGATGACCCTCCAGGACCATAAAAAGACTTCCAGTAGGAGGCAGATGCATGCTAATTAGTTCTAGGGAAAGTGATGTTTATGTATTAGTTAGGAAGTACATTGTAATGAATATGTATGATCACAATGGAATAAATACCCTGTTGTAAAGTTTCGTAACACGCATTTGATTAGAGGAGATACCCTCTGAAAGTGTCCAGCACTGTAATAAAGAATGCCTGCTTTCTAATGCTTCAAATTGTGTTAAAAAGTTTCTTTTCTGGCCGATTTCAGTATCACTACAACAAGGAAGTGAAGTAAGTAGAAGACAGGACTCAGATGGAGAAGCAAAAGGACCTAAGTCCGTGCCAAGGTGGCTACATGAAGGGGTTGTTGAGCAGCTGTGCTGCCTCATGAAGCAATATGCAAACTGATGCAAGTCTTGTAGTGAGCTGTGCTGGCCCTACGAGAGGCACAAGGGGCAAATAGTGCAGTGAACTAACACAGGACTGGTGACACCTTTGCTTTATTACTAGGTTTGCCATGATCTGCAATATGACCTTGGACATGTCACTCCACCTCTCTGTGCCTCTGACTGCCATCTGGCTAATTAGACTAAACTATTTGGTGTCAGGGCTTCATCTAATTACAGACTGGTCTGGCAGGTAGCACAAATAGTACCCATACTGACAAAAGTCATCGGGCAAAACTGAAATACAAAGAGCAACTATGTCCAGTCACTTGCAGAAGTGCCAAATTGAGGTGAAGTCAAAAAGGTTGCACAAGTAGGCAGCTGTTAGCACCAGTCTCATTTGCTCAGTCATCTGTGTCACATGAATTCCCAAGTTTACCAAAGTATTTTTTTCAGGGAGCCTGAAGGTGCATCTCTAAGCCAGATGTAA
Organism: Amblyornis subalaris; assembly: GCA_018881555.1. Classification (NCBI taxonomy): domain Eukaryota; kingdom Metazoa; phylum Chordata; class Aves; order Passeriformes; family Ptilonorhynchidae; genus Amblyornis; species Amblyornis subalaris. Next base: position 314,490 of record JACAXG010000142.1, on the reverse strand, counting down.
GCATTCGTATTTAACAGCATATTCAATAAGCTTCTCTGTACAGCACTTAAGAGTGAGTAATTAAAGGAAATATTTCTGCAGTAGAGCTTCTCATTAGCAACCTAATTAGCCTTCTGAAAATAATTAACATCCCTTTACTATAAAGGGAACAGATGACCCATTACATCCATCAGACAAGTAAAACAAATGCTGAAGGTAAGGGAGATTTGTTCAAGAAGACAGCAAGAAAGCATCCAGCAGCAGCAGGAGTAAAAAGGAAAAAGATGAGGCACAAATGCCCGTGAACCACAAAGACTGGAGTATGTAAGTGGGTGTGCAGGACTAGTACGTGCATAACCGTCTGATGTGTGTGTCCAGCATTCACATTGAGCATTTTCCTTCCCCTGCCTCTAGGACCCACTGGTAATCTCATCACAGAGATGCTGAAAAATTCTACCTCTGACTTGTTTTGAAAGCCAGAATTAATCAACCATTTGCAGTCACAAACACCTCTCTCCATATGTAAAAATTCCCCAAGGGTCATGTATTTTGACTGTTAAAACACTCTCAAAATGCCCATTAAAATAAACCATGATTTAATGTCAGATACAGGAACAAGTGAGTTGATAGCCATGAACAGCATGAAGCACACCTGTCAAGTTTCACAGGGTGGTGTTTGATCAGTTAGCATGCCCCTAAAGAGTTACACGTTTCCTGACCAATGCATGTTTGAAATCAGTGTGGGTGCAGAGTCACAGGCACCAGTGTTGCGGAATGTGTGTGTATATACAGATGAGAGAAAGCAAAGGACAGAGGCCAATATATCGCTGCCTGGAGCAGCAAGAACTGTGGTATCAATATAGTTTGATGCGCTGTTTCAGTGCAGAACAATAGATAAAGGAGAAAATAAACTGAGCTTCTGAACATCTACATATTAAGGTAACATACCAAACACAACAAATCATGAACACGCAGCTGCGTTTTCAGCCAGTTCTGTGTTTGATACACACTTACATTCCCCGGCAGGAAAGCTGAACACTCATAGCCTTCAAGTGTGATTGCAGTGAGGGCAAAGCTCAGCCACACAAAAGCTTCCATAGCTACATCACTATGGAAACAACAAATCCATTCCCTGCTCTGTTTGTCTACTTCTTTCACTGATTAAAAACAAACAAAAAAAAAGCATGCTTCCACTTTATCACCTTTTCACTTTGGTCAAGACCACAGGACGACAAACATGTTTTACCCGCTTCAGAAGCAACCCTTTCTTCCTTGACAGCTCTCTTTGTGAAACCTACCCAATCTCTCAACCCAGCTGGGCAGTCTTTCCCCTCAGGATGCTTCCACCACTTTTTTCAGTGAGTACTCTTCAAATGCAGTCTGGGATTTTATCTTAGCCTCCACAGCTTCACTCAGCTTCCGGACTACGACAGCTCCAAAGGTGACTCACTCTAAAGCATATCCAGCTAGCTGACATAACGAGAAGATGAAAAGTGTTCTGAACACAAGCTACAGTGTCTTGTTTTGACTGAAGTAACATTCCCTTCCTTTCCACAAAGCTCTTTAAGAACATTTGAAGTGTTCTTAAAATTGAGTAGGGCACATTACAAGGCAGCTGTAAATGCAAAGTTCAACTTTTGCTTTAAGAAGACCATCATTTCTACAGCTGGTGCTAGTTACAGGTAGCTTTTCCTGTGCTAAAAATCAGAATACCTCTCAGCAAAAGCCTAATAGCCAAGAGCAACTCTGAGAAATGCAGAAGGAAAATGGAGAAAAATGCTCAAAAATCTGCAATACGGCATGCATGGTGCAGCCTGGGTATGTGAAATGGCTGAAGGAATCTTCACACCAACCAGTAGGAAGAAAAATGCAAAAAATAGTTAAAACCCCTCTGTATCTAAGTATGTACATTTTATGCTGAAGAACAGCCTCTGAACAAACCTTCAGCAACACCTTCTCTCACACTGGGCACCGCTTACCTGAGCTCAGAGCAATTCATGGAAGAATTGGAGGAGAATTGAGTCTCTGCAGCTCCGTAAGTCTTCAGTGTCTCTGAAATTCAACTGCCAATTGACAACCGTTACATAGACAAATGCCTACTAGTAAATGAGTTGAGAAAAACTATGTGTTACAGATGTTCCCAAACAGCCATTTAAATACACTCATTTCCACTAAAGCACTCTGCATGGACAGAAGAATCCTACCTGTGCTCAGGGAACTTTTTGCAGAGCACACTTTGGCTTCTCAGCAAGACGGAGCAAGGAACAAACTGACACAGTATAAGTTCTCTTACAAAAACCAAAGCAACGCTATACAAAAGATGTGGCTCCCACACCTCCCTTTTGCAAAATGGGCCAGAGCAGACAGGGCTTCCATCTTGGTCCTACGTCATTGCCCTCACCTCACAGACAATTCCAGGCTGGCATTACCAGATGTGTCCTAGGTTCATTGGTATTACAAGTATTCCTATCAACAGCCCACGGGATGATCAGAGGTTATTTCTGTGTCCTCAAGGATGTCACCACAATGCCCAAGCCAGTTTAATGAAGAACAAGCTCAACAGAGTGGTGATCACACTGCAGGGTTGTGTCCCCGTGGCTTTGAAAGCAGATCTGTCTGTATCTCCAGCAGACAGCATCCTGAACAGCCTGAGTGGATGGAACATACAGGAGGCATTGGAGGAATGAATAATTCATAGTCTTGTTCTGCTGCCAATGGATCTATGTTTTCTTGTGCCCATACGGCACTCAGTTTTTGTTTTAACAGTAACAGGAGACTTCTGCGCCTCCTTCAGTGGTTCTTGAGGACAGGCAAGAAGCAGCATTTGCTCTACTCACAGCAAAAGTACCACACACCAGAGCACTTGCCAGACAGAGCTTTCTTCAGAAATACTCATGACTGCACCACTGACAAAACAGCTGGACTCATACAAGGCTCGGTCCATCACCTGCTGCCTTCTCAGGAAGCTGCTGACACTTGCTTTGTCATAACGTTGTAGCACCGGTCTGGACTTTAGAGCTCAATAGATGACACTTGTTGACCAACTGAAGCCCTATAATCAGCTACACAATGGGCAGCAAAATCACAACTGGAGCTCTAGGCTGCAGCTGACCCTGCTTATCCACACTGTCAGCACTGCCACAATTAAGTCTACTGCTTTCCTTCCGCAGCTGACTGGGTCTATTCCCCAGTCTCAAAGAGCAAAAGGGGTCTATCAGCAAGAATACCCAGAGGAGTGGGACAACAGAATAGCGCAACACAGGATCTCTTGGGCACTACAACTAAGAGGGTAATGACACACCTGAGACAGGACAGGCTGAGGGATGAAAGTGCTATGTATATCTGAATTTTATATAATTTTACGTGAGCTCCCAGCTAGAAGTAAAGTACTGTGCACAACCTACCCATTAAAGCTTATCCACAACAGGAAGAACAAAACTGTAGCCTGAACCACACACTGCAGACACACAGAGCATGCCAAAAAGGCTGGAGGGTCTGGAGATTGCTGTTCTGGTCCCACAATGTCCACCCCACTAACCAGAATCAATATAAAGTTTCGCTCTGGGATATAAATCACCCCTCCAATTTACATGCACTCTGTAGAAGTGTAACTGATTGCCACAGCATACAGAAGAGTGGCAAGAGGAGGCTAAAAAGATTAGTAGAGTAACACACTGGTGAATCAGGTGCAGAGACTGCACTGCTTGTTAGGGCCAGGAATAGATTCCTCATCATCCGACTCACACCTGTGCTTTCACAGGAAAGAGCAACCCTGTGCTCTTTACCTACTGCTCTGGTTTAGCTCAGAGATACTGCTCCACTGTCCTGATTGTTTTAACTGCCTGAAGTTATCAGAGTGTGAGGTTTTAAAGAGACAATAACAGTGAAAAGTTTGGCCGTATAAATTACAAGCAATCACAATGATGCAACTCACTGCAGACAGAAATCAAGGGTGATGTGTGCAAACAGAGATCTTACACTTCCAGAAAACAACTTGAAGTTTAAACCGATGGAAATAACTTTGCACTCTACATATTTAAATTTCAAAGGTCCCATCTACAATATAGTCAGCTCTGTACTCAGAGAACTGCTCTGTTTTTCTGGTCTACAAGTGCACACCCAACAGTTTCGCCCTCCAGACCTTACCTTTTCCGGGGAGGGATCCTGGAGCTCTCTCCACTTTTTGGTCAGCTCCTGGTTCACAGCATCCGCAGGTAGGCTAAGCTGCCTCCAGCAAGCCCAAGTTGTTTCAGATGCCAGTCGTTTTCAGCCCAGGTGCATGTCACCGACAGCTAAGACACCAACCAGACAGCCTTCCTAAACCAAAGAAGCAGAGTTTAATCTTAATAGCACAAAGCAAGAGAGGCTTTAAACACTGAAAGAGCTGTGTATGGATAGCTTAGCTCCAGTACATTRGGCCCTGGAAGACCTGACTTCTTCAGTACCTGCCCCTTGCCCAGGGCGGCACCCTGACAGCTGCCTCTCCTCTGGTGAGGCTGAGCCTTTCTACTCTCCACTGTCCTTCTGGATCTCAGCCACAGCAAACACACAGAACAACTTCGCTGCAGTCAGTGACCAAAGGTTCACTGCTACCATTTCAGCTGAGGTCTCAGTTAACCCTTGAAGGGTCTGCCAGAAACTGCTCTTCCTCTATTTTCTCTGTCAATGTCTCCATTTTTTGAGAAAGCTTCACTGCTGACACCTTTTCATCCCCATCCTATCTCTCCTAACACTGCCTCCTTATCTTCCCCAAACTCCTCTCCTCCTCACTCCTCCAATCATCACACTGTTCTTCTCTCTTCCCCATTCCAGGACAGAGTATGGAATCCATGTAAGCAGRGCCTTGCCACTGCCCCCTACCCAGCACCTCAACCTGTTCTGGGGGCACTGGCACTGACTTTTGCTCCTGCTCCAGTGACCTGACTGCCTTCACCTCCATGCTGGGCTCAGGCAGGACAGCTGCATGACCCCAAGCAAGCGGAACCCATGAGCTGGGGCTCTCCTTCTCTTCAAATGCTGATATTTAGGATGCCACATTCCTGATTTTCACAGAAGTCATGCCTTGAGGTGACAGCTTCAACACAGAAGTATCCAACACCTTACTTATGTCAGCTTCACAGATCTTACAATCCAAGGGCTTGTCTATACACAGTATTTTTCTGGATTAATTGCATATGAAGAAGTTAAAGCAAGGATATTTATGCGTCAGATTGTGTAACAAATCAGTTCTTCACATTATCCTAATGAATCTCAGCATTTTTGACCACCAAAATCCAAGAGGAATTCAAGAGAAATGTTTTTCGTAAAAAAAACAAAACAAAACAAAGAAACAAACCTACACTGTTTTTATTCAGATCACACTGAACTACAAAACCCCTCCAATTAGAAGTGCAGATTAAAAAACTAATCCTCCCCAAAAGAACTCTTCCCACCAAGATTAATGAAACAATGAATAGCATAAGCCCACTAGCTAAATCAATGTAACATGGGTATTATTGAGACACATTTAGCACCTTCTGCCTATGCACTGAGGCTTGCATCTACTTTAGAGTCTCTCTTACCATGAGAAATAGTTGCTATTTTACCAGCCAGGTATTTGTATACCAGATCGGGAAAGAACTCGTTTGTTGTCTAGCTTTGGTATAAATTGTTGTCACATCAATATTCCTAAAAATTATTTGCACGTAATCTATTTTCCTTATATGCATTTTGCCACAGTTGGATATTTGCCACAGGTTTCTACTGAACTATTTATCAGGCATATGCAAACAAAATTTTAAAAGGCATTTCCCTAGAATCACAAGAACACTGAGAATGCTTTTCACATAGTCAGACCTACTTGTCTACAATCTGATATGTAAAAGACTGAGGAACAAAATCATACAAAATAAGCAACGGCAATACACTCCCAACTCCTTCAACGCAGAAATATGAACATTACAAAAGGCTTCAAGCCAACCTAACTTTAGGACAACGCAGTCCCGCTCAATCCATCCCTTTCCTTGGCACCAGCCCTCTGGCCACCCATAGGGCTTCGCCTGGGGCCAGACAAAGGAACTCATCAGCCATCCGAATGCTACCCCATGCTACCCTAACGCCTGCTAGTTTTCAGCTGTATCATCATCATCATCTCTCAGATTTGGCTCACAGCACACAGCCCAGCAGGAAGAAGYTCTCATTTCACAAAATACTTCATTTCTTTGAACTCTAAGTGCTAGAGAAACCACACCATTGGTTACATATGTATCTACACTTGAAAGAAAACACTCATTGAAGAAAATCTTCATTAGTAAAGACTATGTCATAATATACATGAGCAGAGCAGTAGAGCTGAAGAGAAAGGTTTGACCTTAAGGCTCACATGATTAATAMAAAGCTTAAGCTGTTCAGAAAAGGGGATTTGTTTTTCCTTTTGTATATAAACAAACCTTCTGTGTCAAAATACTAATGACTACTAAAACATGTAGTGTTTTAGTAAGGGAAAATCAAACAAAAAAACCAACAAGAGTAGTGCGAACATTCAATTGCATACACAAAAATAGCTAAAATCTAAAATCTCAGACTTCTCAAAACAGCACTTCCTGCTCTAACTATTCCTCTGACACAGACACCAACATTCCCGGTGTCAGCAGGTTGAGGACTGCACATGAGCATAATCTAGCAGTAGTGCTCATCAAATGAAAATACAAAGAAAAGCAWACAAAAAGGAAAGCAAATTCCTGACTGGAAGGTGGTTAGCTGTGCGTTCCTTCAACTGTCTGTTTTAGTATTTACACTTCCTCATTATTTCCACAGTTCTCTACAAAGAATGCTCAGGTCCATGCAACTACCTGGTGATAAGTTGTSCAACAGAGAAATCAAGTCACAACATTGCTCCGTGACTTATCTGGGATTCTCCTGGGAAGAAAGTGCGAAATTTGGAAATAGAAAGTGAGCATGTGTCTTCTCAGAAACTGACCCTGTTCTGGCAGGACTTACACAGAGAATGATGCAGATTTCCCTTTCAACTGAAGTCCCAGCATGCCTCTTGATGAGGACTTTTGAACCTCAGTTTTGAATCCAGTTCCTACACTGGACTGAAATACTTCAGAGGGATACCTAGGACACAGTCCTCCATCTCCTGAAATGCAAATGCCTTTTGTTGCTTCTGGAAAAACAACAAAATATTTGGAAAACCAACTCTGTTAAGCAACAACTTGCACTTACCTGAGGAAAACAAGTGATTTCAAGGTTATGTGCACCCTTTCCCAGATACATCCAGGTGAGTCCCCTGCCTCTACTGAAAACCTCTGTCAAAACCCTGAGAATCACATTAGACCTCTGGAGTTTCAGGTTTCTTTAAAAAGCCATGCCACCACCCAATAGCTGAAGAGGCTTGGGCAGATGCCTGCATCTCCACACAACTACAGTCTCTGCAAATGCTTCTGTGGCTATTTATTGCCAAAAGCAAAAATGCATTTAGAATAACTTCCGAGGGTCTTTGTTTTTTGCTGTTGTTATCTTGCAATATCTTGGGAAAAAAATTAAACTCAGGTTTCAAACAAACACACAATTGAATTCCCTCATGCTGTCTTACATTATTAGACTCTCATTTTTTCCTCTGTGTACACTCATCCCTGCTTATGTTCCTTCCATTCTGCTTGTGTTAAGACAATGAAAATGAAACCGGATGGATTTACATCCATGTTTTCATGCATTACCATGGCTCTCAACATTTTTGGGCCAATGGGCCACTGTGAGTGTTTTAAGACTTCTTACAGCTTGCCATGTATTCCTGCCATCTACCTTTTAACATAAATCTGTCACCCATTTTCTTAATTTTCATGGTCCCAAGGATGAGCTCTCAACTACTTGCTGTAAGCTGTTGAACTATCAAAGACTCACAGATCCATGACAGGGAATGGTTATTTACTGATACATGCTCACATACTGTTCATTATCTTTGAGAGCTCATCTAACTTTGTTGTTGTTGATTTCAGGCTCCGTGAATACTTTTCCCTAAAACTGGGGTCAAATCTGACCTCACAATATGGCAGGTTAAGCAGAAGATGGGTTAAAAAGGAGCAACTCTTACAAAACTCCACCTACGCTTTCTTTATGAAGAAGTACAGAACACGTTATATCATGAAAGCACACTCACTGGCTTTTTGGTAATTGAAGGCAGGGTACTGTTGCCTGGCAACTTATCTGATTACCATTTTTTCAAGTATCACATGCACACTTAGATATGTTGCATAATAATGTCTTGCTTTTATGCAGCCTAACCCAATGGGAAAAAAGAGGGGGATGGGGGCAGGAAAGCTACCAAAATTCATGTCTTTCTTTTCTGGCAAAAGAGAAAGTACAAGATAGTAGCTCAAAAATAGGTTGAAACATTAGTATTCCTGAATTTTATTCCTGTTTTTCCTGGCTTGCTGAATGTGCTTATACAAGCATTTTATTTTACCTACTTGTCTGCAAAATGACACTAATAATACCAGCCTCACAGAGACACACTGAAAATTCATTAAGAATAGAGAGATTCTAAAATGAAAGATGCAGTGGAAGTGCTGGTGTTAGCACTTACAGCTTTTTAGTACTCCAAACGTTGCTAAGCCCTGGTCCTTAAGCATAGCAAATTTTCATCATTGTCATGACATTGTCCAGTCCTTGTTTCTCAAAGCAAGAAAACTACATTTCTCGCATCAGAATGGGACACTTTCCCACTTTCTAGGTCTGATACATAGCCAGGGAAAGAAAAAGTAAAACAAAAAACCTACTCCTACTGCACCACACACAAGGCAGCTTACCCCAACTGAAGTTGCAGTATTAAGCATTATCACAGCTCTTGGAGTTTGTACCATGAAAATCAGAGGGAAATCAGAAAATGTGCATGCATGACATTTTTATAAATCAACATGCTCTACTTATTTATCTGATCTTTGAAAAACTAATTACACTCTACCTTATCTACAAAAGAATTAAGAGTTGTCTTCATGGTTAGCAGTAATGCCCTATAATACAAACATCAAAGTGAGGCATTGTTTCCAAAAGGCTATAATTATTTGACAGGAGGACCTGAATTCTAGAAGTTGACCTTTTGTACATCTACAAGTTATAAGGCAACATACTATAACATAATTAATTGCCTTCTTTCTATACGCACCTTAGTGTTCCATTGCACAGGAAATGGCTTCGCTGCTCAGGGCACTCCTACTACCATGCTAACCTTTGTCAGCTCAAGTGGCTGAGGCTGATTTTTCAGAAAGTATCTCAACTCCATGGTAAAGTATTAAGCAGCAAAGGAAAACCGAAAGCAACAACAGCCAAGCTCAAAACCGCTAAGGAATCATTACCTTCACAGCAGCTCCTCTCTTCCAAATAAGACATTCAAGCATTTTTATAAACTGCACCCTACATCCTGCAGCTCTTGTGCAAGTCCACTTCCAATTAAAAGCTTAATTGTGAGGTCTGCCTTGAAAAGAACTGCTGGATCAAAATAAACCAAATCACATGGTATCTATCATACCACTAGAGGAAACTATACACATCTTGAAACCACCAGAAATTACAAAAATAAATAACTCTTCCTCTACAACTTACTGGAGGCATCCTTACCATAAACCTCTGCTGACACAAAATACAAAGAAAATACRTGGCTCAAAGTGTCCCGTGGGTTAAGTAAGTCCGGCTTTGCTAGGTTGGTTAGCAGGAGAGGAAATAGCCACATATACCACTAACATCAGGCACACTCTGCTGCAAGCAGAGAGGAATGACTCTACCTAGAGCTCTGCATAGACACAGCCCCAGCCAAGATTTCTCAGTCCAGATTAGGCTGGCAGAGCCAAATGAGTTTGGCTCACCATCTTCTGTGCATGTATTCTGGATGAAAGAAATAAAAACAAAACAGACTCCCCATCCCCAGAAGGCACTTGGCAGTACACACAGCACTATGCCACAGCTACCCATACTAAAGAGAGAGCCTCCCCCTTCAGAAGTACTTCATCATGCTCCCAGCAGAATCATGATAACAGGACAGCAAGGTGCTCCACAGAAGTTCTTCATATAGACTACATCCAATAAATGGCACGCCCGAGAGCAAGGATCCGGCAAGGAAGAATGGTCAAACAGCAGCTTCACCGGGCTATGCTATTAACACTTACGTAGTGACTACTAATGCTTGGATCTTATGCAATGAAAGCAAGACAGCAGCAATTGTGGAACGGAAGATTCCCTCAGCCATTTAATCCAGCTTTGACAGAATCATGTGAGGGAGGGGGAGTTTTGAAGTAAGGTTGTGGTGAACTCCTGTGCACTGACACCAATAAAAATCCAGAACAAAAGAAAGGGTAACATAAAACGCTTCCCTCTTTTATGCAATGATTATACACCTCCAACCTAGTAACTGATAGGTATGCTCATTCAGATATGCCTATGAACAAATCTCTAAAGCAGTCGAGCTTTTATTTCGCCTCTGAGGACATGTTAACGAGCAGCACGCACCTGCAAAGCCTTTTACACTCATTTTAGCTGGACTGCAAGGTGCATAAGCTCTGGCTTACAGTAGACTTTATTGGGTGTATCATTTACAACCAGGAATGTAGAACTCTGAGTAACCAGAAAGAGAGTGTTGTTCTCAATTGGCACAGATGTTGGTAATCTGCTCCTGCAGAGACAAAGCCTCTGCCCAGTCTGGCTTTCTCTCAAGACTCTTTGTAGTTGCCTGCACAGCTACGTTACCTAGGAGCTCAGGAACCATCTGGATACCCCTCCCTCACATATCATCACAGAAATGTGAAAAGCAGACCAGTTTAGTTCTAACATACATGGCTAACTGGCCCTGTGCTCCCTCACCCAGTCTGTACTGAGCCTGCAGAGCTAAAGCAAGCAGCATGGTCAGGTGACAAAGCCACCAGAGAATACTAAAACACATACAAGCAGATCTGAGAAGGGATCATTTACAAACCTGTACCAAGAAAGCCACAAGGAGGCAATACCTTTTACATTGGAAAACATTAGCTAACTAGATGATCAAACTTCTTTCAAAAGTAAGGAAATACACCATACTTCACCCTTCACATCAAACAAATTTTGTTTTGAAACAGAACTCCTACTTGTATKGTACAACTTCATCTCTTTCACTCCAGAAACAACCCAGGAACACCACTGGACACTGCCTCATTTGCAGCTATATAGGAACACGCAGAACAGAAGGGACCACATATAAGTTTGCCCGAGTGTCATTTCCCCATCTGCAGGACATGGCTGTGGCATCTGAAAGCTCACCAATGTACTGCAACTGCTGTGGAGGTAGGAAGTGCTTCCCACAAAAGGAAGGTGAGGAGTGGGAATAAAGGATTTTCCTACCTCCTGCTGGCAAACAATTTCTCTAAGTAATTGACCCATTTTCTACAGAATAATTAGCCCTAAGGAATGAAGCACTGCTGCTCTTTAATTAGCCATGTTGTTACCTCTCCTCTTACCATGTAATAGCAGACTGTCTGAGACCAAAAAAAGAAACAAAACAACACAACTTAATTTCATTTTCTTAAACATGGCATTTGTTGAAGGCAATCAGAAACAAAGAATTCTAAGGTACAATTGCAACAATAAAATCTTCCCATCACTTCTATGATTGCATCACCAGAACAAGGTCTCCTCAACGCCACTACTCTTTAAGACTCCTCAATATATTTTCTCCTTTTTAGAAGCTTTTTCAGGACGGTTTCCAGTCATCTTCCATGAGGAAAAACTTCTTTCTGCTGTGAGACAGTTTAACAACAGAAAGGACCCTTTTGCCTAAAATCTAGACAAATCTCCTGCATATCATTTTATTAAAATTTCATGCAGTTTCTTGCAACACAGCTCAGTAACTCAGRTAAGGACAGAAGTTCTTTAGTCTAAGGAGAGTAGATGTGCATACCATGAACAAAGAGCACAAGAAACCACACCACACCCAGCGCAGCAACTCCAAAACTTGCAAAGGACTGTTCAAATCAGTCTCACACAGATGACCCTTAGTGACCAATTTCATGCTGCACAAAAAAGAGAAAACCTACAAAGCCTGGCCCCAGACTCTGCGATAAATATGACTCTGAGGATACAAACAAGACTTGCCATCAAAGCGTGTGATGATAGCAAAAAGTTGGGGGTTTCCCCCTACCCTGGGAAGAGTGCAGAGTCTCCTCTCTCTCTCTCTCCGTCCCCCTCCAGACCTTCTTCTTCCTGGCATACTCAGTCCCCAACCGCAGTTCATTTCTAATGCTTTGGAGGAAGGCAAAAATTAAATTCATCTGACTAATTACACCATGAGAAGAAACACCCTTCCTGCACACAATGCAGTGCCTGCCAGCAGCCCTGAAACACCCAATCTGAGGACAATCATTGTCTTAATCAAACAGACAGGTATTAGAAGCACATTTATAACACTGGAAAGCAACTCCTTTCCCCACTTCTTGATGTGTGGGAATAAGTAGATCCACAAATTACAAGGCCAAAGGGATTCCTACATCTTCACTCCTTAGGACATCTCCTAGATGCTGAATTAAAGTATAGATTGTAAAAAGATATCTTAAAGACTCTACATGCTGTCAAGTTCGTCACCTTATCCAAAAACCTCTTCCCGTCTTACACTCTAAGCCAGAAACCTGCATCTCTCTTCAAAGTTAAATTTGCCTTTCACTCTTTGGCACCACATCACATTATGACATTGTCAGCAAAACTGCAGTCTCCAGTACCAGGTAGCATTTCCATATGGATGCAGAGTTCCAGGTTACCTCAACCCAAATGTCTATGCTATTCATACCTCTTGTTTTAGACCCCTTTACCATTTCTGTAAACTGCCATGGGATCTTGCCACAAGAATTCCAAGGTTTGAACTCTCCAACGAAGCTGCTTGTTTTCTGCCTCCACCATCAGCCTGCATTAGAGTGGGAACAGCAATACTGACCAAGGCTAGGGACGTGTTGCCAGAGCCTCAGCAAGAAGTTATGCAGTCACAAGCAGTACTACCTCAACTCCTGCTTGTCCCTCCATTTCCTTTCCACCAGACTATACTACCTGCTTTTTCAATATGCCTGTGATCAGAGGATCTCAGAATGTTTCACAATGATTAAGCTGCTTTTAACAGTTTTGCTGACCTTAGAAAGCTGCTATAGCTACTAGTTAAATCAAAGATTTTGAGTTAACTCTTGTGTTTCAATTTGTTTCCTTGTACCTCAGTTTCCCCTTCTACATCCATGTTCTTCAGTGGCAGCCTCAACAGAGAACTATGAAAATTTCAGATATATGCACAGAGAGCGTGTATTTCTCAGGGAGAAAATATCTACTTTCACATTAAGTGAAAAATCTTAATTTATTCAGAGTAGCAAGCTGCTGCCACCTAACACGGAAAACCTGACATTTCTCCATGGAAGAAGTCATAACTTCTCACTGGGACAAGGTGCTGGAATTCAGAAAGGATCTTCAGGATGTGTCATGGGCACAAGAGTATCTTACAGACTTCCTACACAGTTTTCCTCAGTGCCAGTTGAAAGTGGCTACAGGCATTAAGGATTCCATGTTAATAAATCTTCCTTTTCTGTTTCCTAATAATTTATGGCAATTTTTGTTTTCATGACTTCCTGTTTACCACCAAACAGTAGCTAGCCCCATCTCTAACTGATGCTATACATATATTAATACATTTGTGTTCCTGGAAACCCCAGAACGGAGCTCTTTAAACAATCTGTTCTTCTTGCAAATCCCCAACACACACAGCTCTGGCAGTCAACGGAGCTGTTACCACCTTGCCTGTGAAAAAAGTCAGTTCCTGCAGTGACTGCTTTTTTCCTCAGAAATAAGAGGGAAATGGGACAAACCTGTCAAATAAACCATGACAGAGAACAATACAAAGTATTTCACATAACAGAGTTTTACTGCATCTGCTGTGCAATTATGAGGCTTAACAAGTTTGTATATCCCCAGCAGTTTTGGACCAGCAATGTGAAATGCTCTCCAGGAAGCCCCAGCATAATGGTCCAGCTCAAGATGAGTGGGATAAGGCAGCCTCCCCAGCATCCCTGCTCCTAAGCATCCTAGAGACAATTTTCAAAACCCTAGAGTAAACAGGGGACAGAAGGAATCAGATTTTCCATCTCAACAAAATTTAACTATTCTGAATACTTTTCCATACCAAAAATGGAAAAAGAGCAAACATCTTGAAACTAATTTAAATTCTTTTTAAAAATAGAATGAAAAGAAAAAACTCTAATTTTCAGCTGATTGTACTCATTTTCAGCTGATTGTACTATCTGTATCCCTAATCTCTGGGCTTTACACACAGGAGTAATTCACAAGGTTGCAGAAAAGCCACTGAAGAGACCAGAGCCAGCCCCCACCTCCCAATTCTGCTCTGCAAACGCTAGGCTCATTCAGAGCTATTTCCCGTTGCCTGGAATAAAGTTCTACGGGAATTAATACAAAAAGATGTTTCGAGACATTTCTCTTTTCTTTGGTCAAAAAAAGGGCACTTTCCAGTGGAAAGCAGCTCCGATTTCAACAATCCTTCCACCCTGCTCTCCCAGAGCCCCGAGAACTTAGCAGCCGGGGCCGGAGGCTCCCGAGCAAAACCCCCGCGACACTCACTGCGCTGCCGCCCCGAGGGGTTGCGGGGGGCTGCGGAGCCCGGCCTGCGAGGGCGCCGCCGCTGCCCGGGAGGGGGCGACACGCCGGTGCCCGGTGGCCCCGCGGGGCCCGCCGCCGGCGGGGAAGCTGCCGCTCGGCCGCCCGCCTTTGTCTCGCTCCGGCCGGCGCCCGCCCGGCGGGGGCGGCACGGCCCTCCCGCCGCCAGAAAGCGAAACCAACGGCGCCGGGCGCCATCCCCGCCCTCCGCCTCGGGCAGCGCATCCCCCGCGCCGCTCGGCTGCGGGGAGGCCGCCGCGGGCCGCGCGCACCCCCGGCGGGGCGGCCGTGAGGGAAGCGGCCGCGGGCAGCTCTCGCTGCCGCCGCTCGGCCCCCCCGCTCGGCCGCGGCTCGCGTCCTCACCGGTGTCCATGGGTGCCCCGCGGCCGGCGGGAGGTGAAGTGTGCCAGTGACACTCGCCCGTAGTATGGATGCGGTTTCAATCTGCACATGCTCGCTCCCGACAGCCAGCCTGCCCCGCCACCTTCCCTTAACTCTTTCCGCCCTGCCTCGCACTGCCTCCCCCGCCCCGCGGCGCCAGCCTCGCGCCCGCCGGCTAGCCTGCAGCCGGTTGGCTCGGTCCGCAGGCGGGGCGGCCGGCCCGGCGGGACCTCCCGGGGCCATGGCGGGGGACGGAGCCTGGACGCGGTGGGGGAGCCCCACGGAAGGGACCTGCCTCCCCCGGAGAACCGGACCCTGCCGGTGCAGGCCGGTGTGTGCTCAGGTGAGTGGCGGGAACACCCTGCCCAAAAAGCTCCCCAAGCGCCTGGAGTGTTTGCTCCGGCTGGGAACATGATGTGGCACAGCGCACCTTGGCTGGTGAGCCTGCAGTACGAGTTCTTCATATTTACTCCTCCACAGAAATCCGTAACAAAAACAAATAAACACACATGCACACCCCATCAGCTGGGTCATGTAACCTCCATGCGGCTGTTGTTGGATCTGGACGCTGACAGGACATCCCTGCAGTGCAGGAAATCAAACACAGCTATCAAAGGAAGTATTTGCAGCTTCAGTATTAAAATAGTGAAACATAATCTCTGCAAAATGTGTTTTTCCACCCAGAAGGATCTCTTCAAATTCAGAAAATTGCCCCAGGAAGAGAAGTAGGAAAATAAATTTAAGGCATAGGTAGTAAAAATAAATTAAAATCCTTTCTCTGGCTGCATTAACTCTTTGGCAGCACGAGAACACAAGAAACAAAAATGCCTTTCTTTAGCATTAGAAATCAGAAGAGTGCGGTCCTGAACCAGGGCTTGCAACCAAATAAATGCCCCCTCTGTACATCTGGCTTCCCTCTGAAAAAAAGGAGGTAACATCAGCTCTCCACAGTTAGGTGTAGCTGGTGCCTCCAAAGTGCCTTATAGTCTTCAGATAAAAGCAAGTGAGGTTTTTAGTTCTGTCCCTTTACAGAGAGAGAAATGAACGTATTCTGGGATAAAATGGTAACCTGAAGTGACACATACGGAGAAATGGCAATTGATCCTGAACCCAGAGAGCAGCACCCTGCTTTTCCTAATGAGCTACTGACTTAGGGCTCGTCTGGTCTTCTGATGCAGTCCACATTCTTTCTCACAGGCACAAGGATTCCTGGTTTCTCCTACCTTCTGTACTACAGAAATGATGAGCTAATGTTTTTAGCAGAATAAGGATATTTTTATGACCTCTGTTTAATGACTCAGCATTTCTGGTTTCAATAATAAATGCTCCCAATAATGAGGCAACATCGGATCTGTGCAGGCCCCAAAGCAATTATAATGAAGGATTCTCAAGATGTCTAGCTGCAGTGACTCTGTCAAAGGCAYGTATTCTCTTGAGAGGCTGCTCCTTCAGCCCCAAAGCTGCAGGGCCGGCAGACGCTGCACACTCCAGACCCGCCACGGCCGTGCATAGCTCTGCGTAACCCAGGAGTGCCCGGGCTGCTGCCTGGCGTACCCTCTGCGCTCACCCGGGGAGCTCTGTGTACAAACCTCTGTAGCTGCTCCGAGGATGCCACAATGCAGCAAACCAGCCTGTCACCGAGTCACCTGATTGCACAATCTCGCTGTCAGAGCTGGAGATTCAGAAAGATGGAGCGTTTTAAAGGGGAAATGGAGAATAATGCACAGCTAGCCCTACCTCAGCAACTGAGCTGTGCAAGCTAGGGCAGCGCTGCATGTGCTGGTGACCTCAAGCTGGATGAAAAAACCACAATTGCTTTATATAAATTTCAACAGAGCTGAGAAGGAAAATGCTAAGATAGCTAAGGTATCTTTGATGTTCTAAGAAGCACCTTTAAAATACCATATCCAATGAGGCAGGCAGAGAAGACAGYAGCCTGAAGCAATGCTTATGTATTTATTGTGAAATAACATCCTTTATAAAGCACTGAGGACCATGCTAGAGATATGGTTGAGAGACCGTGAGAGAGATCATTTCACAGTATGAAACAGCATGAATATTTCACAGCATGAGAGGAGAGAATGCTTTACAAGGAGCAGAGGAAAGGTCAAAGAGAGAGGAAGAAGAGAGCTGAGAGATACTCACCTATGAGAAGGAGAAATCAACAGCCAAAGATGGACTGGAAAAAATGAGAAGCGCGTGTAAGGAATACATTAATCTGTATTCTCCTGTCTAGTCACATCATGGAGAGAGAGGAAGGAGGAGGTGAGGATGAAGGAGAGGGCTTCCAGAATGAGAAGGGAGGAAGGAGGAGGCAGTGAAGCAGGGTGAGAGGAATGAAGACAAACACTGTGCTCTGTTGAGGGGACAGGCGGGAGGGAGAAATGTCAGAGAGAGCACCTGATGGTGGTGCTGTACACCTGAGAGCTTGTTCAGCTCTCCCCAGCTGCGTTAGCTGGTCCAGAAAAACTGTTCTTATTCTGTCCAGCCTTGTTTCTTTCAGCCTGAGTTAGTAATGGAAGAGAAAAAAAAGCAATGAAATTGAGATTATAATACAGTGACAGTGGGAGTAGGGTGAAGCTTGGGGACAAAGGCGAGACAATTTCTAGAACTGCCTTGTTGTCAGGCATTCACCTGGGAGCTTGAGCTCTCCAAGGCCTGGTGCTGGGACCAAGCACCATTCTCTGCGGACCATCCAGGCTTGTGCGCAGGAAGCTGGTTCCAAGATGGGAAGAGTTTGTGTCATAAGGATTCTCTAGTCTCTCTGCAGCCATTTGTAAACAGGCACAGAGAATGCAGCTGATCTTATTAATGGTCTCATAATCCTTTCATGTGTGTGTTACCTTTTTCTGAAATAACATAGATCATATCTAATACCTGATCTAGTTCCTCTATATGTGTTCCCAGTTCAGATGTCTCTGCACCAGCCTGTCTGGTTCTGGAAGAGTTTCTTCATTTGGGTTCAGCATAACACCTGACTGTATGGAAACATCTTGGAAAGTAGCATAATCATATTTGTTTGCTGCTATATTCCTGTATCTGGGCAAGCTAAGGAGTACAATGCAGCAATACCCAAGCTGGTTCCTCACTCATCCACTTTGTGACAGGCAGAGTTTGATGCCTCACTGTAGTTTGTGTTTTATTTGTGGCACATTGTTACACTGAAAAAATAAAAAGAATTATTTATGTCTTCAGGAACGCTTTAATGTGGTCTTTACACTGGTATCTGAGTACATCACAAATACCGCTGCCACCATAGTCGTTCCCAGTGAGGTAAGACCTCACTCTGTGGACTGGGCTTTGAAGTTCAGACATGTTTCAGTTAAAAGAAATCCTATATTTGAGATTCATAGCATCTCTCTTTCCCCAGAGAATTTAGTTTTATATGGCTCCTTATATTTAAATTCCAGTTGTGGAGGCACATGCCTTCTGTAGATCCAGTCCTGGTCTTGAAAAAGGAGCACCTGGAAATTAGTCTTACCGGTTGAGTCCAAGTGAGTTGTCTGACATTGCTTAGGAGCTAATGAGGAATGGGATCCATCTTTCCAGAGCAGGGTTTAACCACTGGGCTTATTAAGTCATCTTTAGCCTAATTTCCTGACTCTCTTTCTACATACTAATGGGTTCTGCAGCAAATGAAATGAGAATCTCACCTTATAACACTCCCCATTCTCTACACAGCCCAGCCGGAGCGTTGAAGGAAACACCTATCATGAAAAACTTCACCGCAATTGTTTAAAACCTCTCAAGCTGGARTCAGGGTTTTTCCCTCCTTGGAGAAGTTTGGCTCTTTCTCTCCTGTTTTCCTGAGGAGGCCTCGCAATTGGAAATTGCAAATTTCATCTCCCTGGGTGTATAGAATAGTGAGGAGATGTTCTGTGTTTATTTAATAATACCCCATGGATGTTCATCCAAAACACAGGCTTCTCTGACAGGAAACTGAGGAACAAAGAGTAGTCTTGAAGCCTGCAAGGAAATTAAAGAAGCAACTAACTTTTTTTTCCCCTGAGGGGACCCCAGCCACTGTGGTGACAAATGTTATTCAAATCCCTGAAGTAGGAAGTGGATTTTGAAGAATACCACAAGTCACATCCTGTCTCAGATCAGCTTGCATAGGTCTTCATGCAATACCATGGCAATTGCTTCCTTGGTCTCTTTTTCCTTTGGTGCAGGTAGAAAAAATACAAGCCACGGATTTTCACTTCCTTCACTCATTTGCTGAGTTTTTTGAAGAAAACATGAAGTTTTCAAACATGATGCCTTCAACCTGGAGGAGACTCCCTGGTCTGATGGCTCCTCTCCTCTTTCYTTTGCTTGTATTAAGGGCTTGCTTTTTTTCTATAGCTCAGACACTAGAGCCTTATTTATCACTCCTGAAAAAGTACTTGATTCACAAAGGGATAGAGGCAGGAGTTAAGTCCATGAAGATTCTTAACTTATCTCTGCCCAAATTTGAAGCCATTTAAACATTTGTTCTTTTGTGCATGTGCAGTCTCTGGCAGGAAGGTGCTGTYCTTGGGATCAGCTTCAAAACATTAAAGGCTAGGCAGCAATCCCCAAGGAAGCCAGAGCTGTTTTTGAAGACTCTAGCCTTTTTCTCTGGGGCTGCTGAAATAATTCCCTTACTCAGAACATTTTCTTTCCTCTAGATATAGATTATAACAGTAAAGTTTGCATTAGTATTTAGCTTTGCTTTCCTTCAAGGCATTTTGTTGGCAGATACCTGCCATGCCTTGTGGCTTGGTAATAAGAGCTTGGCTCTGAAACTAAACACTGCAAACAGGAAACTTTTACTCCTAAGAGATGTGGCTGAAGTGCCATGCAGCAAAGTATCTCTTACTGTCAGGGTGCCCTGTTTAGGAAAGCCCTCTCCAGGGGTGTTCCTGTTCAAGGTATCCATAGGAAAGGATGTTAATAAGAGATTATTTCATAGAGGCCATCAAAGCTTGTGAGTTTCCTCTGGGATGTTGTTCAGGGATCATCTGTTTGGACTGACAGAAAAATTGTTCAGCAGAGCACTAGTGTCCTCCGCTACCTTCTGCCACCTTTGCCTTCATGTGGATTAGATGCCAGACAGGTTCTTTAGAACAGAGCTGTCTGAGACTTCTAGAACAAGCAGCAGGCAAGATTTACCTGAGGTGTGAYTGATGTCTGACCAAGTGAGCCTGTATTTGCTTGAATTTTTATTGAAAATAAGTAGAAAAATCCCTCATGGTTTCTATTCTGGATTCAGGGGCAGAAGAAAAGCAAATGCTATATACATGGAAATTACAGATACTGAAGGGTTTGGAGGCAACTCTGTTTTCTGTTGTTTTGCCAGGTTCAGCAAATGCAAACGTTGTTTTGCGGAGAGGCAAGCCACTTTACAAATCTGCACATGTGCAGTCCAGCTTGACCCAATAATCTATTTTGGGGAGACGTGTTTTCCATTAAAAATGGCAGGCGACTGGAGGCCTGGAGGCTTGGGTAGTACTCACAGACATGCTTCAGGCTTTCTCAATGCCCTCAAATTCACCTCTCTGTTTTTCTGTTTCACCAGCTGTAAAAGAGGGAACACATTTCCTTTGCTAGAAGGCTTTGAGACAAGCCAATAGAAAACAGGATAAGCAAAGAGGTGTTACATTTGAAGAGTTTCTAGAATGGCAAACAACCCGATGCTAACACTTCACTGACAYGTCTTGTAACTCTGAGCTAGCTAAGAAACTGAGACAGAGAAGAGATCGCACACCATTTAGCTAAAATGCTTTTGAATGTCAATGCCAGAGATGGGATAATTATAATAAATAATTCCATTTCGTATAGTGTCTCTGTTACATATTGTACTGCAAAATATAACTGAGAGACTAAATATTTATGGAACAGTATTTTTTATTTATACAAAATGACGTGTGCAAAGTGCTCTGATCAACAGTAAAATGACAAGTGTCTGCTCCAAGTCACTTACAATACATTTCTCAAACATCAGTCAAGTAGTGATAATAAACCAGGGAGGAGAGGGGAATGGATAAGGGGAAGTGATGGAAAAGATAAGGGTTACAATATAAAAACAAAGATAAATGAAGACAGTTGAGAGAAATTACATAATAGGAATGAAATTGAAAAAGCATTTCTCTGACATTTGAAATGATGTGGAGAGTGGATGTGTCAAAGGAATACATAAAAGTGATTCAGAGATAAAACTAGTGGTTTGACTCTCTACTTTCATGTTTCAAATATCCACAGTGGGCTGCTCAAGAACATTCCACAGGCCAGGAGCTTTTTACATAACAAAAACATCTGAGATGAGGCCGGGTTACTTAGTTATCATAGGTGCGTGTCACAGCCAAAGAAGTTTCTAGACAGGAACAAAGAAAGAGAAAGGAAGTCACCCAATAAACTGTTTTTGCTTTTTATTATGCCACTCCACCTGGTAAAAGTGACTATATACTGGCATATCTAAAGAGAGAAAATCAATCACGGACTTCTACAGTCCTCCAGTTTCCTTCATTAGTTATCTTGGCAACCTTAATTCATCTCGTTGTCCTTAAATTGTAGTACTTAAACTACTAAATACTAAACTACTCTGTCAGATCAGAGAGAAAGTTGCATGTTTATCTACTGCTTGTTGACATAATCGTAATAATTAATAAATATATATCTCTCTTACAACATCATGGATCTCAGGGATTATTATCACCTAGAATTACCGCTTTAGATATCATAGACCATTAATTTTCATGGATATATTCCAGTATTAAAAGCTACAACTCATGCTTAACAATTGCAGTTGGCTGTAGGCCAATAAAAAATGTCTAATTTTGATGAAGACATAAGGAGATGAAGAATTCATCACATTAGCTTGTTCTAGTGGTTAATCATTTTCTGTGTCTCATTCTTCACTTGAATTTGTCTGGCTTAATAGTTCCTCCACTCAGTCCTTAGTACAATTTAGTCTGCTCAGAGGCCTTTCCTCCTAGTATTTTATGCTTCCAACAGCACCAATTCATTAATCAAGCCATAAATCAAGTCATCTCCTTTTCAGTAAGTCAGACAGGGTGAGCACTGTAAGTTTTCTAAAATAAGGCATTTTCTTTAGATCTTGAATAATTACCAAGCTCCCTTTGCACCTTCCCCAGCTTTTCAGCAACCTTTGAAAATAAATATCCTGCATATGATTAGTCTAATGAGTGCCACAAAGGGAAGAACAGCAACCTGGTACTTGTACACAATATTCCCATGTTTATGCATTCAAGGATTGATTTCACCCTTTTTGCCACAGTATCTCACTGGAGTGAGACTGCTCCATACTCTGATGATCCTGATCCTTTTCAGAGTGCTGTTTTTTCCAGAGTAGAGTTTCTGATTACACATCTCCTAATCTCCAATCTGGTTCCCACATGCATAACTTTGCATTTGGCTGTAGTAAAAGGCTTTTTGCTTGAACGTGAAGATGATCCAGCCTGCCCTATAGAAATGCTTTCCCCTCATCATTGACATTCCACCAGGCTTCCTAATACCTGCATATTTTATCAGCAGTGAGTTTCTATTTACTTCCAGGGCAATGAAGGAAATACTGAATAGTACTGAACCTAAAATTCATCCTAATACTATTTCCACGGCTTTTGCAACGCACTGGTGACATGGCTTTATTTTGTTCTATGTACTGCAGGCAAACTTGGCTGGACTGTTTTCTTTATGCTTCAGCCATCCTGTGTCCTGTGTTTTTCTCAGAGAATGGGAGTCATCCAGGCACAAATGTCCAGTGTTGCTCCTGATCCTGATTCAGTTACAAAACAATTTAAGAAATAAAATCAAGCAGAATTCCCAACCTGTACATGTATTCATTCTTGTCCAGTCAGGACTCTCTGTTGGTTACCATGTTATGTCGTCATAGAACCCCAGAAGGTAGGGCTAGAAAAAATTTTAAGAGCATCTCTAGACATCTTCTTGCTTATGGCAGGGGTGCTTAAATTATTCTTGCTTTTTTTTATTTATGTATTTTTAATCAAGATTATTGTGGTGCTGGAAAATACATGCCTAGATTTTCTTATTCTTTGTCAAAGAATTCTCTATCCATTAATATTTTTTTCCCACGAACTGCTGTTAGCCTTGCTAGTGCACATCTATTGTAATTATTGACTTTGTCATTTTTTTAGTATTGCCATAGAACGGTCACTCCTTTAGTATTCTGCTATTTCCTTGCTGTTACAGGATTTATGAAATATCAATATCAGCAGGCTAGAGATCAGTTAAATAAGCTCTATTAGTATTCCCATGTAAGCCATCCAGACCTGTTGATTTTAAAATATTTACCTCCAGTACATACTTTACATTCCTCCTGGTCACTAATGGAGTGGAAAATTTTTCATCAGTCCATGTGATACAAGTGCATCATCTTTCTTCTTTTCAAATGCAGAACAGAAATATGTCTGCAATATTTGCCTTTTCTGCAACTTTATCATTTCATCATCTGCATCGAGCAGCAGCATGTACCCTTGTTAGGACTTCTGCTGTTCTTAATATACTCTTAACTCATTTTATTGTCTTAAGGCCTGCCAGCCAATGATTTTCCTCTGTCGTCTTTTTATTTTGTCTATTTTTATATTATGTCACTTCCAATTTATATTGGTTGCTAAATATTTCCCGTTTTATCCAKTTGCTACATAGGCTTTTTATTTTCTAACTATGCCTTCACTTCATATGTTGATCTGGGATAGCATTTTAAACAATATTTTTCTCTATTATGCTTATGAAATTGGGACTTTTTAAAAATCCAATGGCTCTGAAACAGCTTTCAGTTATCTGCTATATTTTTCTGTCTGAGTTTCTCTTCCTCAGCTTTAATGTGTTTTGTCCTGTTTTCTAATTTGATTCAGTGGTCTCTGAGAGACTCTACTGCCACAATGGTATCTTTTTTGTTGTTGTTATTTAGTACATTAAACCATTATGCATTAAAGCACCTGTGGGTCTGAGTTACTAATAATTCCAAAATACTGGGAGGTTGTACCTAAGAGAGAGCATATCCTCTTTATGCTCTCTCCTTCTCATACTAATTTTTTTACTCACTTTTTCATTGGACACAAACTAAACCAGGAAATTTTACTGTATAAATTATTGCAGCATTTTTCAAAATGCTGGTTCAATAAATTTCCTTCTTAGCAATGAATATATGGATGGCTTTCTCAAGAATTAACATCAATTAATATTCTTCTTAAGAATGAATATATGAGTCATACAACAGCTTCACTAGCAACAGAGTTCTTTTGCAGTCTTCATTGAATACATTAGCTGATATTTCACTATAACCGTATTCTTATTATGTGACTTTCAGAAAGCATTACATAGGAATATTTTTCCCGTTCAACCGGATAGCCTCAGGCCTAGAAAAGTTTGAAGTTCATCATGCAGGACTGAGGATAATATCCAGAAGCCTGGACAAGCAGCCACCTAACCTCATCATCTATTTCAGCTGCCATATACRTGCATATGATGAAGAACACGTTAAAGTGATGCACAGGGAGATTACTGCACTATTTTAAAAAGTAGCTTTTTCCTTTTCTTCCTTTGTTTTCAGATCTTGTCACTGTCCTGGTAGCAGTCCTACAGTAAGCACATGATCCCAACAAATGTCAGCAGGTCGGGTGGAGTAGGAGCTAAATGGTCCCAAATCCTTTTGATGACTAAGAAGAGTCAGATTAAAAAGACTGTCTCTCTCTACAGATATGCTAAATAAATAAGTACTTCATCAAATATTCATCTATATCTTATACAGCAAAGCTCCCCATCAATAGGTATTGCCCCAGCATAGACTGCATAGGGATGGCCATAATTTTGTCTAAAGAGTGGCCATAATTTTGTCTAAAGAGTAAATCTTCATTTGGGAAAGTTATTAAGAAGATTTTTTGTGAAGAATTAAATGAGATTAAGTAAACACGCAGTCCTGTAGAATGTAGAATGTTCATGATATATCCAACAGAAATGAGATTTTCTGTCATATTATAATCTACAATTATTGAATATTTTACACTGACTATGAATGCCATCTTAACAATATTCAGTCCTTAGATCTTTAAACCTATAATTTATAGGATTTTCTATTCCAGAAGAGACCAGAAATTATGTTCCAGATATCAAATAGTCCCAGTCATCCTGCAAAGCTTCCAGTTACAATTAGTATAACTGATGCTAGTAATGAGAAATCAAACTCAGAAATATAAGCACAGAATCAGATCAAGTGAGCTGAATGTGAGCAAAGGTCCTGCTGAACCTTTGAGGTCAGCTGTAAAAGTCGTCTGCACAATTAGTTGTGGCTTTTCATCTATGGACTGATCTAGTTCTTAACAGTATGGCTCCAATTCCCTATTTACTCAGTAATGAGAACTGGACACTTCTGCATGATGATGCACTCCATCCTAAAGAGATTAAACAAGTTTCCCTTCCCTGTCTTCACTGATGATAGATGGAGCCAGATGAGTAGTTCAGGCCCATTTCTTGACTCCTGGGTAGCTGAAGTCAGGCAAAATAATCCCAGACTGATGGTCAAACTAGGTACATTCTGTTTTGTAACATCCTGACTAACTACATGAAACAGATCCTAAACTGGTCAGATGAGAGTCAGAACGAAACCCAAATTAGGCTCTGATGCATAAGTAAATCTCACTTTCATAATTTGACCTCTATCACACCAATGGTTTCAGAAGTTTTTTTCATAGTTGTCTTTGCAAATGGAAACTAAATGCCTTCTTTTATAGCATTTCAAAGGAAGAATACAGGCTAATAGAAGGGGAATTTGAGAATAAAAGTGTCAGGACTGAATTTCATTTCTTCAGAAAAAAAAAAAGTCCATAGTTGCTTTTTGGTTCAAAGCCATTTTAAATTTTGTTGTAATATTGGGCATGCTATTAGGGAGAAATATTCTATTATAGTTTAACACAGCCAAAGATGATATCAGTTTATAAAATCCATTTGGAGTCAGCTACATTTTCAGTAGGCTTTGTTCGTAAGGGATGTCTGTCTGAATACAAGCAATTAAGGGTTCTTTATTAGCCAGTCTCAGAGGTACGGACTTCACCATCAACTAATGKTCTTCTCAACCCCCCTTATAAGACCAGAGGAAAAAGAAATAGTACATTTTCCCTAAACAAGCTGTTTCTCTAGCATAACCCCATGCATGAGCCAGCACTACTAACTGTATTACACTTACTATAAAACATTTATGTGCTCATAATTCTGTGAACATTTAGCTTTTACTTACTTGTAAACATCACTGTGCCACAAATAAAACTTGGATAAACTAGGAAGCCACAAGCCCCACTTCCATAGTCAGACTGTGGTGTTCCTCACTTTTCCCATACACTACAACCTTTCTCCCAATTTTTACAGTTCCTGTATTCTCACTGTCTTTGCCCCATGGTCAGGATAAGGAAAAAAGACCAAAGCTCATTACCAGGYGGATATCTCAGCAGTCAAGTTAACACTTTCTGGCAGAACAACTTCACTAGACTTGTGCTAATTATCTTTTTTTAGGGCACTTTTGGCATAGCAGAACATCTTCTGGAATTCCTGAGAAGCTGTGTCTGCAGAGTTAACTTTAGAAATGTTTGAAACTGATGTGCACACAACTAGTGAAAAGGTGCAAGTAGATGAGTCAATGCCCAAGCTGCCCCCACCTGCTGACAACAGTCCTGTAACCCCAGCTGGCAACCCCAAGGTGCAGCAGGCATTGCTGAGCTTCCTGTGTCCCTTTGTTGTCACCCATGAATATCAACACTGTGACATCCAACTACTTTCTTTCTGAGAGAGTAAAAAATGCTCTGTCATGTTCCCTGAGGCTGGCGGGTAGTCTTATGAAAATTAGAGCAACTGGATATGCCCTGAGTTGTGCACAAGCAATCAGGCGTCCCCAGGGAACAATACACCCAGYAACCCTATATTTCACCGTTTGTGTTGATCTCCTCCCACCTGCTGGATGACAGAAGGAGAGAAAATTGTCTGCAGAAATTTTTTTTTTACAGTATCTGAGCAGTTCTCTGTGGCTTTTGTCTATGCTGATATCTGGGTATCCAAGGGTAATAATTTAAAAAACAAATGTGTATGTTACCAGCCTGAGTAACAAATACAAACTCTGTCACTGACAGGAACTAATACAGATTTCTCCATGACACTTAATAATTTCCAGCAATCTTATCTGAAAGCAACCTCTACCAACTAGCCATTATTCAGACTCCGTAGCTGGCTAACGACATGGTCTTTTAGCTCTATCATTTGAGGAAAACCAATAGTTCTGCAGAGCTGTCTGCATCCCCATGGAGCAGGAGATCAAGGGATGTACTAATATATGCTTGATAGGGGCACCCATTGAGTTTGAAAACCCAAAACATGCTGGAATTACATCAACAAATTTCAGTCCCTGACTCCAGGGCTTTATGGACACTGGGATCTGAAAAATGAAGCTTTGCTGGATATTATATTACAGGACCAAGACCCATCCAATTTATAGTGACTCAAACCTGCAGCCTTAGGTTTATCTCAGCAAAGCTTTTTGAGGAAAGTTTTTTTTCCAGGTTGCTTTATACTTACCTGCAGTTGTTGGAGTGTGCCATGTGATAGTGGAGGTTTTTCCTTTAAAATAGGTATGAAACCCATTTCAAGAAAGGGTTCTTTTGTTCACTTTAAAAGATAAAAATATTTCCTTTAAAGAATGTGAACACATTGGTTGCACAACTTCACAATATACAGAAAATGACAGAATTCTATATAACCACAAAATATTAGAATTCAAAGCAAATAGATCTATTTGGGATCATCATACAGTCTTCATTACTGTGAATAATGTTGTCATGGGGAGTAAGTTTGTGATATGGAAATTAGGTCAAACTTTCAAGGATAGGAAGTGAAACAGATTGTAACAAGCTTTCTTGAAAGGCTGAAAAGAAAAATAGCTTTGCCTTGTCATTTTACGTATTGTGAGACAGCTCCAGGAAATAAACTTGAATCCAGGGACTACCCTGTAAGGTGAGGAAAGTGTTTATAATAGCATAAAAAAGGACCAAATGCAAACCCGCATGTTTGAATGATCATCATTAGCCATTGGCATTTATGGTGGGCAGAGCTGCAAGTGTCATCTGGTATATTTTTCATTCTAGGGACGTACATGGGTCTTGATACTTTTTGAAAGTGATTCTCCARACTATGATTCTTCTGCAAGTGATTCTCTGGGCTATGTTTGGTTTAATTTCTTGAGTGTCACTTTTACTCATATAGAATGAGTATTTAACATAGAGGGCTACTTTCCATTTATAAAAAAAAGAGATCAAATTCCACAGAAAGAGGCTTGAATTGCATTGGGCTTGATGTGAAATGCTCCACTCTCTGTAGTMCCAGAATAGAAGAAGCTCGGCATTCTGAGAGTGGTACAAAGTGGTATTGTTAAACAGTAGTTAATTAGGATGGGATTTCATGTTGCTAAGAGCTAAGCCTTTGGTATGCAACAGAGCCAAACAGCAAGGGCAACGTGTAACTATTTAAGGCTGAAGTTTGCTATTTAAAGGAAAGCATTCATCCTTGCCCAAACGTTTGTTACAGTCAGGAAAGTGCTTCTGTTTCAATGACAAGATGATGAGCTGTCACAATCCCACCCAGTCAGTCCAGATCAAATGTGCTCAGGATATAAACCAAGAGATTATTTTTTTTCCAACCTGCCAGCATCAAAAGCACCATCTGTGATCGATTTTGTGATAATAGTGTAAGCAGCTACTGGAAATTCAGGGCACTTCCCAGAGATTTTGGTCTCTGGGAGGACTGAATATGAGCTTTCAGGAGTAGCACAGCTGCTGCTATCCAAAATGTGCTGTCTCTTCTGCAGAGGTGGTAAGACATGACCCAGTCACAAATCCATGTAAGCATAACCTCTTGCAAGCAGGGGGATGTTGCTTGAACCTGTGCAGGAAAATTGGTGGAAGATGTCCTGAATCCTCCTCTCTTCTTTTGTGCCTACATGGCTACAATTCTCAGAGTACTTTCTATGGCAGCAGGTTTACCTTAAACATAAATCTAAGCCCAGACAGAACACTGTAGGCACTGATTTCAGACATGGCTATACAAATCTGGAGTCAGGATCCTGCTTTTCTGTATTGATGCACACTTCTTTGCAGAGGGAATGTAAAGCCAGCAGCACAGGCTCTGAAGTTCTCCTAGATTTAAAAGGAAAAGCAACCCTTCCTTGCAGTAATGGTGGCATTACTTTTGCTCATTAGAAGAATGACTTTATAATTTTGATCCAGCACAAAAATATTTTGTTAAAATTCTTAATTTATGAAAAGTTTAATATATGGCTTTTTATTTCTGTGATGTCTTCAGAGAAGCTAAATGATCTTTGGACAAATATAAATGCTAATGACTTGTGTCAATTTGCCCTTATGAGAAAAAAATCAAGGGTGAGAGGAGACAAGTGGCTTGTACAGAAACATCAGGGTTGAATTTTGACCTCTTTTAAGAGTGGAAGTGGATCCAATTTTAACGAATATTAGGAGGAAAAAAGAGTCTTAAGGTGCTTTGTGGATTTTTTCGACCAAAGAGAAAATGGTCCTTTGAACTAATGCCTGAACTGAACATAGCTAATGTATGCAATCACTGATTTAGGAACACCTTTTCTTACTCCCCTACACAGTCTCATAGGTTTAAGCTGGTAAAACAATCCAATGCTTATCTGCTTTTTAGGAAAAATTACCCAAGTGCCCTCTGAGTCAGAATTATATGGCAGCATGTGCATCCAATATCTCAGAGACATGGTTTGGGCTAAGTCTTAGGACCCCTCCAACAGAGCCCATAACAAATTATGGCCATTCATACTGCCTTTCTTCGCAGAGCTGTACCCCTAGAATGGTGCCTAGGAACGGCCTGGGTGTTTGTCTGATCCAAGGTTTCTACTTATTCCAGATGAAGAAAGATCTCTATTAGCTGGAATTAGCAGAGGTTGTGTTTATGTCTGTCGGAGGATGATGCCTGACTTTCCCGCTGGGAAGTTTGTTCCCCTGATAAGGCAGAAACCAGCCAAAAGCATGGCCCACTCTCAGGACACCCGTTTTTGCGGGGTCCCCTCGGCAGACCAAAGCCTGCAATCCAACATCGCGGGCGGAGCGCCGCCCGCCGCGCCGCGTCCCGCCAGCAGGCGGCGCCGGAGCACAGCGCCAGCAGCCGGCGGGGCCCGGCAGCGCCTGGCACTGCGAGGCTGTGTGCGACATGCACTGCCGGGGCCTGTTAGCTGGGCTGCACTCACACCGGGAGCAGCGGGCCTGTGTGCCTGCTGGGCGCGGTATTACACGTAAATGCAACCACAGATACAGAATGTTATCAAAATATTTTATAATAGCTACAAATGGAAAGACACTTCTGACCAAAAGAAAACCCAAAAGGCAAAGGTTGAATGGAATGCACACCCTTATAGACGCAATTTAGATACCTAGAGCAAGCCCTTGCGTGTGGGACAGGGGTGCCCATGCCTGCCTCAAGAGGGTGGCTGTGCAGCCGGGAAGGTGTACTGAGGTCTCTGGTGCAGAGGGGGCCCAAGGTGTCAATTAAGGTTCTTGGTGGCTCCCTGGATGAAGTTCTATACTTCTTGTTCTCCTCCTCCTTCTGGTCCAGAAAAAAATTCCCAGAGTTTCATTCATCTGCTATGAATGAAATTGACATCATGACACCAAATGAAAATCCCCCTCCTTCTCCTGCTCCTTGACTGGAGTTTCTAGAATGGCAGGAGAACTCACACTTCACAGCCAACTGAGCATTTGGAGGCAGAGTTCTGACCTCCTACTGCGTGCAATTAACACTAATTAAACAGATAAGTAAAAATTACCCATGACATCCTTTGCGGAAGGCCGTAACTCAGTTTTGTGTTCGAGCTGCTGGAGCTGTTTTAATTGGCTGTCTAGTGCTGCATCCTGGCATGGGCTTCTGAGGGAGCAAGGCGACACAGTACTATCTCTGCACCCGAACTGAGTTTACACCTCTACACCAGCACCGAGGTTACAGGGCTGCCCCTGAGCAGGGGAGGCAATCACTGACAGAAGGAGAGGCTGGGCAGTGACCTCAGCTTCAGAAGCTCCATTGCAGACCCACAGGACTCTGGGCAAGGGAGCACAGCATGAGGAAATGGGTGGGAGTCTCCTACATCACAGCAGTCAATGCAACGAAATCCAAGCGCCATCTAAATCTACAGTTAAGATGCTATTTCTCTTGCAAGGATTCCTGCCTCAGGCAGTGCATAGAGTGAAAGACAAGTTCTAGACCAATCTCTGAGCCTCCCAGGGAGTGCTCATTGATAGGAAATTACAAAATGAAAAAAGTTAAAAAATTAAGATAACATTTTCAAAATTGGCACCTTTTCCAGGTCACCCTGTTGCAGGCACCCTGAGGCTGGTTTTTGGAGACACCCAACCCTTGAATTTCCCGGCACCTTTGAAACCAAGCCAAGAACATTTTGCCCAGAGGTGAAGGCACACAAAATAAGGGTTCCTTTTTAAGGTGTATGTTGGCTGTGTTTGAAAGCCATACTATCATTTATATATTTTACCCCTCCCCTCCTCCACAATTTTCTGGAAAACTTAAGCTGCATCATGAAAACAATGCAGATCAGACAATCTACCCATCCGCCCATTCCCTCTGTGTCCTTTCAACCTGGCATCTGTGCTGTTTGGCAATTGTTGCTGCATGTAAGGGGGTAGGTGGGTATCAGGCAGACACCTCCAAACTGTGTTGGGAAGAGTGTGCTCATTTACACTTGCTGCTTCTGTAATGAAGAAGAGGGCAGGGTGGGACCTTGAGGGCAGAGGGTGAAGTCTTGGATACTGTGGTGGTAAGACTGTGAATTTGTTCTTTGCACAYGAATAGTTTCCATCTATAACCAAGGAGAAAAGTTTGAAATTTTGTCCATGAGCTTTCAGATGTAACAGGAGAGAGGGCAGAGTGCAGGTTTTCTCTTTAGATTGATAAGTATGTCATACCTGTGTATGTGCTTGCATGCTGGGCCATGTTGTGATACATCCTGGGCTCCTCATCAGTGCTTCCCACTAATCCCAAGCAATCCAAGTACCATCAGATGCTGCTTGCCTGGGCTGCCTGCTGACATCACTTGCTAGTGTTGTCCATTCAAACCAATTTGCAATACCATTTGAACCTGCTTATGGCAACTTGCTTTGAGCCCTTTGGGGAAGGGTACAGAAATGCTTTCCTTGCCAACTCGGGAAAGAAGTGGGGCATGCTCCAGGACTGACCCTAGAATTCAGTTGACAGTATAAAAGTGGGGTTGTCTCCCCCTCCCCAGGCACATGCACTATCGTGTTGTATTATTTGCCTTCCGAAAGAGATCTGTGCTAGTTTTGTGGATCACCATGGAAACTGCCAGAAACGGAGTCATGCCAGGGAAGCTCAACAACCACTGTTCTAAGAGTGCGTTGTCTGGGCATCTCATCTGTGGAGAGACAGGGCCCTCTCCAAGGCTGCTCACCTGGACATAACCCCTCCTAGGAGAAGCAGGCAGAGGGATCTCCACAGGGGCTCTCAACATTTCCACCCCCCATGTGGAAATGAAATAATTCCTCCCTTTACGCAATGCCTTGACAAGTCTGAAAGATCCCAGAGCAAAGATCACAAACATCTGGGAGCTGTGTGCCTGGCTCTGGTGTGAGACCAGGAACAGAGCCAAAACCCTCTCCAGCTAACCCCTCCTGCACTCTCATGGAGGACAGCCTGCACGCTGGTTTCAGCAAGATAGGCTCTGCAAGTAGGAGCCCTATGGCAGGGAATGGTGTTCTTCTCCACACCCCATCCTGACATCTGGCAGCTGTAGGCATAACTTCAGTGCAATACTGGGAAGGCAGCCAAAACCCTTCCCACAGACTAGCCCCATCTTTTACTGGTGTCTTCTCTCCCCCACTCCCAGCCAGTACAGGCCACCCTACTGGTTGTGGAAAGGCAGGGATCCTCCATCAGAGGCTGTTTTGTGCAGCCTCTCCTGCTCTGACCACAGAGCTGCCCTAGGTGCCCGTGCCAAAGTTCTTGGATCAGCACCCAAACAGAGGGCAAGCTGGGATCTACTTTGCTCTTTACTAAAAGTATTGATGTAACACATCTGAAAATAGTATTTCCTCCAGCTCTGCCATGGACAAGGACAACCTCTTCTCCTCGCCTACCCAAATGTCTCCCATCCAGCAACTCTTTTCACAAGTCTAGCAAGGATTCGACATGAGTTCTCTCCCCATGATCTCTTGTGGTCTGAGTTTTTGTGCTGAGAAGCTGTTTTCAGTGATGGGTGGATGCAGAACTGTAATGAACAACAGCAGTAATAGGGGTCTATGCTCCATGGAGCTCCTCTGGCGACCTGCAGCACACACTGTTGCCTCCTCAGCACTCACCCCTAATAAACCTGTCCCTCAGACAAATTATGTTTAGGAACTGGGCTGAGATGACCAGTCTGTCCGTACAGCTGTCACTGCTGCTCTGCTTGTGAGAGGGTAGCTGACCAGAGGGTATTTCTTTTACTTGGCTTGAATTCAAGCTATAACTGAATCGGTTCCCTGCTCCCCATGTTGTTTGGATCTCTTTCTCTTGTGCAGCTTTTTGCATTGTGCAGAGACAGCTCTGTAACTAGGTATTTTCCTGGCATTTCACAGGGTACCTGGGGWAGCAAAATTACCATAGGCTTTTGCCTACTTTGCCTGAGCTTCCCTCCTCCAGGAGGAAAGACCTGTTTCTGCCACTCAGGTAAGGTCTGAGGGATACAGACTGTCCGTTGCAGCAGCAGATATGGCCATCTCTCACACTGCTGGGGCTGCCAGAGCAGCAGGTCCAACTCTCCAGGGCCCTTCCTGATTCCTTCTAGCACCTTGTCACAGCTCCACCACCATCTTTCTACACCTCCTTCTCCTYGGCAGGAGCAGCCAGGCCTCTCATTCTAAGGGCATCAGCATTTGGTTTTGCGAGTGCTGTTGAGCCATCTCTATCTGCGTACTTGCAGCATCATCTGGGCTTACACAGTTTACCTGTGACATGCATCAGGTTCAGCACCACTTGCACAGCAGTTACTTCTGTAGACTCAGAAACAGAATCAAAGCGTGCAGTGGTATGTGGGAACCTTATGGGCTGCATACCAGCCGATGCCAGACACAAAAAGACCACACAAAACAAATACACTTGCAAAGACTGTTTTCCTTCTCCTCAGCTTGAAGACTCCCACATGCCATCCTCCTTTCTTCCCTGCTCTGAAATGGGGGTTGAACAGACACACACCAGCATGCTGATAACAATCTAAAACTGACTTTTTAAGCTCCAGTTGTCTAATCTATGATCTAGATAAACCTATGGGAATACAAGCATTAGAAAATATTAATTATTGTGAGAAATGTTATATCTGTGTATTTTTATAGAAGAGAAAGTTAAGTTCTTTATCACAGGCTACTTTCATGATAGTTGATGTCTTCTTAATCTATCAGAAAAAGATGTAGTGACATCTGGTACTTAGAAGCTGAAACTGGAGAAATCCGGAGATGAAACAAGGCGAGAGCTATTAATACTGAGAATAACACTGGAGTTGTCCCTGGGATGACTCCCCAGGGAAAATGGGAATTCTCTATTGTTATGCTCTGTGCCAGTCAAGACTGTATATATAAAACATATGGTCTTGCTCAAGTTCTGGCTTGAACAGTACACACAAATGTCTTTGTGTGTGAAGTGTGACGAGATGACCATAACACGATCAAAACCAGCTGATAAAGTACTGGAGGGCAAGGGTTTCCTGGCCCTCCCACTGGGTCCTCCCACGAGCAACTGGTTTATGCAGCGAGGTGATCCACAGCTGCCAGTCTCTTATTTTTCTGCTGCATGAACTTGTCGTTGCTGATTAGAAGAGAAGCAAGGCAGAGGGTTGAAACGCTGCATTATGTCTGCCGGCACACTGCAAACACAGGAGAAAGAGAGAAAGAGAACTAGGCACAAAGGGCATTTTCAACATTTTTAAGCCTCCAACGCAGGTGGAATGTAGAGAACTACAATATGAAGCCTAAGCTGCTTGTGGAGGCAGACAAGTACCTCAAACAGGTGTTTTAAGGTACAGTCTTGTTTTTGTGCAAGTTTTTTCCCATATGGGATTAAGCCTTCGGTGGGGCTCTGACACATGGACTGTTGGTCTGGCTGGTGTCCTTGACCCTTTGATAAGTTTTTGGCAGCACTGTGTCTGGAACACAATGCTCTCTCTCAGCTGCAGAACTATGACAACTTTGCTTACTAAGCGAAAGACTTTGCTCTGCTCTCATCTTCTAACACCCCGTTCTCATTTATCTCTTTGTCCTTCTGTTTAGGTATCTTGGATATTGTCCTCTTAATGAAACAGCCTGTGCTTGTATTGTGATAACGATGGTCTAACAGTGACGAGCTAGTTCTCTTGGATCAGCCAGAGTTTGTTTTGTCAATAAGATATTTGCTGTTTATACTAAATTTTACTTTTTGCCGAATGATTTGGCTGCAAATTGGAAAGACTTGACATACAGTGCTTGAGCAGCCATGTTAAAGATAACTGCCAAGGGAAATAATTTGGGAAGAATGAGATACTACCGGTTGTTCTTACAACCTTCTCCCTCTGAAGTCAAAACTATTTTTTTCTATTTGCATCATTTAATGGAAGCCTCGATTTTTTTAATAGTAATTTTGTTAAATACTTTAACAGAAGTGACAGAAGACATAAGGAGGCACAGCTTTGAAGAATAATTGCATTAAATACATGGCAGCACATTGTTATGTGAGTGCTGATGTGGTTCTGGGCCTCCAGGGGTTAAAGCAAGGTGTGCACAGTCAATTCTTGGGGAGGTACTTTGTATAAAGTTCAGTGGCTGAGGAATGTCCTGGCAGTCAAGCTTCGTTGCCTGGGAAAAATACAAGGCCAGATTGACATTTCAGTGAGTGATACGATCCAGTTGGCTTTGCAGGTGCAAATGAGAGAACTTGACCAGCGCCTTTAAGGGAAGAATAAAAATACCCTATAAAATTCAGATTAAGAAATATTGTGGTTCCATGCTGTGGTTGAAAGGAACAAGAATAGCATGGGAGCATGAAGGGAATAGCTCCTTTTCCCACTTTGTCTTTGGCCAGCCTCAGTTCAGGAGGGGACTCTGTAAAGCATGAAGCTACCTTTTGCCTCTGAAATACCTGTAGGGAGGCACAAATTATGCTGTTTCTGGTTATTTATTACACTTCCTTGATCACTGGGAATAATGATTAATACAGATTCCTACACAACATACAGATTGCGGRCAACTGGAGTCCCTTCCATTGGGAATTGCTGGAGAAATCCCTTTGGGTTATACTGTCCCAACAGCCAGCTTGATCTCTGCCTATATTCCTGCCTGTCCCTGCTCAGCTGGCCAAATTGGAGAGCTCCTCACCAGATTCCTGTTTCTTTTCAGTTCTTTACCTGTCTCCACTTGGCTGTCCAGCCACCCCTGTGTGGTGCTATCTTGCTCTCTGCCTGAACTAGTTCTGTAATGCATGTTTTGTCTCTTAGCTAGGAACAGGCAGCTTCATTCAACAGAATTCCCACGGAACTGGAAATGAATGGGAAATCTAAAGCAAAACCATCTTTAGGGAACTGCAGGATCCTCAGAGTCTTTGGAAATTTGACTACTTATTTGTATAATGAGGTGTGGATTTCAGAGTCTGCCTTTATTCGCTCCAGTGTCCAAATCTTGACCTTGTGTTTTTAGTTATATTTTTATATTTTAATATTTTATATATTTTTATATTTTACATATTTTTATATTTTAAATATTTTATATCTTTTTATATTTTAACCACTTAATCACATCAGTCTTTTCAATTGTGCACTGTTTCTCTGCCGAGACATCAGTGAAAGCACACTATCAATGTGAGGAAAGAGTTTACAATGAAAGTTTAATAAACAGCAGATCTTGAACCAGGCAGTATCTGTGAGCAGATAGCCACTCTTAGGATCTTGTTTAACCATGCCTAGTGAATAGCATTGCTTATGGTACTAGGAGGTAATTTTATTCAGTTCTCCTGCCTGCCTCTTTCATAGATTCTTGAAGCCAGTTTACTTCAGACAGCCCTGTTTTGCCTGAGTAGTCTCAACAGGAGCCAAAGTACAGATTCAGAGCATTCATGGATCCCTCATAATCATTCAAGATGTCATCATTCTGGTGCAGCCCTTGCACAACAAGCTAGACTCACTTTCTTGAGATGAGTCCAAGTTTCATGGCAACAAAGCAGGCCATGTGAACGGTCCATGGAAAATGGCCAAAAAGATACACATCAGCATGACTGTTGTTTATCTCCACTGAGGGAACTTCATACAGACATTTTTAAAGTATCTTTGATGGAAGTAATGTGCCTAATAATGGAATAGGTAACAAGCAGTTGCTAAACCTGAACCAGAATGAAGGACCTTTTGCTTTGAAATATACTGGTCTGAGGCCCAAAGTTCAGGGGGCATTTCGTCCTGCTGCCTTCATCTGTCTCCAGTCTCTTTCATTTCCATGTGCATGTTCTGGTCTGCGCAACACAAAGGGACAGAGCATGAGCTTGGCCAGCCTGGGGTGTAAGGGAGCAGCCAGGGCAGAGGGCAGCAGCCAGCAGCACACGGTCTGTGCGCACACTGGCTGCCAGCGCCCAGCCTCACAAGGCAGTGAGACACCATCAGCCCTTTGTATCACAGGCAATATATTCCTATGTAAGTGGTAGCCTGATGCTTGAATAACATATTTTGCGTGCTGGCACCTACCATTACAGATGCTTGAGGCCTCAGACCTGTTTGAGGTCTGCCTCAAGTACATGGGGCAGGTTGGTGCCCTCTGGTCAGGAGACCATTGCACTAGTTTGGTTTTCATCTCTGTCCCGGCACCAACCTCGTGCCCTGCGGCTGCCTACAACAAGTGAAGGGTGCTCCACCTGGAGCCTCGGACGAGCCACCAGCCCCCCAGGACTGCAGTGGCGGCAAGGGCAGGCGGCTGCTGTGGGTGCCAGCTCCTTGCCCGGCTGCTCCACGGAAAACACCGCTGCCCTGGTGGGCTGGGGACGGTTTGGGAACATCGGCTCTGAGGGCTGGGAAATGACTGCAACGGGGATCTCAGGAGATTCGGCGGCAGCACCTGAGGGTACAGGGTGGGCGGAGATGGGGATGTGTCCGCCYGGGGCAGAGCGCGGCTGCCACTCGTGTCCCGGGCCGCCCCAGGCCCCGGCGCTGCCCGCCCCACCTGCCTCGCCGCCGAGCCCGGGAAGGGGTTAAAAGCCCGGGGCGGGTGATGTAAGTTCCTGCGCTCGTCGGGAGGGCTGGCTCTGATATTTGAGCCGGGCTCTCCCGCTCGAAGGAAACCGGGGAGGGAATGGCAAAGTGCTGARTGGGACAGGAGCCGTGCCGGGCACCTGCCTGCCGCCCGGCACCGCGCAGCCGCCCGCGGCCAGGGCCGGCCCCACCGCGACGCGGATCGGGAGCCCCGGGAGGCCGCCGGCTGCGCCCGCCCCCGCCTTGCCCCGCCGGGCAGAGACCCCCGCGCCGGCCAAGGTGAGCGCGGACGAGGAGGCGCTCCGGGCCCCCGCGGGGCGAGAGGGCGGCCGGGGGCTCTGGAGGGCCGGTCCGTGCGGGGCTGGCTGTCACAGCCTTTCTCCCCCTTATTGTGTTTCTTCGAAGGTGACCGCAAGGGGACTGGCGGGAGCGTTCTGGTCGTGTTGTGTCATCTCTGTTAGGTGAGGTTTGCTTTCGGGTCTGGGACTGTGGCCCTGAAGAGGCATGGAAGAGGTGGGGGGAAGAAGGGCCACACGAAGGGGAAAACACAGCCCAAGAGTGAATGTGTGTAAGCCCTGAGGTCTCTTCTGCCTCCCCGGAAAGCCTCGGTGTGCGGAGCAAGACCTCCGCAGGTAGAATGGCACGACTGGGAGCCCCTCTTTCTGCCTCCAGGCACTTCTACCAGCTAAGCCACCTGCACCGATGTAGAGGGGAAGTTACTCCCCGCTCCGTCCCACCCCGGGCCCGCGACAAGCCTTTTCCTTGCCCTTTCCACAGCTTTTTGTATTATTTTCTTCCCCCACGCCCCTCCCCGCCCATGCTCTGTACATCTCAGGCCGCACTCCTGAACGGGAAATGACTGTGTGGCTGAACAATTCCAGTGGCCTGAGGGCTTAAAAGTTGGGGGGTGAGACTGATTATGAAGTGACTGGGGACAGGGAGTTGATTAATAGTAGAGGGTTTTGCCCATCGCCTGTACTGCTGACACCCTTGATGCTGATTCAGTGGCATGGGAAGAAATCTCTCCTCTTTCATATGTTACATTTATCACATTTCTACTGATTCCTTTTCTAGTAAAATGATAGCTGAAATTTAGACCAGTGTTCGGCTCTGACGTTCAGGCAGGGTCTGGTGCATTTTACTGGCAGGTGCTAAGAACTGCATTCCCCCTGTGCTGTGAATCCGTATGACAGCCTGCGTAAACCTATTGCTGAGCTGAGCAGACACTTGCACTTGAAATATGGAAATAGTGCTTCACTTGTCGTCGTTGCTTGCTCTGCATGAACAAAGCTGCAAACACTTTACTTGCATTTTTATCTGCACCTGACAGTCTTCACATTGATTGACTGTTTTGGCTTTGCAGGTGGAAATGTACAAAGTCTCTGAAGTGTTTTGAATTCTAGTTCTGAATCCACCTACATCTGCAACATCAGTTGCAGATTCTAGTCTAAAATCCAAAAAAACCCCACCCCAAACATGTGACGTCTTGATTTAAATTTCAACTTCATCAGAATTACAACTGGATATGGGCATTCCAAGTCAATATGATCGTATTTATTTTGGATATGGCATTTAGTCAGAACGTCAGAACTTTCTCTGACGTTGGTCAAAACTTACAGATATATGCACGAGACTTCCAATTTTGACTGCATTTAGCAGGTGGTTCAGTTGTTTTTTTTCCTCCCACTGAATTTTAAGGACTTTTTATCTCCCGTTRTTGTCACTGACAGTTGTTGGATGCTTAATACTGAAAATTAAGCTGCTCTTTAAGAAGTGTCTGCATGCATTTAAGAATGACGTTTTGAAAATCTCAGCTTGTTTGAACAGAGTGGTTGTCTCCTATTTTCCAAGTCCCTAAAAAAAGAGTACTTCCTCTGAAAATATCTGACCCCCAACTTCTTCATATGCGTAAGGGGACAAAACAGTGAGTTTTATGTAAACATTACAATATGGTTTAGATAACCATATAAATTCTTTATCCGATATGAAAAGGACCAATATCTGGGAAAGGCAGGGGAATCAAAGAATGTGGTGAATAAAGATGGTTAAGAATTATGAAAAAAGGCATGTGAAACGGCAGATCAAATAGAAAGGATTTAAAGTCAGTCTGTCAAAATTAAGTTATTATTGTAATTTACAGAGTGCAGATGAACCGCTTATGTTCAGGAGAATGGGGGAGCAGCGGTAAATAAAAATGCAGAATAAATTTTGTAAATAAAGTTGTAATCTAGAGGTAGATATTAGACAATGTGATACAATAGCTTTCTCTGAAAAAACACAAGATTTTTGCTAGGGGGAAAAGCCATAATTCTAATCTCTAGCCTCTAGAAATCATTTGGTGTGACACATGGGGAAGTTATTAGCTTAAGTGGAGGAGATGGGGATTAATAGAAGAATGGTAAGATAGACAAATGACAAAAGAGAATGTGACAGCACAGTGCTGAAGAGGGGGCTGTTAGGGTAGGTATTTTACTGGTAGAGTTGGCTGCTGACACAGGGGATTAATATAATGTCACAAAACAAAATCGCGCATTAGAAGTAGTAATAAAGTGGGCACAAAACCTGGAAGAGCACTCTCTAAAATCAGCAGAGGAAGGAAAGATTCAGGTGCATAAACAATAATACTTCTTCCAGATACTAAAAAAAACCCCAAACTGTGCCTTTTAAATATTAGTGATCCATAAAAATACTGCCTGTAATTAAAAATATAACATATGGTTATACTAAAAAATCACAGGGTAACCATGAGCCTGTTGAATTTTGCAATCACAGAATGGTCAGGTTGGAAGGGACCACAGCAGATCATCTGGTCCAACCTCCGTGCTCAAAAAGGGCCATCCTAGAGCACATTGCACAGGATTGCATCCAGATGGTTCTTAAATATCTCCAATGAGGGAGACTCCACAACTGCTCCGGGCAACCTGTTCCAGTGCTCAGTCACCTGCACAATAAAAAGTTTTTCCTTCTATTCAAATGGAACTTCCTGTGCATCAGTTTGTGCCTGTTGCATCTTGTCTTATTGCGTGATACCACAAAGGCCTGTAGTACAGAGAATCTTGATCTTTTGGAGATCTGGCACAGACCTGAGCTTTATTAATCTGTTCCAGTCCAATTGTAATTACCCTTCTGCACTCCCACATCTGGCATTTGCAAAGGAAAAGTCAGCTGAGATTCCTCTGCTCCAGTTATGTTGGCTTGTCTATGAATGTCGACCACCAGTGCAATATGGTTGTAAAAAAGGCGAATGCAATCAGATGAGGCATTCCCTAGGAGAATGGAAAGTGCTAAATGCCTTTACACAAGGCTTTGCTGGGGATGCATGCTGCCTTTCAGATGCAGTTGTGGTCACCCATGACTATGAAGGGGAGCGAGAAGAGAAAAACCATCTCTTTTATATGATGT
The DNA here is from genome assembly GCA_018881555.1 of Amblyornis subalaris. Classification (NCBI taxonomy): domain Eukaryota; kingdom Metazoa; phylum Chordata; class Aves; order Passeriformes; family Ptilonorhynchidae; genus Amblyornis; species Amblyornis subalaris. Next base: position 272,825 of record JACAXG010000142.1, on the reverse strand, counting down.
GCACTGAGGCTGGAACAGGTGCAGAAGGAGAGCAGTGAGCTTTTCTTATGAGACTTCTGGCTTTGCAAAATGAGGTCTTTAAGGAGAAACTTTTGATATCTACGAATATATCAAGGGGTAAATATGAGGGAGGAAAAAAACTAGCTAAACTGCAGGGCAATAATCTACAAGAATTAACAGATACAAGGTGGTTATGATTATATTTATGCTGGTAATTGGAAGGCAGTTCATTAGAGGGGTGAGGCTTTAGAACAACAGGAATAGTGTGAGCAAAACTGCCTGAATGGTTCGAGGGAAGGGCAGTGTTTATTTACGAAAGGGATTATAAAATTCAGTTGTCTGTAGTGATGAAAGAACAAGATGTAATGATTCAGGACACTTATCCCATCCTAGACCCCCTATTCATAACAGAGTATTTTAATTCAATCAGAAGTAATGGTCTATGTGGGAAAATTACTTTTGCTTTGGCATAAGCTCTTTGGTACCTCAGTTTCATTTTGCTTTGTGTTGTTAGAGTTCATCCCATTCATTTGTATGTCCTTTTTGGACTTAAACTTTATGAACAAAGACTAAAATCTCTTTATACCTGTATGAAAGAGAACGGAATTTCATTTGAGAGCTGAATTATTATTTATATCCAGAACAGAGTTAGCTGTAAGCAAACTTAGCAGTGTTGTAGGGTCCTTGCATGATTTAGTGCACTCTTTTGGCTTGGGAAGGACTAATAGCTTAGAGGGAAGTGTACCAAAGATAATCCGGTTAAATGCCTGGCAAGGAGCTAGAGATTATAGCAATGTGCTGGATGAGCAGTGGAAAAGGATGGCCTCTATTTCTGTAAAGCTGTAAGTGTGCTGCTTGTAGAACAGTGATCTCCTTTCCTATTGTGGAGTGTTTTCAGTGATGCAGTACTGGACATGAATGTGCCTTTGCCTTGTTTTACTTAAACCTACCTTCTGGAATAGTATTTCACGAGTCATTGGAAAAGTAGGCAACTTGCTGTCTGGGAAACTTTCTATTACTGGACAAAGCAACATGAACATACAATAACTCACAGGTAATGTTTGTAGCTAAAGGGTATAAAATGCATCTTCCTTAACTTGGAACATCAGACATCTGGGTGGATGAAGTGATTTGATGTGTTATGTATACTCACACTATTATGTATACTAAGGGTAGTTTGGATCTGAAGTCTTACATGCAAAACATGAACCAGGTGTCCTGACAAGTGGGTAAACTAGAGGGACATCTTAAACTTTTCCTCTCTGCAAAGGGAGGTGTAAGGGCTATGAGGCTGAGTGGCTTTGTTGCTCTCTCCCAAGTCCTGGACTGTTCCTTGGTCTGTCACTTTTTGGGACTTGAGAGCTGGCCTGTGAGCAGATGAGAAGTTCCTTTAACAGGTAAGGATTTAATTGCTCTGATAAAGCTGAGCTAATGCTGTTCTGGCTTTGTAAACATTTGTTGTTGTATGATAATACAGCTGGCTGCTGGACTACACACACAGAGTTGACTTTTTGTTCACAAATACCTTAATTTAAGAACACATTACCTTCGTTTAATGTATCTTTTACAATAAACACAAAGTATTTGAAATGTCTAAACAGTTACTGAGTAGGAAAATAAGAGAACTTCAAAACCCACAGCTTTTTCCAGTTTCTGGAGTTGTGTCTATCCTTGATGACTACAAGGACTTCAATAGAGCAGCATGTTTTGTCTTCAGTCCTAACTTATTCCTGGATGGGTTCTCTTTGTTTTAACAGAGCAATTGTTTAGATACTGCGGCATTTCCACTCTTATTGGGAGTGGATTGGGAAGAGTGTTGTTTAATACATCGCATCATCTTAACACAGTCTGTATGAGAAGGCACTGATGACCCAAGTTAAAAATGTGTGTGTGATACTTGAGGTAGGAGGTTTTAGTGAGCTGAGAGTTTACAGCCATACTGGTACAAAGGAGGCAGGAGTAAAAAATACTCTTAATCTCTGGGTAGAGGCTGAGCAAGACTGTAAGGGTGGCAGTAAGGTTGTGTCTGGAATATACAGTGTAATGCATTAGTAAATTATTTACTCACTCTAAAGGTAAAAGTTTATCCATTAAGAATGACCTCTGGCAGAGGGCAATATCAGTAACTCAGGGTAGCACCACTTCATCTTATACTTGGAGAAGAAATGGCCTTTGTTACTGGTTCTGTAAGATGGACCAAGGAAAACTAGGCACATAAGTTTGTCCTTCTAAAATACATACTTTTTTTCTCTTCTATTCTGTAGGATTTTTAGAGCACGTCAGACGACATCCTAAATGGATGATTAACTTCAGAATGGCAGAACTCACAGTGGAAAATGGCAACTGCATGGACTGGCAAAAGCGATGTCTTGTGTTGGAGTCCCAGCTCTTCAAATTCCGCTTGCAGGCAAGCAAGATCCGAGAGCTGTTAGCTGAGAAGGTGAGGCAGTTGTGACTTCTTCTACTTTGCAATGAGTTATGATGTGAAAGAAAAAGATCTGTAAATACTGAGCTATCCAATAAAACTGATACTTGCAGTGAGCRTTTCTTCCTTGATTACAGTACGTCTTTGCTCTCTGCTTCTCAGTTGAGATGCAATGATGTGCCTGTCAGAGTGGTGTAAAGTGGCATTATAAGAAATATTCTTGTTTACTGCAAAATCACCAAGTATTTGAACTCTAGCAGAAAACATTGGAGCAAGATTCTGGATATCTAAAGTGACTGAGACAGCTGCAGAGCAAAGATGGATGTTTTGGATAAGAACAGCAGGATGAGGTCTTGGCTGGCAACAGAAAAGCTTACAGGAGTTCAAATTATGCTATAATGTTAAAAGACCAGACAGGGATACATGTATTGCTGTAATGTTAGAATAACACTTCATATCCAGTCAAAACATTCTGGGGATACTGAAGAGCAGGGCCAGATATTTTGAGATCTGGATCTTAGAAACTTACATGGCATCTGTGGTTTTAGAGACATCTCGTACTAATCTCTTTCAAGTGCACTCAGTGAATTTGTTTGCATCCTAGGGGAGAGGACTGACAAAGATTTGAGGGTTTTGTTGCAGTTTTGATTTTTTGCTAGTTTTTGTCATGGTGTAAATTTCTTGTGGTTTTTCTCAGCCTTAAATGGAGTTGTTTTTCAATTCAAATTAAAGCTTTTTCACTAAATTTGTATGAAGTCCAAGTTTGTATGTTGCTGTGGGATTCCTTCATTTTTTCAAAATGTGGCTTACATTATCACAGTCCAGTCCAAAATTGCTCAGATATTCAATTACTATTGGAAAGTGAGAACAGTTTCTTTCTGTCACAGTTTTACTAATGAAGTTGAAATCTGTACAGCTGACTGCAGTTTACTATACCTGATGACAGATATGTTCTAAACTCACTTTTGCTCCATTTTGTATTATGTAACTTGTATGTGTATATTCTTGTTTGTTGGTTTTGGATGTAAAACATCCAGATGATAGCTACTTCAGAGTGGAGTAATTTTCATCTTTGCTTTCACTCTAATTACATTTTCATTAATGCTATATACTGCATGAGACATTCATTCCACCCTTCATATTGTAAGGAATTGTGCAATTCTAACCAGCCTCTTCATCTCTTCAAAGTAGCTTCTGAGATGAACCTTAGTGATCACTTACCTTGAAAAACATTGAAAGTGGTTGTGAAGTTCAATTAGATAAAGGCACATTAAAAAAATCGTGTATAGATGTGGAACAGGTCTGGTAAAGACAACCAGTACTCATGTGCAAGACTTTTAAGTTTGCTGCATTATGAAATCTGTGTCCTTGTGCTTTATAATTTCTGCTTTGAGAAACTTCCCGAGTACCCACACGCAAGACAAACCAGTTGATTGGTCTCCTTACTGGAGAACAGACTTGCCAGATATATTTTGACTATCTCTTTAGGGAAGTTTGTGAGCCGTGGCAGAGAATGAAAGTTTCATCTGCTTCAGGGGCCTGACTGCCATTTATCCAGCCTTTTAGTCAAAGCGATGTTCCCTTTGTTAAGATTAAGGAGTAGCTTGGTTCAGTGATCGTGTTATTCTATAACTACTTGTACAGTGCTGTTGTAGGCTTACTTGAAGGGTCAAAGAGCTAGCAGGCTTGCAATTCCCAACTATGAATGTCATGTGCAAATGGGAGAGCCTCGACAGGGACTGTGGGGCAGCTCCGGCAGGCTCTCCTGCTGCGGGTGGACTTGATGCACCAGAGCAGTTGCTCAGCACACAGTGCTCATGTGGAACACTCTGATGAGAGGTGTCCTGGGCCTCAGGTTCCCAACTGGTCTGTAAGGACTTGCTCAGAGAACTTCCCTCTCTCCTCCTTGGTCACCACAGGGCTCCCCAGCAGTCACAGCAACAGGGGCTCCTGTCTGTGCAGCATCCTTCTTCCCCTCAGGTGGGCAGTGATGCAGAACTGAAGGAGGTGCTTAGTTTATGCCTCGTGATGGCAGCTTCAGGGATTTTTATCATCGCTTTTATAGCAAAGGTTATTTTTAATTTTTTTTCCTCATTATAAGAATGAAGAGATTCAGACTTATTGAAGAGTCCTGCATTTCGAAAAAGGTTTTTTGGGGCAATGAGGGGGGGATGATCTTGGAAAAATGTAAAGTCTGCACAGTTTGAAGCTGTGTGCCAACCTGTGGTGAGCATTGTCCCAAGATCCTCCCAGTATGGTTTGCCAGCAACAGGAAAATTATTTTTTAAAAAAAGTGGGTTTAGATGGTGACAGTGAAGAACAATGCCAACAGGGGTGTGATTGCTTACCAGCTTGATTGCCTCGTGTCTGGAAGTTACTGATTGAAAGGCTTGGAAACCTGATCCCTCACATCTTAAATTATTCTTTATAACTAATTTTATGATTTCAAGACAGGCTTTACTATTTTAACTCACAAAAAACCCAACCACTCATGCCTGGCATTGGTAGTACAATGTGCTCTAACAGTTTAAACACTTGAGATTTTTAAAATCCGCTTAGATTGAATAATCTAGATCGCMGTTCAGAACCCGAGGAATTTAAAACCCAATGGTTTAACTGCCAGTGCCCTAGTTCACATGGTGTGAACTTCCACGTTGATAGCCCAGTCTCAGCTATGGAACAGAGCTGCCCAAGTTGCACAGAGCCTGGCTGGGGGTCAGTGTGGCAGAAGGGCCTTAGCCCCTGATCTTCCAGACAAAGCTCTGCCATCCCGCTGGACCCCACAGGGCACGAGACCCCTGAGTCCTACCTTGCAGACATTAGCAGGGATCTCCTTGGAAACAGGCAGTTGTTTTCACTCTGACTTTCTTGTACACACTCAAGGAAAAGGGATACTCCTCTGTTGGTGAGTGGCATACCAGGCCATTTCCTTGGCAGCAAGTTGACCTGGTTAGGAGTGAGCTCTGGAACAGAACAACAGGAGGAAAATGAAGCTGAGAGGTGTAGGAACTTCTTTTCACTCAATTTTGTATAGCCTCTTCTGAGCCATCAGGAGAGGGAAAGCCTCTGTGAATGATGTTGTTGGTGGGAGGATCTTTTGCAGATTTTAGAAGGGCCTTCTGGGTAACTTAACCTGCTTCTGTCTTAGTTCAGTAAACAATGAACATTTGGAAAAAGGCTCTTTTGTCTCATGCAAGCATGGCTATTCAACTAGTCCTGTTTCTCCCATACAAACTGTCTGGGCTAGTGTTTGGAAGAAGAGTGAATTTGGCTTGGTTACTAAGTTTTTTGCGTGACCTGGGTCACATTGCTTAGTAGCATTTGTCAAATTATAAAGCATTTTGAATGAAAGGACCCATGTAAATACCAAGCATTATTATTAATTCGTTGAGGGATTTGAAACAGCCTTACAAGCATGGATGTATTAAATCTGAATGTGGTCCAGTGAGAGTGCTGACACTGGGGATGAGTGAAATAATCATTTCATGTACATGAGAAACACAGCAGTTATTTAACAGTTCACAGTCCACAACCCAACAACGTAGTACAGGAAAATAAGAAAAGTACAAGTTCACTTAAGGCTATGGAGGGAATTAGGGTGACAAAAGTAATTGATTTGACTGGAACTTAGCCAGGTCACCCTGCTTGCACAAGTTTCATAACTTTTTAGTGATCAGGAACGGTCCCAACATACATTCTCTGTCCTGATCAGGATCCATAGCTACTAGCAATGCAAACAAACTGCTGTGAGGCTGGGACAGCAAGAACTTTTTCAGTCAGAACAGTGTTGTCTTCTTAAAATAACCTGAGTCTTTCATGGAGATTGTTCACCTTGTGGAGGATTGAATTATTAGTTTAAGAGGATAGCTGGGTAAGAAGTTTCACCTGTGCTGTGAATGTAGACCCTGTCAATTAATCAGAAGACTAGCAGAGACCGTTGATTCTGAAGCTACTGTCTTAAACAGTCTTTGTTTTACAAAATGTAGTATGTCTCCACAATAGTTATGCTTAGCATCTCTCTTTTGCCAATATGTTTTGCTGCTACCTGTCTGTGGTGATGACTGTCCAGAGACTGATAGGTAAATGCATGGGTACATCACGGTTCCGAAGGGACACATGCTTATGTTACACAGACCACTGCTGTCTGTGTTAGATTGCCTTGAGCTCAGTCTCCTCTAAGACTCTTTGGTCAGAGCAGCTTTGTCTGTCTGTGCAATCCTGTGTGGCATCTCTATGTTCCTCTGCCAAAGAAGTATCCTTGATTTGGATATTAAGCTACAGAGACTGATTATACAGAGTCCTTGATTGTTCCATTGAAAAAGCAAACCTGAGAGATATGCTAAATGTAGCGGGTTTTGATCTTCATGGTTTGAATTTGTCATTGCTTTTTTAGTTACACGACTAATGAAGTGTCTACATGTACGTACCTCTCAATATGTTTGTCGATAGGTGTCAGTCTGCTCTTACATCAGTGGGCGTGTATGGAAAGAAGAGTTGTCTTATTGCCATAGGAAGGAAGGGAATTGGAAACAGAGGAGTGCTGCCACATCCATTCTGGGTGATCAACCCAAGAGGAATAAGTCCCATTTTCAGAAGTATTGGTTTGGTCCTGTTAGTGACCAACCTGAATACTTGGCTCCAGTGCTTTATCAAGAATCACAAAATGCATTGGAGAGAAAAGGAGCTCAGTTCCCTTTATAGTTTTTCTTCTTTAACCATGATTCTTTTAATCTTCTGAAGATTCTTCTATATCATTCTTTCCACAGTAAAACATAAGTAGGTGCTGGAAACTCCATGAAGCATTCCTCAAATTTTGCAACTTGGTGGATGAAACTTAGTGTCACTGACTGCATATTACTGGGCTTGCATGTTACCCATCAAAGTGGGGCAAGTGGTGGAAGATGACCTTGGCAAGCATCGATTGAGATACTAGATTGCAATTTAAAGAAAAATTAAAAACAGAACCAAACCAAAAACATACACCACAAAAACCCCCAACCCAACCACCACCCCCCAAAAAAATGGGCTCTAGTTGTAAATTGTTAGAGGAACGCCTGGTACGTCTGCATTTCATGAGAGTGAAGTGATTTATATACCTTTGGAATAAAATTCTATTCAGTGTCCTTTGACTTCAATAGCAGCAATGCTCAGATGTCGAGTCACAGAAKTGTCACTTTGCAAAGCTCTTTAAAAGGGAAAGAAGAATAGGAAAATTAAGATCATTGTTAATCTTGTCAGTTATGAGTCTATGATGCTTTTGAAGCCAAAGCAAAATATTCCTTGGTTATAATGTGGCATCATAGAGAACCTGCTCTGAGCTTTCTAAGATGTATTCATTTTTATTTACCTTTGTGAGTGAATCCTAGCTGAAATAAGATCGGGGAGAATGGTGCACGGTAGACAGGCTCCTTGCAGGGACAGCCCATGGTGTGTAAATTGTAGAGATGAGGTCAAGACTTTGGCACTCTTCCCTTGACCCAGGTAATGAATGATGAAGCTCACTAATGAGAAAATGGTTCCGGTGTATTCAAAGTAGGGCAGAAGACTGGAAAAGGTCAAAGGCTTTTTTTTTCCTGGTCAAAGCTGTCCATTTAACTCAAAAGATGCCAAAGATCTGTAGACTTTCACAAGTCCTGAGTAAAAGAGGTGAATTTCTGGGTGATGATAATTTATTTTCTTTCTTTCTTTCTTTCTTTCTTTCTTTCCTTCTTTCCTTCTTTCCTTCTTTCCCCCTCTTCTTTCTTTTCTGGCTCTGAAGATGCAGGAATTGGAGCAGAGAGTGATAGAAGCAGAGCAAAGAGCTGAGGATGCAGAGAAACAGGTAAGAGATTCTTTTATGGTGGCTCTGGTACAAGTCCAGTAGTAACTTACTCTAAATTCCTTCCAGTCTAGCATACAAGTAGTGCTCTGCAGTGCTATGCCCTGCCAGGGAAACATTGATTTACAGTGGTGAATGGATTTTCTGGTCTACTTCCCAGTCTTTGAGCCTTAGCTGTGAACAGATGCCTGAATATGTTGAACCCTAAGTGAAAACCAGCACCGTATATCTGCTTCTCAGCTTCACAGCCTTTACCCCCTCGTCCATGACAGGCATGCTTGATTATGGAAAAGGAAGGGGATGTTGCACCTCAGGATTGAAGTGCAAAGATAGAGCTGTCTGGCAAGTGCTCAGGAAACAAACACTTCAGAGTACTGGTGAGGACTTGCCTACAAGTAGAGAAGGTTCTGTGAAAGAAATAGGTTTTACAGACACACCCTTATCACTTGTTTTGGACTTTTTAGTAATTACTGCTCTGGCTCAGGAGCCCATGGAGGAAAACAGTCAGAGCTGGATTCATTGCCTATTACTCTAGTCATCTAAAAATTAGGCATATTGTCTAAACTAGTCCTTGTATGCTTCTTGAGTAATGGAGAAGGGGAGAGAGGCAGACTTCATCTTGTGAACAGGCTATAGAGAATAAAAGACTTTTGAGAAGCAGACGGTATGCACTGTAAGGAGTATTATAGAAACAAAAGAGCCAAGAGGGGCCAGGTGGTCTGAGCTCTTGCATCACTGCAGACCACTGCTGAACGGAAGGCTTGAATCAGCTCCCTCCAGCTGGACAAGAGCTGCAGGACTTAGCAGTAAGTCAGAGGTTAAAGGGCAAAACTAAGAGCCACACAGCCAAGAATGACTGTCAAAGGTGATTTCAGAAGTGAAGGACTGAATAGGCAGTGTTATAAGCACTGGGAAACATATTGCCTAGGAATCAAGAGCTTGAAGTGCCCAGAAAGGTATTCTGTCTGCAGAACATACTATTCTACTTCAGTTTGATAGTGATATCAACATTTTTTACTGACCAGCTTAATTCTAGGAAAGATGCTGTGTTTTGACACCATGCTGTTGGCTTCTATGCTAGACCAGTAACTACCAACCGAGAACCAGAGTTGTTCTTGAGAGCAGTATCGATAAGTCCACACCCAACCAAGACAGGCAAAGGTAACCTAATACAGCCAAAAGTGACAGCTGTGACAGCACCAGCAGGAAATACAGTTATTGCCACTGGCCGGTGAAGAAGGTTTCATACTAGCAGACACCTCAATGACAGGAGTAAAGTGCCCAAGATATGATAAGATGCAATGACAGCAAGGGACAAGATGGAGAGCAAGTCAAATCCAGGTCTGAGAATGGGCAAGAAAGGGAGAACTTGGCTGGGAAGGTGTAGCAGAAATGAGGGTTGCCTTCACTCACCTCCCCCCAGCAGAAATGAGGGTTGCCTTCACTCACCTGCCACCAGCAGTTCTGTAGCCATATGTTGGCAGGTCCTAAAGACCAGCAACCCTCAATGTTTGCCTTTCCAGCATCCTTATCCACATCCAGAGATAAATGTTCCTAGAGAAATGCTACATTGCTGCCTGACAGCCTGAAGAAGTGTCAGTGTAAGAGTAGGACCATTCCCTTCCACTAATGAGTACACTCACCATGAATGAGAATCAGCCAACAAATGAGACGGCTCCACATCAAGTGCAAAATCCCTTGTTATCTTTCTCTCCAGGAGTCTAGGGGGTTGGATTTGTTAATTCARTGGACTCCCTGTAGCTGCCAACCTCAATTAAGGAAATCACATGTTTGCAGTCCCCTCGCTGAGCCTCTAGTACAGAGTCAGCATTTGGGCACCAGACAGAAAGGAGGGGCCATTTCTTTTTGCTATAATCACCCTAAACTCTAATGAAAACACATCCGACTCAGCGGGCTTAGTTTTCTGGCTCAGATGTTGGGTGCTTACCTTTCTGATTCAGTATGAGGAAGAGGCAGTTTGCTTCTCTGCCTAATACAGGCAGACAGGAGGACAAAACACAGCTTCTGCAAGTATGAAGTGTAGGCGGCTCAACAGAGCATGAGTAACACTCTTGCACAGACTCTGTGAAGTGCTCAGATCGCTGCCTGCATTCTGTCTTTCTGGTTCTAAATTTATGATAAATTAATGGTATCTGGATTTGGTTTCTTTGCAGATTTAACTTCTTTGGGATGTATTGGAACCAGAGATTTTCCCATCATCAAATGCTCCGATTAGTGCATTTGAGTTAAGTTGGGGGGATTCCATTCATCTTTAGAAATGAAGTCTTAGAATCCACTGTAGTAGAAGAGGTAATGGTAAAACAGAGAGTCATTATTGAGAGACATAGTTTTTGGAGAAAGCAAAGAGGTTTTAAAAATTTGCTAAAAACCTGAAAAGCTTCAGCAGCCACTAGATTTTAGTGCATTGAAACTTTGTCTGTAGTGAAGGAGCACTACAGTGTCGTTTCTCTTGCTGAGATGAAGAAGTGTTGGCACTGGCAGGAGCTCAAAGACAGGCAAATTTTCTGAAATATCTAACACTATAACACCTTAGCAGGTCTGGAGAAAACACTTGGCAGAAAGACAGGAGTTGCCAAAACACTGTCTAAGCTGGGGATAGGAGGAACAAGGAACTTCATAGTACACTTTCCTATAGAAATCTCGATCTGAAGCAAATGACCAGGGTTTTGTGGTATATATCTTGGTAGTGAATGAGGTAAAAAGTTGACCACGATATTGCAAAAGAGAAAAATGTGATGTACCTTGTCCATATATTATGGAGACCACGGTGCCTATATGGCTTCTTTGATTAATAGTGCGCAAATCTCTCACAATCCACAATGTGTTTATCTGTTCATGGTTCAGTTTGCATCTGTTACTGCTTCAGTATTACAAATGAATGGACAATGTTCTTTTCACAGATGTGGATATAAACTAAGTGTGACTTGAAGGGTATTGCTTTTTTTGAGGTTTTATTTTTCTTTTCCTGGCTTCAAAAATAAGAAACCCACAAATCTCCTCATTTATGGTCTTACCCCTACACAAGCAGCTCCTTAATTTGCTTTGGTTTGTTTTGTTTGGTTTTCTGTTATTTTTTTTAAATTTCCTTCTGATTACCATTACAGGTCAGAGTTATGGAAGAGAAGATAAAACTAGCCAGTGTGAAGACTGGTGAATCTGACAGCACCATGCACAGGAAATACCAGGAGCTGATGTGCACAATGCAAAGGAAGGAGGATCTGATCAACAAATTGGAGACACAGCTAGCAAAACAGGTAGGGATTATTTCTACAGGAAGGCCTGTAGCTTTCATGAGTTAGAGGGATTCTCTCATGTATAGTTCAAAGGTATGGATTATGTCTCATTACATATTAGTCTCTCAGTGGCCTTCAGATCATCTGTAAGATGATGTCCAGCTCAGTACAAGATCCTCTCTTTCCTTTTCAGACAAAACATCCACTCAGCTTCAGTAGCCCGCGTCTCTACATTATTGGAGATCAGTCAATGTTCTTAAAGGGCTTCCTTATGTTAGTGTTGAAACCCTACATGGTAATGCTGCAGTCTGGTCACAGTGTTTCTCTGGCTTTCTGCCACACATATTGCTTTTCAAAATCATTATGTAGCCAATTTCTAACTCTGTGCTGCTTCTTGGGAAGGGTCTTTTCCCAGTCTTCAGCAGTCCTTTAGCATAGTTCATCTCTTGTCAGATGTCCTCATTACACAAGAGTAGCTGTTTCCTGGTACGGATAGTACTTAGTCTCTTCCATTTTCAGTTGGTGGAAGGAAGGAGCTACATCTACAGCAGGGCTTGTATTTCAGTGCTAGTAAAGGGCCTTGTCCTGTGGTTTTTATAACACGAGGAATGAGGTATTCTTATGTGTTGCTAAGTAAATTACTTCTAAATACAAGTAGAATTTTATTAAAAAAAATTACTTGGCCATTTGAGTTATATTGAACTAATTGTCACCTATTTCAAGGACTGTTAGCAGAAATCTTCTTATTCCAGCGACAAGAGGCAAAATGAGTTTCTAGAAATGAAAGTCAAAGCTTGACAATTCCAGACAAGAAGCACTCTTTATCGGAGTCACCAGTTTAGTTTCAGAACGGGATGAGATGGTGGCAGGGCTAGAAGGTTGCTAAGGGTCCCTGTAAGGCATCCTATTTGTTTTCACTGGGATTGGAAGAGCTGTGGGGTTCAGAGCATTATTAAGAGAACACTGAGGTCATGTCTGGACCACACAATAGTGTGGGACACAAAGAATCTCTAATTGCTTTTGGATCTTAAAGCTCAATAACTGCATCTATGGGTCCTGTGCCTGAGTGAATTGGTTCTGCTTGGACCCTCTTCCAAGATAAGTCCAGGTCATTAGGGATTCAAAGCCAATTCCCATGCGATGGATATTCAGAGATGGTAGATCTACTATATGTGCCAGATCATTTCAGACCTGTAGGCACATCTAGTATTCTAACTCCAGCAAAGGTTAAGACCTGATGATTAGGAACACACTCAGCCATATAAAAGGAAAAAAAGCTAAATAAATCTTCTTCTTGAAGCATCCAGTTTGATTGCTTTTGTTTCGTTATGCTCAACTACAAATGTGACTGCTACCTATAATGTTGCTAAGGTCTGTTTTAAAGTCAACAAACATACTTGAAAAAGAGCCTTTGAATGTGCAGTTGTAGTGATAAATAGCATGTGGTGATTAAAAGTGATGCAAAAATGTGGGGAATTTTGTGCAGTCTACTATGTATTTATATGGTATTTATCAGTGTGAAAAATTTAAAGTGGAGGGAAGGACTGAGATTTTTATTATCATAATTGCTGGTATTTGTTTACTTCACAAAAAACAATCTAGCAGGGAACCCACCAACTGCTACCAGAAGGTATTATCCTTGGCTCTTAATTGGACAAACCAAGGCTGAATGTGCCATGAAGCATACATTCCTCCTCTCTCCCTCCCTCCCTTGCTCCTGGAACTGATTTCTTGCAGTTGCTTAAATCATTATGTAGATAGGAGAGTTTTCAATGATGTTGCTTCTGATGAAGCCACACAGGAGATAAAACAGAAAGATTCAGGTGATCATAGTGTTAATCCAGCATCTTTCAAACGAAATTTCCAGAAAAGTTAAAAACACAGCTGAGAAAACACAGCTGCAAAAATGATGTAGCAATATCACCCAAGCAGATACTTCGGGGAGAAAATGTTCATTGTGCAAATGTCATAACACCTTTGTGTGTACTAGAACCTGTTTTAATGGATATGCAAACATGTAACCACTTACAGCATCTGAAATTCTCCTAGCAGGTCTCAGTGTTTCAAGGTCAAGTTTTAGAGCTTGTTTTTTTTTTTAAATTTACTTTCTCAATATTGTGTGTGTGTATGTTAAATACGTTGTTGGTATTAGTTTCCATCTTGTGCACCTTGAAAGTTTGTGCCCTAAATCTGTTCTTACAGCAACTGAATTCCTTTTGCTTGGAATGATTAATGTTTTATGAATCACTTATAGGCACTGCTTAATTCTCATTAACTTTGGTCAATAGTGTGTGTGTAGGCTGGGGGAACACTGCAAGTGCTCTACAGCAAACAGCAACATTGCAAAACCATCTGAAACAGAAAGGAGACTGTACTCAAACTGTGGTAGGTGGGCAATCGTTAACTGACCTGGATTTTGCTATTCCACAACAAACTCTTGAAACAAGCTTCTGAATTTAACTCCAGGGACCATGGAAGACAACTTAGAGCTTAATTTTTTTCAGAGGTCAGCTGAATAATCGCATTCRAATAGCAATCTTAAATCTTATGTCTGGAACGGGAGCTTCAGTGTTTCAGTCACTCCTGCTGCAGTAACTCACTGACAACAGTTAGTTGTACTCTCCTAATGCGTCTAATGTTGGTTTTGGTTTTTTGGCACAGAAACAGTTGAGGACTGAGGAAGCCAAAATTGTTCAAGAGAAAGCTGCCAAGATCAAAGAGTGGGTAACATATAAGCTCAGGGAGGTAAGTCTCTAGTTTGCTGCCAGGTTTCAAGGCCTGTGAGTAAGTACAGTGGATGCACTGCTAGGGGGCTCCTGTGTCGGATAATAGTCTGAGGACAGTCAATCTGCCACAGAGACTCTCTGCTTGTTTTGCCCTGCACATACTCAGTTGTAGAGCTGGGGTCATCACTCTTACTGAGGGCTATTTGCTTTATTGGGCAAACTGTAAATGACTGAAGTCACCAGTGCCCAAAAGCAGTCTGTGAAGATTTACTAGTCATAAGTGGCTTTCACCTAGCTTTCTTCTACCTCTCCCTTTTTTCTCTGGGTGCAGTTTCTGTTTCTTTCTGACAGAGCACTTGTAACACAAACATGTCCTTTGCTCTTCTATAATTGACCATCTCTGACTGATGCTATTTTCCTACTACCCAGTATTTTCTCATCTCTAACCTCTCTGTCCTGTCTGGCCTGTGGACTTACACCTCTGTCTGGGCTTACCCTCTAGAAAAACAAAGATAACAGTGGGTCAGCATGCAGTTTTAAAGATGCAGTAATAGTTTTCAACTGGGAGTGCTCTCTGGTCTTTTACTCCAAGTTAAAGACATATTTTCAAGTTTACGCCAGAAAGGGAATTTGTTGGAGTTGGGAAAAACAGTTTTTGTGGGCACTGATTATGTTATGATGTGACTTTGTAATGTCATTAGATTGCCTACATAATCCACYGAGCTGCTGTGCTGCTTCTCTTCCCTGTATGAGATAACTTAAGGTGCATTTTCATTACTGACTGGTGCAGCACAAAGGAGGAAGCAGAGGGCTTGATTTGATGTGACCTGCTGTGAATCCAGGACCGTACGTTCAAATGTGTTTTTACTGGCAATGAAGTTTGTGCCAGATACTACTTCCATAGCGTGCACAAGTGGATCACTGCCAATTGGAGAACTTGGCATCCGTGTTGCAAATAGGTTACTCCAGACAGCACCACAGGTGATTCCTTCAAGAGGGAAGTCTGTCTGGGTGTACCACTGCTGTGTTTAAAAGTGGATGCTGAGATGCATCAAGCAAGGGCGCAAGGCAAATTTGCAAAGAATCTCTCATTCCCTAATTGGAAATGTAAATGCACCCTTAATGTTTGCTTTTTCCTTTGGTCCCCTGGATCCACAGGATCTTCTTTTACTACATACAGGGTGAGATGGAAAAATGCTCCTCCTGGGTAATGGTTTTTTGATTCTCTCTTTCATGACAATTATTTCTTCAACAGGAGTAAAAACGATAACCATAGCAGAGAAGTAAATTAAAATGCCTATTTGAGAAGTGCCAATACTATATACAGAGGCTCTTTGAGAAAGCACGGTAAAATGTTTTAAGTGAGTTGTCTAGTGGTGCTGCTGAGTAGAAGGATTTCAAGGTGACTGGTAGACTCCCTCATCTTTTTTCTCCTTGTTAAGACACTTGAAAGTAGTAAAGATGAAGGCGTAATCTGTGTGGTGGATCACACATACACACAGTTTTGTATTATTTTTATTATTGTTGTTTCATAGCTTGAGCTAGAAAATTACCACCTGAAAAACTGTAATCAGAGGCTGATGGAGCAAATTGAAGCCCTTCAGGATACACTGCAAGGTAAATGTGTTCAACTGGCACCATAGCCTAGTAATCACCACAAGAGTGGAAGTCAGCATTCCTGGGTTGTACTCTTAGCTCTGTCGAAATTGACTCTTGGGAAAGCAACTGGCAGAGTTGTTCTGTTCCTTAGTGCATCCATTTTTAAGACGGGAATAACATGCTTACCCGCCTTAAAAACTCTTAATTGTTTTCCCACCAACAACTGAGCACAGACCTCTTTTTTTTTTTTAAGAATCTGCTTTTGCCATTAAAATAAGCCACTAAGCTCCTGCATTAGAAGCATTCATTGAAATACATAGTAGAACTCTATATTCACTTCAGTGCTGCAGGGGAGAAGTCCTTGAGGTATTTCAGTGTACCTCCACATGTGAATTATTCTCATCCCCACAGAACCTCTGCTGACATGTGAGCTGAGTGACTGAATGAGCCAAGGCAGCAGCTGCTTGGTCTGCCTTTAGGAGCCGGGTTCCTCTGTGCTATCAGGTTGGGTTGGAGAAAGCTGCTTATGGTGTTTGGGCTTTTGCAGTTCTTCTTTGGTAGATAGATGGAAAACTTTGGCCTCCAGTCTTGAATTCAGCACCTTTCATTGTAACACACTTTGAAGAGGAAATTCTCTCTTAACAATTTCTTTCCTTTTGTTTTTTAATGAGCTTGGTTTGGTCACAGTAAGATGAGCTAATTTCGAGAACTTCACTGGGCATGCCGGCAGGGGACATTTGTTTCCTGCAGAAGTCTTTCTGGCATTCCTATTACTCCACAGCAAAGGAATAGGGCAAAATTCCTTCTAAATCCCACCACATTTCTAGTGAAATGCTTTATGACTGGGTTTTTCTCATCCCCTCTGGCTCTGACTGTTCACAAAAAGAGAATGCCTGCTAAGCTGCGTTAATAATCTGGTATTAAGTGTTCCCTGGATCCCAACTCTGTGGGCAGTAAACAGCGCTGCCCTCTCCTCTTATCCCTCACTACTCTCACTATGCCAGGCTGAAGTCAGAGGCCTCTGCAGAGAGAGAAACCTCTTCTTGCTTGCTATGCTAATAGTAACAGCTTCTTCTTAATCTCCTGTCACAACTAGGAAGCTGCAAGAATACCAGGAATATTTAAAATGAATGGCCTCTTTTCAGACTACACTGATGATTTATCTTAGGGTCAGGGGAAAACGTGTGCCAGGATTTGTGTCCCAGTGTTATGTGTTAGCTTTGTTAACATTCAGTTCCTTGTGACTCAAGTGCCAAGGTCGTGCTCTCATGATTGCCTTTTTCTCAGCTGTTTCCAAGAGCAGGTTTCATCCTCTCCACTGTCAAAGTAATTTATTCTGCTGTTTGCTCTTCCCTCTGTAACTTTGTGTCTTCAGTTTGTTTCTACTTCCTTGTAAATCCCATGCGTGGTTAAGCAATGCCCATACAGTTTGATGTTCAGGCAGAATTTTCAGCAATATCTGTGCAGAGTCGTGCTCACCCATATTTTGCAATTTCCAAAGCATCTAACGATTTGGTTCTATTTCAGTCAGGCAGTATATAAATTCCAAGGTCAATCAAACATCCTCTGCCACTCCAAATTTTACCCACACTTTTTTATATTCTAAAGCTGCTATTTGGTGGAAATTGTAGAACTGAGATAGTCTTTAAATCTTGTAATTCTGGAAAGGAAGAAAGTATAAGAATTATAAAGTGTAGGTACTAAATAGACAAAGGACAGTGGAGGCAATCTAGAATCTCTCTTTTACGTCATCTAATATAGCAACTGAAAGGACAGAGAAAGAACTAAAAAAAGCAAGATTTTACAGCAAAATCATGTAAGTAACTATTAGAAAACTTTGAGACAAAGCACTGCGTGGGTAACAGAGCACAAAAGGATAGCAAAAAGATCTAGGGAAATTCTTGAAAAGAGAGTAAACTCACTGATTGGTGTGATGGTTAAGAAGGTCTCCATACCTTTGCTGGAAGCCTCATCTAGCCCCTGGGAATGGATGGAATCATACCAGTTTATTGGATGACTTAAATCACTGTAGGTCCACTAAAGCCAAAAGCCATGCTAAGCAGTGTTCTGGCCACTTGGATGTTTCTGACAAAGTGCTATGTGAATAGGTGCTCTTCCTTCTCATGGCTTTTTTAAGAGAAGAGGCATAACTGTATGTAGGTAAGAGTAAAAACTCCTGTACTGCATTCAACTGAAAGCTTGCCTAGGCCAGTATCCCATCTCTGGTTGGCTGTGCATGTTTCAGGAAAGGCCATACAAAATACTGCAAGTAATGCTGTCCTTCTCTCCATATACCCTTCCAGCTTCTGCTGTCAGTAGTTTAGGGATTTCATAGGCCAAAACTTCTGTGCTACTGATACATAACTTTCTCTGGCCTATCTGCAGCATTCTATTTCCTTTTTTTACTGGAAAAAGCCCCTCCTTCTGTAAATTTCAAATATGTTGCCTAATAATTTCATTAGGCACCCCTTAATTTCACTTTTGTCAGAAACAGTGATTAATAATTTCCTATTCATCTATTCAGTGCTATTCCCAATTAAAAATGTATAGCACTTTTGTTATAACTGTGCCCAACCATCTCCTTTCTGTTCTGTGTAGTCCTAAACAGACCAGGTTGCTACTGAAATACAACTGAATGTACACTAGGAAGCAACATTCAGGACATTAAAGCATTTGAATGCCCTAACCACATATTCTTCTCCCTTGCAGATATGACCAGCATTCCTCCCTTTGAATCTCTTTGGAGCTGTGATTCCATGAAGCCCCAAGCATCACAGGCCTCTTTTGCTGAGAAGATAGACCAGAAATCTGTGCTCCTTGCACCTGGTTTCAGAGAGGTGTGTCAGACAGGACCTACCAAACATGTCCTCTCTTCAGCAAACATAGTCCTTGCCAATGACACCTTTACTGAGAATGGAGAGGATAAATCTCTGCTTTCACAGAGCATGCTGAAGCTCATATCTGACCCACTGAGCTGGAATCTCTCGACAGAGGAAAATGTATTCCCAGCTGTAAGTTCTGAACAGGTTTTAGGGTGCTCTAATGCCATATCACTGGACACTCCAGCTGAGACCACAAGAATTCTTGAAGCTTTTACCTTCCAGTCGTCTTTGGAAGGAAACTGTAGTGCTGTGAACACCTTGCAACAAGTGGGTTTGGATGGCACCCGCTTCTCTGATGATCTGAGTGCCAGATTCCACTCCCACCGACTGGACTCCTCTTCCTCAGGAGAAATAATGGGCATGCTTGAGGGCTGTCTCCAAACTGCTGAGCCACCCCTGGTTGTGTCAACGTCAACTGTTACAGCACATTCCTTCTGTCCAGGGAGGGAATGCAGCCTTGGGAGTAGTAGGACCTTTCCAAAAATACGAACACCCAATACACCAAGAGACAGTATCCAACTAGCCAAGAGACATCACAGCCAACCACAGCCAGGGGCTAATTCTTTCCATCGTGTAATGCACTTAAAGACTAGCACTTTCCAGCCCATAACAGACCCTCCAGTCTGCCGTGGGCACGTGGAGGAGACAGACATTGATGATGATGGAGTACTGGAGAAGATGGAGACAGAATGTAGCCTGCTGAGGGGAGAAGCTGGAGAGTGTGAAGGGATGTACCACTTACCTGCAGAGCAAAGAGAAACTGTGAGTTCTGAGGCTGGTGTACTTGACCCAGGAGGTAAACCTCCCACACCACCGCTGCACCGACTCCCGTCATGGGTAAGAAATGCAAGGACAACAGTTTGAGAAGTGCTGCTTATCTTTGTGCCCAGTAGTTAGGCTACAACAGCTCTTGGTCTCAAGCAGTTGTTACCTGTGGACATCACAGGTTACGTTCCTGAACCACCAAGTCCAATGGTTCCAGATCATGGGGCGTGCTGGTTCCACTGACAATTTTTTCCTTTTTTTTCCTCTTTATAAGGGGAAAAAAATTCGTGGAAAAAAACAGTACTCAAGAAACATAGGAATAAAAATGAAAGTCAAAAGGTGCTGCATTGTGGTTTATCATTATGGGTCATCAAAAGTTAATCCTTAGTTCTGTTGTCATGTGTTTAAGATAGGAAAATGGGTCATAAATGCAGTGGACCAGACCAGATAGCTGTGAATACTAGAATAGATACATGGATTGGATCTCAGCATTCCTATCTCATGATATGCTTTTGCTATTAGGCAAATTTTGTGAAAACTTTTGGTAAAGTGAATATACATGTCCTGTTGTTTTTGCTTTCAGTTACTTGTGAGGTCAGAAAGATAAATTGTTAGTCCTAGAATTGTTTAGGTTGAAAAAAAAAGCCTTCCCCTCATCCACTGAGCAGGTCACTTGTCATAGAATGAGATCAGATTGGTCAAGCAGGACCTGCCGTTCACAAACCCAGGCTGTCTGGGTCTGATCCGCTGGTTGTCCTGCATGTGCCATGTGATGGCACTCAGGAGGACCTGCTCCATGAACTTCCCCAGCACCGAGGTCAGGATGACAGGCCTGTAGCTTCCAAGATCCTCCTCTGGCCCTTGTGGGTGGGTGTCACATTTGCCAGGTTCCAGTCACCTGGGACCTCCCTGGTTGACCAGGACTGCAGGTAACTGATGGGCAGTGGCTCAGTGACCTCTTCCGCCAGCTCCCTCAGTACCCTCAGGTGGATCCCAACTGGCCCCATAGAGTTGTGTGTGTTTCAGTGCATAGTAGGTCACTGGGCATTTCCCCTTGGGTTATGGGGGCTTTATTCTGCTCCCTGTCCATGTCTTCCAGCTCAGAGGGCTGAGTAGTTTGAGAACAACTGGTTTTGCCATTAAAGACTGAGGCAAAGAAGGTATTGAGTACCTCCACCTTTTCCTCATCCTTTGTCACTATTTTTCACACCCATATCCAATAAAGGATGGAGATTCTCTTTTTGTTTCTCATGTATTTATAAAAATCTTTTATTGTCTTTCACTGCAGTAGCCACGTGAAGTTCTAGTTGGGCTTTGGCCCTCCTAATTTTTTCCCTGCATAACTTCATGATGTGGTTGTAGCCCTCCTGAATTACATGTCCCTTATTCCTCCTCTTTTTTTTTGCTGAGTTCAGCCAAAGCTCTCTGTTCAACCAGACTGGTCTTCCTCACTGTCTCATCTTTCAACACATGTGGGTGGCATGCTCCTGCACCTTAAAGGTTTTCTTCTTGAATAATGATCAGTCTAGCTGGACTCCTTTGCCCTTCAGGACTGACTCCCAAGGGACTCTATCAACAAGAGATGGGATACTGGCCTAGGCAAGCTTTCAGTTGAATGCAGGATAGGAGTTTTTACTCTTACCTACGTACAGTTATGCCTCTTCTCTTAAAACAGGCCAAAGCCTGTGTCAGGCTAACTGACAAACCTGGTGGAAATCACTGTAGTATCAAAAGAGATGATTCTGTTTTCATTTGCTTCTTTTAAAGGCATAGGCAAACAAGTGATTTATTGAAGCTGCAAAATCAAGCACTCGTTAATTCTTATGTCTTATAAATTTTTTGGTGTACTTGACTTTTCAGTCTTAGGAACTTTCATGTGTATGTATTATGTGTGCTATTTCATAGTGATTGGTTGTATCCTTTAAGGAGCAGCAAGAGGTTTCCTAGCTTCGGGGTTTATCCATTTCACACTGGTTGATGTCTTAGTCATAACTCTGCATCTAGGTACGGATTTGGGTTCCCCCTCTGGAATTTTTATCAATTCATGAAGCACTTGGAGATCCTTTCAACTGAGAGCTCTGTATGTTGTTATAACTGAGACACAGGCTTATTGAGATCATTCCAGGCATTTCTTTCATTCCCTTATTAGAGAATGGGCATCCCTTGCAGGTGGTGRCTCAATGAATTGTCCTGGTTTAGGGCTGTTCTTGATTCATTTTAATGCATTGTTTATGATTTGGAAAAAACCCCCATCTTTTCCCAAGCTGTGATATAATAATTTATTGATAATTGCATGTAGGTGTTCCAGTGTGTGGATGTCACCTCTGTAGCTGGGAATTCACATAGAGTAACACACTTCCACTAATGGTCATTCACACAACATATGGTGGGATTCAGCCACCTTTCTTAGAGAGCCCCTCCTTCCTACCCAAAGGTGTGACTGTGGTGTGATTCTGTGACATGGGCATTTCTTTCTGTAAGAATTGCATTTTTGCTTGGTCATTGTTGTTCATGGTATTATTGTTTCAGGAGAGCCGAATCTATGCTGTGGCCAAGTCTGGCATGAGGTTGTCTGAAGTGGCCGTGGTGAATGATACTTCCAGCTGCTGTAAGTTCTAGACAAGATCCATCCTTAAAGGGAGTTTATGGTGATAGTGTGAGACCTGAGCTTCTGGCTGTTAACATTTCTTCATTTCATTGCCTGTTCTTAAAGTAAATTTGACCTCATAGATAGCCTTGATAAAGGAAGGGAGGAGGATATATTTGGTCTCTGGGGTGGTCGGTGCTGGGCTGTTTGTGCCTCTACATTCACGGCCCCATTCAGGGATTCCATTATCTCCTCCATCAGTTTTGCAGCCACTCTTCTGCCTCTGCATGTCTGTGATCTGGTTTTAGTCTTCTGATTCACCGTCACCTTCTCCTGTTAGGGCTTTTATCTGTTTGGACAGGATTGTGATTGTACCATGGGGAGCACAGGGTGGGTAAGGACAGGCTAAATGGAGGGAACATCACAGGTCTGTCTGGGAGCTGTATGGAATTAATAACACATCCCTTGGCCTTTCTGAAGCCAGACATCCAGGATGGCAGTCCTCCATGTGCTTCTCCATTAAAACCTCCACCTTTTCACCAGTCTGTATTATTTGCTGTCTTGCTTTCTCTCTGAATTTTCCCAGTTTCCAATTTCTCGTGTTCAACTTCTGGGCCATTTACCTATCTCATCTACAGAAATGTCACAGTGCCAGTCTACACTACGCTGAAGGGGGTAAGGAGTTACCTCACTTTTTCTGTTATGGAAAGCATGGTCCAGGGCTGCTAGTAATTTTTGAGAAAACTGGATGAAGCTGAGAAGTGAAGGAAAGAAAATTAGAGAATGTCAGGAAGTACTGGACATCAAAAGAATGCAGAGAGAGTGGCAAATGATAAATATATTTAAGAATACAGAACATTGCAACAAGTTTTGGTCCAGGAAGTTGCAGTGTGCACTGTGAAACCTAGAGGTGACAGAGGAGGTAGCCTAAAAAATGAAATGGAACATAAGGCTCATGAAAGAGCAGGAGGGCGTAACCAGAGGAGACCCAAACACATCAGACTAGACAGTCCAGCTTGGAAGTTCTCAGACTAGAAGGGGAGGAAATGAGGAACCCTGGGGCAGAAGTGGGCAAGGCAGTGTGAAAATGAAGGGCATGGATTGCTCTGTCTCCTTATTGAGGAGGGATTGTCCCAGGGAAACTCTTCTCTCATGCGCTAACCAGACAGGTCTGTTTTCCAGAAAGCCACACAGATCAGCAACGTGCCTTTCTTAGATGAGTCTTCAGGCTCAGATGATGACACTGGCTCCCATGCCAGCTTCAGGACTTCTACCGCTGGATCTGAGAACAGGAAAGCCAGCATGCCAGGCAGCCCTCGTGCCGTGAAGAGAGGTAAAGTGGGAATATTGCTGCTGAGCAGGGTGAACTCTGTCATCACACGTGAGGCAAGATGCCATGAACAGCATCATCGGTGACTGGCAAATGCTCAGCCAGTGTGATGCTGATAAGGACTTCTCCCAGAATGTGTGCAGACGTCAACAGTAGAAACCTGTTCTCTTAGATGTTTTTTACTGCTGATAGATTTCCATTCAGGCAATTGCTACACTAAGATTGCGGGAAGGATTGATCTCCCAAATTCATCACATATCTAGTCATCCATACCTTTTCTGTATCTTCTCCTTGGAAGCAAGCTAGTACTGACACAATAAAGAAAATGCTTTTTTGTCTTTGTCATTGGCTGGTAATTTCTTGATCAGTAAGCAAATCTTTCCTATCTCTGAGAGGTATCAGATACTTTGAGTCCTGACTAGGACAATTTTTCTTGCCTGTTGGGAGGCTAAACCGGATTCTTGAATGGAATTTTCATTACAATTGGTTGTCACTAAAATAGAATCATATTTCGTGTAGTCTTAACTTGTGATGCATTGGCAGATGTGTCTGTACATTGCCATGGACCAGTGGTGGAAGATTCACAGAAAGCAAAGCCCCATTGCTAGTGAGGAAGCCTTTGAGATTTTATAGTGGATGTTTCCAGGTGAAAACAAGCTGTCTGTCCTTCAGATAACAAGTCTGTTGATTTTTATTTTTTTATAGATTTTTAAAATCTTTATTCAGCGATAAATTTATTGCACTGTCAGTATTCAAAACTCATTCTGACTACTTGTCTTCCTAGGGGAAAAAAAAGAGGTCTCCGAAGTCTGGTTAGTGGGGTTTGAATTTCCAAAGTCTGATGTGATTTGTTCTTCTTGAACAAAAAAAGCCTTAATGGTGAACTCAGAAACTTTTTTGGAGTGTGCAGTATTCAGTGCATGCTTCTGTCTAGTCATGATTCTCATTGCTTCCTTTATTTTGAGCAGGTGTATCTATGTCCTCACTGAGCTCTGAGAGTGACTATGCCATCCCTCCTGATGCCTGCTCCTTGGATGGTGACTATTCGGAGCCAGAACATAAGCTACAGCGAACATCTTCCTATTCCACTGATGGTGGAATCTGCACTGTAAGTCTTGCTGCCTTACAGTTGTAAAGGGATCGAAACAGAGCCTTGGCCTTAAAAGAGAAAAAGCGTAACTACAGTATATTGAGTAATCCCCTGCAAAGTGATGCTCCAACACACTGGGCTATTGGTCCTGCTGATTGGTGTCAAAAGGCACTATCTGATGCTTCAGAAGAAGGTGCAATTTCTGTTATGTCGTTAGATAAAAGCATAAGCATCAAGGGCTGTATTCTTTCCTGCTGACCTATAATAGTCATATTTTACTTTAACGATGGCCTTACACTTCTGGGACAAAATAAATTTGGAAATTCAGAGGAAGGAAGGAGAAAGGAAAGAAACCTCAAAACAGGCAGCATTAAAGTGTGTACTCTTGAATGTAAGAGATCAAACAGACAAGGAAAAGGAGTCTAATCTTGGCATAGAGACAGCCTTCACTTTTATTTGAAAAATCAGTCTTTGGTAGGAAGAGAAATAAGTTTACAGTGCATCAAACAATCAGTGAAATGATCTTCAATGGCTGCTACTAAACGAAGCAGAAAATGATGGGAGATGCAGCAAATGTCTGAGCTTGATTTCAGCATGCTTTCATTGGTATTTTGAGAGGTGCAAGATAACTTTCTCTTCCCTTTGTTCTGTCCTCCAGGAACCCATGGAGAAATCAGGTTACTTGCTGAAAATGGGCAGCCAGGTAAAGATGTGGAAGAGACGATGGTTTGTTCTCAGAAACAGACAACTCATGTACTACAAGTCCCCGGTAAGTCACTGGGATACATTTCCTCCCACCTGGAGGAACAGAGAAATTTAACATACTGAAAAAACATTTTTGGTTAGACATGTCACTGTTTTGAAAAGCATTATGAACATTAGAAAGATTCACTGCATGCATCAGATGAAGAACAAATTATTAATAAACTCATCACTTAACAAGTGTCTAGCTAAATCTTGAAAACTTCCAAAGGTGGAAATTCTGCCACCATCTGCCACACCTACTGTGTGTTGTATTGCCTTCCCAGTTAGAAAGGGTTTGGTTTGTTGGGTTTTGTTTTGGTTTTTGTTTTTTAATCCTAACGTCCAATCTGAACTCTTTAAGACAGTATTTATTATCATTGTCCATGTTATATTGTCTGCTGCTATTAGAGAGGCTTTTGCTTCATCATTGCAATGGGATCCCACTGTCTCATATTGCACCTGGCAACCTTTGGCTGTCCTTTCCAGCTCATGAATGCAGACTGCAACCTGCACATGCATATTATGCTATATTTAAGTCCTCTAAGACCCATCTGAGGTTTCCTACTGAAAAAATTGTTTGCTTTTCTTTTCTCAGAGTGATGTTATCCGCAAACCACAAGGGCAGATGGAGCTGAATTCCTCATGCCAAATTGTCAGAGGTGAAGGGTCCCAAACATTCCAGGTAGGCGTTGCTTTTTTATCCTGAAGATAACGGTACACTCAGTGGCTGGGTGAGAGAGCACTTCAGATTGAATGATGCTGTGTGTCTCAATTGATAAGAGCCAACTTCATCTGGTCTGAGTGTTTCCTGGTACAAACCAGGCAGTTAGTCAAATAAATAATGAGGAAAGAGCTAAATCGTAACCCAAATACACTTTTTCGAAATTGAAAGAAATTCCTATTTAGTTTTGTCCTGGTTTATGCCGTAACACTGTCCCGTTTTTGCAGTTAGGACTTAGAGCTTGAAATCTGTGGGGAAAAGTGATTTTTACAACAATTAAAACCAGCTAGTACCTAGGATCTCCTCTTTCTGAAAGACTCCTCTCGGAAGATCTCTAGCCTGACTTTACATGCCTGGAGGATCTGAAGAAATATCTGAAGTGTTTGATTCCTATTAGAATTTGACTTTTAAAGTAAAAGAAGTTAGACCATCACTGGCTTCACTTTTAAGTCATTATTGTTAGAGGACTTCATTATAAAGGTAGCATTAAAGTTTCTTTCATACTCTGAAAGGCACATGGCCTGATTTGTGAGCTACCTTCTGCCCTTATGGAACTGAAGTTGCTAAGGCTTAATCTCTTAAATTCATAGCATCTTTCCTCTTAGAGTCACAAGGTAATGAAGGCAAAATGCAATAAAAAGTGAAGGCAGCAAAACCCCACATTTATGTAGTCACCTTTAAAATGAAAAACTAGCAGCAGCRCTGAGAAACAAGAAAGGGTGAGAGAGGAGACAAAGCCACACTTTCCAACAGAACCTGCAGGACAGCTTATAGGAGTTTGATTCATATGAGTTTCATTTCTTTCACTTGGGCTTTGAGGATTAGCACCTCTTTCTTACCCTCAAAAAATCTCTCCTGAATGACTAAAAGCAAAAAATCTATAGGGGATTGAGAAACTCAGCTGTCACACTTGGACACTAAAAGAACCACGCAGACTCAGCTCTGTCCAGGCAAGAAACAAGAAGGGGCCCGATGACCCTGAGCTTGTTTATTTATATGTTCTTAGAAACCACTGTGGATTGGAGGGTGAGGTTACCACCCCTCAATCACACTGGTCAAAGGAAAAATCCATCAAACATCTCCGCCTAGGAGAATGGAATGCAAACAATAAAAGATGGTTAGCAAAACATGGCTAAGTTTACAGAAAGTGCATGAGAGTCTGTTACAGAAATGAAAAAACATCGAAGAACTGCAAAACTCAGGGCAACACTCAGCAACTGAAGAAAAGATTTGTATGTGTGCAGATTTATACTTTCTCACTCTTTTTCCTTCCAGCTTGTGACAGAAAAGAGAACCTACTTCCTGACAGCAGACTCTCCCAACATTCTGGAGGAATGGATTCACGTCCTACAGAGTATCCTKAGAGTGCAAGTGACCGGTCCTGTTGGTGTTCCTCATAGTGATGCTAAACCTACTGTGAAAGGCTGGCTCACCAAGGTAAATAATATTTCATACTTTATTCAATTCAGCTCAGAATTGACAGTGTACCAGCTTCTTGGTTTGCACAGTAAATGTGAGCAAGAAATTAGTATTTTAATACTCTCTGTAAGACTAGGGAAAGAAGGAAAAGTGGCTGTAGATTTCTGTATTTCAGAGTGAAACATTTGTAGAAATGATAAGGAATGGGACAAACAGGGCTACTGAAAGGTACTGACTGTCAAATAGTAAGTAATAACAAATATCTAGCTTATGTATGCTTTTCTTCAGCAGAATTCACACCATGTCATAGTAAAAGAATCAACACTGTTGAATGTCACATTTAATTGGTCTTTAATTTGATGATAGAGGAGAGTTTCAAAGAAATGGCTTGTATGGTTCCAGATTAGCATTTATTTCTGTCATAACAGACTGCAGGTGCATTAGTACAAAGTACAATGGCTGAAAATTCTTATTCTTTATATCATTTCCATAGATTAATTTTGCATTGCAAGTTAATATGAATATTTTAATATAATTCTGGTCAGCTTCTAAGATAGCTAAAGACAGACTGCATCTGAAGGTTGTTCATCTGCAATAGGGAAGAGCTGTCTAGCCTATAGGTTGACCGGTCTTTTCCTGCTGAGATGAACTCATTCATTTTTATAATCTTAAAAAGGTTATCCTTAATATTGTATCTCAATATACAGAAATGATAAGTTATTATGAATGAGTAAAATACTTCACAAAATCTTAGACCCATTCCCATAAGCACCCATGTCCCATGTACTTGGGTGGGATGTACTTGCCTGTTTGTGGAAGTGGTGCCCTGTATGTTTTGACAGGAGCTTATATTAGCATAAAACAATTATATATGCGAAGTTTTAAGGGAGACTTGAATTGGAAATTGAAATCCTAATCATTCCAGCAATACTGCTGATATTAAAAACATGGATGTGTTTGTCCTCCTTACAGGTCAAGCATGGTCACTCGAAGCTGGTCTGGTGTGCACTGATTGGAAAAACTTTCTACTACTATCGAAATCATGAAGATAAGGTAATTCCTTTTTCCCCTTTTATTCCTGAACCATCCTTTCCCATTTCTTATGAAGGTTTCTTTACTTTTAGTGCTTCTGTATTTCATGCCCTTCCTTGGTTGTACTTCTCTTCTAACAGCACCAGTTCCACAAAGAGAATTGATGTTTTCTCTGATTTTATTTTTTTAAGCTTAAGTGGCAACAGACTTAAAAGACAAGTGATTGCTCTTTCTCAGATCACACTATATCTTGTTCCTCACTTTCTCCATTTGGTCTTGTGTAGCCTTTAGAGCAGACGTTTGTACAGCAGCAGACAGATTCTGCATATCCTCATGATAATAGATAGCAACAACATTCTGGGAAGAGGGAGGTAATTTAATCAGTGTAGTGTGCTTCCATTTCTGGACACTTGGCCCAGTAGTCCATTACTTTGTCTTGGTGATGTCAAAACCCAAGTTTTAGAATATTAAGAAATACTGTGACTCATATTTGGGATTGACGTCCAGAGTTAGCACAGCAGATGTTCTCTGTTTGTCTGAATCTAACTACTTGTGAAATTTTAAAAGTATTTCTTTTCCAGTAGCAAGCAGAAAGTCTGACCAGGGTCAGACAACAGAGGCTCAAGATATTGAGCAACTGACCATCAAGTGTAACGGGAAGAAAGCATCATTTCCTTGGGAAAAAAACATCATTTTATTTGCATATTCTCATTCTGACCTGTAGATGCTCTCCCAAGAAAAATAAAAGTAGTGACACACTTTATAAGTACTTTATAAAAGAGAAGAGATTCTATGGAAATGCAAGATTACATTAGCTAAACATTGAATTGTTTATTTATTATTTATTCCTTACATTTTACGGAACTGCCAACATTTTTACCTGGCTTTTCTTTCCCAGTGTTTCCTGTCCATACTGGGRGATGAGCTACGCTTACTTAACATGCTTCTGCTCCTAGTGTCCTTTAGGGCATCTGCCTCTGCGTAAGTCCAAAGTGGAAGAAGTAGACCGTTCCTGTGACTCTGATGAAGATTATGAAGCCACTGGTGGAGGACTTTTCTCATCCCACTGTACATTGGTGATTCACCCACAGGACCAAAGTCCCACATATTTACTCATCCGCACCAAACAGGAAAAGGTATAAAAAGCAGTCTTTTTTTGGAGAGCAAGAGTCTTTTGGTAACAATGAACAAATGGGTTATACAGGCTTAACCTGTTTGTAGATAAAAGGTCTGAATTGACCCATAGTGTTCTCCTCCTTATGCCTAGAATACCTGGCTGTACCATCTGACCGTTGCAGCTGGTAGCAATAACGCCACAGTGGGCACATCATATGAGCAACTCATTGGAAAACTATTGGATGCAGAAGGAGACCCTAGTAAGTAGAAACCACAATCTATTCCATGGTAGTAAAGCATAAGTAAAAGTAATTTCAATTCCCAGTTTTAATCCAGCCAAAGGTGAGAGAAGGGAATTCTCAGTAGTACATCATATGGTATAGTGTCCTTCTCCCCTAGTTCTCAGACAAGCCCATCACTTTGTAATGTCATTTATCAAAGCCTAAGAAATGTTTGTAACATTCATTCAAACTAAAATAAAGAACTGGAGCTTTAATTTTTTTCTGTTTTTGTTGGTCTCGATTTTCCTTTCCAGGAAATCTTGACCATACAAACATGTGGTCTTTCCTCCAAATACACTGAAATACACACTTGCCTTCACACGTGTTTCTCTGTCTGCACGTTTAAACCCTTACACATACATCCACGCTCATCTGTTCCTCCTCATCTCTGATACCCGCTCATGCATCTATGTTTATGCACCATGTTCTCAAATATGTGTTAACATATGCATTCATACTTGATGCATTCATACTCTTTTCCTGCACACTCATCTATTCTGGACATGTATGTGAACCTTGCTTCCTGTTGAATAGTGACTTGCACTAACAAAGACCCCGATTGCAGGCAGCTGCCCTGGCAGAGTTTATGTCTCTGGTTTGAACATACACCTGACCAGCTTCTCACCAAAATCCAGCTGATGAGAAGCTCTGATGTAGCAGAATTGAGGATAACAATAGTTCTTTCTGCTGATAGCTATTACTGCTGGTGACTCCTTATCCGTGGTGGGCTTTGCTGAAACCAGTGAAGTGTCACCAAAGATAAAGTGGCCTAGTGCAGTGCTGCTTCCTTGGGTGCTTTGCTATCTCAGCAAGGCTCCTCGTCAACATGGACACTGTTCTCTCTCTCCTGTTTCTGACACTGCATGTTTTTGCCCATCTGCTACCTCAGATTCTCCTCTGTGGAAGCATCCTATGTTGTGCTACAGTAAAGATGGGTTGCACACATCCCTCACTACTCTGCCATCAGAGGCTCTACAGACTGAAGCTCTGAAACTTTTTAAGGTATTTAAAGGGACATTGCATGGTTTTCAGTTGTTCTGCTCAGTTGCTGGGGCAACAACATTGTTTGGTCATGTTGTACAACATTTATTGTCACTATTGGCCGTTTTAGACAGGCCTGCTGGTTCATTTAATTACGAAAGGACAGTTGGATATTAGGTGTCATTCATTCTTTGGAGGTTTAACTTTTCTTGTGCAGAATCTGTTTAGGAGTAGTATCCCCCACAGACTTTATGCTTCAAAGTTAGCTTTATCTTCCTCTTTCCTCTCCAATAGTTGGATTGAAGGAAACAGTAACAATTTACTGCCAAACTGTGCTGGTTTGAACATGAACCAGCAGGGGAAATTAACCCCATCAAATACCTCGAGAGAGATTTAGGTCAAAATTACAATTTTAATAGAAAGGTTAAAATAAATGCAGGAATACAGAAACACCAGCCTAAACTGACAGAGTCACGGTGCAATCTGGCAGTGGTCGCAGTCCTGTTGAAGGTCTGGAACTCTGGTTGTCCAGTGGTTGCAGTGCTGTTGAAAGCAGTAATCCCATAGAAAGGCCTGGTCCTCTGGGTATCCAGTGGGGGTGGTCCCATCCCCTGGTTGTCCAGTGGTGGTGAAGCATCTAGTCCTCTGGGTATCCAGTGGTAGTGTCCAGTGGTCTCGTCCTCTGGTTTTCCAGTGATGGTGTTCCCATCCTCTGGTTGTCCAGTGGTCTCTCTCTATCCCCAAGCCTGTTTTTATGTGGTGTTTCCTTACTCGTGTCTCCTCCAGGGGTGGGGATTTCCACAATGGAAGGGGATGTTTCTGAAATTCTATTCCTTGGGGCTTTCTGGTTCAGTAATGGGCCATTAACAGAGATAATCCACTCAGGATGGGTGGTGCTTGCTGTTGGCCAGGATAGTTATTACAGCTGAGATAAGGAGTACCACCCCACCTCACATGATCTGCATAATCTCAGGGACCAGATATGTAACCACCTAACTGTAACGACCCAGCTTATCAGGGAATTATCTGGGTGGTGATAGAATACATCCTTTTTTGGTTAAGCCAGGACACAAACTCAGTTGTGTCAGTAAGACCAGTGGTGAAGCCATTTTTGCACTCCCCAAGTGTAAGATCAGCAGTGAGACTGGACAGTATGAACAAGGTAAAACACAGGCATGGAAGGCAGGAAGCACATTTCCCCTCAATTCTCTTGCTGACTTGGAAATTCCTTAGGCTAGGAGAGGTTGAGTAAGTTTTCTAGTTGCCATAACTACGGAGGGAGGAATAGGAATTCAGTATTGAATGTCCTCCCTCCTCTCAAGGTTATTTATTAACTGTCTGTAAGTTAATAAATACATCTGGGAAACCTGGCCTGGAAAGTACCAGAGAAGAGTTGCTGTATTCGTGGCATTGACAAACTTCTACCCTTTCACAGTCCTGTCAGCTGTTCATCAACGTTCCTGTGGAGGCATCCTCTATTGATTACCACGTGTCACTTGCCCAGACGGCACTGCAGGTCTGCTTGACACATATGGAGCTGCAGAATGAAATTTACTGTCAGCTTGTTAAACAGACCAGCTGCCGACAACCCCAGAACCACTCAGTCATTCAGGTCAGTACTACTTTCATCACTGCCACTCTGCAAATACTTTCTATTTAATTCCATGTTTTTAATAATTAGCAATGGGACTGTTTCTCATAAAATAGTGCTAACGCTAAAGATGTGCTAGGGGAAGGAGAATCTTAGCACTGATATGGAAAGAAAAACACTAAGACTATAACTACTTGCAAAATAAATTTTAGTTTAAATGTAACTGTTCACCGGTTGCAAATGGTCTATGCAGACCATAGTCAGAATCAAAGTTCATAGCTTGTGTTGTCAAACTATAACTGTCAGATGGTATTAATTTTGTTTTGCATTTTAGATAATCCATAGCATACAAAGCATGATTATTACTATTAAGCATGAAATCTGAATTTTGCACTGTAATTATCGGGTAAATCAAATTAATAAGTTACAGCATGAATGTACATACTCAATTACAATATTCCCAGCTCAAATGAGAAATTAAAATCAGGTTGAATAATAATGGATCTAATTTGAAATAAAATTCCCTGTGTATTTTTTGTTATGATTTGCAGTTACATAATATTAATTTAAATCTCAGTTGTTCTCTCAGTTCTAGTTACACTATTCAAAATTTTCAGAAGTAGCCAATCATTTAAAAGTCTTTTTAGAGTCCAGGTTGAGGTGCTGAAGAGCAGTCTGTCTGACCATCACTTCCCTCTGAAATGTCTTGAACTACACATCTAAAAATGATCGTTCCAAAAAGCACTAGTCACCATCCATCATTTTGGCTGTAGTATTCTATGAGAGACAGCAGGTAAGAAGTACAGAACAAGAGTGATGTCCAGTTTTGTGTTCATAGTGTTGGCAACTCCTGGCTTTATGTGCTCCTCTATTCCTGCCTCAACATCACTTCCTCTGGTTCATCAAGCAGCACTTGCAGCGACATGCAGACCCCAGGTAAGGACTGCAACAGCATTTTCTTCTGCTGAGATGACTGCCTCTTGCATCCACTACAGATGAAGAAGGAAGCAATTTTGTAACACACACCTACAAAAATATGTTGAGAGGGAGGACAGAAGGTTCCCAGTGGTCTAAAGCTGAACCCCTTCATTCATTCACATTAATTTGTCACTTAAATTAAACTAGTTCACAATACTGAATGACCTGTACTAGCAAAATAACTTTTTGCAGATATAACTGGGAAGTTATACATTGGGAAGTCTTTTGCTAATGCAGCTACTTACTTTTGTTGATAGAAAGACAGACCAAAGTAATTACTTGGAATTAATTATTCAAATTTTAGGTGATTATATTCTGCTGTCAGGTTAGCAGGCATACTGACAGAACAAAAGTGAGGCAGAGAACATCTCAGGGAACCATAAAAAGTTAGGAAAAGCTAACAAACCTGAAATATATGCTAGTGCTGTTTACTCTCACCTCCTTGGTGTGTAACTATGGTAACAGCAAGAAGTTTTTCTCCATTGTTCATGCTGTGCTCTTTCTTTGTTTCCATGGTGATCTGGTCTTCAGCATACCTCACTGTGTCCTTAGGGGGGAGGTCACAGCTAGAGATGTCTAGTTGTCTGTTGCAAAAATATACTGTTGTTAAGACAAAGGTAAAAGAGTAGTTTCTTTTCAAACAAATACTCATACTCAATTAATAAGCCTAAATCTGCCATGGAACTCAAGATACAGGTCTCCTGGCACTGCAAAGGAAGTGTGTACTCCTATCAAGTCTATTCTATTTTCTTAAATGCTGCCTCACATTTGTTATTCAACTCACTAGTGGAGCTGCTCTACTTTTAGAGACTGTTGAATTTCATAAGGATATGCTGGGCCCTGTGAAATTGATTTATTACATCAGCTTCAAGCACTACTATGCTGATGGTCTGCCAAAAAGTACCTTTATGAACAAATGTACTTCAAGCAGAAACAAAGAGAAAGTTTATTTATACAATCCAGCTATGAAACAATTATTAGGGCCAGAAGAAAACCCAGAAATTGCATGAAAATGTGCCTGTATTCACCTGTAGTTTATCTTAGATTTGAAGCAGTTGCTAAAGGGGATTTACCTTGGCTCCTTCTGCCTAGATCTAGGAATACTTAGGTCTCTTTGGATGGAGCAGATACAGTGGTTTCTTGACCAGTTAAGTAGAAATACTTTCCCTGTTTCACACAGCAAGCAAGACACTAGAATGTTTACGCTGCATAATGCCTCTGGCCTAGATCTATTCTATATCTTAATTCTAGGTATTGTTTTCCATGAAAGGTGATCTTAGAGTACATATCCAGTCATTGAGAGAGGAAGAAAAGTGGGGCAGAGTTCTAAGTGAGAAGTCACGGGGCTCAGGAGCATTTGGAAAACAGACATAATAGCTTCTTGTTGAAGCCAGATTCTCTATTTGAAAATTGTCCAAACTCATTACTGGGGAGGTGAGCAATATATTGCTACAGTGAAAAGCCAGAAGTGCTGGCTTCCATGTTGCTTGCAGGGATTTAACTGGAGATTTAATCATGTATTGAGGTCCTGAAGGCATCTTGAATGGAATTATTTTCCCCTGCAAAGTGATCGCACAATTACAAATCCGTATAAATCCTTCCATTTCAGAACTTGTTCAGTATATACATTTTTAACATTTTTGTACAAGGTGCAATTGACTGTTCCTGCTTGGCTTTACAGACACTTTTATCTCTTTGGTGCTGTTCAATGGAGCACTCTTCAATAGACAGTAAACTGATCATCTTGGTAAATATTTGTCACAGTTTGGACGAACTTAGGAGGAAGACTCAAAGAGTCTCCTCTGCAAAAGATAGTGTCTTAAAACTCCCTTCCCCCCCACCTTAAGAATTTCTCAGAGGAAAGTGAAAAAAACAGTTTATTTAACAAACCCAGCTGCTGGGGGGGGGAGGGGGTGCACGCAGGGACCAGTGGAAGGGAAAGGAAAATTTAAAAAAATGAATAATGTTGGATAGTAAACCTCTCGTGATGAAGAAAACCTGGGTGAATTCAGAGTCCTTTGTTTCCTGGGTGTAGTTTTCTGCTCTGTCTTCTGAAAGTTGGTAGAGTAAGCCCCCTCCGGGCCTAGGATGGTGCAGGCCTTTCTCCGGGCCCAGGGGGGTAAGCCCCAGAGTTCAGTGGTCTGTTGTAAAGTTCCAGAGGAAGAAGGAAAAAAACACAGTCCCAGAAAAAGCTATCTTCTTTCCTTGCCTCAGGCAGAGGAGGGAAAAAGCCAAAAGTAAGTTTTAACTCCCTCTGATATCCCTCAGCTGAGTAAAAGCAGGGCAAAAGCTCACAGGAAAAAAAGTTAAAAAAGTWAAAAAAGTGTCCCTTCGCCTTCAGCTATAGAGAAGGTAACTGGTGAGAGTTTTCTCCTGAGAACCACAATGACAGCTAGCTGATAAGTAAAAAATGTAAGTATCTTGGAAGCATTCAAAACACAGCGCTTGGCTTCTCGAGCCAGCTTAAAGACATAGAGTTAATATTTTTGCATTAAGCAGGTGATTGGGATATATAGCATCATAAAGTCACCCCAAGACACTATCCCTATCCTGTATTGAATTGTCAACAAATCTAAGCTTGCTTGGAATCTATGTCAAGTCTCTTGGTTGGCCAATAGGGTTAGTACATGGAAACTTATAATTTGTACCACCATGTAAACTGATAAACAAAAATTGTAATGCATTAGCCTCACAGGATTATACAACTCTGTATTTACCACAAAATGACATGATGGCAACTAAATTCCACTGGCATGACAGCGAGTTTGAAGGTGAATTGATCTTAACAGATACTATGATGGCAGTGGGATACAGAAGAGGATATGTGTCCTGTCCACTTAAAGCAGGGAATGCTCTTGTGTTTCCTAGAGAGTCCATTGTCTGCCTTAGTTTTGCAAGTCCTTGAAGCTCAGGGTTGTGTTGTAGCCTTTCACTTGAGCTGTTAGTATGTTGGGATGAACAGTGTATCTGCACAGACATATATCTTTGCTTGAGCAAAAGCCTGAGAGAGGAATGCTTTGTCATGGCATGGGAAATTGAAGAGGACATAGCACTTGGAGCATGGATGTGGTTCTCTCCCCCTCTTTGCCTAGGAGTGAAATAGGCAAGTATGCCATCTACTGCCAGAGATCAGTAGACCGCACGGTGCAGGCTGGAGAGCGGGAAGCCAAGCCCTCCCGGATGGAGATCGTGTCCATCCTGCTGAGAAATCCTTACCACCACTCACTCCCCTTCAGCATCCCAGTGCACTTCATGAACGGAACCTACCAGGTGAGCCACCACAGCTGCCTTTCTTCTGGGCACTAGAGGACTGCACCATAACCTGCCTCCTTCACGCAGGTGGGTGGCACCATGGTATTTATAGGTATCAGATAATGTGAGATAAATACTGTTTCTCCTCTTTGCCGTTTTAGCTGATTGTCCAGAGAAAATGAAATGAATTCATCCCTAGCTCTACAGGTCTTAGGAAGAAAAGGTAGCTGGGAAAAAGGGAGAGATGTTGAAAGTATATCAAATGGGAAAGAATGTGGTCTGAAGGGAGACAACACACAAGTGTTGTCACTGGAACAGGCAGTTAATCCTGAGACACATCTGTAGGAAACCACCTTCATTAGTTGTGATACCCATCAATGTCATGGTTCTTGTATCTTCAATTAAGTCCTCTTTCCTTGCAGGTTGTAGGTTTTGATGGTTCCTCAACAGTGGATGAATTCATCGAGCGACTGAACCAGGAGACAGGAATGAGGAAGCCATCCCACATGGGATTTTCTCTGTTCACAGATGATCCTTCTGGCAGGAATTTGGAACATTGTTTGCCGGGCAACATGAAGGTATTTATTTTTCCCCTCTGCTACCTTCAGTATATATCTTTGAAGAACTCCTAAATGGTTAATAAATCTTTCTTAATGAATTAAGATCAAACAAGCTTGGATATTGTCTATCTAGATTAATATTAACAGATGGGATATTAATTCCTGCACTTGGGTCACAACAACCCTATGCAAACCTACAGGCTGGGGGAAGAGTGGCTGGAAAGCTGCTCAGAGGAAAAGGATCTGAGGGTCTTGGTCAACAGCTGTCTGAATATGATCCAGCAGTGTACCCAGTCGGCCAAGAAGGCCARTGGCTTCCTGACCTATACCAGAAATAGTGTCGCCAGCAGGACTATGGAAGTGACTGTCCCCCTGTACTCAGCACTGGTTTTTGGCCCCTCACAATAAGAAAGGCATTGAGGTGCTGGAGTGTGTCCAGAGAAGGGCAACAAAGCTGGTGAAGGGTCTGGAGCACAAGCCTGATGAAGAGCAGCTGAAGGAGCTGAGGTTCTTTAGCCTGGAGAAGAGGAGTCTCAGGGGGACCTTATTGCTCTCTACAATCACCTGAAAGGAGGGGTTTCTTCTCCCAAGTAACAAATGATAGGACAAGGGGAAACAGCCCAAAGTGGCTCCAAGGGAGGTTTAGATTGCCTATTATGCAAAATTTCTTCACTAAAAGAGTTTCTCAAACATCGGAACAGCCTGCCCAGGGAAGTGGTGGAGTCACGATCCCCGGAGGTATTTAGAAGTTCTGTAGATGTGTCACGTGGGGACATGGTTTAGTGGTAGACTTGGCAGTGCTGATTTAATGGTTAGGCTTGCTGATCTTAAAGGTCTTTTTCGAACTAAATGATTCTATGATTCTATAATTAGCTGGCCTAATCTTATATAGTACTTAATAGAAAGCAAGTTCTATTTTAGTAGGTGACAAATTGGTCAATTTTTAAAAAGTCTAGCTCAGAGTTTAGCAAGTATTAAAGTTTAATTTGTCTTGACTACAAAATTGAAACATGACTAAGCCAGCATGATCAGATATTACAGCTGACATCAAATGTGACACTCCTAATTGAGGCAAATTTATGTTACTCTGTGAGTTTTTGGCATGTCTGTATAAATTCCATCTGTTGGATTATGAAGTATCTCCTTCTTCAGATAGAGTATCTTCAGATAACTCAGGCTGTCATTGTTAATAAGTGTACTTGGGGGAGAAAGCTTTACTGAGTATGGCTTCACTTTAGGAAGGAGCGGAGTACCTCAGATCAAGGGAGAGAGAAAGCAGATTAATATCTGGGTCTTTCACATGGAGATTTTTACCAATGCTGCGGCTGAATGCCTTAATTGAGCAGGCTGGCTGCCATGACTGAGACATATCAGAGTTTGGTACAAATCTGTGAGAATAATTTGTCATACCACATTGATAGAGGAGTAGTTGTAGTGGCAACTTTGAAGAGGTTCTGATACCTGTAGGGAACTTAATCAATTTTACACACAGTGTGAAATTTCACATTAGGCAACAGAGGGAGAAGATACCAATAACTTAGATGGTTTGAAAGGAAACTACCACAGACAGTGCCAAATTATATAGTTTGTTTTCGTGGCCAGATATAGATCAGGTAATCTGGAGTTTTGCTGGTTATTGGACCACCATCTGGAGAGATGAGGTATCAGAGTAAACAAAGGAGCTTGAGAGAATCAAAGGCATCACTTTGCCTTGGCAAGTAAATAACAACCAGTACATCTCAGTAGCTTAAGAGAGGTTTAGAGATCTGATTATGTATTTCATGTGGCTTCTTATGTTCACAATACTTTCTTTGAGATGCCATCGAAAGAGAACTAGGGGCCTTCATTAGACCACTTGGAAAGGACTAGAATAAGCAGGAGGATCTGAATGGAACCGAAAAAAAAGATAACCACGCTATTACGAAAAATGTCTGAGTTACAGAGTTGGAATCTAGGACCAAATGTTCCCAAAGTTTGGAGGGTCACATCCAAGGGTCTGGTATAGCCATGCATGTTCAGCTGTTGTTCAGAGGATATGTCAATTCTTTAGTTTGGCTCAGGAGGGCACTTCTGAAGTAAACCTACTGATCATTCCTMTTAACCGTGCTTTGACTCACATTAAGGAGTAACCTGAGAGCATGAACTTGATTCTTTTTACATGAAACATGAACTGGAAGATGCGATCCAACACAGTAGTGGGCTTTCAGGTCACTTGATCAGAATAAAGCTAGTCCAAAGGGAAACCCTTTAAAGCATATATAGTGTGGGCATGGAGACTTAGGAATGGGCATTTCTCTGTGCAGATCGGCTCCTCCTGAGCTTTGCTGCTTGCTAATGTAGACATAGCCACGAGAGTTACTACCAGACCAGAATTCACGTCCCCCTGCAGGTTGGAGCTGGAGTTTTCAGTTTGAATGCTTTAATTTTTACATACTGTGCGACAGAAAAAGGAAGTGTTTTGTCACTTTTGGCTATGTTTATGCTGATCCAGTCTGTGTTCCACAATACTTTACTCACTTACTTTCCCCTCAAGCCTTGACTATATATTTCACCTCAGTTTGTGTCTCCTCTCTCCTTGATATTTTTAAAGATCTGTGATGTCATTTCTAAATGGGAACAAGCCTTAAAAGAATTGCATCCTGGGAAATATGAAGGTGGCACAAGAATTGTAAAGTTGACCTATAAGAACAGGTACTGTCCTTTGTTAGGTGGCCTCACTACTGCTGTTAATTAAACATTCTGGACTGCTTATATCTCTGTAGATGACAAGTAATTTATAGTATCATTAGTGCCAAAACTATTTTAGCTAAGATGCATTAAATCCTACAGGAGACATGAATGGCTTGTCTGTTACATATACAAAAGCATATGGCCTAGGGGTGAAATCCAAACCATTTTGCAATAGCAGAATAGACTTGAAATGAGTTAACAACTAGCACAATAAGGCATACTTGGCACAATTTCATTTGCCTAGATCCTAAAGGATCTAATTAAAGAATGTGTGTTAGGTAAGAGGAAGAGAGACCTAGAGGAAAAATCACCAGTGAAAACAAATATGCTGAAACTTGCGATTAAGTGAACAATCACAAAGATGGAAAAGATACAAGAATAATATTCTAAATCACATGAACTGTAAAAGAGACATGTAGTAGCAGTGCCCAAACTTTATAAGGAAAGAAATGTTAAAAGTTAGATGATGAAAGATGGTAGAAAAGGGAAGTACA
This sequence comes from Amblyornis subalaris, assembly GCA_018881555.1. Classification (NCBI taxonomy): domain Eukaryota; kingdom Metazoa; phylum Chordata; class Aves; order Passeriformes; family Ptilonorhynchidae; genus Amblyornis; species Amblyornis subalaris. Next base: position 232,450 of record JACAXG010000142.1, on the reverse strand, counting down.
AGACAAAGATCTAAATCAAAAACTGGAACAAGTTCATCACTTATAATACAGACAGGAATTCTGAATTACATTAAATCGAGAGCTGTATGAGAAGAAGGAATGAATTCTCTTTGCAGGCAAAACAAAGGCCACCCCAAAACTAAACAGAGTTCAGTATTGAACATATGAAGATTTTTTTGACTGTAATGGTGGAAACAAATTTCTTTTAACTTTGTTAGTTTGTATAGTAGACATGGAAGCAGAAGTTACTGGTTTTGACCCAGAAGGCAGTATTGTTTCAGGAGTGAAACTTTGCAGTATTATTTTGTTGGGCTGGAATGTGCCTAGGCTGGACAGCAAGGATGTTTTGATAAGGTCTTTCCAAGGTTGGGCTGTTCTAACACCAAGGATTCTGATAAGACATTTGTAAGGTCAAAATGGTTCTAATAGTGTTGTTAATCTCAAGGTGACATAAAAATCCATTCCAGTGGATCAGTTTGCTTATATGTCATGCAGTATTGTGGAATATATAGCCATAGATGCAGCTTGAAATCAGTATGTGAATTAGATGCTGTGGACTGCAAGTAGGCATGTATGAGGAATGATTCCGGGAAGCATTCTCCAAGCTGGTGTCTTCAACCCCAACTAGTAATCTTGCTATATCAGGTCAAAAAAATTCCAAATGTGAATGGAATAAAAAATAGTAGGAAGCTTCAATTTACAAGCATGTTTCTTTAAACAAAGCCTGCTAATTGGGTCTCTTATTTCCTGCTGAGGCAAACTGAAGAATTTCTCAATAAGTCTTCAGTGTAAGTGGTCAAATCCAAGCAGGCAAGTCTACAAGGCTGCCTTGTAGAAGCTTATACATGTAGAGCAGAGGTAGTTCTCTTTTCTGTGATAAGCAGAGAAGGCCATAACTTAAATATTGCCTGTCTGTGTTTGATGGGGATGAACAGACACTGATTTAACTGTGTTTAATAAGGGTTCACTGTCTAGAAGTGGTTGGCTTACAGAATTCAAATAGCTTCCAAAGCTAGAAAGCATGTTTTGAGCCTCCTTGTTCAAATCTTGTTCATATGGGAAGCATCTCAGCTTCCAAATCTCTGTCCAGTACCCCCTCAATACAAAAAAAACCACCCCAAACCCACTTTTGTTTTACCTCACCTTGATTCAAGTTCCCAGCTGTACTTTCATTTCACAGTATCTTTTTACCTTCACAATCCTCTCTACTTTTTAGACTGTATTTTCGGAGCCAGGCCAAAGGTGAGACAGACCGTGAGCGGTTGCTACTGGCCTTCCAAGTCAGCAATGAAATAGCCAACGGAAGGTTTCCTGTTAATAAGGAATTAGCTCTGGAAATGGTGGCTCTAATGGCTCAGGTGAGTATGGCAGACATCTCTCTTTTGTCCTCCTTCAGCTACCTTTTACAACAAAAGTGCATCAAACATACACACAGTATGATGTATCAAACATAGTCAGAGATGTACCATGACAAATACATTATACCAGTATACATATGTTAGAACACCTCTTGCTGTAGGGAAATTTGCTCTAGCAGTGCTTTTCCTTTCCTTCTCAAGAAAAATATTGGAAAAAACAGTGAGGCTGAACTATCACCAGAACTGCTCCAATTAGTACCTTAGTAGAGATATGGAAATAGTTCCACTACTAGAATTCCATTAATAGTAAAAACTTTCCCTGTTGCACTGCCAATACCCTCTTACTCAGGAAGAGCATCTTGTAGGATCCTCCATTAGGTCTCCAGGCTTGCACTTAGTATTTTACCACATAAAGCACACAGTGTGGGTTTTGGGCATGATAAGCAGGATAATAGTTTTTTACTGAGCTGAAATTGAGTGTTGTATTTGTTAAAGCAGCATAAACTGAGATGAAGAAGCTGGGGACATGGTCCAAACTACTTACAAATATGCTGTTGTTTTAATTGGCCAATTGAAAATAAATCCCCAAAGCCTGGCAGTTTATACAGATGTGTGTCCTTACAACARGTATCTGGCCGAGATCGTGTTCCACTTTCTTAGATCAGTAGATAATTTCTTGGACAGTCGTGTCTTCAGTGGTTGCTCTTTAATATACACTTACTATGGTAAATGCTGTAGACAGAATTCCCCAGCCTGTGTCTTTTTGCATGACTAATAAACACAGTAGTTATCAGTACAGGAATTCATGGAATGTTCTACTGCATTAAAAATCCCGTAGTTCTGTTGCACTATAAATTATAATGTTGTCATAGGTGGAATATGGGGATTTGGATCGACCAGGATCTTCAAGTCCTGGGGGAACATCACAATTGAAAATGCAGCATCTTCTCCACCAGGTCTTAGAAAAATTCTACCCCAAACACTACAAGCAAAACATTACTCCTGAACAGCTCAGGTAAATTGTTGGTTCTTCAATACTTTGCACTGAAACCAGCTTTTACTTGCAAAATTGTCTTTACATTTAAGAAATTTCAAGGAGCACTGTCAAGATTATTTGATGTAGAAACTTAAACAACACAAGTATCAGGAAAAGATTCCCTTAAAAGAAAAACTAAAGGAGCCAAATCACCAACTAATTTTCCCCTAGACAAGTTTAAACCTTTCACTTCCAAATTAAACATCTCAGTTTCAGCAAACTAACCCAAGCCTAAGATGAATTCTCTTTCTGAGTTTTTGTTTTACCCTTCCCCCAAGTATCAATTGAATCCAGATGCCTAATATTTGCAATGAGCCATAAAGCCAGCTCATATGGGTTGCTTCAGGCCATGCAGTAATTCTGGTAGGACATATTTTGGCAGGGTTTTTTGAGGTTCTGACTTGGAAATTCTCACACACAATGCAAAGAGCTCAAGTACAGGATTCAGATGTTGCCACAGATCTCAGATCTATCTGATTTAAAGCAAGAGAATGGTCTTCTTCCAGATCCTAAGCTATTTAGGGATGCAGTGGTGGGACTAACAGTTACCTCCTTCTGGAAGCAAATTCTATCTGCATGTAGCAGGGTAGTTGCCAAACCATCCTTAGTGAGCCAAATCAAGAGAGAGTTAATATATATTGCCACTCCATATAGAGCATACTACAGGCAAGGTATGAGGAAGGTGAGAAAGCACGTGGAAGTAGAGAAAATGCTAAAATAAACTCAGGTTGTACAACTGATAGTGCTAATAGCTCTGCCCATAACTGCTGTGTAGAACAGCCCTTTTGGAGTAGGGAGGTACATTTATTAACTGTTTTAATTTTACACATCTTTCCTTTGAAGACATTAGTAAATAATACTGTCTTGTGTCTTGGATTCCTAAAGGCAACTGACTGACAGGCTGGCGACAAAGTGGATGGTGCTGCAGGGATGCTCTCCACCAGAATGCATTCGAATTTATTTGACGGTGGCCCGGAAATGGCCTCTCTTTGGAACCAAAATATTTGCTGCTAAGGTAACTGGAGCACACTCTTTTCTGTTGCCAAGAGTGAATTATCTGAGCAGAGACACACCTACAATCTCTGGTAATATGGGTTGAAAATGCTTCTACTTCAGGAAGGTAAAAAACTTAATACTCTGTTCTGAACAAACAGCCCCGGTACCACATAGGTTGAAAAAGATGGAAGAAAAGTATGTTCTAAACACTAGGGGTTGCTAGTGTTCAGTAAATAAATACTGAAGGTTGCCTGGCTGTGTCAATTGATCATGATACAGAGTTCTACCTGTCCTTACAAACCTTGCCAAAGCTTTCTCAGGCAGGAACTTCCCTGGGCATCAAGGCTGCAATGATAGTTTAAAAAATAAGATTTACCTACCGCAGTGGGGGAGGAAGGGAAGAGTCCCCCCTAAATCACACCTGGCAGCTGATGCCAGCTATGAGGAGAAGGGGTATTTCAGTCCTGTTCTCTGCTTGAGACAGAGCTGGATCCTTTCCTTGCCACATGAGAGAGGCAAKCACTGCTAATGTGCAGTTGCAGAAACAAAAACAAAAGTACACATTGGGTAAGCTGCCAGCTCACAGACATCAGTCGGAGAATAAAGAACAACTGGAGGGAGTGGTTCTCCCAGTAGCTTGTACCCTCCCTCACTCCATTCCAGGCTAGAGGTCTGTACCTATTGCCCATGCCTGAACTAACGTCTTAGCACATAGTGGCTGTTTTGAAAAATCTTGTTTTGGCATTAATCATCTTCCCCATCCCAGCAGAAATTTCCACTGTTGAAAGCTTGAGAGAGGTCTTCTTCATGGTTACATGTCCCTTGCTTTGAAGTCAAAGCTGCTGTAGTTACAGAAAAAAAGTCTAATGATGAAAGAGACCTCTTGAGTAAATATACAAGAAGTTTTCAAAAGACAATTATTTCCACGGTCAGGACTAAAAGAGGTTACTGGTATTTGAGGTTACTGACACTGAAGAACCAGAATATAGAATAGGTCTAACCATAGTTTAAATAATGTTGATATTTCTGATGGTTAACATATTTATAGCTTTTCAGCAGGTAAACAGCAAAGCCTATGGCTTTAGCCATGTAATAGCAGATTGCCAGGAAAGATTTATGTCATTAGCCATAATTAGTCATCTTTAAGAGACAATTAATGCACATTTGCAGTAAGATTCTGTAAGAAACAAAATTGCATTGATGTGTACTGGGTGCACTGGTATAGAAATCAGCAGGCTTCACTGCCTGCCTGACCCATAGGAGCCATATAAAAACACTGCAGAGCAGAGTTGCCATTTCATTGCTCTGTCCTAGCATTTCCTTCAGTTTTAACCACACTGATGGAATCTAATTAATTTCAAAGCCTTTGTTATCCTTGTATGTCTTGTGCCACTACTCCAAAAAATGTATGTAAATCTGAAAATGTTATTGCAAATTTTGGAAAAACTCTTAAAAATCAAACCAGGTCACACCATTAAGCTATAGGATTCTCTCTCATCTTCACTTTATCCTTAAACCTCAACATTTATATCAGAAACATCATTCCGTGGTGGTAAAGAAGTACCTGAATTAATAATTTTTTTCTCTCTAGCCTATTTTGCCTTCTTCACTGGAAGACTGCCCAGTCTGGATAGCTGTGAATGAAGATGGTATCAGCATACTGGATTATAAGACAATGGTATGTTGAGGAACACTGTTTAAGAAAAACACCTTATCTATCACAGAAAGACATTCCCTTGAATCCACTGAAAGTCACCAACAGTTTGTGTTTAACTTTAAATGGATCCAGAAGTTAATTTGTAAAAGTCAGAGATGAGGGAAGTCAGTGCTATGTTTGAACACTCCATAGGCAAAGGAAAATTACAGCTGCAGTGTAAGGTAGGGCAGCAAACATGCTCATACATCTTGCAAAATCTCAGCGGTGTGTGCTTTACTACCACCATCTGGGATACAACAAAAATTGGGCTATGAAGTAGTGAGGCATGGAACAAACTAGGAGAAAACTAGAAGTGCAATTCTCACTTGAGCTTTCTCTGCCAGCTGTTACCTATAGAGCCAATTACCTCTAGTGCCCTTTACTGCTAGAGAACTGGTGTTCTTGCAGGAAGTAGCAGTATAAACTAATATAGTAGTTTAAGGCGGGCATTTGGAGTTTTCTTACTCCAAAGAACTATGACTTTTTCAAATTCTCTGTCTCCAGCATTTGAAGGTCTCCTATTCATACTCCTCTGTGCTGACCTTTGGAGGCTGTCGAGATGACTTCATGATTGTAGTCAGTCAAATGAAAGAAAGAAGTTCTGGAAAAAATAGCACTGAAAAACTCCTCTTCACAATGGCAATTCCAAAGGTAATTACAAATGAAAAGTGAGTTTCTTTCCAGCTGGCAGCATCAGAGCTGGTTGTTTTGAACAAGCCCTGGGGACTGGTACTTGTGGCTGCTGCACTGGCTATATACATTCAACAAATCCCTTGTAAGCTGGAACCTTTGAACAAGAGACTTATTCTACCTAACTGTTAAAGACAGAGCTTCATTTTAAAGCTGAACAATTCCATGGGAGAAAGCCACTTACAAAAGCTATGCAGTCAATAGATTCTAAAAATCAAAGGGCACTCTTACCTCTAACTGACCTGCAGTTAATAATTTTCTCTTTTCCCCAGATTGTTGAAGCAACACTTCTCATTGCCAGCTACATTAACTACCGTTCGACACCTTCACTGCTGTCTTCCACACAGCCCTCACAGAGCAGAACACCTACTAAGAAGCTCTGGGAGACTGAAAATCGGTGCTTTTTTCCTTCTGYGCCCCGAAGCACCAAGGGGCCCACCCTGCTGTGAGGACTCGTTCCAAATGAGCTGATTTTGTTGGTTATATACCGCATATTAATGCAGGCTCTGACCTTTTTCCATAATAATAGACAAAGTTCCTTAGAGGTAGAGGCAGTGTACTTTCTCTTAAAAAAAGAGTTGATTTGGGGGACTGTGCAGGAGTTTCCTTTCCATGACACACTCCATCCAAAATACCATGCCTCAGGTAATTTGCCTGCACAGTGCTCCAGCCACATTACATCTGCACTCGTTCTCCCATCTCCTACCCTACTGCCTTGCTTTACAAGAACATACATTTTCTTCAATCCCTCCCATTTTCAGCTTTCAAAAGACAGAAACTTTCATGTCCTTGCTCAGACATGAAAGAAAGACATTGCTGAGAAGGAAGAGGAATTAAACTCACAAGAATAATTCTGATGCAAGTCAAGGGTGATTTCAGATCTGAAATAGTGAGTATAGAATTAGAGTTCAGCGGTACTTAAGAATATTTTCAACTTTAAATAAAGGTGGAAACCTAGGGTCTTTGCATGCTGAGCACTTAGAGCAACTGGGACTGGAAGAGTGTCAGAGGATGCCCTGGCTCCTACAGGACTGATGCATTTCAGAAGCTGACGCTGTTCTATGCAATAGATGAACATCAGATTGCTGCTGCAGGGCAGGGCTCAGTGTGTCACACGCTCCATTGTCAGACAGGCACTTTCAAAGACTTTCTGATAATCATTGTTGTAGATGTGTTTGGAACTGCACATTGTCTCAGACAAAGGAAGACAAGGCAAGCAAATTTTGTACTTTTTCTGTCTTTCAGCGACTAGAACAGATCTTTCCAAACAAGCTCTGCCATTCTGACTTGACAGAAGCTGCTTCTTTCAAACTCCTGCTTCCTTCATGTACCATAAGCAAGGAGGAGGTAGTCAGCAAATGTGTACTCATGTTCTTCTGACTTTCCTAAAGAATGTTGGTAGGTTTGATTTTTTTGTTTCAAAGGGACTTTGTTATGAGGTTATTGAATTTTAAACAAATAAAAGAAAAATACCAATTCTTCATGAAAAATCTAAACCTAATTAGACTTCAGCTATTTTGATAAGCATTCTAGAAAAGCTTAGGAAGAATAACTGCACTTTCAAAAGTACCATGTCCAACTTCGTAATAATTATGCATTCAAGGACAATTTTCCCAAATTAAAACAGTGTGAATCYAACCACTGGACAGAAATCAGTAGTAGCTATTTGCAAATAAACAAACCAACTATAGCAGTGTTTTTACTCCCTAATACCTGCCACCAACCTTGACACATTCAACTAATGCACACAGGGGAGCTGATACATCAAGAAATTTTTGTTTGGTGGATGCAAAGCCACAAACTAAAAGAGAAGAGCAGGGGACAAGACAAAAATTGTTCTCAGCAATCTCTCATCAGCATCTTTGTAATATAAAACAAAAAGCCCCAAACAACTAAACAAACCCAACCCCAAACCATCCCATGGTGGGTTATGGAAACAATATAGCAGACATAAGACAGGAAGAGATTGTATGAACAGTGGCCTGATTTGCACATACTGTAATGTACCCACTTGTTATGAATTTAAGGACCATCCCTTGAGGGTACAGAAAAGGGTAGAAATTTTCTGAACCAAAAATAAGAAGGTATTTAGTAATTTTTGTTTTCCCTTAGAGACTTTTCAGTGACTATATATCCTAATAGTCAGTAGTTTGTATTTCCTCTCTCTCTCTCACAGTGATCTTAGTATAGCTATGTCAGTTTGAATACATAGTGTTACTCCTCCTCACTCCATCACCTGTGCCTAACCATTTCTCTTGTATGTGAAGGTCTGTTTGACACTCTGCTTCTGGTATCCCAGCAGTAACAAAGCTGCTTCAGAATAGGCTGGAGCCGTCATTGGTGCTGGGGATGCTCAAGGCATAGAAGTCTCCACAGTTTGGAGCCTGTACTTCCTTACAGTGCTAACACTCATGCCCTCAGAGATTTGTACCAGGGCAAACAGGAAGCACAGATGTTAAATAAACAGGAGCTCTCCTGAAGCTCATTATTTTCTGCCACAACTGCACTTTAAATTGAGAAACATGACACATAGAACGTTCTTTCTTCCTTATTTCTTAAAAATATTCACCAATACTTGAGTGTTTCAGGGACCGCCCCACTCCGATGGATGCACATACCCCTCCTATTTATAGCTTACCTATCTTCAAACACCCACCCTGTGTAGATACCTACTTTATAGGATTCTTTGGTAGAGAAATTTTTTATTTTAATCAATGCTTTTGGCAATGACTATTGATACAGCATAGAATGAGATGACAAAAGCCTTTGTGTTCCTAACTACTGTATGTAAAAGGCTGTCTGGAAGATACTGTGAGATTTCTGTTTGTTCTTAATAAAATGCAGCTCATTAATAATCATGAATTAAATTGTGTATTATTAAAGAAACTATTTTAAAAGCCAAAATATTCTTGATGTAAACAAAAATGAACAAAGATTGTGTTTGGTATCCAGGCACATAGCTGGTACAAACCTGCCGTAGACTGATTCCTTGTTTCTTTGCTGATCTTCTCTCAGCTTAAGTGGATGCCTACACCATGGGCACAGATGTTCACTCTTTCAAAAGATTGCTAAAACAATCTTTCAGACTTCCTACTGTGACACAGCTTCTTGGTAATTTCCTCAGTGCGCATTCTGAGGACTTCATGGGATTTTTACAGTATAGTCAGCATTCCCAGCACACTCTTTAGCCCATGACTCTGTCCACGCTGCTGAGACATCATTTCTTTTCTGACACAAAAGGCGGTGGCACATCCCATCCCCAAGCTGCTGCCTTTCACTTGGACAACGAGAATACTTCCTGTAGCTAACCTCTGTCTTTCAAACTTTGTGGCACCGTGGAAAAAAGCCCACAAATCTCCTTATCTCTACCATATTACATGATGGTATGGCGCCACATGTTAATTTACAGATGGTGTGGACAAGCACAGTACAGCACTGTATGCAAAATAAGCATAACTCCAGGCTCCTGCCAACTTGTGGGTTTAGCTCTTGTTTTGACACTTCAATTGCCTCAGTTATATTACTAAGGAGTCATGGGGAAAAAAAGAGAGAAAAATACTAGTTAAGGCTTACAGTAACTTTTAGCTTATCAACAAAGAAGAATTTCCCAACCTTAAATTACTCCCAAAAGCACAGATAAGTAAAACTTTATTCATATATTGTCATTGCCATCATTTTCAACATCACATCTGCCTCATATTCTCAGAGTAACTGATGTGGCCCTTTTAATGCCACATCTTTTCCATGTCCTGCATCAATAGGCCCTGCCCCATTCAGCAAAGGGTTCACATTTTCTCTGTATTCCTTTTGATACTGAAGTACTTACTGAAGCCATTCTTGTTGCCTTTGACATCCCTCAACTGATTCATCTCCAGCAGGGCTTTAGCTTTCCTAACTACATCTCAAACAGTGCTGCTGTATTCCTCCCAAGTTATCTGTCCCTAATTCCACCTTCTGTATACTTCCTTTTTGTGTTCAAGTTCTGTCAGAAGCAGCTTGCTCATCCACGCAGGCTTCCTGGTATTTCTGCTTGACTACCTGCTCATTGGGATGCACTGTTCTTGAGTTTAAAAGAAATGATCCTTGACTATCAATCAGTTTTCTTGGGCCCCTCTTCCCTCTAGGGCCCCATCCCATGGGACTCTTTCAAGCAGGTCTATGAAGGGGTCAGTCTTCAGTTCTCTTATGTTTATTTCATTAAACATAACTGAATGCAACAGTTTAATTTTCTGGTTTTATCCTTCTGAAATTCTCCTGTGATCAAGAAGTTACCAGCTGAGCCCACACGATCAGCTTTGGTATTTAGAGTGTGTTTGCCAAACAAATGGTTAAATAAAAACAAAAGAATGCATATTTTTGGCAGTTCAGCCAAGGTTATTTTATAATTTTAGCATAATTTTCAGATGCATGAAAGAGTAAAAAATTGATGCATTTCCTTGTCTCCCTTTGCCCTATTTCCCCATAATTCTTTGAAGAGGCAGGGAAAAACCTTTTCTGTCTGAGCCTAAAAAGTTCTGTTCATGGCGCAGTTTTCCTTGCTTTTCCATGTGTCCCTCTGAGTCCAGCTGAAAGTTTGCTACCTTTTTTTCATCTATTTTTTTCCACTTGATTGTGGAGCTGTCTTCCTCTGCTCCAGGATCTCTTGACAACTTTTGTACACTTCTGTCAAGCAGTCCAGACGTGGCTTGGAGCTCTAGAAGTCAAACAACAGAGAATCAGGCTCTGAACTGGCTGTAAAACAGCTGGAAGGCTTGTAACTTCCCACTAGTGAGACAGGCAGAGACAGGACTGTGGGGAGAGCTGGCACAAAGCTATCAGAAGTGTGTACGTGTAAGGAATGCAATAGCAAGATACCTGTAACTGATTGGCTTTCTCACATTAGGTCAATGGTGAATAAATTTCCCTTGTACATGCTCATTTAGAAATGATCCATCAAACTCCAGGAGGTGTCTGATGTAAGCTGGTGCTATAGGAATGCAAAGCCATTCCATAAGCCATATCTGCTGTGTCCCTAAAGCTGTCAGGTCAAGACATGCAGCACCATTGTGCAGGTAACCTGAATCTCTCACTAAATCAGAAATCCTCCCCTTTCTCAGCTCACAGTTCACAGTGACAGCCTGGAAGAACATCCACACCTCCTCACCCATCACTCTATTAGGCCATACTCCCTCTAGAGTCTAAGGAACAGCAGATTTCCATACACTGATCTACCATCCTAGAAGATCTCCACTCTGAAAAATCTACCTTCAGGACAGGGAATTTAGACACCTGACTCTTGGCCTCTGCTAGTACTGTCAACACAAGGACAACAGAAGGTTAACTGAAAACATCAATTAATTTTACACAAACAGCAAATGGTGGTCAAAGTACAATGATTTTTCATCAATTCTAACCTGGACCAGCAAGGTCCAGCAAGGAGGTGAAAGTTTCACAGTCCCAGAGTTCCTATGATCCTATAACTTTTGAGCTCCCAAAAGAGCATTACTGTGTAAAGTCCATCAAATGCCTCCTTGCAAGTGTTGCTTAGGAGAACAAAAGGTCAATTCAGTGCAGAAGGGCTCCTGGGCTCAGTGACACAGGAAATTGTATTTTTGAAGGCTGACATAACTTAGAGGAACCCAGTGAAGGAGACACAATAAAGTTACTAATCATTGCTCCTTCAAAACTAAGTAACATACTAACTTGCATGTTAAAGTAAGAACTACAGACAGGTACTGAATTTCAAACTGGCACAATTCTGCACCTCCTTTGCTGGTGGAGTCAATGCTACCAGTACTAAGGTATTTCCATGAAAATAAAACTCTTCAGAGTTGAGATGAAAAAAAAAAAGGAGAAACTATACAGATGCCAAGCAGACTCTTTGTAGCTGGAAAGGAGCATATCTAACTAAAATCAGATTCCTGAATGCAGCTATCTGGAATTTATTAGTTGTTGATTTCCAGCAAATCCATTTTTTCCCTTGTCTATGTGTGAAATATCTAATTTATATTACTCTTACTAAATGTCTTTACAATTGTGGGACTGAGTTAGCAGCAAATATTAATGGAATAGCCTATTTATACTCATAACTATTTAGCTGAAGACTGACTGTATCCAGTCACAAAGTATATAAATTCCAAAACAGTCACCAGCAGCAGGTGAATTAAGGACAGAGAGGGCTATACCGCTCAGCAGTCTAAGAAGTGAGGTACCCCTGTACTGCTTACCAGCACTCAAGGATCAGGGCATTGTTGTGTTAGGCATGAACACACACAAAGCAAATCCACTCCAAAATGGGATTATGAACAGTCAGAACAAGTTAGCAAGAGAAGAGAGAGGGGAGATGGGGTAACGGCAACACAAACAAGTTCTTATACATTAAGCAAATTGGTCACGGCTTGTGCTGTGATCTTTGTCAACAGGTCAGGCAGGGGAAATCATTCCAATGCCAAGGAGGTTTTATGAGAACTTTTGGCACACCGAGCTGAGAGAAAAATCAACTGCAGCACTGTGCCAGAGTTATGATGGCAACCCTGAGCACAGGACTGCACAGAAAGCTCTACAAGTCCCCAGAATCCTATGTGAGCCACAGACTTTCAGTTCATGCAAACTCCTGGCTGGGCTCAGATTGACGCAACCCCCTGTTCTTTGACTGGAGAGCAAATGAAAAACCCCATCCCTAGTATGTAGTTCTATGAGACTTCAAATACCACCCACCCTGACAGCTCAGCCAGGGAAAGGCAACTGTGATCAGCTACCTGTAGTGGAATAAAGACATGCTTAGAAAACTGGTGCACACACACAGACCATAGATCGGGATTTCTCCACTACTCAAACTCACCTGAAAGAGTGGCACAACCTCAGATATTCCCTGAGGATCATCAGGGTCCTGGAGGAGGATACACAGGTAGTAGATAACTTTTTGCTGTGAGACAAACAGACAAAAATTATTGGAGTATAAAAATGTTATCAAACTGCCTGGAGTTAACACAGAAATATGATCTGTTTCACTGGGCTGAAGGCAAATCACAAGTCACAGTGAAGTCTACAAATTTTTACCTATAGCTTTCACACAATGAAAAAATAATTTTACCTGCATTTTTTTCTATTAAGTTTTTAACCTGAAAAGAACATACACATGCTGGAAGGGTAAGGTCTGCTTTTCTACAGGAGCTTTGCAGAAAACCCGAGAAATAGGTCAAATTATCATTTGTGTTGTCTTCTCATCTCCATCTTTACTTACAGAGTTGGGCATCAGGATTTGTAAGAACAGCATAAAACAAAGAACTAAACCCACTAGCTCACTGTCAGTGGCATTATCTAAGGGATGTATTTGGCTTTTTGAAGTTATTCTTTTGGTTTGAGTTCTCCTTTAAAGGTCAGAGAAGAGATGAGAGAATAAGGAGAAAAGTCTGAAACAAAGTTCCTGATGTCAGTAAGGCTATRGATGGTGCTGTGTCCAATTGCTCTAACTGGTAAATCATGCTCATGAAAACACGCTGGATGTGAGTGTGCCCACAGATACAAGAATAAAGACTGTGTGTGATTACCATATGGATGGCTTCATTGATAACCACGTCCTTCACTTGACCCATCTCAATGAAAGTTGTGCTCTCTTTCCCTGAGGCATAGGACGAAGTCACCTGAATGCCGAGTGAGCCGATGACCAACAGGGATTCCTGGTCAATCTTCACGAAGTGCAGGTATATGATCAGGCCAATCAGTGTGATGAAGATGGCAGCAGAAAGCACCATGCTATTCTGTAACAGAAGCCAAGCAAAGGTAGAGCTCTGGTCTTACAATTACTTTAACACAGCTTTAGAGAAAGTAAAATCGCACAGTAAATTGTCATATTAAAGCTACAGGTGCAAAGCATTTTTACTTAGCTAGAGTCCTTTTATTCACCTGGCTGGCTGATATACATGTAATGAGAGTTAAATGAGTCTTCACAGTATGGACTAAAAGAATTGGGAACTGAAACTGAAAACTGCAAGAAAATTCTATTCCTTTGTAAGTTCAGTGCAGAAATCTCAACCCAAACAAGCTAGTTATATCTATGGCAGTGTATTATACCAACATCTATAGAGATGATGTCACTGACAAAGAAGTGTTGTGAAATGTTTACTAGACCCGAGGGTGGATTCTGAGGGGAAGAACCCTCTCTCAGGAAAAAACACTGGCCTGGTGATTTTCTTACTACAAACTGCCAGTCTAAACTTGTTTAAACATCACCCTCTTCTTGCCTTAAATACCAATCCAAAGAAAATTTGCTTTCTCCTGTGCTTTGTCGGAGGACGAATGTCTTTCGCATGCTGCAATCTTGGGATTGCTGTTACATTTTAATATGTAATTGATGAAACTACAGTCACCAGTAAGTCATCKGAAGATCTAGTAATAAATTCTAAAGGTCCACAACCTACAACCTATTTCTGGGATGTGTTTTAGAGAACTCCAGGCCTCCTACCCATGAATCAAAGCTATAACTGCCACTTCCTAAAGAACCAGAACTGAATAGCCCTACCACTCAAGCTGGGCCTGTACCACCATATAAGCTAAAGAAAGTATACAGGACTTCTTCAAAAATTTGTTATCATGGAAAAAAAACCAGTCATGAAGTACAGACACTGAAATCCACATAGAGACACTTTCAGACTTTCAGACCTGACCTCCTGGCAGAAGGAAGAATTGCATTCACTTGCATGCAGGCTGCATGAGCATGAGTAAAGGCAAGCAGGAGGGCAGTGGGTACTAACTGCTGGTTGGGGTGTTTGCTTTTCTAAAAAATTAAACTTGAACCTGAACCATCTCTTCCTATGTGACTCCTGCCAACTGACTCACATTGCAATCTCTATCTTCATTTCTTAGGAGAGATCCTTGAAAAAAATTGATGTGCAACAGTCAAAGCATGGGTCACAGTGACCAGCTTGTTCGGTCAAGCTACTGACATCAGTCTGGAGATAACTGGTCTGGGTCCAGTTTTTGACAAATCCGAAAGTATTAGTTTAGATACCAGCAGCTTTTGAAGTCCGTACTGCGAATATCTTTCTGCCTCAGCTGTGAAATGTGATGACGTTCACGGTGCAGTCACTCAGAGTCACTCAGAAAAACTCCTTTTGGGGATTATCACTCACCTTCTTCAATACATCCTTTATTCCAGATTCTCACAACTCATCTCTCCAAGTAACCACGTGTTATTTGGACTCACAAGCATGTGCCAAGCATCACTCAGCATCCAGACATACATCTACCCTATCTGTCAAGAGGCTACAAACCAACAGAGGCACCCGAGAAGCCAAGAGGAGCAAGTAGGTGGCAGCCCGTGGCGGGGGATGTCCCGGACAGGCGCTGAGCGCCTTCCCATGGGCTCCAGCCGCCCTCCACGCCCCGGGCGCCGCTCGGCCAAGGCTGCGCGGCTGGGTTCACGCGCGGTCACCCGGCCCGTCCGACTCCCCTGAGCGCCCCGGTGCGACAGTGGGACACGGGCTGAGGGGCACAGCCGGCCCGGGGCGTGACCCGCGGCGGGGCCCGAGGGGCGGGCGGGGGCCGGTACCTCGCTGAGCGCGAAGAGCCCGTAGGCCGCCAGCCAGACGGCGGAGGTGGCGGCGCTGAGCGAGCGGAGCTGCAGGCGGGGGCCGCGCACCGCCAGCTCCCGGCAGGACGCGCTGTGCTGGCGGCGCCGCAGCGCGATGGGTGCCCCGCAGGCCGAGCGGAACCGCCGCTCCTCCGCCATGGCGGGGAAGCAGACCCGCGACCCGGAGCGGCGGGCAGGCGCATCCCGCCGGGCCCCACCTCCCTCCCGCCCGCGGGAGGAGCCTGAGCCGAGGGGAGGGCTGTAGGCCCGGCTCGCTCTCGCCGGCTGCCTCCGGGGGGGCCTCCCCCGGGGGCCGCTGCCGCCGCCGCTGCTGCTGCTGCTGCCGCCGCCGCCGCCGCCGCCGCCGCCGCCGCTGCCGCTAATGCTGCTACTGCTCGTGGTGGTGGTGGTGGTGGTGGTGCTGCTGCTGCTGGATTGTCTCGGTTGTAATTCGTCAGGTGTCTTTCCTTAATCCCGATGACATCAGCAATTTCTGCGGTTTGCATATGTTGATAAATGACTGCTTGCTTCCTCTGTTTTTTGAATACCAGTTTTAAAGGACACAGGATTCAGTGGTGCTGTGTGTGTCTCTTGCTGTGATGAAGAGACAGGGGTTTTCATAGAATTGTAGAATGTTAAGGGGTCAGAATGAACCTTAAAGATCATCTAGTTCTAACCCGCCTGTCATGGACAGGGACACCTCACACGTGACCAGGTTGCTCAAGGCCTTACCCCACCTTGCTTTGAACACTGCCAGGGTTGGGGCATCCACAACCTCCCCGGGCAACCTGATCCAGTGTCTCAGTAAAAAATTTCTTCCTAATATCTAACCTAAATTTTCCCTCTTTCAATTTGTACCCATTATTCCTTGTCCCATCACTACAATTCCTGACAAAAAGTCCCTCTCTGGCTTCCCAGTATGCCCCCTTCAGATACTGGAAGGTTGCTATGAGCTCTCCATGCAACCTTCTCCTCCCCCGAAGGTTCTCTTTCCCCCATTTGTCTTTACCATTTACGACTATATAAATGTATTTTCTTGTCTGTACTGTGCTTAGCTACAAGCTCTTTTGATATTTTTTCCCCCAAAGTTTAAAGCAGAGTTTTCTAGTTCCTTGCCATCTAAGTACATAATGAATTGGAGACTTGGCTTTGCATACAGAGACTTAACAAGTCTTTGTATTGTGTTCTTTTTAACGCATTTCAGTTATTACTTTGTGTGACTTACCTGGCAGTAATATAAAGCTACAGCTCTGTGGCTTCCAAACCGCCATCCTGACTCCTTTGGCTTTTTTATTATTTCTCTTCTCCCACACTTTTTGAGTGAGTGTTAGTTTTAACTGCAGGTGCCATCTTTCTGTGAGCAATTTGCTTCATTCATGGTATCTTCAGAGCGCTTGGGTGGATACTATATATATATAAACCTGTTAACTTGTTCTCGTAAGGGCAGCAAAGGAGTCTTAATGGACATGAAAAACCAAGGGGCATTGGAGAATCACTACAGAGATCTTTGCTTGGCCTGGAGAAGTGGGTGATGGCTGGTGTTAGTGGAAGTCTCGTGGAGTATGTCCAGGATCTCACTATGACACGAGAGACCAGGTGGAGGGATGGGCTGGAGCTCTGAAGAGGAAAGGTGAGCTGGCCTGGAGGGAAAAAAAGTAAGAGCAGAAAATGAACTGCAGAAATGGAGTGAAAGTGGAAAAAACCCAATAAACTGAAAATGGTGTTACAGGTTTTTAAAAGAGGGAAGAGAGGTTTGAAATGGCAGGTGAGAAGGAATGAAGTAAATAACCAGGAGCTCTGGTATGACAGCTTTGGAGGTGTGGACAGGGAGAAGGGGAAAGAAAAGTCAGAGAAGGGGGTAGAAGAGGTAAAAGCAGTGTGAAGAGCAAGGTCAGTGACAGGAGGGAAAAGAAGCATGAGCTTCTGGAGGAGGTGTACTGGTAATTGACATTAACAAGAAGACATGGTGATTTACTGAGATATAGAGACAGGAGGAGAACTTGGAAATCTTAAGAGGACAGAGCAAAAGTGTGCTTGGATTTTTTGTGAGTGTCACTGGCAAGTCCCAGTTTAACCATGTTTGTGCCCTGTTATCCCATGAATTGTGTCGGTCTTTCAAGCATGTACATAAGACTGCACATTTGACAGTGGGAGTCTCATTGCCTTGTCAAAGAAGGGAAAGGTTGGGACTTTCACTGTTTTTTAAATAATTTTTTAATCATCCTTCAAATGTGCCTCGAATAGGAACAGTTGGAGACTTGAGAATCGTCTCAGGCCACGACCCCCCGAGATCAGTATTCGAGGCGGGTGCCGGAGAGGTGGTGGCTCTTCAATGCTTTATCAAGGTCATCAGATGAAGAGTGTCACCCGTTTTCCTTCAGTAAAGCCACGGAGCAGCGTTCCTGCACGGAGGCTCTCGGGAGCTCAGCGTGGCCAGCCAAGGAGCGCGGCGGAGGTGCTGCTTGTTCCCCGAGCCCCCGCGCTGTGCCGCTGCCCCCGGCCCCGCTCGCCGCCTGTCCCCCGCGGCGGGGCAGATGCGACACCAGCTGCTCTCGCACTGCGAGGGGGTTGCGGGGGGAGTCCGTGAAGAAACGGCGGCGCCCCGAGGGTACGGCAGCCCTGCCCAYAGCGGCAGCGGGGCGAGGCGGCCGGGAGTGGAAAAACCCCGGGAGGAGGGAAGGCGGAGGAGGAGCCGCGCGCGGGGGGGGGGCGGGACACACCTCCGGGCGCTCGCGCTGCCGTTGGCCGCGGCGCGCGGGGGTGTGAGGGGCGGTGCCGCGGCGCGCGGGGGGCGGTGCGGCGCCCTAAAGAGAGCGGGGCGCGGGCGGCGCGCGGCAGCACCGCCGGCATCGCCTCGCCATGGCCCTGCGCGCGCCCCTCGCCCGCCTGCTCCGCGCGCAGCCCGACGCGGCGCTCCCGCTGCGCAGGCGGGCGCACTCCGTGGCGCTGGTGGGAGCGCCGCTCTCCCGAGGCCAGGTGGGCATCGCGGGCAGCGCCGGCCCCCGCGGCCGCTCGGCTCCTCCGCGCCCGGGGCGGGGGCGCGCGTACCTGGGTGCCGGCAGCGCTGTCTGACGCGTTCCCCCTCTCTTTGTCTCGCAGAAACGGCGGGGAGTGGACCACGGCCCCGCTACCCTCCGCGCCGCGGGGCTGGTGGAGCGGCTGGCCGGGCTCGGTGAGCACAGCGCGGCGGGCGATGCGGAGGGTGGTGGCGGCGGGGGCTGCGAGACTGTCCGCATCATCCCCCTCCCCTCTCGGGGAAGCGTGACTCGGCCGCTCGCCGCGGGTGGGGGGAGACGAGTCCTTCTTCTGGTGACTCACGGACCCCGCCGTGCCCCGGGGCCGGCGATGCCCGCAGCCTTGCGGCGGTGTCGGGAGGGARAGGCTTGTCGCATTCCGCACCCGGAGGAGCCGCACCGGGCCCCGCGGGTTCCCCGGAACAAAGAGCGGCCGGTGGTCCCGGCTGCCTGGCCGCGATGCGCTGCGGCTGCCCGAGGAACAGCGGGGCGCGCCGTGAGTCGTCTGTGCAGGCACAGCCAGCGCTGCACCGGCACGGGGAGCGGGTGCTGCTCCCGTGGTGATTCCGGGGCAGCCGGGGAAGCCAGAGGCCGTTTGAAACGCTGGGTGCGCTCCCCGCATCTAGACAATTAACTGTGATCCTCGGATTCTCACATAGTATCGGCTTTGTGGTTTGTTTGGGGTTTTTTTTCCTCCCACGTTCGTTACCAGCTTGTTCCTAAAAGATTCGTATGCTTTCAGGTGACGAAATTCAGAACTTTCTGGAGAAGTCCTCAGTTTTACGTATGAGAGAGGTCTGTCTGAAGTTCTGCTTTGAAAACGCTTGCAAATACCACTTTGTGAAATGGACTGTTTCTGGTCTTTTTGTGCAAGCAAATCCATGCACTTAATTGTGATTCAGCTTCGCACATCTATTACTTCTACAAGCTGAGACCTGCAGAAAACTGCATTACAGTAACTAGAGACGGGACACGAGAGATAAAAACTTGTAAAGATGAATTCTGTCCTGGAGAATCTTTAATCTGAAAAGTGTTATGGAAAACCGTGTGATGGGGATGGATTGCAGGGCTGCACCATAGAAAGAACTGATGCCTGCTCCCTGGGTGGTTGGTGTCAGTGGAGTTTAGATACATACAAAGATAACTGCCTAATAGCCCTCTAGCAATTTTATTCTGAATTGTAAGCTCTCTTCAAAACAGAAGCAATTGTTCTGTGCAGCCCTGGAGGCTTATCCTGCATATCTTATGATTCAGAAGTTGAAAAGTCCCAGTTTGCAGCCAGATGAGTAGGTATACTTTTCCTGTCTTGTTTTATTCAAAGTACAGACACATGCCATCCTTGGCAACATTTGAATTCTAGTGAATGTGATCTATAACCTCAGCAAATGTAGAAGAGGGCATCTAAAAGAGATTCTTTGTACTGGAATAGTTACAGAGCTGAAAGTTTATTTAAAACTAAAAAAATTACTAGGTTTGGAAGGAGGATGCTAGTCTGAATAAGACTGTAGGCAGCAGATTATTTTGCATCAATAAGAGAATTTTTTCGGGAAGGCATGGAGTTCTCTTTGAAGTGATTCAGAGCTAATGTTTCCATTTTGTAAGAATTCTTTAAGAAAAAAAATTCAAACCAACAAAAATCAACAAAATTAAAAACTAGGAGGAAAAGCCCTCTCATTTGCCTGACACAAGCTCACTTCAATAGGAGCTAGTAGAAGGTAGAAAGAAAAATTCAAGCCCTTTCTGGATTCCAGTATCAAAATGTTGTGGGGATAGAAATGAAGCAAGTTAACTAGAAAAAAAAAAAAAAAACACAAAAAAACCCCACAAAAAAACAAAACCACCAACAAAAAAACTCTAAAAAATACTTTCACTGTTTAGTTTCTTAAAGATTGTTTACTCATTAATCAATAATGCATATGGACATATTTTCCTGCTGTTCCCTTACAAGTTTTAGAGGCTCTGGGATTTCTGCCTTCTGCAGTTGCAGTTTTCTATTGCTGGCATGTTCTTCCACTGGGGTAGGGTTGGTTGGTTTTTTAAGTTGGTGTTGATGTCTATTGCTGCTTAAATCTCTGCAGCTCTTTTAAGAACAGGGCCCATCCTGAAACAATGACAGTCACCAGCATGCACAGAGGAGTGGTTTTCAGTGCAAAGACAATCTGCTTGAGGGTAGGGTGGTAGATGGAGGAGGATGCTGCCATGTAGCCTTTTGTACTGTGCACATTTGTTGTTCATGGAAACTCAACAAATGATTGTTTTTATGTGTGGGCTGCTTATTTTTCTTCCCTGAGGTGCCAGGATAGCTTTGGCTGTAGTACTGTTATAATAGTGCCATTACTTGGAGTCCTGTGGTATGCTGACCTGGCAGTAAAACTTTGGCTGCTTTCTTTGTCTTTCTAACTATGAATTTTCTTCTCATACTTTGAAGAAGGTCACAGTATGAATGGAGTCACAGTATGATTCTCATTATGAATTTGGATATTCCATTTATCTGTTTTGTTATTGGAGTTATTAATTTTCATGGGATCGTGATTGTTTTCCGGGAACAAGCAAATTATACTGCAGCAGACCAGGTTTCTCCTTTAAAGGGAAACAACATTTATCTAAGATACAGGGCTTCTTCATCTGTATTGGCTAGTTCTGAAGCATTTGTGACCATAGGGTCCATGTGTGTGGGTGCATGTGGAAAGTGTTTGTTACATGTTCCCATTCTCTGCTTGGATGTGAAAGAATGCTATAAACTTGATTTTCCTTGTCATTACAAGTTTGAAACCAGGCATAAGGCCAAATGTGGAATGATGCTTCCTAGTAGAAGAGTGAGGGTGGATTCTGGGCCATCTAAAGAAGTACAGATAGGGGAAAGAGGCAGTGTTCCTGAAATGAAAACTCTGTATTAACAGTAAGCGGGAAAATTGCCCTCACCTTGTTTCAAGTGGAAGACCTTTCTGGTGATCAGGCTCTTCTGTTTGCCTGAAACTCTAAAGTTTGATTTATTCATTTTCCATTTGTAATTCAAGTTCAATTCAACCTGTATAAAATGCAGGTGCTCTGGAATGTCCTCTAAGAGGTAGGATTTGGGTAATAAGATGCATGTACTACGTGTGTTTGTTACTTTGAATATGAAGCAGCCATATGGCTCTTCATATGTTTGTGTACCTGATTTAATGACTTCTGTTGATAGTGCTCTAGCCATATCAGAGTGAGAACACTAAATCTTTGTTTTCACTTTTTGCATTGTTTTGCACTTTGCTTTCACTGGCCAGTATATTTGGGAGTGGATTTTATTGTTCCTTTGTCCCTATCGTAATTTCTGTTCTTTCGTAGTCTTATTGCAATGTTCTGAGCTGCTATTCCAATTTCTATTTTTGAGGGGGGATCCCCCCCTTGAAAGATTCTGTGACTATACCTACATGGTATGGTAACCTCTTGGCTGCCTCAAGTACTGACTGCCTATGAACAGCCTGTTTATGCTTAGGCTGAAATCCGAGGAGGGAGCTCAGAGGCAGATGTTATCACTGGTCTGTACCAGACTGTCAGAGATGAATCTGAGCCACCAACTTGACTTTTATCCCCTTGTTAAAAGCAGAGAGAACACTGTTACGTGCTGGTAGCAGGTCAAGGTTTACTCAGAAAGAGTTATTGTAGCAGGAGTCCATCTCCCAAGCCAAAAGCAGTGGATATGCAAGTCTAGCAGGGGTAATTTAAAATATAACTGACTCTGCCTGTGGGGGTTTTTATTCGCCTTGGTGATGTTTGTCTTTTGGCTTTGCCGCTTCTCCTAAGGGAAACGGAAGCATTACCACCTTAAAGGACATCTTGCCAAAGAAGTGCTGTGTGAAAACAGAGACCCATAACTCCTTGGCATGGGGGAGAAAAGGGTGCAAAGTGTGTAGGGCTGCGTATTGCTCTAACAGTAAACAGAAATAGGTACAATATGTGGAGGCTTTTGGACTTTTGGTGGGTAGGAGTGGGGAAGACAGGTGACAGATGCATTTGGCTATAAAAGGTGCGAAGTATGAAGTTTTCTAAAGTGAGAATTTCTTGTGTGTCTCCTGTTTGCTGCAGATTAGGCAGAGAATCTGATCAAACTCCAATCCAGAGTTTTGCCTAGTCCTCTTACTTGAAGGAGAGAAAGGCCTTACTCAGAGTTTTATACATAACAGACAACTGCTCTGTCTTACTGTAGCCTTTGAGGTGACTTACAGCACCTCTACTGTTGCTAGCATGGGAACAACTTTAGTGTAAGATTTCTTCCCATATATTCATTCTTGTATGTTGACTGTTGTTGATTGTTGAATTAATTTTTTTGACTTTATTTAGAAACTGATGCAGCTGGGTTGCTGAGCTTAGTCAGGCTTGGATTTGGATTACTGTAGAATTGATTAGCAAAGTTTGGGTCTGACATGCTGGCTTGATAAGTTGGTGGACTGCAGAGACATGTGGCTTACACACAAAGTAGAACTATCCTTGTCAGACAGAATGAGCGTCATATCATCATTCTTTTGTTTGACCGGAAAGAAGTTCTTCAATAACAGGTTTCATGAGGTCAGTGTAGTGACTCAGAAAGGAGTAACCTTCTCTAAAAGAGGAGTGGAGCTGCTAATACCCAAGTCACTGGTGCTACACTCCTGCTTTGCCCAAAACCATTGGACTCCTATTGACATCTGCCAAAAATAGCAATTCAACTTTGCTGCCTCACCAAGATAGCTCACATGGTTAGTATCAATCTTAACAATAAATCACAAAGCAGCTGCTTCTACATATATCTCCTGTTTTTCCACCTAAATCTTCTTGGGTGAAGAATTTAGGGGGAAGATAAACAGTTTTTTGGTTATGCACCAATTATGCATAAATAAGTGCTGGTGCTGGGGTTCAGCAGATGTGGACTGGCAAGAGTTACAGCTGCATTGTTGGGAAAATAATTTTCATCCGTTCATCTGGTAAATGTGTTTAAAGAGTTGCCTGTATCCCTGAAGACTTTGATAAACTGTACCATTCTGCTTGCCCTCTATTTGAATTAAGATTGGATTTATATGTTAGAAACAAGATCTGTCAAGAATGCAGTATTCTTGGATTAGATTCTACCTTAGTTTTGCACTAGCTTTTATCTCAGTTGTTTCTCTTCAAAACTCAGTATTTTAAACTTGTAAAGACATTAGTAGAGCCAGTAAAATATCTCTAATCTGCAGAATCCCAATAAAGTCTAAATTCATTGCATAGATAACATCAAGATCTGGCTTTTTTAGACTCATGTTTTCTGCTGTTGATAAAGTTGAAATGAGAGACAGGTAAAATTTTGAATTAACTGCTGGCCTTTGATCAGCATGTTGTTTAGTTAGATCTCTGCATTGTTGAGATAAGAAATGCTACTGTTCATGTCTTTTTATTTCTGATCCCATCTGGTGTTAGTACTGTCAAAGCTAAGGATTCATTTGCTAGGAACAGTGTCATGAAAAAAAATCAGTTTGTATATACCATAAAGAGGTCAGACTAAGAGCTACTTCTACCTTACAAAGCTGAAATAGGAATGCATTTTTTTACACAGGCACACCCTCTCCCCTCTTTTTTTCCCCTGAAACAGAGTGGGTAAATGGCAGTCCTCTTCCCTTTCCTTTTTTTCCCTTAGACACAAGCATGCCCAAACACTTCTGTTTAATAATATCACAAAAACATACTTAGGTAGTACTGCAACTTATTTCTGGAACTAGAATAAATTACCTCTTTTTATTTATACAGAGACAGATAAAGATCCAAGAGACTCTGCTATTCTTGTTTACCTCTCAAATGTGGATTAGCCATGATTGGTTAGCTTCAAAGACTGAGTGGTTTGCCAAAAATCAAAGCACAGCCAAAGGGGCTGATTGTAACTGGCATTTGCAATGAGTCTGAAATTATGCCAGTTGTCAGAATGCATCAAGGGCAGGTGCTGCTCCACTCTGTGAGGGAAAGCAGCCAGGAACTGGTTCTGATGACCTGGCAAGCAGAAGGAGCCTGCTGGGGTTTTGGAGGAGAGCTGTTCTGAGGAGGCCTCCACTGAGGCTGTTTTTAGGTTACTTCTTCCCAACAGACTTCATTGACTATCTTGCCTTGAGCCGGGGAGGCTAAGTTCCTCTGGGGGAGTGTGCTCTGACACCAGTTGTGGTTTATTGTTTTGAATGTTGCACGCTTTTATACGTGCATGATTACAGCTAGCCTTGGAAGTTAGGAGAAAAGTGCCAACAGAGGAAAATATGCAGAGTCAGAGCAGTCCCTGCAGTTGGTTGGTTCTGATTCTCTTCCATTCCCCATGCTGATGAAGTATACAGCCTGCTTGCTTTGGAATGAAAAGCTTTGTGTCAGTCATTGATTTGGTGTTTGTTTTTCCCTCTCCCATTTGGTTGGTGCATACTCGAGGGTGCACACTGTCTATGAAATTGGTTTTAAAAGAAACTTTGTTAATTTGGCGTAGGTGTCCCTTGGTGCTTTAACTGTAATTGTTCTGTGTATCAGTTTAGTTTAAATACCTTTAAAAATTAAGCTATGCTGATAAAAATCAGGAAATCTGAAATGGTTACTTCTTCCTAATCTTTAAATAAAGGAAGACTAGATTCAAGGACCAATGAACAGAGGTCTTGGGGGTTTTGTGTTGGTTTTTTTTTGTGATTTATGGTGATGCCCTTCATCCTAGATATTTTTCTATTATAAAATTAGTTTTAATATGTGACTTAGCTGAATTTCTGCACCTATGTAATTCTCTCTGGATTGGAGTAAATTTAGATCACATCCTGCTTTATTGTTTTACTGTGAATGATGTTGAAGGAGTGGAGTTACTAGGGGGAGGCACAAAGGGAGATGACAGAGGGAAAACTTGGGTAATGAGTTAGGTTTTGATCTGCTTTATGGTGCACATGATCTATTATTACTTTCTCATTTGAAACTTTAATCCCATTTCTCATTGTGGACTCACAAGACCAAGATACCTATGGCAGCTATGTGCTTATGTGAATATGGTATGGAGGACTGGTTTTGGATGAAAGGTGGAAATTTCTGTTGTAACACTACCTGCTGAAAAGCAGGGAATGAAGCACTGAAATTAAATTAGGAAAAAAAAAAGCACCAGATTTTTCACTTGTATATGAAGAAAGGAAGTGGTCAGATGTTAGTTTCTTGCAGCTGATAAGAGGGAGGAAGAGAATTTTAGTAATCCCTAATGTATTCTGCTTTCCCTTCCTCTCAAGTGTTACCTGTCTGTCTCGGTTAACTAATATAGTAACTACTTGCTTCTGCAACAATTTAAAGCACAAGGTGCTTGTTGTTGAGGAAAGCTGCTTTGGCATTATGATTCCCTACKTCTGTAAGTGCCCCCTTGTGCTCTTGTTGTTAGGAACTGTGTCTGAGTTAAGCTTATTTGGAGGGAATTAGAACTTGTGCAGGGTTTGTTGGTAGCATGGCAGACGCAATAGCTACACCCTTCTCTGTGATGCAAGCCACAGTACAAATGTTTCCCAACACCTGACACTGACGTTTTTGAAGACCTCTTAAGGTCGAGTGCACTGAATTTCATGAGAGATTAAAGTTATAAGCAGTTTTCAAAGGGAAGTGATGTGGCTGCTCGATTTGGGGTAGGAAAAATATTTTTTGGCTCATTTTAAGCAAGAGACAACTTGAGACTACACACTTGGGGGAAGTTGTTGGAATTGGGTTTGCTTGTTGCTGTTGTATGAGATGAAGCCTTTTAAATATGTACAGCTACAGAAACTTTGTCTTACACCAGACCTTTCAAAATTCCAAATGAAAGGATGGGAGTAGCTCAGACAAGAACTTGCCTTCTAGGAAGTGAAATTTTAGAGTTGATAGAAATATTTTAAGCCCTCAAATACCTGTATCCAGTAGGAGATTTCTTCCAGCAGATACCTATTCAGTTTAAAAAGAAGTAGATGCTGTGTAATGAACTCCCAAGCAAGAGAGTTATGATTAAATTATGTCACTGAAGGCTTAAGTCTCTTGCAGTGGGAACCCTGCTAGCCTGATTTCCTATTTGTGTAAAATGAAAGTATGCACTTTGTTTGTATAGTTGTAACACACACACATGCCCTGGATAATTCTTGAGGGTTAAATCTCTAAAAAAAAAAAAGCTTCAGAATGCACTGGCCATAATGGATTGAGTCATTTGTTTGCTGTTGAGCAACATTTTGACAGTGTCTCTGAGAACGGATTACAAAGTCTGTATCATAAGGCAACGGGCCTATACTGAAAAGGAGGATGGTAACTTTGTTCCATTCATGGGAAGTAAAATGTTACATTTGCCTATAAACAGTATTCAAAATAGTCATTGCTTCCGAAAAAGCCTTTCTGTGTCTGTGGTGGTTTAGTAACTGGGGCTATAATCTGAGAAAACAGTTTGCAGGAGTGATGCTTTCATGTGAGCAGCTTTATATAACATAGTATGAAATAAGGTCTAATAACTGTGGGATTTCAGATTCTTTTGAAAGTAGTTCACCCAGAAGAGGATTTACTTTTCCCATTAATTTAGGATTTTTTTTTTAAATGTTCAGTTCACAAATATCTGGTGTAAACTGGCAGTGTTGGGAGATCTTTTCTATCCCATGTTCCATGTGCTTTTGTTCCAATTCTCATTTGCTGCCTCAGAGAGCCGTTATATTTATTATGGGAGCGTGCCATTGGGCAATCTCAGCAAACAACCTGGGTTTGGAAAGCTGAATCTCCTACTATCAGTTTGCTGCTTCTGTTGCTGGTGCAATTTTCCAGTAAAGGAGGATGGGGGAGGAGGCTTTCCCTGCTGCTGCCCAGATATTTTCCAGTTAAATGCCACCTGACATGACCTGCCTGTTTTTACAGAAGAAAATTGTCTCTAAATCTGTGCAGGGAAATTACTGTAGTAACTGCTGCCTGCTGTGTGTATTTTGCTTATGATAGGAAGTGAGTTTAGCTTTGTCATACAGCTTTCTTAAAGGCATCTTATGTCCTGGTTATAGGCATTGAGTTGAGCCTGAGTGATACATTAACAGCTTATTTGAAAAGGCATGCAGAGAACTTTATTTTCTTAAGTATGTTCTTAATTTGTTTTTGTGGGTTTTTTCCTTTTAAATTTTATTTTAAATCTAAGAAACGCTCTTAAGTAGGAAAAATGTGGATTTGTTTTACCTGATACAAGTAAGGTGGTGTTTCTGGCTGTCCAGGCTGGATAAATGACCGCTGTCCATCCCCTGGTCTGCTGGTGGAATGCCTGTGTGATCTTTCCCTAACCTGTTCTGGTCAAAAGAAGTTAACCTGGGAATGATCTACTGTGCAAACTATTTCAAGCTATTTTATTAATTTTTTGGCTGAAATGTGTGCTCAGGCAGCTCTGTTGATGACATTCAGTCAGAGTGGGGACATTGAGCCACTGAGGGTTGCACTCCTAAGCTGCAGATGCTGCCTTTCCACACTGGTCATTCATTCAGACAGGACTGTTGTGCATGTGCACATCTCAGTTGTGTAACTATACTGTGTGTTCATACTCACATTACATCTTTACCTCCCTTGTATCTCTGTCAAGCTCCTGTAGCAGAAATCGATTATTCAGGTCTGCTTTTTTGTTTTCCTCACTTCAAAAAGGGATCTCCTCTTGAGCCAGAGTGGTGATGGAGCTGACTTGTATGTATTTGGTTGTTATAAATTATCTGCACTGTTGATCATTGACTAATGTATCGAACAGGATATATTTTTCATTTGAATATAATTTGTTAGAGCTTGAAAGTGTGAACAAAAGACTTTTGATCACATTTCATTTCATATTCTTTAGTTACTACCAAAATGTCTGTGGTGTTTAGTCCTTAAGTACTGTATAGTACTGTTTCATTTTAAAAGAACTTTAATCCTGGCTGGACCTGATCTGCTTCACTGACAAACGGTGTGGACGCTGTGCTTTCTATTGAATGTAAGGAAGCTGGCTTTCCTATCTGCCCACAGCTTTTTCTACCTTTCAGAACTTGGATCTACTGTCTTTTAAAAGGCCCCATATAGTCTTAACTTTCTGTGCTGAGTTAAAAAGCTCTTTGTTTATTAGTGTCTTAAAATAGAGAATGTCTCAACTACCAAAGAAAGTAAGTGGATATTGCTCAGTGAGGTAGATTATAAAATCTTAAACTAATGGCCAAATAACAGGAAAATCCACCAGATTGCACTGCACTACAGCATATCTATCCATTAAGCAATTTCTGTGTTGCTCAAAGTAATGGAGTTGAGAAAGCTTTGATTTAAGAAATAAACTTATATCTATGTGGAAGTAGGCAGATGGAATGGAAAATAATTCAAGTCTTCAAGCTTTAGACTAATATCTGAGATTCTAAATAGAAGCTATGTCAAATTATTAAAGTAATTATTGATGTATTAAACTATTTGTTCAGTAACACTCAGACAAATGTGGATGTTGATTTCATCTCTAAAATCTGGTCAAGCCAAAAAACAGTTTGAAAACTGAAATCCTAGCTTTCAAAACATTAGGCACAATTAAAAGAAATAGTAGTAAGAGAAGATATTAATGTTGGAGTATCGGATTAGTGTGTACTTCTGAGATTAACTGCATCTTAATCAGATAGCCTTTGGATAGTTGGTTGAAAACATTTTTTATCACCCTGGGAAACCCGAGCTGTCCTCTGCAAGCACGCAAAAACAGTGGGCCTAAAAAAGAGGGATGCACAAAGCTGAGAAAAGAAACTGCTACAAGGTTGATGAACCCTATCTGAACTTTAGAAGATGGTAACAAAAACTGAAGGCATCTCTTCTCTTTAACAGACATTAGGCTTTTCTATAAAAATAATTAGAGGGAATTATAAGAGTACCATGTGTTCAAAAGGTGGACAAGATCACAGAATTCTGGACTGCAAAAGTGTTTCTGCCTTTACCATGGCCACATGTTAAGCTGCATGAACTTGATGTGATCCTGAGAAACAAATGCCTTTTTTTATTCAGAAGATGAACCAAGTCTTTTTGCCTTACAATGGGAACTGGGAAGAGGGCAGGGTAAAGTAGAAAGAAGCTCTTGAACACTTGATACTTCTCTGAACACAGTTGCTAGAACCTGCCATGCGTGGCCTGCCTTAAGCATAACTGGGAGAATTTTAACTGATTCCTTAAAGTGCAATGGAAGATGGCATGGTTGGATGTTTGTTTTATACTGATCTGAAGATGGAGCTTTGTGATAGAATTAAAGGAAATTGTTTTTTCATCCTTTAATGGGTAAAAATACTGTGATGTGCTTGTGTGTCCTGTAGGAGAGAACAAAACCTACGTGGTAGTCCTTTCTTCCATTACACTGTGTAATATGTTGTTCTGCAATGTGTAAGTCCCTGCACATGGCTCCCAACTACAAATTTATTTCCCACAGATGTCAGAGGTATTAGATCAAAGGTATTATTCATTTGTACAAGAGGGTCGCCAAAAGGTCTTGATACCCATTGAATGATACAATCTCTTGAAGCGTTACTTCCAAAGCTTTTCTCCCAGGTACACTCATGTGCTTTCTTCAAACCTTGAAATACTGAAATGTGTAGCCATGTCCATATGTGGGAAAAGTAGCCTTGCAGAATGACACAAATCAAAAAAATAAACTTTTGACATTTATTGAACATCTTGGAACTTGCAACTCTTCTTTCTGCTTCGGCACAACAGTGAAATGAAAGAGAGGGTAAAAAAATGTAGTGGTCACACAGATCAGATAGCACATTCAAATCTGAACAAAATGGGCTCAAAATTCCAGAGCTTTCATCCTGTTGGCTAATTAGGTATWGTCTACGGGAGGAAAAAATGCTGTTGGGTGCCTGTGTTGCCTCTTGAAAACCAGGGCGTGGTATGTCATGGTCCTACTTACTGCTTTAAGTCACTGCAGATAATGTGCTTTCTCACTGAGTTGCTGACACTACATTTATTTAATCCTTTGTCAAGTAGCTGTGCTCAGTTGACAAGTCCTCTCCTGGCAAATACCCCAACATATGCCCACCTATGTCCCTCCTATAAAATGTATGCCTGCCTATTTCCCAGCACCAAATCTGCACAAGTGACTCAGCTTTCCTTCACTCATTTCACCAATCAAAACTCCTTTTAAAGATACAAAAAAATCATGTGTTTCTCAACTATACTTTTATGTAATTTCTGCCACGTAAATTCGCAGAGCCAGTTTCCTAGACATTAGACTAATGACTTAGTGGGAAATGAAGGAGGAACCCAGAGCCTCAATTATGCTGTTTCTTCATGTTGACTTTCTTGCCTTAATTTTTTTCAAATTGCCCCATTAGGCAGAGGATAGCTAAAGGCAAAATGTCAAGCTCTAGCCTGGATGCTTTGAACTGCAAACAGACTAGTGATTCTGAGGAGCAAAGGGGACAGGCATGACTGGTATTCAGGGTGGTCTTATTAAGCCACTGTTGTGTAGCTGTAAATACCTTGGGGCCTTTACTCCCCTCATGAGAGCCTGCAGTGAGAGGCCTGTCTTGAACAGAGAGTCTCTGAGAGGAAAGGCTGAGTTTTACACTCGGAATGTTGTCAGGCTTCAACAGCCCATCAAAGCTGTAACTGGCAAGGAAAGGATCTCAAAGAGCTTTGGGATCAAAGCCCCGGAATTAAAATGCCTTCTAGAAAATCTTGTGTGGAGAAAATAGGTTCTCCTAACAAAGCACTAGTGAATCCTCCATGGAGTTGCCTGGAAGCAGTGTAAGAATATTATATTATTGGTAACTTGGCACTTTTGTGGGCCTTAAAAATGTAAAATAACTGTTAAGACTCAGGGATAGTTAGTGAAATGTGTAGTCCTAGGCATCTTTGAGCAGTTGAGCTCATTTAAGGCTGTACATAATCTATCTAAATGGGAAGGAAGATAGAAAGACAGACAACGATTTTTATGTTAAAAATCATAAAGAAATAATCTTAAAAAGCCCCAAACTTTTTCTAAGTGACTTTTTATGATTGGCATAGCTCATTGCTAAATAAAAGTTGTCTTAATATGATAATGCTGTCTTAAGCTTTCTAATTTGTAAAGTTGTGACAGTTTGCAAGGGCATGCAAATAGTCAAATGCATCCATTCCTTCCCCTTGCTCCTTTCATACTTGCCCCTTTCATACTTGCCCAACTGATTTTGAACATTTCTCTGGGAATTTATTTAAGTAAGTCACTTTCTTCTTTTGTTGCTGTATTCCCAGGATGCCAAGTGCATGACTTTGGAGATTTGAATTTCACTCAAGTTCCCAATGATGAACTGTACAACAACCTGGTTTTATACCCGCGGTCGGTGGGTTTGGCCAGCCAGGTGCTGGCTGATGCAGTCAGCAGAGCAGTAGCTGCTGGACACAGATGTGTGACTATAGGAGGTGATCACAGGTAAGCTCTCCTAAAAACAATTAGTGGTTCATGCTGCAGGTTGACACTTGGGGTGTAAGAATTTAATTTCAAAAAAAGGGGGACTGGGGGAACAACTTGGGGTCATTTCCTGGCAATACCATAGGGTAGGGGCTTTTAAAGTGGAACATAGGAGACAGCTACAAAAACCTGACCTTCTAAGACCATACTGCTTAGTTCCAGACTGGTCTGTGATTGTAGACA
Organism: Amblyornis subalaris; assembly: GCA_018881555.1. Classification (NCBI taxonomy): domain Eukaryota; kingdom Metazoa; phylum Chordata; class Aves; order Passeriformes; family Ptilonorhynchidae; genus Amblyornis; species Amblyornis subalaris. Next base: position 200,534 of record JACAXG010000142.1, on the reverse strand, counting down.
TACAAATGAAGTTTTCCTCTTTGGGAGAGTTTGTGTCATCAGGTTCCTTCAGAGGAACTGCTCAGTTTCTTTACTGCTGAATGTTTAGTGATGTGTCTCTCACCCATCAGCTCTTAGGATGGGTTTGTACAGACATCCTGCATACAGACGATTTTGTTACAGGTCTTATAACAAGTGAATCTTTTTCCTCTTTTTCACTAGCCTTTTGTCTGAGAATTAGTTGAAGAAGGTAGGGCATGTAAGAATGAATTGTGGGGTAAGGTATCACGGCTAGAATAAAAAATGAGTGAATAGCAGGCCAGATTTTCTAGAGCATTTGGATTTAGAGCAAGTGAAGATAAAGCATGTGGGAAGGGTGACAGCACCCTTCCTGACAGCAGAGACAGCAAAGAGCTGTCTTATCTGTCATTATTAGTATAGTCCTGTAGAGTTACTAGGACTCCTGGAATCATGACAGCAGCATGCCATGCAGTTTATATGGCATGCTGCCTTTATTGTCAGAGATGTCTGATGTGTGGAAACATAACACATCTGACTGACGTTGCAGAGACTTCCTATTGTCCTTATAGTTGTTCTGAAGGAGAAATGGTTACTAAAGACTTTGCTACTGTACTTCCAGCTTGGCACTTGGTTCTGTCAGTGGCCATGCACAGCAGTGCCCACACCTCGGAGTGATCTGGGTGGATGCACATGCTGACATCAACACACCTCTCACAACTCAGTCTGGAAGCCTCCATGGACAACCTCTCTCATTTCTCCTGAGGGAGCTTCAAGATAAAGTGAGTATCCTGATTGTACAGTTAGCCTACACGGCATCCTCAGAGCATTCTACTATTTCTCATATGAGGTACTTTCTTACGTGCTGCAAATACAGACCTTTTCTATCAGAGTACAAGGAAAAATGTGTACATGTACACATACATGCACACATACATACAAGTGCCACACACACATGTAAATATGGACACAGACACACTTAGAAGCAAGAATGAGAAGCAGCTTTTTTTTGTGTTCGCACCCTCATGGGCTGCACACTAAGCCAGGGTTCCCACCAGCTGTACGCAGCAGCTGGCTGTGGTGCTTCTGCTACGTCATCAGCGGGGTTGCCGAGGTTGTTGCCGAGGTTGTTGCCGAGGCTGGCAAATGGCAGCACTGCCACCAACTGAGCAGGAACCTCCCCCCAGCCCAGCCTGTGAGAGCCCAGATGAGCTCACCTCCAGGAACAGCTGGTTCCTGCATACCTTGCACACTGCTTCTGCTTAGTTTGGCTTTTCCATGTTTTGACAACCTTGGGGCCTGACAGGGGCTGTTCCTGCATGATTTCTCCTAACTGGCTGCTCTGGCATTGGCTCTACTGACAAATATTACAAATCAGAACAGCTGTAACTGCTTAGAAGTGAGCTTCTAAAGAGATAGCCTTTGTCTTGTAAAGAGGCTGAATTATCAAAAAGAGCTGTTTACTAGGGCATGTAGAATGTGCATRGCCCATTTTACTGCTGTCAAGATGCTAAACAGTAAGTTGACTTTAGGCCTATGTGCCCTTTCTGGCTTAGCTGTGGGCTCTGCCACCCTGTAGAGGGATCTGCAGCACCTGTGCAGTGAACAGCTGAGGCCTCTGCAACAGGAACTTGGATACAACAATCTCCTTCTGCTGAAGCTTAGGCTGGAGAGTGGGAGCAGGATCAGCAACTGCATGTTGAGAATGGATGCTGGAGCTGCAAAAAACCTGACTGCTTTATTTTGGCACTCTGCACTGCTAGTTATTACTCTTACATTTCTCTTTTCTCTCTGACAAATTTGGGGGTGCTGTGTTGCTGGAAGTATGCTTCTTCCAAGCAAGAACAAGCATGTTTAAATCTTTGTGGCTACTGACGATACCACTGCATTAGTTCCTGTTCAACATAGCAATACTGCAGTCATGTGGTAAAGGTCTTCTGCTTTTCTCCTGCAAATTCTTTTGAATCATTTCCATCCACAACCTTTAAAAACATCCAATATTGTAACTAGAATATAATTAGTAATTGAGAAGTCTAAAAGGGACACAAAACCTTGCTGCTTGACAGCTGTTGGCTGTAGCCATTTTCAGAGCTGAGAGAAGAGAAATTTGAGTTAATTTAAATCACTCCTAAAATGAGTAGGTATTACTGATTGATTTTATAATTGCATACCATGACTACTTAATTACCAAAGCTGAAAAATTATGACCTCATAATCTTTCAGTTGCTGTCCTAGGCCTACTCTCTCCAATTCTGCATTAAAAGTCAGTGTGATGTAGCCCACTATGGAGGCTCAACTTCTTGTCCTGCCTTTTTTTCAACTTCCCACTTTGAATTCATCCATCTTTAATACTGTTTTTGGAAGTCTGCATGACTTTGGTGGTTCTCCTGAAAAGATACAGGTTTTCATTCTTCCTCTTAAGCATAATGCGCTGGTTAAGTTACACACTATTACCATCAAATGCACTGTGTAAGTGATCTACATCTGGGTATCTACTTTTTTATTTTTCCTCCTTACACTCACTGATGCAAATTACTTATTGCTTGTGGATTTGGGCTTTTTATTCCTCCTCCTCTTCAAACTGGAAAATGTAGAATGGTTAAAAACTTCATCCATTAAGTCGGACCACTTTACCTGAGTTGAAAGTAGGAAGGAGGGTAAGGACTGATTACATCAGCCAAACCCTCAAGTGAAGAAGTTTCTTTATTTAGATAGCGACAGGATGTCTCTGATACAAATCAATATAAAGTTTTCAGGGAAGCATGAAATACTGTTTTGTTATGTATGTCATTAAACTAAGCTAATACCAAACCTTTGCTTGCAGGTACCACAACTACCTGGCTTTTCCTGGCTAAAGCCCTGCCTTTCAGCATCTGATATTGTGTACATTGGTTTGAGGGATGTGGATCCTGCTGAATAGTAAGTTGGTTTAGATTAAACGATTTTTATAAAGGCTGAAATAATGAGCTTGAAATCATGTTCATAAGGGTTGCTAGATTTAGGCTTAAACCGGTAATGGTTGTTTTAAAAAAATTATTTTAACAGCTATATTTTGAAGAACTTTGACATCCAGTATTTTTCCATGAGGGATATTGATCGCCTTGGAATTCAGAAAGTTATGGAAAGAACATTTGAACAACTGATGGGCAGGTAAAAAACTATTATTTTATTTAAACTACTCTAGTTGAAGGTCTACTTTCCTGAAAGTTATTTAAGTGAAGGTCACTTGATGTAAGGCGGCCATACAGAACTGTGACAGTGTCCAGTATAGTCTTAGCACTTAACCCTGGAATCATGTCCCAGTGTTTGGCAGAAAGCTACGAGACAGGTTACATTAGTCAGCACAGTTGTGGCTCTGTTTTATACTATTTTGTTGTTTCTTAAGTAATTCTGCATTTTCTGCAGTTTGATATGATGTTTGAATCACCTCAGAGTCCAAGATACACATTATACTTTTAAAAATACAGCAGCTTCACACTAACTTGAATTGAGCTGTTTGTATGTGAGGTGGAAGCATTTGATGGCTTCTTCCTTGGACTGTGCTYGCACATGATGTCCTGATGGCAGCTGCTACTGTCAGTGCAGCTGGTAAAGTTCACTTGAATCGCYCCCTTACTGCAGTTCACTACTGCCACCTTTGCTACCCTTGTTCAAGTTTGGGGAACCAGGTCAGGGAGCAAATCATGCCCCCTAGGAGCAGGGAGAGGGGTTGTAAGAAAAGGTAACCTCTCACCACAGGTTATAACCTGTGCTGCATGCTGCTGTTTTCTAAATGTGTGCTCACCCTTCCTAGCTGCGGCTGTGCCAAGTAAAGATGGTAATCCAGATGCTTCTCCCTGCTGAGCATCTGCAGTAAGTTGGAAGTACGTAGTCTACCACTTAAGTAACTCACGTGAGTGACAAGCAGTGTCCAATTTATTAAGCTGTCATCAGTTGGCAGGCAATACAGTGAGTAACTAACATTTTAGGTTTGAGATTATCCTTTACTAGGCTCAGCTAGGCTACATGGCAGGGTTTGGAGGCAGCCTTTAACTATTGACCTGAAAAATGCTCATCTTGATGAGCTGTCAGTGAAATCCTCAAGCTCAGTGCTTCCTCTGTCCTAGCTGCCATCCACATCAGTGTTTCAGCCTTCACCCTGGCTTTCTGTACAAAAGCAGAAAAGGCTGGATTGTATCATATATTTCTCTACATTTTTCCAATAAGATGACAAATACCAGTTAAGATGGTTAGAACCAAGTACTTATCTTCAACCAAATCATATCTGAGCAGATGCTCAGTGAGGCTAGAAAGACAAACTTCTGTTTTCCCAGTGTGTATTGGGGAAAGTTCTGAGCAATGAGATGTTTCAGAATCCAAAGATATTAAAAAAAAAGTTCCTTCTAAATGTATATGAGACATGGTTCAAGGAGCTTGATGCTACTTTGCTGATCAGCCTGGAAAGTAAGAAATGCATGTTAAAAAAGTTTAAGGCTCTAAGATGGCTTTTCTTGTTTTATTCTGTCTCAGGAGACAGAGACCAATTCACCTGAGTTTTGACATTGATGCTTTTGATCCCTCACTGGCTCCAGCAACAGGGACTCCTGTTCTAGGTGGATTAACTTACAGAGAAGGCATGTACATCACAGAAGAAATACACAACACAGGTACGAGCTGACCAGCACTACAGGGCTAAGCCAGGACAGGACAAACTACACAGAGCTCATACTAGTTACCTTTTTCCTGTGTAAATAGGTAATAAGTGTAGTCAAAACAAAGGTGCCTGCAAAAATTCAGCCTTCAGTAAGGGAAAAAGAAGTCCTATGGTTGGGCCATACCTTTGGTGCTGGAAGCAGCTTAACCATCAACAACTTCAACTTACCAAAAGAAAATAACATCCACAGTATGTTAACAACTAAGGTCAAAAACATGTATTAGGGTTCCCTAATCCTAAAGATATGAGGTGAGATGTAAAAGTGGGCATCTGGAATAAAAAAAATGGGTGCAAACAGCCTTAAATAGTTTGAAGTTCCATTCTAGGATTCAAGGCTAACAAATCAAGCTTTCATAAAATATACTGCGGTTGACTCAATATATGAGGACTTTTCATCTTATACCATGGAGTTTTTATTTAATGTGTTTAAACAAAGTTATTTGCAGTAAAAGGGGGAAAAAAAAATCCCAACCAGACAATAGTCAAATAGGATCATGAGCAGGATGGCAAAAGAATATGAGGTGAGACTATTTTATATCCCCTCATTTTTGGACTGAGAGAAAATAAGATTAAAAAGCATTCTTCTGCTAAGTGTGTATGGAACATCAAATATTTTTCCTGAATGCTGAAAATATAGATGAGTGAGGTAGTGATGATGTAAGAAAGAACCAAATTAAGAACACAAATCTGCATTTGAGAACAACAACCTCATCCCTCACTTGAGAGCCAATCTTACTTGTCTAAGGGGCAGAGTAGGTCACAAACCCAAATACCAGACTTGCTGCAATGAATAAAAGGCTGCAAAAGAAACTTTGCAGAAGACTGTACCCTTTGTCAGCGTAACAAAGCTGTAAATCATTTTCACAGGAATGCTTTCAGCTGTAGACATGGTTGAAGTCAATCCACTGCTTGGAGCTTCTCAAGAGGCAGTGAAAGCAACTGCTTGCCTTGCAGTTGACGTGATAGCAGCGTGCTTTGGGCAGACAAGAGAAGGAGCACACATCGCTTTTGATGAACTCCCAAAACCCAGCTCTCCAGATGAATCTGACAGTGAACAGCAAGTGAGGATTTAAGAACCCAAAGTGTTGGGTATATTGGACATTACAGAGCTCAGCTGAGGCACTTGAGTGGATAGATTGTCAGCACTTGGCAAATACTGTTAACTTCTCAATTTTTAAATAAACTAGCTTTTCCATTGTTCAGTGGCTACTTTATTACATACCAAGATTTATTCATTTAGTTAAGTATATACAAAATGAGACAATAAAATATTTATTACCTTCTTATTAATCTTACCAGTAGTTAAAGTCTGTTTCTGCATTTTCCTTTTACTCCCATTCTCTGTCTTTCAAGTGTCAGTACAGTTTCAGCTGAATGTGCTGTCTCATGACAGTTCAATCCTCAGACAGTCTAAAGGAACAGACAGCCCCTCCTCTTCCTCAGCAGTGGAAAAGCTCATCTTGGTCATGAAGATTCATTTCTTGCGAAAGAACTTGTAGTAGACAACACCTCCTAGGATGGCCAGTTCCAGGATGATGATAATTGACAGCAACAACTTATTAGTGGTTACTCTAGAGTTAAGAAATAAAAATCAAAGATAGGGGGGTTTTTTTCACCTTATTTATGAAAGCAGGTTCTAGGTTCAAATCACCAGCTTACCTTCCCTGTTTCAGCAAGACCACAACGTGCTTTTCAAATAGCTCTTAACAAGCAGAAAGGGACAAAAAGTAGTTTATGTTTTCCTGGAAATTCTGTTTAAATCTTCTATTTCATCAGTAGCAGTTCTGTTCCTCTTCCCCTGCCCCACAGAAGGCAGATATGTGCCTACTCATTCAATTAAGCAAAGAGGAAAACAATACTTGAAGTCCTGTGCTAAGACCCTCATTGTGGTGCTTTTACTTGGAACTATACAGTTGAAGGAAAACTAAAATCCCAAAATAATAATGTACTTTTAYTATTGAAAACTATACAGTTATCATAACTTTCTTTGGGAATGGGTATAAAGGAAAGGTTAGTAGGAGATAAGTACCTACTGGAAATACAATTAATGAACTGGTTTTTTAAGGCTAATTAAACAATATAGTTCAACTGCAAATCCACTTAAGCAACCAAAGCCTTAATCTTCAAAATAGTATATGGTCAGGCTCAGGGTCAGGACTAGCTACTCTAGGGCACTGCGGTGGGCTAAACAGATTTGCCTGTGTCATCAGACATCTAACCCACCCAATGCTGCAGTGATTTATGGCACAGCTTTCTCCAACCAGAATGAGTTGTATCTAAAGGCCCCATTAGCAATTTGCTGTAATTTGCTTCTGTTCTCACCCCAGTTTGGATGATTAAAGGCCCCACATGATCCTGACTGAGCAGCACATGTTCAGTAATGCTCAACTGCCTGTACTCCATTAAGTAATTACTAGAGAGGAAAACACACAAATTAGTATCTACATGTGGGCACACATTCCGTTTACACATTCCCTAAAACCTCCCTGTGGTTCCAGCTGACACTCTTATATTTTTCTCCCTAAAACAAGCCAGGAACAATGCTGTGTGCTGCTGGCAGTCGGGCTACTCACCTCCTGGACATCGAACGTAGAATCTTGCGACTCTTGCTCAAGTTCTCACTTGTATTCACCAGCTGAAGAGAGACAGACATGATTTGTCAGTTAAACGCACACACATCAACTCTGGAAAGATGCACCCGAAAGCACCTGGTATTGAAATGTTGCAGTTAATTACAGGACCAAGGACGACCATGTACTCCCAAAATTGAGAGAAAACAGTGTTTTCTACCCACCATACCAGCTGGAAGCATTACCTCTTTTCTACGGAGAAATTAAGACTTTTGTGTATACTTTCCTCATGATACATACAAAGATATGCAATTTGGGACCACTTTCTGCCCCTTTAGTTAATCTACAAAGATCAGAAAGTTGGTATTAGCTTCTTTCATTAAATTTCATGTCATTATTCTAGTTAACACCAGAAGAAAGTGATACTGATGTGTTCACCCCAGTGCATATGGAACAGTTTGAAATGCTGTTCTATTTCTAGCAAAGAAAGAACCATGTTGCGTTGAGAGGTCTAAGTGACCAGGTGGGTAGGAGCTCTGAGCTGTTAATAGATAATCCATTTCAGCTTTGTAATGCTTAGAAATGAACTGTCCAGTATACCCAGTCAGCTATTAAGAAGCATGTAATTAAGTGAGGTTATAGACAACTAAAAAAGGTGTTACTTCATAGACACAAGCAGGATTCATGATGCATGGCCACTGGTCTCCAGGTAAGATTTCACTATTCCACTTCCAAACCTTCTACGGAAGTGAAGGGTAAGCCAGGTCACTTACACCACAGACACCTGCCTGCACCATTCCTCTGTAGTTTAAACTATTACCCTCAACTGCAAAACTGCTTGTATGTTACTTTGCACTGAGATGGACTGGATGAAGCTGGGAAGAAAACTATTGAGTCCATTCAGAGCTTAGCAGATTTCCAATCTTCACTATGAAAGAACAAGTAAGAAGAAAGTCTGCTTCCAGCTGGAATGTGTGGTTCACCCAATTCAGCAATACATTGTCTAAAAGGCTCACAATAGAAGTCACAGGCACAGTTCAGTGATGAACACAGCAGTGATGGGTTAATGGTTGGACTCAATGATGTCAGAGGCCTTTTCCAACCTCAACAATCCTATGCTTCTATGAACAATCTGTTGAGAGACTGAGAAGCCTGAAGGACTGTAATATTTTTTTATTAGATAAAGGACAAAAACTATACCTACAAATCTTAAGATCAATTTCCTTTCCTGCTTTCCAACCCAAATTTGGGAACAAGACAAATCAAATTCTGACTGAAATTATAGGACTAAAATGAAAAAGCTACAGGCTTTGTTGTAATGAGCAGAGGTAACTCCCAAGAGAAGGGGTATGCTTTTTGTTTTGGATGAGTGTGCTTACTTGCCAAACTCAGTGTCCCCTGAAGTCACTCACCTAAAAGCTTTACACTCAGGACCCCTTGCAAACAYACAAAATCCCATCACTTTGTTACTTCAAAAAAAAGAAATCCTCAGTTTTGCATATGTGTGTAAGCAAAACAAGTGAACTTTTTTAAGCTTTCACAGTAGAATCAGAGCTTCTTGAGCCAAGGATGAGCAATAGGCATCTCATCTGACAACATTTTCTCCCTCCCTGCAAATATTGGAAGGCTAGTAATTGAGTAATTACTCTTCTACTAAATTTAATTTCATTACAAAAACTTGCTAACTGCTTCCAAAAGCTAAACTTTTACTAGTAATCTAGTGGAGGGCAGCTCCTTAGCAATTTTCTAATCTGTAACATTTTCAGTAATGCTATTTTTTGTAGCAGGTTTATAGGTCTAATATCCAATGTAATGCTACTTTGCACAGTAATGCTATTTTTTCTAGCAGGTTTATAGGTCTAATATCCAATCTTGCACAGACACAGCAGCAGACATTTGACCACCATGCTTTGGACCCTCCTACAGTAATTATTTTCCTTTTATGAGGACAGCATAGAAATGTGGCAGCCTGGATTTGGTTTGTAGAAACATCCAATTCTATTACTGCGTCTAGGGAGGTCTCTGAGAGTAATTACAGGCATACAGCTCCCACTAAACTAGCATCAGGTTGTTTCAAAGCAATGCCCATTGTTTGTTGCTTACTCTGCTCTTGGTGCGTTCCAGTTGCTCCCGCTGCTCCCCAAGTTCTTCAATGATATCCGTGCCAATCTGATCCGTTTCAGCAGCAATTCGGTGTGAGCGCTCAATGCTCTGACTGGCTCGGTTCAGACTGTCTGTGCCCTGGAGGAGCAGCACCCTCTGTGACTGCAGATTAGTCTGAAAAATAATGTATGTTTAACTATTAAGCACAAAGAGACAAGTATTAGGCTTCTGACATACGAAAAAGTTAGGATGTGACTTCATAGGCCATCCATTTGTATTAGCTGTACATGTTTCTTATGTTAACTGATGCAGCCCAGTTAATTTTGGCCAAGCCTTGTTCACATTGTAAGATTATGGCCAAATCTGGTTAAATCTCATAAAAGGATACACCACTAAAGAGTTAAAACAGTTTCAAAAAACTGTCTTTGTAACAATTTACTTTTCCATCAGAGAACATTTACATGAAAATAGTCTCTTTCTTTCCAGATGCTAACTTTTACTTCCATTCCCATCTAAAGTCAGCCTTACTTGTGACTTCACAGTTGGTTGCCAGGGAGATCATTACGAGCTTACAGTCAAAAGGATTAGGAACAAACACCACTAACAGATGGACTGCTAAGTAACAAAGATCCTCTTTTCATGTCAGTAGCCTGGGCTAGAGGATAAGGAATGTTTGCTGACCTTGGTGTCAAAAGGTAGCTCAAAATAAAGTGTTTTCTTAAGCTTCAGAAAGTCTAATCTATCACCCTGCTCTTGTCGGGGTAAAGAAAGGGCTACAGAAGCAACAGCAGCACTCACACTAACATCATATACCTGGACAAACTGCTCAAGTGATCACAGCGAACAGAACATGAAGGAATGGAACATCATCTCCTGCTCTACTGGCCTGTGACCACGGAAAGAGTAATCATGGAAAGAATAATGAAGATGTCAAGACATCAAACTTAGTACTGTAATTAGTCCTTTTGCTAGGGTGTAAATGTTGTTAAGCTTTTGCATTAAACCAGATTCACCTATACCAAGGTGTCTCATCCTTCATATGCCACATGCTCTCAGGTTTTAAAGGAATCAGTCAGGAGTAATCAAATGCAAAAATTACCAAGCTACAGCAGAAGGAAATACTAAGCAAAGAGCCTCCCTCAAACCTTCCTTATCTAAGGCAGACAAACAAAAAGCCCACCTCCATGAATGTTCTGTACAGACGATAGCACTTTGAAGATAATAAGGACATTCAGTCTCACTAGCTCAGATATCTCTAAGTATATCTGGTAAACAAAGAAATTGGTGTATTTTTTGCACTGTAGCAGCAAAACCATAGTGAAAAAAGTGCTAGAGGATAAATCCTTATATTTTCTTGAAATTATTTACACTAAGATCTTTTAAAAGATAATTCTACCAAAGAACCTATACAACGCATGATTCACACTTTGCTAGCTTTAGAGGTTAAAAAACACGGCAAGTTAACCTTTTTAAGTAGCCTCACTTTTGTGTTTTCACTTCTGTAGGAGAATGATTAAATGAAGAGTTTCGGTACAGAATGTTGTGCAAATTACTAACCGCATGGCTTTCAAGGAGTTCCATTTTGATTACACTCCTACCTTTGCAATGCATCTGCAATATTGCTTTTAAACAATCACAGCAAAGTTAAATAAAATTTACATCTAATCCTCACACTCTGTTCATTTTCTGTGGAGAAGATTCCGTATTTTGTATCGCCTTGATTTCCACGGCCCAATCCCAAATCTGTGCTTCTCATCTCTCTCTGGAACATGGACAGGTCTCTTCTGTAGGCTCGGATTTTGCTCATCATTTGGTTGCGGAAAGGCACAGGAGCGTACTTCAGTTCTTCCTCCATTTCCCGCAGCTTTAACAAAAGAAAGCATGTTTATTTTTTAAAGCACCAAATTTATTCTTAGCAGCAGCCATGCTCAAAACTCAGCACCAGATGAAGGGATTCACGTGCTTTTATCAGACTGGCTGAAGGGGATAACCCCAAACCCCACGCCCCATCTAGTATTGAGTACACCACGCTACAAAATGCTGTTCAGCCCACATGGATTTTCAGATACACAACACCTCAATAAAGAAAAATTGCAAGCTTAAATGCTTGATTTTGATTTTTTTTTTCCCTGAAACATCACTCTGAACTTCAAAATTTGCAGTTCTCCCTTTCTTATAGTTTAAGCATTTATAGGATAGGTATCAGCTTTCTATCATATCTGTGCAACAGAGACAGAAACATAGGATGGTTTGGGTTGCAAGGAACCTTAAAGATCATCTCATTCCAACCCCCCTGCCATGGGCAGGGACACCTTCCACTAGACCAGGTTGCTCAGAGCTTTATCTAACCTGTCCTTGAACACTTCCAGGGATGGGGAAGCCACAGCTTCCCTGACAACCTGTTCCAGTGCCTCCCCAACCTAACAGTAAAGAGTTTCTTCCTAAATCCAATCTAAACCACCCTTTGTCATTAGCCCTTGTCCTTTCATTACATATTCTTGTTCAAAGTCCCTCTCCAGCTCTCTTATAGCCCTCTTTAGGTACTGAAAGGCTGCAATAAGGTCACACCAGAGCCTCCTCTTCTACAGGATGAACAATCCCAATTATCTCAGTCTTTCCTCACAGGAGAGGTGCTCTATCCCTTTAATCACCTTGGTGGCCCTCACCTAGACTCATTCCAACGGGTCCATGTCCTTCCTGTGCTGGGCTCCCCAGAGCTGGATGCAGCACTCCAGGTGGGGTCTCACCAGAGCAGAGGGGCAGAATCCCCTTCCTCACCCTGTTAGCCACCTTGCCTTGGATGCAGCCCAGGACACAACTGGCTTTCTGGGCTGAGTGCACATTGCCAGGTCATGTCCAGCCTCTCATCCACCAGCACCCCCAAATCCTTCTTAGCAGGGCTGCTCTCAATACTTTCATCCCCCAGCCTTTATTGATATCAGGGATTGCCTGACCCAGGTGCAGCACCTTGCCCTTGGTCTTCTTAAACCTCATGAGATTCCCATGGGGCCTGTATCAAGCTTGTCTAGGTCCCTCTGGATGGCATCCCATCCTGCAGGTGTGGCAACTGCACCCTCAGCTTGCTGTCATCTGCAAATCTGCTGAGGGGGCAATTGATCTCACTGTCTATGTCATTAACAAAGATATTAAATAACACTGGTCCCAGTACAGACCCCTGAGGGACACCACTTGTCACTAATGTCCATCGGGACTCTGAGCCATTGATCACCACCCTCTGGATGAGACCACTCAACCAATTCCTTATCCACCTAATAGTTCACCCATCAAAAACACGTTTAAAAAGAACAATGTTGGGGAGAACCACATCAAAGGCTTTACAGAAATCCAGATAAATGACACCTGTACCCTTCCCTTGTCCACTGGAGTCACCCCATCATAGAAGGCCACTGGGCTGGTCAGGCAGGACGTGCCCTCGGCGAAGCCGTGCTGGCTGTCCTAAACCATCTCCCTGTCCTCTGTGGGCCTTAGCACAGTTTCTAGGAGGATCTGTTCCATGACCTTCCCAGGCACAGGGCTGAGGCTGACAGGTTGGTAGCTCCCAGGGTCCTTCTTGCTACCCTTTTTAAAGACGGGTACAATGTTTCCCCTTTTCCAGTCACCTGGGACTTCACCTGACTGCCATGACTTTTTCAAATGCCATGGAGAGTGGTTTAGCAACCACATCAGCCAATTCCCTCAGGACTCCGCGATGCATCTCATCAGGTCCCATAGACTTATGTACGTTCAGGTTTCTCATGTGGTTATGAACCTGGTCATCCCCTAAATGAAGGAAATCGCTCCCACGGTCCTTGCCTTGCAGTCCACTCACTTGAGAGGTGTGGGAAAAGAGGCTGTCATTGAAGATTGGGGTAAACAAGTTGTTGAGTACCTCAGCCTTCTCCTCGTTCAGATCTATTGCACAGGTAAGCGTGACAAAATTGGCACTGTGAACATCCAGGCTTGACAACTGGAGTTAGTATTTGCAAACCCCGAGATTTTGGATGCATGGATTTTCACACCAGCTTCTACTGAAAGTTGTAACAAATTCACAATGCCTAAAGCTGTACGCCAACATGAGCTCTCTCACAGTATGAGCTCCATATCTCATGCATCACTTACAGATACCCGTCAATAAACCTCAGTAAGTTAGGGCGATAAAACATCATGTTCAGTTGTGACTAAAAAACAACCTAACAAATAGCACATGAATATGAAAAGAAGTCTTTTTAAACAAGACATTATGGATTAAGCTAAGTCACATGGCTTTTTTGGTGTTGTTCCATGTCACCTGCTGTCCAGGAAGCCTATACACTATTATAGAAAAATCAGATGGGCTAAGACCAACATGAAAAAAGACAGCACGGTGAAAAAAAAAACCCAAGCCAACCTCTAGTAATTTTAACTGCACTTCCACCACTCTTCTTTTTTCAACAAAGTGAAGGTGGTATCAAAACTGAGCACTCAAAAACCCCTCTCAACACACGTAAGAATATTTGTCCATATTTATGTACATATACAGATATACACAACAGTCTTGACAAACACAGACACACCTATCAGATCAATTAATCAAACAGTAAAAAAATTAAATATCTGCCTGCCAGAATAGGATCCATAAAAAAGTAACCTTTGGAAGTACTGTCCTTTTTAAGGCAGCAGTATTTGAACTGTCAGGAAGGCCAGAAGCCTCACACTCACCGTTTCATTGGCTTCACGCTGCTTCTCATCAAATTCCCGAACCAGTTTTTTCTTCTCCTCTGGGAAAGTAAAAGCAGTATGTCAGATAAACTATAGAGAAATGACAACAGAACTCCACCTCAATCCATTAAAAACAAGGAAGCTGCCACATATTGCTGGTTGCAGAACACCAGGTCAAAATTTATCTCAAATGGGAACAGCTTGCTCTTATGACAACTTTTCAGAAGGGAATGGGGCAAGAAAGCAGAAACCACTCTTCCAAATGCTGGAAACTGCCTCAGGTAGACAAAAGAAGTAATTTTTCAAACCTGAAATATTTTTATGACCTACTGTCCTTCAATGTCCACTGACAGAACTGCATGTTGAAAAACATTTAGAGTGAAAGAACAGCAAAGAGGACACATTGGCAAACAGCTCATAAATATATTTCTTATTTTTTGCAAACACTTGGCAAGATTACTGAAGGTTGAAACTATAATTTGGATTTGAACAGAACATCAGGTCAATCTACATTTTCAAGTGAGCTCAACAGGTCCTGGCAGATCTGGCACTCCACATTCCTGTGGTCATAAAGTATCTAAGTACACAGGATAAGCATTCTAGAGTTCTCAGAGATAAACGATGCCATCAAGGTATCACCTCAGGTTCATGGATTAAAGCCCAAATGCTTCCCTCTTCTGGAATGACATTAGCTGTTTGAATCAGCCAACAACACTATGCATTGTAGTTGTTTGAGACAGTCATTTATTCAGATCTGTGTACCTAAGGCTTTGGAGACCTAAGAATGGATTTCATTGCTGTTGCTCTATTTTTAATGCCTTAAGGCATGTATTTTTCATGTGTTAAAAAACTATCATACCTCTCTAACATCCACAATCAATGAAAGTATAAGTCTGAAACTTTCCTTATCTCAACTGAGCACAAACACCTGTTCTATTAAGCTTCTGCAAAAGCACTGAAGATAAATACTAGAAGACTGTTGTAGAGTACTGCAAATGAAACCAAATCCTATCAGAAATCTGATAAATATGCACCTAGCCTAATTAATCTCTTTCAAAAGAGTATCATTCAGTCTTAAAATTTTGGGCAGCAGAAAATGTAGACTGTCATCTTGGTAAAACTCCTCTCAATTTGGTTAAAGACAAAACTACATACAACCTTATAAAAATGTTGTCGCAGTGAAAAAGCCCACTTGATAATGCCTTTTGGTAAACACAGTCCTTTGCAAAGGAAGTAGCTTTTAAACCACTGAGGTCTCAACAGAAAATAGGAAAAAATTTGAAGAGCTCAGAACATTGGAATATAGCTGCTCTCACATACACAACATGCCTAAACTGTAGGCTTTCCTTCTCAGTTCAAATTCAGATTAAGCCCAGAATTTGAACTGTACAGAACTTAGGACAGAACTAAAACCCATCATCTAAGAAGCAGCTGTAGTCTCAGGTAGCACAGAATTACTACAGACTAAGCTACATCATGCTTGTTAATATATTACACAGCAGCTGGTATCAGGAAATGCAATTTCACATCCCAGTTTATTCAGGAGGAAATGCTGACTTATGAGGTTCCTAAATACACGCTCCTCAACTTCCTCCACAATTTGCCACCATCTACTTTGTGCTGACGCCATTATTTGTGTAGCTGGGTTGCAAGTGAAATCATAGACATGAAATGCGGAAAACCAGCCTTTGCAAGTCAATAATTTGTTTCATACAGGTCATTTCACTAATCTGATTTAAGCAGTGTCCTCTCAAACCCACTGCTGTCTCAAACTCATGGAAACCCGTCACAGAACTGGAAAAGCAGGATTTGCCTGCTTTGTGTCCCCCCTGTGGACTAAGAAGATGCGGCACTTATAAACATCCAGCCAAAGAAATGCCAGCTTCCAAAAGGCATAGAATCATGGAATGGTTTAGGTAAGCCAAGCAGCAATAGCTTGAGATCTTTTTGTCTACAGGCCAACAAGAAATCTGGCAATGTGGCTTGAAAACATTCCACTGGACCTGGCCAGTATCCAGAAACGCCAAAATGCACTGAGCAGTTCAGTTCACAGCACGCTGGACTGAACCCAACTCAAAGCACATGGACAGAACTTCTAAAATGCAGCAGAAACATCTACGCCACAGCAAAGCTACACACATGCTCATCAACACTTCTTTATTTCCAATCACTTAGATTCAGTTGGAAAGCACAGCTAACTGAATTCATTTAGAGGAAAACATATGACTTGAAACTTATCCAGACTGTTTAAAATGCCTTCTTACAAATTTGGAAGAGGAAAAAAATGTTTCTACAGTTAGGAATTTGCAATCTTGTTTATATAGAATTAAACAACATTTCCAAACATCTGCCTCTCAAAGATGTCTCAAGGACTACAGATTCTGTCTTGCTACAGCAGCTCATGACAGCCACGTTTTATGTTTCTCACAGGAAGGGTTTAATCAGGCATTCAATGATACTGGCAAAATTCTCCTTATCAGATCACTTCCCTTTCCAGTTCTCAGAACACTGCCAAGTATCGAGAACCGAATCAGAAGCAGAAATCCTTACAGAGGAGTGTTCTGTCAGAGCTTTCTACCCACTCGTGTGGTATAAAGAATACCTGTAAAATCAGGCTGTGCTTCTAATACCACTTCAGTGTGGATAGACAGATAGATAGATAGATAGATAGATAGATAGATAACTTTTTTCTATTTTGTGGATAGGTAGTGCACAAACCAGACTTTTAAAACAGTCATTTAAAATGCAAACCTTCTCCAATAAGTCTACAGACACTTCTGGACAGTTGTGATAATAAAAACTGCTTGTAATTCTGCTGATGAGATTTTAAACACGAGATCAACACACACAAAAAAAAAAAGGGAAAGACCCACCAAATCCCCAAAGCACTGTGGTTGTTACAGAATCACGGAATCAATTGGGTTGGAAAAGACCTCTGTGATCATTGAGTCCAACCTAAGACCTAACACCACCCTGTCAACTAGACCATGGCACCGAGTGCCACATCCAGTCTTCTCTTAAACACCTCCAGGGACGGTGACTCCACCACCTCCCCGGGCAGCCCATTCCAATGCCCAATCACCCTTTCTGCAAAGAAATTTTTCCTAATACCCAACTTCAACCTCTCTCGGTGCAGTTTAAGACTGTGCCCTCTTGTCCTGTCACTGATTACCTAGCAAAAGAAGCCACCCCCCTCCTGGCTACAGCCTCCTTTCAGGTAGTTGTGGAGAGTGAGAAGGTCACCCCTGAGCCTCCTTTTCTCCAGGCTAAACAAGTTCAGTTCAACTGCATGAAATATCCAAATAACAGCTCCTGCTCAGAGACTGATGCTGTGAGCCCAACACGGCAGTGCTTGACTATGAAGCTGAAATTTGCCAGAGAAGCTCCAGGGGAGTGAAGCCACACACCTGCAAAGCCAGCAGGACATGGCAGCAGCTGAAAACAACACACGGCAGGGCCACCCGCCTCCTCCCAGCAGGCGACTACCGCAAGGGACATCCCGAATCCCTGCAATTGCACATCCTCGCCCTCCCCCCGCCCAGGGTGTCTTGAGGGGACACCGCCCTCCCAGCTGCACAAACACGTCTGTCTAATAAGAAGCACCCGAACACTCCTGCCATGGCCCCTCAGCCGGCGAGGCAAGTCCGGCCGGAAGGACCGCAGCCCCGCCCGTGCCCTCTCCACGGCCCCGAAGTAAGTCCGCCCACCTTCCCCCCTCACCGGCCGCGCTGCCCCGCAACCGCTCGGGGACGCCCCTCAGGTCTCCGTGCAGCCCGCGGAAGATGTCGTGCAGCCGCTCCAGGTGCTCCGAGGACGCGGACCCGCGGCCCGCCATGGCCCCACAGCCCCGTGCCCCCGGCCCTGCCCCGCCAGGCGCTTCCGCCGCCGGGGCCGCCTGGCGCACTGCCTGCTGGGAGCTGCAGTCCCGGGGGCGCGGCCGTGCCCGTGCCGCGCGGGGGCGCTCGGCCGCCGCAGCCACCGGAGCGCCCCGGGCCAGCAGCGCGGGGGCGGCCCCGCGGCTCCCCAGTACCGGCGGGACCCGGAGCCGCCGCAGCCGCCACCGCGCTGCTCCCAGGCTTCGGCGCCTGCCCACGTGTACATCGCTGCACGTGCCTTGCGAGGGTTAATGGCATGAACCTCGGCATGGGGTTGTGAAACGGTGTTCGAACGCCACTGCCAACAGCCGCCGCTGCGCTGTCTCTGCAGACATTTCTCGGCTCGTTAACCGCGGAGTGCGGTTTCAGAATGTTCGGAGAAACGCAGGTCGGAGCCCTGCTCTGCCCAAGGTAAAAAGCAGCGGGCTGCTGGAGTGGACCCGGCCAGCCACCCGCTGCCCGCGGGTACTCCCGGTGGAGTTGGGGGGCATTCCCGCGAGAGGGAGCGGGGCCCGCTGGGTGTCCGGCGTCAGAGGACTCGGGAGCAGTTGGCGCGATCGACCGCGGAGATCGACCCCGCCCGGGCGACAAGGAGCCACGAGCGGGGCGGCAAGCTCCGCGTGCCGCAAGAGGCGTGGCACAGAGGGGGCGGGGCCAGCGCGGGCGGGGCCGCTGTGGACGGAGGCGGAGCCAATGGGGCGGGGCAGGGTCCGCGGAGCGCCGTGCGCTGGCAGTGCGCGTGTCGAGGGTGGCAGCGATGCTCAACTGCTGGGGAGCCGCGCTGGGCGCCGCCGTTTCCGTCCCCGTCCTCCTTTTCGTGGCAGCGCCCTACATCAGGTGCGTCTTACCGAGCGCGGCCCCGGTCCTTCGCGTATGTTCAGCCCCGCGGAGCGGCGGTCTCGGGCGCGGAGCCGGCGCGCGACGCGCCTCAGGGCGCGTGTGTCTGTGTGTCACTGTCTGTGTGTATGTGGCGGGAGTGCGAACAGTGGGAATCCCGCTCTACAGCCCGCACTGGGTTCAGGAGTTATTCAGGCTTCCCCAGCTCCAGCGCCCAGGTAACACTGAGGCGCTGCCGGGGCTCGGCTCAGCCCTGGCGCCTCCTGCCGCCTCGGGCCGCCCGGCGCGTTCCCCGCGCTCTGTCCCGGCCCCGGCACCAGCGCGCTCGCTGAGGAGCGGCAGAGGGCGGGGCCCGCGTTCTACTCAGGGCGCGGCGGCGCAGCCCATTGGCCAAAAGGCCCGGCTGCGCTGCCGCAGGCAATGGGAGCCGTGGCTCCACTCGACGCACGGGCGGGGCGGGGCCCGGGGGCGGGGCCGGGCTCAGGAAAGTGCGGGGGATTCGGGGGCGCGTTCCCGCTGTCCCGGTCACGACCGGGTCGTGACCAGCCGCTTGAGGTGAGGATGCCCGTAACTCCCCGGGGCCCAGGGCGCAGCGGTGAGCCCGAGCGTGGGGAGGAACCCCGCGGCTCTGGGTGCTCAGCTTCGGCCCGAGCCCCCTAAGGAGGCAGAGGTGACTGGTGCCTCCCCTCTTGCAGGAGGTATGTCGCTGGAGGACGGTGTAAGTCGACAGCAAAGCTGGAGGGGAAGGTGGTGATAATAACAGGAGCCAACACAGGCATCGGGAAGGAGACTGCCAGAGACCTCGCGCGAAGAGGCAAGTGCAGTCTTCGTCAGCAGACATCCCTGTGGGGCCAGGGTGGCTGTGCCTTGTGTCATTAGTCCCTTTTCAAGACCTAAGGAAGGCATGTTGTATGCTTACATTGAAGTAAATTGGGTTCCAGAGTTACTGCAGATGAGCCCAAATGTTGTTCCTTCAGAGGCTATAACCACTGAGGTGCAAGTTTCCAGTTCCTCAACTGTTTTCATTGCTTGGACTCCAAAAATGTGCCTTAGGGGCACGAAAATGCTTTTTGCTGCAACTGATTCAAAAGGACTGGGGAAGTTCCTAGGTTCTGCTTGTATGAAGCTGGGAAATGCCATAGGTCCACCACTGTGTGCTTTAGTTATTCATGTTTGTAGGTAATTTGATGTAAATGTTATTTGGGTAACTGGTAAGCAGATTAAACTACCTGTTCATAATCCACTTAGAAACTACTCTGGCTGGAATCCAAGTACCTTTATGTGCTCCTGGCTTGACGTTCCCATTATAGAGGCAGATACAACCCTATCATATCAGTGTTGTATGGACTCCTGACCTGGGAGAACCTGGACAGAGGCACTTCAGATTTGCATTTTCCTGGTCTGAAAGCATCTTTCAACTGAACTGTATCTCACAACATAGTAGGAAAGGCTTTGTCCCTTCCAGCTGCTCCCCTGACTGATGCTAGTTTCCTAAAGAAACAATATATTGTTTCTAATTGCTGTGCATGGTCAGCCTGCTTGTCATAGCCTTGATCATCCAGTGTGCTCCAGTGATCTCAGTTTCTGTTCCTGCTGTTCTCCCCTCCCCTCCTTGCAGGTGCAAGGGTAATTATTGCCTGCAGAGACATAGCAAAGGCAGAAGCTGCAGCCAGTGAAATCCGAGCTGACACAGGGAACCAGCAAGTCATTGTGAAAAAACTGGACTTGGCTGATACAAAGTCCATCCGGGAGTTTGCTGAGAAATTTCTAGAAGGTACAGTCTCTAGATCCTTCTTTTTAATGAGAATATTTTACCAAGGATTGATGTCTGCTCTTCTAGCCAATGCCAGATCCCTGCCYTGCTTATCTCTGTACCACATGGGGTACTGTGGTTCACAGAAGGGGCTGGTCAGAGGCCATGAGCTGGTTTGTGGTAGGAGACTTATTCTTTTTATTAAGGTGATGTAGCTGCAACTCAGACAGCAAGGGGTTTTTTAACTGACTTGTGCTACCTTCGTGTCTGCATTCTCTGTTTCCCTGTTTAAGGATGTCTGTTGTTTCTTGCAGAGGAGAAGGAACTCCATATTCTCATTAATAATGCTGGGGTAATGTTATGCCCTTATTCCAAGACTGCTGATGGCTTTGAGATGCATCTGGGAGTCAATCATCTTGGTAAGGCCAGAATCATGTTCGCACTCAATATAGAATCCTAGAATCACAGAATGGTTTGGGTTGGAAAAGACCTTAAAGATTGTCTTCCAACACCAGTATCTGTGGCAAAATGCCAAAGGAAAGTCCTGCTTTCAGATTTTCTCTTCCTCATTCTTCCTTTTTTGGGAAGGATGGAAGGCCAGAGTTAGAGTTCTGGAGATGCAATGTAGTCTATTTGCTTATCCATTTTAAGTATCTGTACATGTTACCTGGGACATTTTGCAATGTATGACAGCTCCAGCTTTGGAAGATGAGGAGCAGAACTTGAAGGCCCCCAAAAAGTTTAGCTGTTAATTCAGGGGGGTTTTCTTCTTCCTGGACTTGAAATGAGGGCAGCAGTAAGATACCACAAGCAGGGGAATCCTTCATAGAATGATGACCTTTCATCTCACCCCTAGGTCACTTTCTCTTGACTTTCCTATTGCTGGAGCGTCTGAAGCAGTCTGCCCCAGCCCGCATAGTGAATGTGTCCTCACTGGCTCATCATGGAGGCCGAATCCGCTTCCACGATCTCCATGGTGAGAAGAGCTACAATCGTGGCCTCGCCTACTGTCACAGCAAATTGGCTAACGTGCTCTTCACCCGGGAGCTGGCCAGGCGGCTGCAAGGCAAGTTCCAGAGGCAAGCGGAGTGTTTTTCCGCTTGGCTTTTTGAGCACAATGGATGGGGAGAGTGGATTGAAGAAAGGTCTGGAAATCATCTATGCAGAAATTGAATGGTTTGAGGCAAGTGTCACTGACAGCTCTTTGCAGGAAGAAAATATCTCCTGTCTGTGGAACCAGGAGACTTACAACACTAATTGTCTTTACAACAACGGGGTAGAGGAGTTTAGTAACTTGGCACAGTTGAATGTATCTCATTTTTCTTTGGTGCTTGTCAAAAACTAGCTGCATCCACACTGACAGTTGTGGTATGTGGGTGGAAGCTGAAAACAGAACTACAATGGCAGTCTCCAACAGAAAAGCTAATGCACACTGAGCTGCCTTAAGTTGGTAGAACAAGTATAAGACTAGACAGTACCTTTGAAATCACACCTGTCACAGTCGTGTCATTCAGTTCTTTTCATAAACTAATGTAGTGTTTATTTATTAAAACAGAAGCAGTGTCTTCCCTAGGAAATTTCTGTTAGAGTAAATCAAAAGCAGCAGGTGTTCTCAAAAGCCTGATGGAAACTGCTGCTGATTTAGCACTCAGGCCCTCTAGCACTTAGTTTGGTAGAGGGCATGTAATGACTGCAGTGTTTGGAAGGGAAGGGAGCAGGGGATGCTCCAGTGCCATGGATGAGTGATTTAAACTGCTTCAAGAATCATCATCAAAGGTATTAACAAAAGTGGTTTTAACATGATGTCATAAAAGTGGGATGGTAAGGTTCACTCTGTTACTTACTACATGGAAGACACATACAAAGGGAAATTGATTTAGAATCAAGTTAGAATGATTCACACAGGACTGGAAACACATAGGGTAAGGAAGACCCTTCTGCTGAGTCACGAAGCTCAGCATGGAGCCCCTTGCTTTTTAAACTCCTTAGGGAGTTTAGGTGCGGCTAGGTTCAGTCTGAGTCCGAGACTTGGACAATGATTTATGTGTAATGGAATTATTTTTACCAAGTTTATAATAATTATTATTGAGTAGCCACATGGACTAGTAATGTTTCCTCAGTATTAATTCAGCATACCGTCAGTCACTTACCAAAGATTTGTTGCAAGCAAAGGGTCTCTCTGCCCTGGTTGAGGAAGGCTCTCTTAGTCTCAGGTAAGAAATCTCAAGCCTTGAGAGGCATCCCTGCTCAAAGAGAGAGTTACCTGCTGTGTGGTCCAGTTGCAGTTTGGGCTGAGCTCCAGTTGGGCTCATCCAAAGGTCTGCTGTTGGTAAAAGGTCTCTGCCTTGAGAAGCAACCTTGAGAGATGAGCCAGCTCAAGGGAAGATTGTCACCATGCAGTCATGTTGCCTAACAGGGAGAGCTCAGAGAAGGCTCACTTAGGCTGTCATATTTATGGAATGGAGTGGTTGGCTTGTAGTCAAATTGCATACAATGGGAAAGGCTTTTGACTACAAGTGGTTGGCTTGTAGTCAAATTGCATACATGAGACTCATTGCATCCACAGCCGTATTTGTTCCTGGACGAATGAGTATTGGAAAAGACATGTGCTACTCATGTTAACTGCATGATGGGTGTTCCAAGTTCATATGCACTGATGCTCACTGGCCTCTTTGTGGGTTTCCTGGAGGAGTTTGGACCCAGTTATGGCTCAGACCTCTTACCTTCTTTGGAGCCTGTACCAAACTATGGCTGATTTTGTTAAGAGGTCAAGTGTATCCATCACATCCAGCAAGCAGTAACTAGAGAGGACTTTACTTACTCTCTCTGTATCCAAGTCTGGACTCCTTTAAGTTACAGAATATCTGCAGGTAGAATTGAGGAGTATATTACCCTTTTTGTAAAGACACTTTGATCCATGCAGATTTATCCTGGACTACTTTATTTTGCCATAGGCACTAAAGTCACAGCAAACGCTCTCCATCCTGGTTCTGTCCATTCTGAACTGGTCCGGCACTCATTTGTAATGACTTGGCTCTGGAAGATACTCTCCTTCTTCTTGAAGACACCTTGGGAAGGAGCTCAGACCAGTGTCTACTGTGCAGTAGCTGAGGAGCTGGACTCTGTGACAGGACAGTATTTCAGGTGGGTGCAAGCTGATGAAATGACACACTGTGGAAGACAACCTTGTTGGCTGGAGAATATGAGACTTACGGTCATTCTTCATTAAGAAGGGACCAGGTAAGAGGTTGTCTGGTAAGACTGAGGGTGACAAATACTTCCAGATCTGTTACAATCGTGTTAGAGAAACACCTGACCTGTCCAACACTTCATACAATAGCAGGTTCTTTAGTGCTAGGAATATCAATGTACTCAAAGTGCAGGAATGGCTGTCACATGCTCAGAGCTCTAATCCTGACCTGCTGAACACTTGGGCAAGTCACTGTTCAGTAGAACTGTTTAGTTAATGAGGTCACTTGAGTCAATCCTGGGAAGACCACTTCAGTTCTCTTTGTAGTTTTATGCCACTGGAGCAGAAGGGCCTGTGCTCCCAGGGAGCTGGGAGAGCTGATGAAGGTGCAGAGATAGGAGGTGAGAATTTCAGGTCTGGCACGTGGCAAAATAACTTTATTCTCCAGTGTGACAGACCTACCAGCTGGGAGGGACTCCTGCTGGGATGCTTGTCACTCTGCTATGGAAATGGTCTTGTGTAGCTCCCACTACAAAACCTGTTATTTTGTGACTTCTTTGACTTACTGCAGGACCCTGCATAGTCCTGCTTTTTCCCATCACCAAAACCACAGCCTGGAGCAGTTCGAAATCATCATCATCCTAGCTTTGAAGACTGCCATTTGAACAGATTCACGCAGATATGTCTGTCAGCTTCCCACTCAGTGTAGAGCATTGTAACAATACTGGTTTTTGGGAATTAATATAAAAATTTGTCTTCCCCCCCCCCCCCCCCCCCCATGGATGCTGTTGGAGCCTTATGTCTTTGCAGAGCTTTCCTCTTGTGATTTGTGACCAGATTAGTCTCTCTAATGACACTGCCTGATCTTCATTTGGGAGTTTGTACCATCTTAATCAGACTTGAATATATAAATAGATGTCTTAATCTTTCCTGGATGACTGCCTGTCTCAGGATAAAAATGTAGCATTTATGTGCTGGAGTACAGAAAACTTTGGTGGCATTTAAACTCAAAAAAAGGAGTTTTGGACATGGTTGGAAACGAGTACCTTCAACACTAATTCACAATTTACACTGGACTATCCTAAAATCCTTTTCACTTTCCAGGCAATAGAATATAAAAGCACAAGTATATACATGAAGAAAAGAATTTGTGGGTGGGTGGGAGTCCACCAGTCATTTCAGGAACATCAAAGACACTGCATTTGGAGCCCTAGAAACACTGAGCCAAATGGAAACCTTGCAAGATGCCATTTCCTCTGTGCTCTTAAACTCCCAGGTTATTGAAGCATTACAGTTGAGAACACAGGACCTCTATTCCGGACAGAGTGCTTTCTGATTGCAGGAGCTGAGAAGAAAGGAGCCACAGTTCAGAGGATAATGGAAAAGGGGGTAACCATACATGGTTACTATTCTTGGGCATATAGTGGGATAAATAGTTTAGAATGAAGGGCTGTTTGAGTGTCTTTTTTGTAGTGTTTGTTAGAAAAGGTGCTCCTGAAGAAGCTTGGTTAGCGTTTATAGCCCTTTTTAGTGGTATTAATGAGAATGCACACTAAAGAGGTCTCTTTAAGAGTTGAGACAACAGTTAGAGTTAGACTTGCTTGTCATTCTTGGTGCCTTGGCAGAGATTCTTCCTTAGCTGAGTGGAAAGAAGGATTTCTCATGGTGGCTTAACACCAACCCTTGCTCTTTTGCCAGATAGCCTCCCACCGTTCTTCAATTGGTCTTGAATTGAGCTGATAGAAAGCAGCTCCCTGATCTTAACACAGACATTTCAGTGTGCTAATGCAGATGGAGATCTTTGACTTGAAAGACTAAAAGAACATTCCTCTTGCAGTGATTGCCAGCCAGCATATGTATCTCCACATGGTCGGGATGACGAGACAGCAAAGAAGCTCTGGAGCGTGAGCTGTGAGCTCCTTGGCATCCAGTGGGACTGAGCAGCACCAAAACTGTACCTGGCTGGGCCCAGCAATGCTTCTCTGGGGAAGATCACTGCTGAGAGACCTCAAGAGTAGAACGCTGATGGCTCTGTGAGCACAATTGAATTCGAATTTCTGGAATATTATGCTTAAGGAGTGATATTTGTAAGCAATCAGTCCCTCTTCCTAGCTGGAGAATTAGAGCACTGATGCAGGGAGCAACCTTTGCTTGCTATCTCACATAGCAGCTCGAGGCTATGATTCTCTGGCTTTAGAATAGAAAGGGAGGTTGCAGTCTTAGGTTTAGATTATGAAGTAGCAAGGAATTACCTTAAATAAAGTTTGACTGTTTTTTTTCCTAACAGCAATAGTAAAAAGATAGAGGACTCTAAACTTATGATCTGTGAGGTTACTTTCAGTTCCTACTCTTTGAACTGGCAGAGTGAAAATAATTTAGGTTCTTAGACTTTCTGGCAAGTAATGCAATACAAATGCTCTCAAGCACACAGAAACAGGTGCTGGCCTTTTTGTGCCAAGCATTAGGTAAAGTTTTTAAGTGGAATCACTTTTCTCTGCATGCTCTGTAAGAACATGGACCCTAGCCACTGAGGCATCTTGGCCCTAAATGCCCACTAACTGCAGTAAGTTAACTGAGGGTTGGCATATCTTCTGAGATCCTAGGTTTTGGTGTGGGTGACTGGGAGGTTAAAAGCTGCAGGAATGCTGCAGTTGTGCATAGGCAAGTTATTAAAAAAATCAGCATTTCTCCTGAGAAGCACTATAAAAAGATGCCGTAAAAGTTGTCACAGTAAACCCCCTAGCTGCACTTTAAATTACTTTAAAACCTAGAAAATAGAGCAGAATAAGTAAAGAACATTTCAGTCATGTTAAAAAATATTAAATTACTTCAGCTGAGACTTTAGCTTTAAATGACACCAAACTCTCTAGAGCTAAATAGCTGAAGCAGGAGGTGGGACGATCTGGGTACTATGGTCAAGCTGGCTACAGGACAGGAAGGTAAGACTTCCACAGAAATCCTTGTGTTTGTCTGCCCAGCAGTTACTGGTTACCAGGGCTGCCAGCCTGCCCATGCAGGACCACACAGCTTGCACTTCCACAAGGCAGCTGGCTCAGGCCACATAGCAGTGGAACTGCTCCCTTGGAACTCCAGTGCTACTTGAGTGCAAATTGCTAGAGTGTGATCCATAATCAGAGATTATTTCTGAAAGACTTAAGTAGTCAGAAACCAAGTGCCACAGCTCATAGGATTATCTTCTACTTCTGAAAAAAGTCTGGAAGTTTTTGGACTTGCATATGGGCCTGCCACTGTGATCAACTGCCAGTTTTGGAAAACAAATGCTAATTTTAATTCTTTCTGTCTGGATGCTATCTATGCAGATCAGTCCTGTGCTACCTCTGAGCAATAATAAAGCCATTTTCCTTTTACAACAGGAGACAGTATCTTCTTTCAGAAATGTTCAATCAGTTTACTTGGTGTTACTGTTATCTGCACCTGCCTCACTAATGTAGGGAACTCAGTTCAGGTAACATTTTAAAAGTCCCTTTGTGTTTCTCCCTGTCAGTCTATCTTTTTTTTCCTCCCTCTTTATGCTTCATCCAAATTATGAAGCTAAATCCACAACTACAATGCAGCAGTAGAATGCTACCTAGCACTGGAGGTTTGGCTTGCTTTCTCTGTGTGATTGTCTGATCTTGAAAGTGGCTTTCAGGAGCAAGAGAAACTATTTTTAAAAAAGCAGAAAAATGTCTCTAATGTGAAATATTTTTGTCCTTGCAGGTCAATGCTCTTCAAGTAAGTCTGGTTGTAGATTTAACGTAAGACATATTAAATAAACATTTCCATAGACAGACACCCACTCTTTTTGACCTTGAGCAAGTAATTTATACCTCTCAGCTGATCTGTAAAAAATGAGGGAACTAAAGCTCATTTAGCTGTCTCAAAAGGAGGCTTCTAAGGGAGAGTTAGATTAACTTGCAAAGCTCTCTAAAGAGGATTACTGAGTACACGCATGAGGCTGAACCACCTACCTAGCTGCTGGGGGGACTTCTGAAGATGTGACGTTCCAATTGATCTAAATGCTGAGGACACTAGCAGATAGATTCGGAATGACAGAACAATTATCCCCCTTCTAAGTACTCTGCTAAGCATAGCCAAAACTACAATGCAGATCTAGAAAGAGAGCCCTAGCTCTGCTGAGATAAAAAGTAAACAGAAGATACATTAACAGTCATAATACTTTATTCTTTTTTTCATTGTAAACAAACCTTGGTCAATAGAGAAATTATTTTAAACTGGCAGTATTCAATCCCTTTTTGCTGCTCAAAAATTCAAAGCCCCTTGACAATTGCACTATTTGTGACACAAGGTAGTTAGTCAGGATCAAAATTCCAGTTCTGCTGGTACAAGAAAGATCCCTACGATTCCAGGTTAAGAACATCAAATTACAACTAACACTATATAAAGTGCATCAGGTACAGTGCAAAGAGGTCAGGAAGAAAGGCAGGTACGGAACTGACGGGTCTGCATGGCAAACTCCACTCTCTGTGGTCTCTACAGCTGAAGGAACTCGAGCAGAACAGGAGGTGTTACAGCAATGCAGATCTGGATACCACACACAGTAAAACCTCCTCCCCATAATCAGAGATTTAAAAATGACTGAGGACATAGGTAGTGTCACGTTTTAGGATTAGCCTAATGGCTGTAAGCTGATGGAAAGCTAGGTCAGCCTGGCCAAGGAAACAAAAGCTTTCATTAGTACTGCTCACTAAAGAGATAATGCAAATCTGTGTGGTTAGGGGATTCTGAAAGCTGCATGTGGTCATTTCTGACTGCTTTGCTCTGAGACATTTCTAGCCCTGCGCTATTGAGCAGAGCACCTCCAAAGAGAGGCGTTTGTGTCAGTGGGGCACTGCTCTTGAAACCCTGAAGAAGATGGACCAAATCCTTTCCAACACCATGGAAGTAGGTTCTTTCAGTACAGTGAGCTTGGGGATAGTGCAAAACTCTTACTTGACAATCTCAATTATTTTATATACTAAAACTATTTACAATTACATTACACTTCAGAAAACCTGTTGTTTCTTTTGACATAAACAACTTTTTAACAAAACTGAATCAGTTCTCCTTGTGCTGAAATACATGTAAGCAGCAAACACAAACTCTTGTAGAAAGCCATGTTTTTTGTTTTTTTTTAAGGTCCTACTACTTTCTACCACATATCTGCCAACTTCTCATGTCCTAATACCAGTTGCAGAGAAGCACTACTTTTTTTCAGCATCCCTGAACACAGCCATTACACAAAGATTGCTGCTTTTTTTCATGAAACTGATTAACCTAACACTTCCAGAGCAAAACCTGTCAATACAGGGTATGTTCGGTTCGGTGTTCTATTGTACTTGACAGGGACAGATTATCCTGGTAATAAATAAATACATCCCTGTGTGACAGGGATACAGGCCACCTCTTGAATTTTGCCACAGCTTGCTCTACCCATATTCTTTGCTATACCTGATGAAAAACTGAAAGTTTATTTTCAACTATTCGGTCATAAAGCTGCATGACAACAATTTATTGGGTATTACCATAGTAAATAAAGAGGCACGTGATTTTTCAACTATTTTAAAGGCTTATTTTCCCTTTGTACTCCCCTTATAGGATATGCCCTTTATAACTTCATTCATCTAGTTGGCACTAGCCCAAGTGCCGTATGTATGGCACACATCACACAGTGTGACTGGCAAGTACAAACCTGCCACGAAGAATCAGTTCCTATCTTTTCAAACAAACTAAAAAACCGGGTACATTGTACTAGTGGGGAGAGTGGGATAAAAAAAGAAGTAGCAATGGTTTGTATAGATGCTTAAAAAAGTCTCTGAGTTTTAGTCTTTGTAACAGAAGAACTCTCCAATCTTGAAAATTTTACAAGAAATCTATTATCACAAAGAGTTTATACTCTAGGCTACACTGAGTTGAGAAAATTTTTCTGTCCTCTCTATGTATGTTTTCTGGATTAAAAATAAAACACATATTATTAAGTTCAGTGCTTTTCAAAAAATATCAACCCCCCCCCAAAAATTAGAAACCAACAAAACCCAAAACTAAAGCCAGAAACAGAAGTGCCCTTTTCCATACACCTAAATCCTTGCTTGTTCAGTTTGAAACTGCCCCCTCCCTCATCAAAAGAGAGCCAAAAAACACCCTGAGGTAGTGACTGTTTGTCAAAATAAAGGACTGGCACTTGTAATTAAATTCCCTTCCTTTTACCAGAGGCACATCAGCAGCATCCATTTGCTACCTACATCAGTCAACAGAGTTCCGTTTTACAAAGACAGTGCTGAACCAGACACCTTTGAGCTGTCTTGAAGCCTTCTCCCTCTGTGTGATTGTGGATGTCCATTACATATTACTTCCTAGTGGCCTGGGGAAGCCGATTTCTCACCTTGGGCTGGTGCACTGAGAGCCACTGGGCACAGATGGCCTTGACGACATCATCGCCGCTGCTCTCGGCCAGCTGTCGCACGTGCTGGACGAGCTGCACTGCTCGGGCCTTCTCCTGCCTCACCGACACCAGATATGCAGAACGCAGCTTGTTGCACATCATGTAGGCCTGGATCTGAAGCACAACAGGCAGTCAGAACTCAGTTAGGAAGCTGTAGCAAAATAACTAGACAAGCCTAAGCAAGAGCTCATGGGAAACACTCAGTTCAGAAGCGTGTAGTACGAGGTAGCAGCACCATATTACCAAACAGAGCATGGCATAAAGCAGATCCCAATGGAAAAGGTCGATAGACAGGTGTATTTTATCAAGTTCGTGTTTTGTAGAAACTCCTTTCTGTATGACCATGGAATTAGTATCAGGAATCCTATATTGTGCATTAATTTACAATATCCTCATAGCAAAGAGTCTCAATCTGTCATTTTCTTCCACTGTGGATTCTAGAACAACTCCCATCTTTCAGTGATAGATCTTACAGAAAGGCAGAATTAAACCCCATTTTTCAATCTACATACAACAGTGAGTTTGTCAGTCAGAGCAGACAGAGGACAGTCACAAATCTGAAGATTTTATCCCTGGCTATGCCACTCAGGATCTACAATAGTCCCCAAACACTGAGCCACAGCCACATCTATAAATGTGCATCTACAGTTCACATATTTATGTGTGAATCTCTAGAGGCTTGGCTGGCTAGTATGAAAGCTAACAAAGAAATAAAGTAGTTTAGGCTTCATTTCCTCTAAGAGAAAAAGTATAATCCTGAAACAATAAGCTGAAGTGGTCATCACTAGCTGTCTGCCATTACTAGAAACTTACATGCACCTATGTGAAAATTTGAATAACAAAACCAGCAAACCCACCAATGTGCTTCTCTGAAATACTTTTCCTCCCACTCTAACAAATGCCTGGCCCTCACTCTAAGGACTCAAGGAACTAATAGGGATAGTATCAATTGGTACTTGCATGTTACAGCTTTACAGGCACAAACACCATGGCCTTGAGGAATACACTGTGATTTCTACAATCCAGGAAGTAGCCTTCAAAAATCTTGCTTGCATAAGGATGAGAAAGAAGATGGTGAAAGAGAGCCAGCAGGCTGCAGACCAAGACTGGGCTGTTTGGCTCTTGCTGCTGTGCTTTTACTTACCTTGTTTTCATCACTGTCCATATCCTGAATCAGATTATCGAGATCCTGTATCCAAAGAAGGGACAAGGTGTTCACATTTAAAGTGATAATAGTCTGCAAATCTCTACCCCATCAGCGATCAAACCCCTGTGGACAGGAAGGGCTGCTAAGATCACAGCAGATGCTTAGATTGTCCCAACTGCAGGGGCTGCAGATGTAGAAAACACAAAAAATCCTAAATTCCAATTCTTCCCTTTACCGACAGCTTCTCCTGCCTGCCATGTCTGTGGGGTATCCCTACAGAACGCAATGTGCCTGGGTGTCTCCCATGGACACGGTTTGTGTTGCATGATATGAATTTGTAGCTTCTCTGCAGCCCAGCAGGAGTTGGGCCCCATTGCCCACCTTGACCCAAAGAGTGGACTGTATCCCCTAACCTGATTAATAGAACTAGTGGAGTGCATCTCCTTCCTTCACTGGGATGGAAAAAACTGGTGGTAGGCAAAGGGAATCACAAAATTGGTTCCTATGGAGGCAGGAGATTTCTGCCTCCACACATCTTCTGTGTTAGCCAGGGAAGCCTCACTGAAGGGAACATGTCCTGCTGCAATGAGCAGCGTTTGGCAGGATCTTGTGAAGTAAAGGTTCTCTCCTCACCATGGGTATCCATTTGGGAAGGGCAGGGTCAAAGTGTGCTATAGCTACTTATTGTTTCCTCTCAAGAGTACCCTGTACAAGGCAAACCATGCACTCTCACCTTGAAACTATGCCCATAGCACGGAGCCAGAATATCTGAAGGACTCACTAAAAGAGCAGCACATGCACCAGATTTCCCTGTAGCCTGTATTGTATATACCCTTTTTACTTCAAAAGGGACACAATGCAGGATAGAATTACCTCAGCAGGAATGTCTTTGAACTCATTTAGACAGTTTAGGATAATGTTATCCCCATCATTTTTTGCTGCCACTCCAGACTCGTTGACACACTTCAGGAGCTGCCGGATCTCGCTGTACTTTTGCTGCTTCACCAGCTGCTTGGCCACTTTGCTGTACACTTCTGTAGCCTCCAGCTGGAAGTCCTAGAGGTAGTTGGAACACCAGAGCAACACGTTAAATGTCCTCAGCAGGTTTTCTCACAGGGCATCTACACAACTGAAGACTGCAATCTCTCCTAAAGACAAAATACCACATCATGCTCCAAAACGTCCAAGCTGTTTAGGGGCCCTCTGGTTTTCCACTCACCACTGCTCAGGGTTGGCTTAAATGTTTTCTGTAACCAGACTGGTAAAAATCAGTCTTGCTTAAGAACAAGAGTGCTGTTACTGCCTTCTTTTCAGGCATAGCAAAAAATCAGTTTTATTTCTTCCGGTAAAAGATCTTTCCTAGGTCCCTACCCACCTCTCCCTCACTTAGTATACTGTATTTCTCCAGCCACCCCAGCAGCAGTCACCCTTTGTGTACCTCAAGAAAGGGGGGGCAATTGACCATCGTGCACCTTCCATATGAAGGAAAAGGAGACAAAAGCTGCGGACTGATCCTGCCATGAATAAGTCAAGAAAAAAAAGGATGGAAATGGAAGAGATGATAGGCAGCTGGACTTGTTGCTCCATTAAAAATGCAACTACTAGGGGGTAGTGGCTGCTGCTGCTAAGAAGTGCTATTTTTCTAAGGCTCTCCATCTCATTACAATCTGGAGTTCTGCCTTGTACATCTTGACCTGAAAGAAGGAGCACGGCCTGCTCTGTAAGTATTTTTTCAGTATGCCACCTCTGTCCAAAAGTGGCCCTGCTCTACCATCTAGGACTATATGGATG
Organism: Amblyornis subalaris; assembly: GCA_018881555.1. Classification (NCBI taxonomy): domain Eukaryota; kingdom Metazoa; phylum Chordata; class Aves; order Passeriformes; family Ptilonorhynchidae; genus Amblyornis; species Amblyornis subalaris. Next base: position 167,438 of record JACAXG010000142.1, on the reverse strand, counting down.
AGAAACACTCAGAAGGGTTTGGAGGCTCATGAGCTATGCTGACTGATAAGCACTCAACTTCTACCCAGACATGAGGAAAGAGAGGTCCCCAGAGAGTTTCCAGTTAATTAGCTTTGCTCTCTCAAGTCAGGAGAATAGAACAGAGGTAGCCCTGGCCTTATTTATTCACTGTGTCCTTGCAAGGCTATCATGAACTGCAGAGAGCTACACATATCTATGACTGTGGTTTGCAGAGTTAACACACCAAACAAGGTGCACAGCAAAGGAAAAGCTGTATTTAATTCCTTTGTAGGACCCAATTAGTTTAGAAATGTCCTGCTGAAGCAGCATCTTAATTTCTTTACCACACTTCCTCCAAACACATGGACATGTAAGACTTTTCTCACAAGAAGTTTTTCTTTTCGGGGATTAAAATACATTTGGGGAAAAAAAGGGCTTTTGTTTAAACAGTTGCTGCTTTCAGGAGTTACTTTGTAATAATATTGCTTGTTATATCAAATTTTTCCATACCTGAAGAACTCTAAATGCAATCCCAAACCCCTCCTCAATGTTTTTGCCTTCCAATATGACCTGAAGAGAGAGGCATAGATGAGTCTGGGGATGCACATTCCTTTTTCATTATGTACAGTTAAATAATATTAATGCAAATCCAGATTTTGCCCAGAGGCCAAAAGACACTGCATTACTTCAACAGAAAACAGCATCGTCCCAACAAATGCAGCAAATTTTACGGTCTATTGTCACACACTGCTTCCCAGTGGGACATTAGGCAACTTACAGATGGAGATGAGCTGAAGTTAAGAACAGTTAGAATAATAGCATTATTTGCCTTGCTTCAAAGCACAAGAGGATGTACAGTCAAAAGGCACATTACTATTTGTATTTTGGATGCTCTGCCTCTGAAAACCTGAACTTCGAGGAGAGGAGCTCCAAGTTCTCACATCTTCTCTGCTACTTTGAGGAAAAACATAAAGTTTTCATAAATGGTGGGTTGCACTCATGCATAAGTAACCTGCCCATGAAAAAATACAAGAGGCTGCTCCAACCATCAGATGCTTAAACCTGCATATCAAGTTAGTATTGTTGATAAAAAATAGAGCTGTGTTTAAAATAGCAATTAGTACCTTGCAAGCAACATCCATTTTCATATTATTGTTTCCAAAGAGTGTGGGCAAGGAAGAATCTGTCATTTGAGAGGTTCCTGAGCTCTCACACTGATGCAGGAACTTTGTTACTTCCATCTGCAGATCAACTGTATTAATGTGCCTAGACAGTGAAAAAATTCTGACTTTATTTTGTAATAGAGAAAGTATCAATTATTATTTATGTTAACTTACTAATTTCTTCCACACATTTCAAAAGAAGACATATTTATAAAGAATTATTTTAGTTGCTTTTTGACTTTGTCTGTTGTGCTGCCAAGTCTGCAGCAATATTACTTTTTAGATATGTGCGCTTTACATACATCACAGGCTGAAACTGAGCAATTATTCACATTATTTCAAAGAAGTAAGCCAGAGAATCTGGAACCCAAATAAATATCTGGTCCTGCTTTTTCACCTCATCACATACACTCCCCCCAAGTTTAAGTCTAGCCTAAAAAAAAAAAAAAGAAAGAAGCCACTAAGAATGAAGATATAAAACCCCAAGTACAAGAGAAATCTGGCTAAATTTACACTTTGACTTTTGAATACAGGAATTCAGTTATCTCTGGCACCTATAAACTTGTACATAGTTGAATGTTTTGAGTTAACGCCAGTAGACAGTGAAGCACCACAAAGCTACTTGCTTTGTGGAGAGGAAAGGAAAAGAAAAAGAAAGAACTTGTGGATTGATGTACAATTGTCTATGCATGGTAGGGTTCTTGTTCGTTTTTAAATTAAAGGAGGGTAATCTGGTACACATACATATTTTTAGTAGAAACAATTGCCCATCTCCTGATTGGACTGCTGGGGGGAAAAGTGATGGGAATCCTATACTTGTAACTACATAAAAGCAAATTTGGGTCAGGCACAACCAGTAATGTGTTACCTAAAGGCAGCTTAAATGCAACCAATTAAAAAAAAAAAGTCTAAAGCCTGAATTTCCACTCTCCTAAAACTTAGCTTCTTGTTTATAGATACCTTGACACATCTGTAGCAGACATTTTCTTCCGAAAAGTGAATGCCATTTTCTTCCTTCCCGAACTTCTTGAGACCTCCTGCAGATAGACTTTGAGATGGTCCTTGATCTTTAGAAGCCATGTCTGTTTTCCTCCAAGTTCCGTGTAAGACTTTGCTCCATGAGTGAAAAATCTAATGCAGGTCATGGCAGCACGGACATGATCCTGGAAGGAATGTACTGACCACTAATATGGACCACAGGACACCACCTTCACTAATCATTGTTTGCACTAAAGTGCTCACACAAAGCAGGCAATGCTCTGTTTTCTTTAATACAATGTGCTAGATCCATGGCATGGGTTAGCAGGTCAGCTTTAGTGAGGCTCAGGCCGTTCTAAGTTTTTTAGGATTGTAAAGTAACAAAAATATACTTGTCCAGCATGCAGATTTACACCAAAGTAAATAACCAAAAGTCTGACAGTATTCAGCATTTCACTGAAAGAGACAGTGCTGTCCCTCAACTTACCTTCATGAACTGTTGCAGTTCATACAGAATATGGTAATAGTTCTTTCTTTGCAAGTATTTGCAGGCTGCAATCAAGTAGACTCCCCAGCTCTCCAATCCTGGATCAATGGTTTCCAGCAAATTCTCCAACATATGCAGTTTTCCACTTTCGTAACTTGGAATGAAGATCCCTTCAATAAACACTTCTGATGGGGATTCCTACACAAACAGAAAGTAGCTTGAAGCAAAGCCACTGTAGCTTGTTTATTTTCCTTATGTAACATAAAATGACAGAGATCATAAAATTAATAAATAATTTAGATTGGAAGGGATCTCTGGAGGTCATTTTGTTCAAAACCCCACTCAAAGATTGACTTCCAAGTTATGTCATGCTGCTCTGGACCTGTCCAGTCAAGTTCTGAGCATGAGAAAGTAGGTGATTCAGCACGGGCCACAGGGCCTCCCTGTGGCCCTGTTCTCATGTCTAAATATATGCACCAAAAAAACCCCCAAACAAACCCCAAACCTCATTCTTTATATCCAGCTGGAATTTCCCTTGCTCCCAATTGTGTCCACTGTCTCTTATCCTTTTACTAGGCACGTGTGAAATAAGCATGGCTCTATTCTCCCTATAATCACCCTCTTGGTAGCTGAAAACAGCACACAGACCTTCTCTTGCCTTTTCTTCCATCTAGAAAAACTTAGCTCTATCACTCTCCTCATGTATCAAATGCTTCAGGCTCCTAGACACTTTGGTGGCCTTCAATTAGACTCGCTTCACTTTCACACTGTTTTGTACTTGGGAACCAAGGACTGGGCATAGTAGTTCAGATGAAGCCTCACAAGTAGTGACCTGAGAGGGATATTCCCTTCCCTTGACTTCTTGACCATGGTCTTGCAAATGCAGCCTCACTTGTGCTTCTTTCCACAGTAACATTAATATGTGTGAACAGGGCTGGCACATATGTTTTAAAGACTTGATATGACTTTTTTTTTTAAATCTCAGAGTAAGACAAGTGACAAAACCTGTACACATAAAATGTATCCAAACAACCAACTGCAAAATGTTTAATCAGAAGCTTAGTACCTTATAGCTTATGGGGAAGAAACCCTCCTCTCTAGTTAGCAAGATTACTACCAGTTCCTTATCAAAAACTTCCACATCAAATTGTCTGTCTAGAATACTTCCTAAGTCTGCTACTTAAGCAGTGAAATTATGTCACCTGCTTTGTAAAAATACACAGCTTTTCTTTAAAAGCAAATTTAAACTGATATAAAGGATACATTTAAAAAGCAAATTTAATATGCAGATGACTATAAGAGCTCAGAATGATTGACGGTACAATGAGAAAGCAGAGCTGATAAGGCAACTTAATTTTCTATAACAAAGCTCATAAGCAGATAAAGATAACGGAAGTTGGTGTTTCAAGTTGTACATTCTCAACAAGAATTATTTCAAATAATAAAAAAATAATCAGTAATTCAAGAAACTTAAGAAGATAAACAACACCCCATACTGTCACAAGCTGGTGAGATATAATGGATTCACATCTCCTACGAAGCACACTTAATGTATTAATAAGAACCTGGAATAATTTCTAGGTTTAATTGTAATTTAGCACCAATAGAACTGTTTACTCCAGAAATACTTAAGTCCCCCTATATTATGCAGTTTTTCTAAGAGAGAGCTGGAAATCACATTTTAGCTTCCCTAGATTTCTGTCCTCTGTATTTCCTTATGTTCCTAATGGTTACAGAATTGCAAACGTAGGTGTCTGATTCAACAAACAATACCAAGAGATAGAGTCACAAGGACAGAGAGTGTCTAGTGTTATCTGTGTGTTGGAATTCAAAATTTTCCTTCTCTCTTCTGAACTCTATGACAACAGTCCCAGGTTTTCAACTTTGTAGAAAAAAGACAAAGTGCTATTGATGCAGGACCTCTATAAAAAAACCAAAACCACCCTCTCTCTAAAAACTCCTGTTTCAACACAATGAAGAAGAGGGATTAAACACAAGATGTATAGATCAAAATTGTTTTTTTGTCTCACTGAATTCTGATCAGTCACTGGATAGTTTGTATCACAACGTTCAGGATCTCCGAAAACTCCTGTACACAAAACCACCTAAACACTGTGTGATGCTCATTGGCATCTTTCAAGTTTCAGTTTCAGTAATGAAAATTAAATGACTCACCTTATTTAACAAGTGAAGCAGTGCTTCTCTCATACAGTCATGCCTCATGTAAAAGCTTATTATTGCCAGATTAGTGCCATAACTATGTAAATAGAACAAGCACTCCTGATAGTAGCTGTTGTGTTGAATCTTTCCCTCACACATCATCTCCAGGGACAGACTTCTCGTTCTCAGTGTTGCTTCAAGTTCCCTCAACGTGGCAAAGTAATCATCATCCTGCCATTAACACAGAGAACCAGTGACACGTGATGAGCAAGAGAAAACCTTTTCAGATAGGTCTTGTCACTCAGCCCTGAAGTATTTCTGTTACTGTTGTTTTTAAAACAGATGTTACTTTAGAGGGGTGAGAATCCAGTAATGCTTTTTATAAACACTAGACTGGAACCCTGCTATCAACAGAGGTGCTGAATGTTGCTGTAGCCAGCATAACCGTTTCCAACGACAGGTAGAAGGCTTACTTAAACAAAATTCCAGGGTCAACAGCTATTTCAACAACCTAGTTCAAACAGGCTTTTTTATTTTCCTAAAATATGTACTTGGTTCTTCATCATTATGATTCTGCAGTTACTTAGTACTAAAAGTAATTTTTTGGTACCTAATCAGAACTTCCAGAGCTAATTCCAAACCACGTAACAGTGTTTTTTGATGAAAGAACAAGAGTGGGAAAGCATTTGAAAGTCTTTGAACTTCTGCAAAGTTATCAGAGTTTCAGTAGAAAAACTGCATCATTGCAGGATCACAATATTGCTGGGATTGAGTTTCAGTAGAAAAACGGCATCATTGCAGGATCACAGTACTGCTGGGATTGAGTTTAGCTTCCTTACACTATAGTAATAATACATTATCCAGTACAGCTTCTCTCCCCTCCACAAAGTATGCCCCAAATTACTATAAAATCCTGCGATCTGGTTCTCAGCCACCACTTCACTGTGATGGAACAGCTAACAAATTTCTCAACAATACTCAGTTTGCAATACACAATCATGACAAAGAAGGGAAAAAACCACACTAACACCTGATATTGTAACATGCATTGCTTTTGATGTGTATTCAACATCATTACTTGGCTTTGCCATAGCCCTTCAGAGCAGACAGAGGAGAAGATTCTTACTGCAATGAGTACTGGCTTCACTGTGGACTCCAGGTACTGTATCACATCCTGGACCAGCCTTGAACCATGGTTCAGCTGGTTTAGATCCATGGGTGGCTTTAAACATCGGTTAAACTTCTCTCTTGCTGAACTTAAATTTCCAGCTTTAAGGCAAGCCATGCCCCAGGCATGCCATGCTCCACCTGGATCCAATCCAGATTTTGTAGAAACCTAGATTCAAAACAATTTGTTAATATTACAATGCAGCCCTAGTACAGAAAATAGGAAAAGTGGCTTATCACCCAGTCTGTGATTGTGACCTTTCACCTCCTAGAGCACATTTCCCATTAAAAAGAAACAACTAAAAAACCACATGAAAAACCCATGCTGATTATTTCCATATTACTGGCACAAAAGACCAACTACCAAAACACCCATGATCTCCAAATGTGGAAGTATTTTTTATCATACAAGTTTATCTGGGAAATTTCAGTTCATCAGTTCAAAACCAGGACATTTTCACATCTGCTTTTCTAAAGCAGATGATTTTTAGAGAGCAGAATTCATCAGGTTTGTGGTTTTAAAAAAAAGTAACAGAAGATGCTTCACGAACTGACAAGATATTTTTTATTTCATACAACTTTGCTAATAAAATTTATTCCTGATTTTATTTAGTAGACCAGCTGCTTTTAAACAAGAACTATTTTTATTCAAATAGGTCATCTATTCTTGCTGTTTATTATTGGTTAATGAATCATAATACTACTTGTAGTATCATAATCCTGTATTTAACAAAGTGCAATGCCATAAAACAGAGGCTTACAAAATCCTGGGAGCAGGAGGAAGACAGAAGATGATAAACCACACCAGATGAGCTCTGATGTATAGATTTGCCAACACTGCTGATTTCCAAGGTTGCTTGGGAAAGGTGCCTTACTCATGTCTGATGTGGGATTACAGACAAATAGAATCAAAACATATAAGCTTCAGATGTAGTCCTGCCACATAGGATGTCTCATCCCTTCTACTGGGATTCAAGATTCCTCCATTTAATGGCTTCCTTGCAGTTAGTCCATTCCACTCTTAACTGTACCAGGAAACAAGGCCGCTTACCCTTCCCTTCCGCAGCCTGCTCCACAGCAGGACTTTTCCTTCTCAAAAATTTTTTCCAGTGTTCCAAAAATTATTTATTCCATGTTTACAAACTTAATCTTAATTTGTAACTGTTTAAATATTGTCCATTTCACACATCACATCCATCTGAATTCAGGAGGAAAGAAAACAAAAGCCCCTACAGACGTATTAGCACTGACATCTCTCCATTGGCATTACCTCTATAGCTAGTTGATAGTACTCTGCTTCCAGAAGCTGATTTCTTAATCTTGTTACTGCTGCTGGGAGAAGAATCTGATCCAAAGATGGTACTGGACGGTAGGCAGCAGCAACCAAAATATTCAACACATCCACTTTGCTGATGTAGCTAGAGGTTAAACAAATACATACATTTTCACTACTATCATACATTAAAGAACCTTATGTCAAAGACAACTTTAGAACAGTGGTTCCTCATCACCAGTATACCAGGTTTCTYTATCCATCATACTATGGATTTGCTATTGTTTGGGGTTTTTTTGCCATGTTCAGTGTAACACACTGACTGCAGACACCAGCTGTATCTTACCAAATCAAAACAGTACACGTGAAATTTATATATCACACCTGCCACCTCAAGCTCTGTAGGACAAAATATGAGAAAGCGTAAAATCTTCATTCTAAGGAGCATAGGTTTAAAATTTTGTATTAAAATACAGATGGAAAGCAGATACACAATATCAGAAGTAAAATATTTACCTCAGTCTTTGTGAATCACTTCTCCCTAGTCAGAGAATTCTCTCAGTAATCGTTAAGTAGTCATATCACTTGAATTTCTATTATTTGAACTTCCACATTATTCCTGCATTATGAACTTCTCATTTAAAATGTCCACAGTGCAAACACAAAACAACCCTTCCACCTCCACTCCCCAATGAAAAAGGACAGCTCTTGACAGTACCTCAACACATCCTACTGAACATCTGAGTAAGTCACCTGTCACAGAGAGCTAAATCCTGGCTCCTTCCAGCTTTTACAAACATCATTTTGGCACTGAAGAGCAATTGTTTCATGATGTCCATAAGGAGTCCAGCATCCACCTCAGGATTAGTGAGCCCTTGGGACAACTTGCAGCAGTGTTCTATCAGTTGGTGGCCACACACTATGCTGTCACTGTGCAGGCTAAGGATGGCAATACACAAGGAAGAGCTGGGAGCCTGACAATTTGAGGAAAAATAGACAAATATAGGTATTGAGCTAGTTCTCCAGAGAACTGTTTATATTGGACTCTCTCCAGACCTCACCTGTTCATAATAAAATTCACTGCGTACAATTTCATTCTCCTCTTCATTCAGGGAAAAAATCCACTCAAGCTCAGTTGCCTTGGGTATTCGTACCACTGTGGAATATTCATTATCATAAGTTTCTACAGGAAAAAAGAAAACACCAGGTAAAATCATTGTACAAGAAGCAACAAATCTGGCTAAGGACACATAATGCAGAGCATTCCTAACTCTCATGAAACAGTCATCTCTAATCCTCTCATTGTGCCACTTCCTGCCAGCATCACACATCCAGCACACATAACAGAAACATTTCCTTCCCTCAGCAGGCTGCCAAATTGTACCTAAACGTACTATCAATGTTACCAAAAACTGGTTCCAGTAACATATTTTCAAATGACTATCCAACTCTTATGCTACTGGGCATCAAGCACAGCAGCCTTATCTCTTTAGTCTTCCCTCAGGCAACTTATTAAATATTTCTGAACAGGAAGGAACTGGAAATATGAGAGCTGTGGGTTTCAACTCAAAAGGCAAAATGAAAATCCAATCATAAAAGAAAGGGTAAATTGACTTAACCACCTCTATCTTCTTTTTAGAATTCAGGTTATTTGAACCTGAAAGTCCAGGAGCTTTAAAATGAAAGACTGTGAGATGACCACCTACCTCCTAATGTTAAATTTTCATATAAAATAGTACTGCAGAAAATTGGAGTACTGATCAAATGATTAAAGAAATTTAATTTCTGTGAAAAGTAGTTTTCTTTCCTCCAGATTAAGGAAATATCTGTTTTGAAATTTGTAACCCAGAAGAGTTACAAATCAAATACTGTCCGTCATCTGAATGTAGCTAAGAATGCACAAGTCCTCTGATGCTCAAGTTTGTGATTGTGGTTCCAAAAAAACAATGGCCAATCTTGCCATGCCAAGAAATGGAGAATAATGACAATTTGCTACTCTTTCCCCTGATCAAATTCCTCTGGAAAAAAAAAATTGAAAAAGGCTCAACTTACTGCTCTAGATTTCACATCACTTTTTAGAGTATTGAGTAACTCTAAAACCGTAGGATGAATTAAAAAAGCCCCCACAAACAAACCAAACCAAAACCTAATATCCTCCCTCACTTTTCCAAATTGAACTGGAAACTCAATTAGCAAAAACAAACTAGGCTAGAAAACATTTGAAAGAAATTTCTGCACAGTCTCATCAGATAAGTTAGAAAAGCAAAATAAAACTCTTTTCCTCTTAAATCTGAGGATTTCCATATTGTTCTTATTCACTCTTATTGAATGGATCACATAGGGCCAGTGATGTGTAGCAATGCTGCAAACTAAGAGAAAGATCTAACCAGAAACAGCACCTCAGAAACTGCATTTCAGCTGTTTCAGTCTTGAAACAAAGGTAGCAATAAAGTAAACTTTGATCAACAGCAGGGGGAAAAAATGTTCAAATAGCACATCATACTTAAAAAATGAACAAGTAAGGAAAAATATTCCATATTTGCTTTGTGGAAGACACACAAATGCAAATTTTGCACCATGTTTCATGCTACTGTTATAAGCACTTCAAATAACTATGTCTTGTTCTGACAAAATTTCACATCGGCATAGGAAAATTTTGCAGAATCACCTCAAACACCAGAATTAGCAAAAACCAGTAAATACCTTCCGAGGAAAAATGGCAGAGAAAAAGTCAATTAAATTTTGTTATTATTCGTGAAGCTTTATGATATTAGATGTGGAAACCGAGGCACCAAAGAGAAATTACTATATTCACACAAGCAGCACAGGAGATGGAACTCAGGACACCTCCAGACCCATGTAGGGGGCCTCATCCTGTGCTACCTCCAGGCAGCTTGGGATATAAAACACCACAGCACTCTGCAGTTGTATACAGAATTGTATTGTCATGGTTTATAAAAAAAGGATCACTCAGCACTGCTCTGTAGTGGGCTAATTAATTCCTACTCATACCACAGCCTCTCACTGACTGTTTCTAAAATGCAAAGTGGATTCTCCAACTGTTTTTCAGTTCCTTTCCTTAACACACATCCAACACATTTAATATTGACTCAGTCATCTCTCCTAAATCTCAATGTCCATTCTCAGAAGTTTGAAATGCTCAATTTCAGCCTGCACATGCAAAAACCATCAATGATATTTTGTAACTGAGGTTCTGATCACCCTATAGCTGCAACTAGTTGTATCAGGCACTTGAAAAAATTCAGGTTTAACATTACTCCATGCCTTACCTTCCACTTGGTCCTGATCTTCTTTTCTGCTGTAATAAAATGACAGAAAGAACCATCATGCCTACTCCAGCACACTGGGGGAAACAGGGTTGTAAGAGAGACATCAATAGCCTTCTCAGAACACTGTTGTGTAAAAATCCAACATCTATCCCTCCCTGTCCTCTCCAAAACACTGCCCTGTCCCTATCCCGTTCTGTTTGGAAATCTAACATCCTGCYTCTGCATTGTTGTATTTCAACTGCACTAAGTAATTGGCTCTCATGACTTTCTGTAGGAATAGTACTGTTGCATACATCATAAGAAAGCAAACACAGAGAACAAGAACTGCTCAGTATCAGGATATGTCAGAGCTAAAATGAAGCCTTTGGCATACAGGTCTCTGTCCGTAAGATTTAGTTGGGTTTGATAAACAAATAGGGCAAGCATAAAAAACCCCAGACAATCAATTAAAACATGGCAGGTGGCATTCAAGCTCACTGCTGGGCTCTGCTGGCCCAATCTGGCAGCGTAAGCAACCGTTCTGATGCAAACTGTTCTGCTACAAGTGACTGCTTGTTTTTTCACAGGTTCCTCTTCAGATCTGCACAGTATTGCTCTTTTCCTAGGAAGCCTGCTGATACTGCCATAGTGGATACTGCTACCTGCAGGCTTGCTAGGAAAAGAGGAAGTGCACCTGAAAGCATGTCTGGAAAGAGTAAATCTTACTCTCTGTGACCCTGTCAAGCCTGCTCAAGGTCACAGAGAGCAAAACACTTTTCAGCTGCACTTTTCACTAGCTGGCCTGTGTACACACAGTGCATTTCAGTCCAATTCTCAGTTTAAAGCAACCACATCGTGAAAATCTGTCATCACAGCTGTCCCTTTTATTAAAGGCAGTTTCAAAGCCTATCTAATAATGAACTTGCTTTTTAATTCCCAAGGGTTCAGGGGGTCATAATCAAGGGATTATGGAGTAACTAAAACACTGATATGTTCAGCAGAGCTAGTCAACATGCAATCTTAATCCAGGAGCCGAGTAGACCACAAGAAACTTCATCACACTGTAGTAGTTTGTGCTAACTATGTTTTGCATCAAAGCATTCAATTCTTATGTTCGTGATTAATTGGTGCTTAAAGAACTATTGATGCTTACAGCATTAAAGACTTTGTTGCCTGGCCCTCCAGTGTTCTTTCCACTGTGAAAATTAAACTGAGGCATAAGGAACATTCCCACACCTATCAAACCTGAAAATCCCAACAGCTAGAGGCCAAAAAGCTGATGTTGTTATATTATCCAGATAAATCCAAATGCTTATGTCTCTCTCATTCCATTTATATACTCAGCTGAAAATTGAGGAGAACTACAACAGAAGGACTTACGTGCTTGTGTCTTGCACAAAGCCAGGCACATTTTCTCTGTTGTAGTAGCTATAGCATTGATCGCACACACGAGACAGATTTTCTCTGCAAGCTTCTATTTCCATTTTCTTGGTGGAGCAAGAGCTGCACACCAGCCTGCCACAGCGCCTGCAGTGATGGCGCCTGTTAAACTAAGCAAAGGAGGTCATGGATGAGCCACAAAGAGAATTTACTGAGTCCTGGATCTCTCTCCACACATGAGTAAACTTACTCCATTTGAAGAGAGGAAACACCATGCAGGATAAGGCTTTCTTCAGAATTACACAATGATTAATTATTACGTTACAACTTTTATGTTACAATTTCTTTTTGAAGAGAGCATGGCAAAGGAAAAAAATCAAACCAAAAACCCAGAGGCCAGTATTTAAAATATGTTTGCAGCAGTCCTGGGCTGTTATTTAAATTATCCCCATTTTGATCACAACACTAATTAGATTATCTCCTGGAAAAGTCAGAAGCTGTAGACTGTTCTTCTGATACCAGTGTTGTAATTTCCAAATTCAAAAGCAACAGATACTTTTGAGAAAACAGTACAGTTTCTAAGCAGAAGATAACAGACTGCCAGAACATTTGCAAAATTAAAAATTAATCTTTTCCCTTAGAGAACCAATGCAGTTGTTCAATGATATGAAACAATAGGTCTTAGAAAAGTGTAACCAACCGCAAAGAATTTCATTTTCTGTATTTGTAATCTGAATTATATGATGATCATGTTACTTCCTGCCAACACAATGAACTAGACAGCCTTTTGAAATATTAATACTGTCGTTACACATTTTTGAGGTCTCAGTTGTCTTCTCTCTGATGACCAAGTTTTCTCTTCAGGCTCTATCACTATCACACTTTCCTCGACCACTCTAAATAGAAACCAGTGGTTAAATATCAAAGGACTGGCAATCTTGTCGGGTCTGCAGTGATGAAGACAACTTGCTAAAGGTCTCTTAGGAAACAGACTGTGAGGAAGTGCTCGTAGTAAGGTCACAGTTCTAGGAATGTCTGTACTTCATTTTTGCTCCTTACCATAGTAAAGCGTTCAGTTTTGCACACCATACATATCGTTTCAGTGTCATCAGGTATCCATTGCTGCTTTGGTGGTGGCTTCTCAGGAGGCACAAATTCTTGAAGAACCAAATTCTGCTGCAGACTTCTGTCTCTGGGACTTGCAGATATAGTTACACCTGAAAATGAGCCAGGCCAAGAAAATCATGGAATGGGATTTAAGCTGTTTAACGGAGTCTTGAGTACCAGGAAACACTACAGATTTACTGAGGCTGTAAGATCTTTCTGGCTTACGAGATGACTACCATTACCTTTCACCTAGGCATGGTAGAATAACATTGTGTAAGGAATATATATGCTTTAAGCTAAGATTGTAAGATTGTAAACTTACAGTAATCTAGGAATTCAGAATGCTGATAAGCAAAAGTACTTATTAAGAGACCTTTACCATAACAATTAGAGAAGTAGAAGACAACTTGTCAACATCTGTTCTTGCATCACAAGCAGAGACTTAGAGGAGGAACAAAAAAAATACCATGGTAATTGGATACCAAAAAGCAATATAGCACAAAGTAGAATCTTAAGTATACCCAGTGCTGACATTGCTGAAGACTGAGAGTTTCTTTTGTTATCTCAGGAGAGATGTGGTATGGCTAGCAAGAGCATATCCCTCCCTATTCTGGTCCCTTTTCAATCTACTGTGGGGAAATAAGTTCACAGAGGCAGTAATTTAAGTCTTTGGCCTTTGGTATCTTTGACCCTGCCAATGAAATACTCATTGAATGAAGTTTACAGTTTAGACAGGCTTTTAGTTTATATGATGTGAGTCAGYTGCATGACAGGCTAATTAAAAAGTTCAACACGTCACTGCAGCCCTGCAAGCCACCTTCTGTGTACATGAATATTAAACTAAAAAAGTACAAAAATCTCCATTTCACTAAAGCTAACTCATGCTCATCCAGGTGGATACCAGATTGCAAAGAAACACTAAAGGGCAATGCTTCCATTTGCTAACAGCATACAGATATTAAGCTGACCATTATGAAAAAAACCGAAGAGCTACACAGCCCATTCCGAAACACTGCTGTCACTTCATGTAGGCAAGAATGGTCTTCAATTCAGGATACAGAACCAGGAAATAGTTCAGACACCCTAAACTGTAGATCAGGATATCATTCTGCAGTTCTAGTTCAGGCCTGTCACTTGCTGACAATCATCATCCTTGGATGTCTGAGGATATTCTTTGTTAGTCTTTCCCTGAGAGCACACACAGGCTGTGCATCTCTTGCATTAGATGCTGAACAGAATCTATAGAAGAATTTGTGGTTGTTTCTTAGTTACAAATATTCTTCACTTGTTTTCACTTAAATTACTTAGTTTCTGTTTATTTCTGTTTGAGGACTGTGAGAGGAGCCTCTCAGACAATACAAGGTGTGCTATTTTCCTCAGGTCACAAGAGGGATCTTAGAATAAAAAAAAATCAAGGACTAAAAAATTCAAGGACCATAGAATGACACACCCAATACATGAATTGGAGGAAATTGGCTGGGAGGCGCTGATCTCTGCTGGGGAATGGGTTGGGCATTGGTCAGCAGGTGGTGGGTGATTGTATTATAYAGCACTTGTTTTTCTTGGGTTCTAGTCTTCTCTCACTTTTTCTTAGCTCCCTTTTCATCATCATTGTTATTATATTTTACTTGATTTCAGTTACTAAACTGTCCTTACCTCAACCCACAGGTTTTACCCTTTAGCTGTGATGGGGCTGGTGGGGGAGTGATCAAGCAGCTGTGGTTGCTGCTAAGGTTAAACCACAACAGACACCAATGTCTTTACCTTACCAGTAAAGCTGACAGGAGATAGTTCTGATGATCCTGATTTAGACAATGCTTCACACTCCAATACCTGACTGAGACTTTCTTGGATACGTATCAGAGAATCTAGTACGTAAGGAAGAAAGGGAAAAACATAATCAGAGGATAATACTGGCCAATACATCTGTCTTCAAGAAGATTAGAGGAATCCATTCACAGGAGTATGTAAGTATGTCAGCACAAAACGGGACTACCTACGTAATTACAAATTACTTTTTGCATGAAAATTAGTCCACAGCAATAAATGCAAAACTATATAAAATTCAATGACCTAAAAAACAAAGAGATCCTTATCAAAGCAATGGAGTAATGATAGGTATAGGAATAATAGACCAGAGATGTGAAAACAATTGGTTAATGCAAGATGCTCATGGCAAATATTAAATGCTTCACATTGCAATGGAAGAAACATACATACTTGCAAAGTTATAGATCATTTGGCAGGAAAAGATAGGTAAGACTGATGCTTTTATGTTAGCAAGAGCTGCATCTATAAGTGACAAAATGAAGTCAACACTTGGAAACTGGCAAAATACAAATTGGTACCATATCAGCAGGTATAAATAGATACAGATAGGTACAAAACCATATGTTTTTAACATAGTGACACAAAAGCACTGTAATGGATCTGCAGCACCCTCTGCTGTTCCAGTTCTAAAACCTTAAAAGAAGCCAAGTGCATGAGAGTCAAAGACAACATGGATGAGAAGGGATTGGCAAACCAGAAAGGAGAACCATACTGAGAATGTTAAACAGAACTGCAAGTCTAAAAGTCTTCTATATGAAAAAAGGAATAGGACTCTGGTAGGAGGAAATCCTACAGAAGACTAAATTGCCACTCTATTTGAGGGAAGATGCAGTTGGCTGCAGGCTTTACAAGTGCTTAAGTTGTCAGTGACTTTGCATTAAACAGGAGTAAAATAAAATTGATCAGTATTATACAAGAAAAGAAACCCAACAAGAAGCAACAGAGGAAAGTCCGAGAAACTTTTGAAGCTGTTGGTCCTTGAAAACATCTATTTACACGTAAGGCAAAGACTTTGAGAACACATTGTGGGCTAGAGGGAGACTGGAGGCATACATCTAAAAAATGTTATGGCACGATCGCCGAAATTATTCTGTGAGGATATTGGCCCTTTCCCAAACGAAAAACAGCATTCTGATAGACAGTCACCTGATCTCTTTTCTTTTAATGTGAAAGGGAAGTGGAGAGCTTTTTCTGCATACTTGGAAAGCAAACTGTCAATGTCTTCTACAGTAAAACCAACTTCCTGCCCAGCTAAGAGCTGGTGCAGTGTCTGCACAGCGACAGCTACCCAGTCCACCTTCATATTCATGAGGAGCTGTTCCAGCATGAGCAGTGGCCTTGAGGAGAGGTGGTAGTAGTTAACACGGGAGAGCTCAGGCAGAGTCAGCAGCACCTGAGACACAAAAAAAGTGTATCATAAAATTACACACTTCAAATCTGTGTTTCTGTGAGATTAAAGAAACTAGAGCAATAACTTACATAGAGAATGGAATAACAGCTGGAGGTCAAAAAAAGGAGGCGGGACTTCTCAGACCTATTCCCACTTCTGTTACAGAATTACTGACTGGATTTGCAGAATTACTTAGCTTCCACTTTCCATTCTATAAAACACTGCCTCATTTCAGAGGATATGAAAGAGTGGAAAACCTTTTCTGACCCTGTGACAAGTATGTTGTAGCAGAGTACAGCACATTCTTTTATTAGGATAAGCTTACAAAAAGCATTTTAGCCCAATCCTTATCCTTCCATCATTTGAGGGAATGTTAAGAGGAGCAAATAAGAGCAATTGTCCTCTAGATGTACAGTTAATATGAACACTTTTCAAATTAAGTCATGTCTTCAAAAGGAACAAGTAAGGAAACAGGAAGCCCAGCAAAATACTGTTGTGGCACACATTGGAGCAAGCTGCTGTTTACAGTCCTACACCAAAACAGACACTACCAAAAGCACTGCATTTTGTTTACATGTAATGCATTCAACTAATGTCATCCGCTGATTAATGCATCTACTCCCAGGCTGAGCACAGAACCAGTGTGACTTCTGTAAAGGCAATGGACATCCAGAAAGAGGAGTGATACCGTCTGCCTCTGGAAGGCACTTGGGAGAAACATGAAGTCAAAGATTTCAGGCAACGCCACCATACAGGTGGTATGTAACACCTGATGTTACTGACACAGAGAGTAAATCAAGGATACTTTCTTCTTCACTTGGGACAAAGACAGCAACTTCACTGATAAACACCACAATTTTGTTTTATTACACCCTATCCTCTTTTAGTTTGTGTGTTCATCCACTCCCCACAGCTCAAACACAAGACTGCTTTGTTCGTATTGGGAGTTACAACCACCTCATGACACAGAACTGCAAAGATGGAGAAGGGGAAGAGAAGCTTTAAGCCATCTCTAACTTTCCTTTGAATCTTGAGACTCAGGATCTTAGATCTGATATGATGAGAACGCTCTGGTAAAACCCACAGACTTTTTATATTATGGAAATATACATTTCAATATTACTTATACAATTACATATTGTTAATCCCTCAAGGTAAGGGTTTTATTGACCTTTGATCCTATATAGAGTGCCTGGATTTCATTTCGGCGTCCTGTTGTCAGATTGGCATAGAAGTGAGCTGTGAGGTAATCAGCCAAGAAGTGAGAGGCTGCCAAGTTTGGATGCTGGTCAAGGGACTGTTCACTGATGGCAAGGCAAATACCAGGGTCTTCAATTCTTTGTAAAAGCTACAGAACCAAACAAACAAAATACAGTGAAATGCTACAACATTCCTGGAAAGCAGCCACTTGTCCATGACAGATTATTACCCTACAATGTTCCAGCAAGCAAATTAATTCAGTTTCTAAGTGACAGCTCCATCATTATTAAAACCAATAAAGTTCACACCACTAAACTGGGCACTGCAGCACAACTGACCAATTCATGTTATTAGTTTCACTCCTGATTCTTCTGCTTAAGTAGCACAGACATGCTTCATTATGATTTTTCAAATGAAAGGAGCCTTGTATTTCCATGTAAGTGACATTTACGCTATATGTCCAAGAACTAAATTGCCAAGCTGGACTTTTACTTAAGCAGAACAGGGGAGAGCTAGGATTCTAAAAGCTCATGTAAGCAAATAGCATCTCTTAAGCATGGAACCAAAAAGACCATGAAAACACACACAAAGAAGGCAGCAGGGAAAACAGCTGTCAGCTTATTTAACCTGTCGATATAAGGCTGAGAGTGTCTTGCTATTACCTGCAATGCCTTTTCCATGTCTCCCATTTCCAGTAAGTGGAGAAGGTGCTCACGGTGAAGGTTGATCAAGTCTTCTCTTGGGACAGGATACAAGTGTCCCCATTCCTCACACAACTCATAATCCTAAAGAATTTAAAAAAAAAAAAGTAAAAATAAAAGGACAAACTCTACTCTCCCTGATAGAGTTGTTTCTCCCAAAGTTCTGATCAACTTCAAGAAATTCTGTAGCTTAGACTCCTCTCCTAGATGAAAAAAATAAATAACTACATTGAAAAGGGACGAAGACGATAGTCAATTTGTCAGTCACAGCCTGCATTTAAAATACCTCATCTTACAGTAAACAAGTTGGTTTTTCGGAGAGACACTTAAAGCCAGCCAGATTTACAATATTAGCATTTACCTAATAATCAAGCCTGTATTATGCCCAA
Source organism: Amblyornis subalaris (assembly GCA_018881555.1). Taxonomy (NCBI): domain Eukaryota; kingdom Metazoa; phylum Chordata; class Aves; order Passeriformes; family Ptilonorhynchidae; genus Amblyornis; species Amblyornis subalaris. Next base: position 148,944 of record JACAXG010000142.1, on the reverse strand, counting down.
AGTCATGCTATTTTAAAATTATCAAGATTGTAAAAGAAGAGGTTGTATCTCAGAGTAAGAGTTATAACTTAAAATTAAGAATTATTAACTACATGTAAATCTTGATATTAAACACAGATCTGTATTTGTTTCTGTAGCACAGAACTGAGTAAAGGAATCCTTCCTCCCAAGGTAATCTCCACTGATCAGTGTTTTAAGGTGCTATTTCAACAAATTTATTTACTCAAAGTTTAATGCATTCTAATTCAACAAAATTCACATGATGATGGCTAACCTTTGCTTTCAGGATGATATTCATGACAGCCTGGGGGTCATCAGTGCAGGCTTTTTTCAGATCCTGCCAGTCATTCCACAATGGTTCATTTTGCACATTCAAAATCTGAAAAAGTTAACATTGAGCAGCACAAATTTTAAAATCTTAATTTATGGCAATCAATAGTCTAGAAAAACAGCCGATCTGATCACATCAAGAGCTGCTTATAGAAACAAAAAGTCAAAAAGGAGACCCACATTTATCTCTAGCCCTTTTCAGGGACGATGTAATGCCCTTGCACTCCACATAAACCGACGTMATTTTCTCAGAGATGTGAGTCTAAAAAGCACATTTATAAGGGAAGGTTTTTGAAAGATTAGATGGCAATAATTATGGATGTAAAAGTACACGCATACTGCAGACATTGCTGGCACTAACAGAGAGACAACTGAGCTGTCAGTTAGCAGAACTCCCACCAGACAGAGCTCAGCAGGGATGGCTCCTTTTTTTGCTGCTTGGCTTTTCAGTCTGTGCTGAACTCAAGGCCAGCCTGTCTGACTTAACCTGGTTATCTACACTACCCTGCAGTTAGAAGAACTGACTGCAATACAAACTTGCTCCTTGGACTACTAGTCTGGTACACCATCTGCATTTATCAAACTTATAAAATGATGAACTGCCATGGAAAGCTTCCAGAGGCTCTAGAATTCGTATAGAATGGAAAATACCTTGCAAAACAAGCAGACACACAAATATTTGTATCTAAGCATGTCTGCAGACCTGAATGCTAATAGGGGAGTGGGAAAGTTATGAAGGATGGAAGCTGAGTGTTAATTGGATATTATAGTACTTCACATGTACTGTTTTGGATGAAAGACTTGAAAAGCTATCGTGATCAAAAAAGAACCAAGGGCTATTTCAGAAGGCAAGCATATTTGCTTCCTGCTGCCTGTTTCATATCACTGGTTATTTGAAGAATGACTTTGTACCTTTTGATAAACCTGAAGTTCTTTCTTCCTGCTCTGCAGATTGGCTTTTAGTTCATCAGGTACGCCCCGATCAGAAATGCAATAAGCTAGGATTTCCAAACAGGCATCAAGGGGCCATTTGTCCAGACAGCGCAGGGCCAGCCTACTTCTCACCACTGCATTTTTTACTGGGAACGAGTATTGCCAACCATCCTTATCTGTGGAGGAAACAACACACTAGTTTGAAATTTGGTTTCTATAATTTGGAAAATAACAAAAATCCTTATCCTCACTGGATCACATCAACAAAGGAAACGGTACAGGGCTGAAAAATCTTTGTAAGAGTCATCCCAACATCCCCAGGTTCTTGGGAAGCATCCAAAGTTAGCATTAGATACTTACTGTTCAGACTCCAAAAGGCACCTTTCACAGGACACATCATCCATGCATGACAATGACACTGCTGTAAGAGATGTTCCATTAACAGTACAATGATTACTGTGCCCTGACGTATTCAGCTCTTCACATAAAAACACCACCAGATGCATTCCAGTTCTCTTGTACTAAATTGGTCAGGATTTGCGCATTTGTGAAACAGAAACTATACCATCAGAGAAAGCAAATTCAGGATGAAGGTACGAAAAGGATCTATTTCCATCTCTGGATTTGCCCAAGGACCACTACTTCAGTTTCTACCTCTTGATCCAGGTTACATTCTTTATTTAAAAAAAAAAAAGAAAAAATATTAAAGAAAAAAGCCTGATGATCCTTCTTACCTTCAGCAGCTGCACAGCTCAGCACAGCATCCTTCACGTGGACCACTTCCTCCACATCCTGACTGTACAGATCCAAGACCTTCAGAGCTCTGTCCCAATCCTTTGCAGCAAGAGCTTGTTCAAAGACTCCCATTAATACTTTAACAGCTGTGGTGGAATGTAATCCTAGGAGAACCAGAGATATGTATGTCTTGCCAGAGAAGACAGTAGCCAAACTGCTACCTTCCTCTTGATTCTGAAGTGGCTCAAACATAGCAAGAAGAAATCGTTCCAATATTGGGAACTCCTTCAACAATGCCTCACACTCCCTGGAAATCTGTTCCAAGCCTAAGGGCACCTCCCGTTTGCCCCGAAATTCCATCCAAGACAAACTTGATTTGTGAATTTTCTGTATATTAGATGCACTTAGACATGCCACTGTGGCCATTAGCTTCGACTGAGACTTTAGAAAGTCCAGGGAGGAGGCAGTCAGTGTGTGCTGGCTCAAGTCATTCAGAGAGGATGGGGCCCGAGTGGAGAGATCCTCAGAGGTCACTGCAGAATTGTGAACAGGTATTTCAACATCTGGCAGGCAGTGGTAGGCACACTGGCATGCCAAGTTGCTGATGTTTGTCAGAAGAGACTTTGCCTGACTGTTCTGCCTTGCACTGCACAAGGACAGTGGTTCACAGCAAGAGTTAACAATAACTTGCTGCACGTTCAAGTTCAACTCTTCTTTAGCCAAGAGAGAAGAAAGTCTGTAGGATGGAGAACAGAACAGGCTTACCCAGCACATATTAAAGGTACTTTACAATTACATATTTTCATAAATCTTCCAAATGCTTTGAGAACACAAGCCCAGGTACACACACGAGAAGATTACATACACTATTTTAACCAGAGCTTATGTTTCCAATTCTTTACCAAAAAGGAACTTACTCCTCAAACATTGACTTTTACCTAAATGCAAACTACTAAAATAGTTCAACATTAGCACTCATCTTTTTAAAAGCTACCTCATCAAATCAGGCAGTTTCCATGCCAATCTAATTTAGTAATTTGTGATGGAAGGAGTCTAGATTATCCAGTTTACCTGCAGACCAGGGCAAGAGTCATGTCCGGTGTTCTTAATAAGCCCTACTGGCCTATTTTATTTTATTACATTGCCAAGGTGCAAGTGCACTCCTCTGAACTGTCACACACTCAATTAAAAAAAACCCCACATAAATGCACTCTCACTTCACAACAGATACTAATTGTTAAAAATACGGAGCCCCTGTTCTCCCAATCGAAAATCTTCAGGTTGATGGAGAAGCCACTGACTAAGCTGCTCCCTGCATACCAGTCCTTGCAGCATCAAGTGATCAGCTGGTGTAACGCAGCAGGCTGTACTACCTGTGCTAAGTAGCCAGAGAAGAATTTCACCACGGCTGAGATACAAAGTCACCAATACCAAAATAACCTAAAGAAGTACATAATCTGAAAAGCACTGACCTGTCAGGATGAACTTGTCTCTCAAAAACAAGCTGAGAAAGCAGCTGAGATGGACTCTGCTGTAACAGTATGAAAGGGTTTCCCACTTTCACTTCTGCAGACACATCTTAGACAAAAAAAACCCACAAAACCAAACAGAATATTTATTATAATACAAACATATTAGCTGAATACACTAGCCAACTCTTATTCTAGGAATATAAATTTTATGGCCTTGAGTCTGAAAACTCTGGCTAAATTCAGAGTTCTAAATTCACATTAGAGTGGTAAAATCCAGAGTAAATAGCAAGGTATTTGTGATTATGATATGCCTCTCAATCCTGACACCACTGGTTCACATTTTGTTGGGCTTATTACCAAAACAGGTAGCGTGAAGATTCTTTGGCCTTTAAGCAAGATCTAGGTTCAAGCAGTTTAGCAACTCTACTTCAAACTTTCATGAAAATATGTATTTGTGGTGAGAAGTAGAAAATGTGCAGAATTAGTTTCTGATGAGTCTTTGGATGTAGATTAGTGAGTTCATGCTCCACCAAAGTCAGATAGCAAGGGCAGAGGGAACTCACAGATGTACAGCTACTTTTACAAAAGGAGTGAAACCCTGGCCACTGCTGCTGAGAGGCATTTGTATCCACTTCTGATTTATGTCAAGTAACTGAACACATTCCCCTAAGTTTACCTTTTCCTATCATCTTCCAATACAATAACATCTCCCACAAACACAGCCCTTAAATATTGTGTAATTTCTGGCTTTGGCAGTTAGCTAGAGAGGACTGAATGATGTCCATGCAGAAGTCACGGTTGGCACGGCAGTGACCTGAGCTGAACCAGCATGCCTGTAAACAGATCTTAGCCCTTTTTTCTTATCCTCTTGGGAAGGTATTCCCTGAAATCAGTACTGTGGTATTTTACATCAGTGCAGCTCAATTGGTGTCAACTTTAAAACAGAGACAAGCATTTTTACACCTAGCACAGTGAATTGTGCTGTTCTTCTGACTGCTTTATGTGCTGATGTGATGTGATTCCTTTTCATGGCCCACCATCATCTGCTGATTCTATAAAAAATTCTGCCTGGTTACCTCTGCATGGCCTTTTACACGCTTTTTTCTTATCCCTGTGGAGCAGCAGAGCGCTTGCTGACTCTAAGGGAGCTGTATATTATACAGCATGCTCATCCACTGGATGCAAAAAATCAATCTCTCCTTACAGGGGGTAGCACTAAGAATTTTTGGAGGTCACGGGTTGTTTGTTTTGTCTAAATGGAGTGTAGAATCTGGGTCAGTAGTTTGCATTTCTGTTCTTATTCTCCCACTGACATCAACTATTTTCATCTTAGCTGTGGATGACCTAGGCATCAAGAAATAAAAGAAAAAAAATGCAATAATCATTTAAAATCAAAAGATCTGACTACCAGGTACGTTTGGCAAGGAACTATTTTTGCACAATTCCTTTCCAGAATTAGGCCAGACTACACAACTTGAGTATCTTCACCAAGGCTCAGACTTTGCAGCAGAAACCCCTTACCTAGCTCTGCATTCAGGCTTCGTAACACAACAGCAGCCAGTGTAGTGATGTAGTCAAGGAAGGCCTTCACAAAGTTTGTCTGCATGTTGTTCTCTGGCATGGTTTGGGTATGCTGGTCAAGAGTTCTCAACAGGAGCTGTGTTTGATTCCAAACCAGGTGCTTCTCCAGCTCCATAGGTTTGAGAGAGCTCTGCTCCACCAAGGTGCCAAGCAGATTCCCTTTAGAGTCTGGTTTAAGAGAACAGACACACATCCAAGATTCAAGGATTAAATGCCAAGAAGAAAGGAGGCAGGGAGGTGGGGGAGAAAGAGAGAGAAATGCTTTAGCCTAATTTCCTTTCCACAATTATAGATCTCAGTATAGGCATTATAATTAACTGAGAGACATTTTCACTGTAAGCATTATAATTTAATTGAAACCAAGAGAAATGTTCACAACAGAATAAAACTGTAGTTTATCTAAATTGGTAACCATGGCTCTGACAAGTTAGAACTATATTAAGGCAGACCTAAAATATATCTAGTTCTGCGTCATTAACACTTATTCTAAAACACAGGTGTTGACCAATCCTTGCGCTCCACAACATTTAGCTCTTACAGCTCTCCTAAAGTTTTGCTCATTAAATATTTTAAAAACATCAGAAAGCCATTTAGAAATTTGGTGAATAGAAGAAGAGAAGCAACACCAGTGATATAATGAAGAGAGCTGTGAGAAAAAGCAACTGTGGAGGACTTCTGAAAAGACGAGATGTTTTATGACAGTCCTATGAAAATTGGAAGGTATTATGATATTACACAGGTTTTATAAGTTTATCTCCATTTCATTACTAAAAAAAAAAAAGAAAAAAAACAAGAGTAAGAATACACCTGATTATCTATAAGCTCCCACATTAAAATACACTTAAAGAATTTCTTGCTAGGACTGAATAGAAACAGGACAAATAATAACTTCTCTGACAAGTGCAGAATTTTAGCTTTGAAAACAAATGCTCAGAATATAAGAATTACAGATAAATTTTACCCTTTGCATTTATGATTTTTAGAATATATATTTGTGCATATGTCAAAGAGCATTACTACCAGATTTATTGCTGTCTGGAAAGGCCAAAGCAAAAATTTAGATCCATATATCAGTCTTCACATTCATAAAAATAACTCACCCACAGAACGTTCAACATATGTCAGTGCTTTTAGGATTTGATCCAGATTTTGTGATAAAACAATTTCATTAGTAATACTTTCTTCGGTCAAGGCAGGATAGCAAGCTTGCAGAAGGTCTACAATACTGCATCGAAAATGACTCCCTATTTTCTCATCTGACACCTCTACAAAGAGGGAGAAAGAAATAGCAACTGTAACAAAGACACAAGTATTTTTGCACAGAAGGCGGCGCACAGAACCAAAACTTTATCATAACACAACAAAACAGAGCATTTCAGTTTATTCAGAATTGAACTTGGGTCATCTCCCCCCCCCTTTTTTTTGTTATAAACACTATGCAAAAATGGAAAGTCCAAATTTTCCTGCAACAGAAGACAAGAATTTGATTTAAGCACATTTCAGTGGAAAGCCTTATCAGCAAAGCATACTACCTGGTCTGGATTGACCTTGTGATGTGCAGGAGTAGTTGAGAATTTTACTTATTTGCTGGAGAACTGCTGGAAAACCCTTTATACCTTCAGAGTGCAGTAAAACAAAGTCAGGTCGGTGGCCTGGAACAGTCATTGTGCAAAGGGAGACAAAATCAAAGTTAGGAGTGGAAAAAAGAGACACTAACATGAAAGCATAAAATGAGATTTAATTAAGACTTGGGTGTTAGCACAAACAACACAGCACAGAGAGGCATTTTCTGTTCCCAGGCCCATGCTGATAAACATAAAAATCAAAAGCCTACCCTGAGTTTCAAGGGTATTGTAGAGTCTTCTTTCTGCTGTCTCCAGAAGCTGTTTGCATGTCTTCCAAAGATGGCACTGAGTACAAGATAGGTCAAATGCTGCCATTGCTGAAGGACTGAGGTCCTCAAGGACTTCCCGCAGAGGATCAGTATGCTCCAGCTGGAGGTTCCTGATCCAGAAGTTTTCTTGAAGAGTAGGGGCAAGACTTCCAGAAGTTGCAAGCAATTTATCAGTAACATCCGAGATGGAATAAAATACCATACCTACATGTGTCATCAAAAACACACAATCACTGGTTAAACAGCGTAACTAGATCAGATCTGGTCATGGGTAGCTATTTTTTAATCCTTATAGAAAATAATTCCATAGCTTCATGGACCATCCAATCCCAATGCTTCATGGACCAATTGCTGTAGAATGGATACAACTAATTGGGCATCAACAGCAAATTTCAGCATTCTTAGTCTCCTTCTGACTCAAAGAACCACCACTTACCCTTCTGAACAAACACTGCACTCATTTTGACAGTATTCAAATTGCTTTCTCCTGTTTTCCACTTCTCCCCAACCTTTTGTGAGAACTCAAAAAGCCCAATCCTTACCAGCTGCTGCTGCATTCCCAATAGCCTGCAGTGTTGAACGGCCACTGCCAGATTTCCTGATGCCCCCAGTGCCATCTGATGCTTGATTCTCAATATTGTGCTCCACTCTTGCCATTTCTCGTACTGCCTCTTGGTAACGCTCCATGAACACCAATTCACCATAGCAAGGGGAAGTATCCAGATTGAACATCAAAGCCACCTTTCAGAAGTAACAATAGATGTAACTACTAAGCATGTCAAATGAAGTTTTCAAAGGCCAAAAAGCTTTGGGGGGGCTTTAGAGCAGATGAAGGAATAAAATAAAACAGATATTTTAACTGAAAAATGTTGACACAACAGGCTGAAATGGTGGGGTTTTTCCTAGAGTTTTAAGTACCTGAAAAAAAATAGGACCTCTGAGATGTTTTTCAACTATTATTATAAAGCTCACCAATTATTTGCTGCAGGGCTAGGGCTGAATTAACTTCCATAAACCACAGATTTAGAATGACTCTTCACTATTTCAATACACTACGTAATAAAAGATATCAAGTATGCCCTCCAAAGTAAACTATTTTAAATAAATTCTTATTCAGAAAGGAATACCTTCTTGAAATTTAAACACAGAGTAGCTAAGTAGAGCTATGCAAGTTCCTATTATCAAACCAACAACAGAACATAAACCAAGCTCGAATTCTTTATCATCAGTGATACCAAAAATCAAGGCAACAAAGCAAAACAAAATGCTTCTTTGGCCATGTAAGTAAGGAAAAGATGAAGTGGCATGCTTGGAATCAAATAGAACTAATGGGCTGAGCAGTAACCTGATGTTAATGCAATGCTTAAATTATATTAAATGCTCCAGTATTTCTATCTGAAACTCAGTCAGGTCACAGCTTTTTACAGAAGATCCAATCATTGATGCACCTCAACATTTTTTTCAGAGAATCAGCTCAAAAGATATGTGGAGAAAGGTATGTATAGCTGTGAGGGAGCAAAGAACTACAAATGTGCACACTGCCACTTTCAAGTCTTTTCGCCTGTTTTCAACACCATGAATTTATCCTTAAAACATAGCTCCTTCAAGTGAATGTACTCGCCACTTTGGCTCTGCTTTGGGTAAGGAACACCTTTGTGTGTTTCTGCCAAGGTTACAAGTGGCAGAGTGTCATGGGTTTGAAAAACTGATTAAAGAAAGCAGTTCAGATGCTGCTTCCTCAGGAGGCTTCATATGAGCTCTTTGTGTTCTTCAGTCAGTTGAAGCACTACGCTTGACTAGTTCTCATCAAATATTTACATGCTTTTAGAATGCAGGTTTAGAGAAAGCATTTTGATATAATGAGGCAAAAAAACACCTGCATCTGTGGGATGTTGGTTTGGAATATCTTTGTTCCTTTCACTTACTTCTACTTCTGAAGTGATTCTCTCACTTGAAAGCCCTATGCTTGCTAAATGCAGAAGAAGCAGGAATTTCATTCAAAAATCAAAATACACGCAACTCATTTACCTGATGGGCTTCCACAAAGTTTCCTCTCAAAACACAAGAAACTAACAGTGATTCTGGTGGGGAAAGCATCATAGGAATGAGGGGGTTCTGCTGATGTGGTCTTGCCCTGCTTTCCAAATCACTCAAGCCAGACACACTACTGGTACTTCCCTCTGCAAGACAGAATTAATCAGTATACTATTAGGGAAAACACATTTCACCAAATAACAATCACCTATCAGCTAACAGCATTTCATATATTTAACACAAAAATACGGGAGCAGGGTTGCAAGCAAGTTTTAGGGTAAAGAGGTCAACATAAGCATCCTGTTAAAAATTCTCATAACATTTCACTATTAGGTCAGAACTTGCAGCTAGGATCTCATCTCAGTGTAACACTGTTCAACAGCTACACAATGGTAGGGCACTGATTCAATATGGATAAAGGGAGAAGTCTAAAGCATCTGACCTATTAAATCAGTCCAGCATGCCTAAGCATGTTTTAGTTTACATGACTATCAGTTCATTAGCTTTCTTGATGGTTTGCATGTCACTACATTGCATATTGTTTCCTGCAAGCCAAAGATATCAAGAAAAATCTAATTATCTTATTCCAGAAGAAGACACATGTATGACTCTGTCTAGAAAAAAAGTCATCCAAAAACAGGAGTTCTGAAAAGTGAAAAGTTGTAATTCTGTCCTGCACAGAGCAGTAATTCACATTAACTAGTCAAGCAAATTCTTCATCATGCACATAGAAAAGACGAAAAATACTACTTTTGTGGCTTGATACCTGAGGTACTGGTGCTTAGCTCGCTACTTGTACTTTCTAATGATGGACTGGAAGCTCCCTCTTTCCCATCTAAAATGGAAACAAATCAAAACCAGCACATTAAATGCACTTTTACTAGACAAGGTAATTAAAACTTACTGCAAATAATAGATTAGGCAACCTCAAGGAATCTTCAAGATGATCTCGTGAATGAGCCACCACTGACATCTGTGGTAAGCGCAAAAACTGCTGATTTGAAGAAAATGCTAGGCAAGAGACTGTGTTGGGGTGGCCCATCAGTGACTCATGTCAGATACTTTGAAGCTTCTTATTTTGGAACATACCAGACATGCCTTTGAAAGGCTAAACAGAAAAAGGGTGAGGAACCCGACTTTCTCCTAAGGCTGCCAATTTATGCCACAAATTCCTGTTAATTCACATCCTAGATAATACTGCAATAGGAATGAAAATATACCAAACAGTCATAGGATATAGTGGAGAAAGGGAAATATTGGTAATGGAGTTGAAGTTCTCCCCTGCCCCAGATCAGACTATGTATGGAAGAAGTTATTTGTGCAGGTGAGTTTTAGAAAACAACCTCAATTGAAGTGGAACTGGACTAAGATACTTAAAACCAGTTAGAAAACTAAAGGAAATAAATCTAGTTCTCTACTAGGCCATTAAAAGTAATTGTATTCAGCTACGAGCTCAGCAAAATTATGCACCTTTCAGAAATGTCTTCTCCAAGTCACTTTTTCAACCCACCTGTCTTGTACCTTCGAGATCTACTTCGTTTCTTAAAGCTGGAGCACCTGATTACAGAGTAATATCTCCTGGAGGCTGCAAGCTGATGTTCTGTGAAATATTTAAGCAAAAACATCACCAAATAGTTTTAAAGGGGAAGACTTGAGAAATAGCTGAACACAGATTTGGAAACTTGCAATATTTAAGGTCCAGACTGCTCAGTCTTTCTTGGGACATGGAGCTTGCATGGTCCAAGATACACAACAAGCCACACTTCATAAAAGACAAAATCTCATAGCACCAGGGCTAACAAGTTATGGGCTATGGAGAAGGGTGGCAAACAGGTTCCTGAGTGTGTTGTTCTAGCTACTTCAACAATCATCCAGAACACTACAACTTCCTCCGATACATGTTCCTAACATGTTTCCAGACTAGGCTAAATCAACACTGTCCATGAATGAGTTGAGACTATTTGACTTGCATTGGATCCAACACCACCACGTCCCTTCGTATCACTGCAGGTGACTTGTGACGAAGCGGGGGACAAAGGCAAACAGAAGTGTCCACAAAGGGGAGGGAAAAGAGAAAAAAACCCCAAACTTTCTGATTAGAATAGAGATCACTTCTGTTGGAAAACACTGCAAGAACCAGGTGATCTCAGGATCACTGAGGACACTCTTCTCAGTATCTGCCAAAACATGCTCCCTCAGTAAGATGCTCAGGGAATTTAGGCCTGCGATCACTGTCTGGACAGCTGTAACACAACAGTGTTGATATATCAGAAAGTGCCAAATACAAAGCCTACCTGCATTTCTGTTACTCATCACCACCTTGTATCGCCAGTGAGCCTCAGAGAGGTATTTGGAAAACTGTAACACGCGACTTCCAAAGGCATCTCTGCTTGCAGAAAGATTCAAGCACTCAACAAGCTCCAGCTCTTCACGAAGCACGTTACTGGAGTCCCATGGGAGAGAACTCTGAATTTCTTCCAGGTGGTTGAGAAGCAATGTGAGGAAGGCCTCCATGGCCACATCATCCACTAAAAATCCAGTAACACCACTGGTGAAGTGTTTCAGATCAAGGTGGCTTGGTTTAGAGGTTTCACAGCTTTTGCCATCTAACGCTGAGTCACAAAGATGTCGGGTATCTGTGTGAACTGTTTGTGCAGCCAACAGATGCTTCTCCAATTTTTTTTCAGCCTCTCTTAGGTGTTGTGGACTCTCTGAGGTGGAAGACCGCCGACTAGCACCACTTTCTACACTCAGAGTAGTACCCTTTTTGTCAAGGTCTTCATCCTCTGCATAGTCCTCAGGTAGGGGAGTCTCAGTATAGAGATCGCTATAGGAAACAAAAAGCAAGGAGAAAATATTCTCCAAAACCTCCAGGCGCAGAGGAGCAGGAACACTCCTCAGGAACTGCTGACACTTCACAATGTACTGAGGAAATACTGAAGAGCAATCTGTACAATTAAAAAAAAAAAAGAACATTTACTACATTTTTCAGGGATTCCTTCCTCCACCCCGTACCCTTTAAGAAAATCCTAGAAGAGGGAACTAGCCCAGTGGCTCAGACCCAATCATTCCTCCACAAACCAAGTAAATATACATCCAACATTCTACATTTAAAAAGGTAGTGTGCCTCCTCCCTCTGAGTAATGCCAATTATCACTTTGTTCAAATTATCACTTTGTGCAAACTCAGATTACACCCATTCGAGCCATTAAATCGGTTTCAGCTCTGGGAAATCATAAGCTCTTACAAAATCATCCCTGTCACTACCATCCTGTATCTAGYATCGCACTATATTTTTTGTATGATTACCTTAAATGTTTTAAAACAAGGCCGCTAATTTATTCATATCTATTATTACTAAAGATAACCACACCTCAAAGAAATACCATTATACTTGTTTGCAAAGCATCCATAGCCTGCTGAATAACACCACCATATGTACACAGGGTGCAACATTATCCCAATACTAAGTGATAATTCTGAGCCCAGCAACTGGCGAAACATAAGTTGCTGAACCTGAGAAAGGAGGCCAATCACCTGCTGGTTCTCCAGAACTTGCATCCTCTGGGATATCAGCAAGAAGGCTGCGTAGGCAATCCTTGCACTTGGAATGCCTGTGTGAATTCACACAGAGAGCATAGATAGCATACTTCATGGCACAGAACGCTCGGAAGAGTGCCAGATTGCGCTGCTGACTCAGAGTGTTAGGGAGCGTGGCTGCTGTGGAGGGAAATCGGGGTGGTGAGGGGGTAGGAGGTAGACAAGAAAACAAGTTAATTTTCTCCTGCAGTTCCYGCACAGCAATATTTATCCAGTCTTTCTTCCCCAGTGTCACTTTTTCCCCCAGTGTCACTTTCATCTCAGCTTTGATCTATCTCACTGTTACTTTTGGAAAAAAAACCCCAAACAACCCAACCCACAGATCCTGTTTCATTTCAGCATTTTGTACTCTAGTACACAATAGATAAGTAGAGAAACAGTGTAGACAGGCTATGACTGTGGTAAGAATAGGGTACCACCACCCCTCCAGATCAGTACTAATAAATAGATACCGTGGTTGATTCTACCCACAATGGCTGACACGATAGATCAAATACAATCTGCAACTGATTAAAGAAGAAGTACAGTTCCACAGTTTCCTTCACACATTTATGATAAAGGCAAACTACAGAAGAACAGCATCCACTTCTCCTTTCCTTCGCTTTTTCTTTGAGGAAAGGCATCACATGCCAGAGACGTGATCCCTTCTTAGTACAACAGAATGGCAGAGCTGCAAACTGTAAAAATCACATCATCATCATTCCCTTTATCCAGGAACACAATATAGTGTCATATATTCTGAGTTTAGATGAATTATCCAACTACTGTACAAAGGCTAAAAAACCCCACAACAAACACAAAACCAAAAAACCCAACAACACACAGTGTTAAATTAGTGCTTGGAATCCACTATCCTGTATTCTTATACAACGGGTAGATTGTCCCTCTACCTGTTGACATGCGGGGAAAGCATTAGTCAAGTTTTTTCTTTAAAACAAGCACTGGTACAAAGCACAATGTATTGATAATGTCCCCATCCAAACTGTGGGACTGAACAGCATTACCTAACCTAGAAAGTGTTTCAGCATTGTCCTCCCCAAGGTTTGATCATGATTGCAAAGAAAAGGACTACTCTGAACTCTTCTGAAAACTACAGAGTTGCCAAGGCAAAAGGACTGAGAGCACAAACAGCTGGAAACAATTATTCCCTATCACTGCCATTCTAAACAGTGACAGTGAAGGAAACTGTAACGCAGACAGCAGACAGAACTGAGTCTCAGAACTGAGACTTCAACCTCATCGAAGTATGAATCCTTTGCAGAACCCACTTGGCCATGCAAATGCTACTGTTCCCTAGCAGCTCTACACTAATATGTAGACACCCAAATAGATCTCAATACCACTGTCTTAAGAGGACTTCAGGAAGGTAAAGCCACAGATGTGATAAATACAATCCTCTGGAAAAGAGCAACAGCTAGCTGAAGATACTGTAAGACAAATACTGGTAATCAAAAGTAAGTTTAATACACTTTTGCCTCACACATGGAAAGACTTGGATGCAGTGAATCTGTGTCAGTATTTGTACCTAAACCAACCCTTTTCCTTGTACCAATACTGAAGAATTATCCTTTAACTAACAGCACTTGTTTTTCTTATGCCAGAAATACTACCACCTTCTTCTTGAACACTGTAACTCATGAGGAATTTGCTGCTCATCATGACTGATCAAAACCAGTGTTATGCACAGCCTGAACTCAACTATCTACCAGTACCACTACTTTGGTTTCACTACTGCAGCTGACAGATGTGTACCAGAAAGAAGGGGAAGAGGGGGAAGCATATGGGGTGAGGGGAGGAAAAGGTCTGTTAACACTACCATGTCTGATGAAACAAAACTTTATGACTCCTCTCTTCCCTTTAAGTTTCAAAATAGATTATTTTAAAGGAGATTCTATTAAGCTGTGTTTATAGAATTATCTGAATTTTGCAATAACTGCTGGATTGAAAAGAGGAAGATTTATCTTCCATTAATTAGTTCCATAAATTAATGCAACACAAAAAAAAAGAAGAGAAACCACAGCTAGAGTTCTTTTGCTACAGTCATGCAGCTCCCAGAAGATATGATGGGACTGCCTCTTCCTGTTTTTGAAAGGTTTTGACAGAATTTAAGCAGAAAAGAATTAAAATGTTAAGAACTGATTAAAAAAACCCACACCACCACCACCACAACTATTTCAGAAAGCAGAACCCTGAAAATAAGGATCTATATAGAGTCTCAATCATTATATCTTTTAAGATTATTTAAGACTACTGTCATGATAATTTTAACATCAAAACCTGTAAAAGTAGGAATGGAAACCAACATCACAACAGTATGATACCGGAAAGAGAGAAACCTGCTTCCCAATAGGCAATATGAAAAAATCTGTGCAAGATCCATCGCTGAGAGCTCTCCACGCAACTCAGGTTGAAATTACACACGTACAAATTCACAAATATAAAAGAAATAAGGCACAAAAAATTGTGGTTTCTTAGGTTTTAGTACACGTAGGAAAACAGAGCTTCTGTATCATTATTAAGAGGCCCTATCAGAAAACAGCTTTAAAATAGCAGCAGCTGAAGCTGGACATAGGCTGCAATCAACAGAGTGCCCAAGGAGAGTCACTTGTAAGTGATCCAACGTATTCAGTAGTTGCAGATGTTTTAGGCACCCAATTGGAGCATGGCAAGGTGAGAGAAGTGAGGCAGGAGTAAGGTAAACACAGCCTGTAGCTAAGCCATACTGACTTAAATGTTAAATTTGGTAACACTTAATATTAGAGTATAAAAACCCCACATTTTGTATCTTTCAAATTAAGATGTTGTAGTACAAGATATTGTCAATTTCATCTGCTTTTGCCCTTTGATTTTAAATTAAAGTGCATTGAAATCCAAACCATACCCTTACTTCTCAAACTAAAGGTATTACACAGTATAGAAGTTACAATGAGCAGTACATATCATGAGTACGTGCAAAGTCATGCTACCATTTTGAAAAAGCTCTTTCAGAGATCTTTCCTTGTAAGATCAAAGAGACCTCACAACTCCTTCTTCAGAGACAATTCACTCCCCAAAATGATTCTAAAATAACTTCCACATGCTCTCTCGATTTCTTCCACAAAACAGCTGATAAGTGGTACCTTCCACAATTACAGAAGCAGGTCAAAAGAACAAATTCTGGCAGAAGGACTGAACATACATACTCAATAGATTGTGAGTTTTCTGTGTTCTCACAACCCTACACATTTACCCTGCATCTGTTGGTCTCTAGCAGGAACTTTTTGAAGAAGCACAATAACATCGTCTTCATTCAGTGCCAGAAGATTGGTGAGATGATGCAGAGAGTACACCGCAGTGTGGCAATCCAGACTGTGCAAGTGTTGCAAAAGAACCTTCCTTGGGACAGTAACACTGCAAGAGAGAACAAAGAGGTGGCACTGATTTAAGTCTCAGCCATGTTTAAAGACGTAACTTCCACTCTAATTCTGATTAAACCAAACTACTGCAGTTAAAAAGAAAAACAAAGAGCATAACTGCAGCCCATGAAGAAATTTCAAGAGCTTGAGATATACAGTCACTATCAGATGATTAGCCAAGAAAATAACACCTTTTCTATCTGCATATATAAACTGATTAATAGGTATATTTGGCAACATAGTTTGGAAAATGTCTTCCGATCATTTTACCTGTTTTGCTGCATGCACCATTCAAGAACTTCCACATGAGCCCACAGCCCATCACAAAAATCTTTCAATACTGAATCATTGCACAGATCCTAAATGGAAAGATAATAATAAAAGAATCTCTTTACAACAAATCCCCCAGTCAGACAGCAGAACTAAGCCTGTGTCACATATGGTATGTTTGCAAGACTTCTTTACTGAGAGAATAAATTTCAAACCCATAAAACTGCCAGTTTTATTACAAAGCCAGCAAAGAAGGGCTATTCTGACAGAACATGAATGTCAGTCAGCCTCCCCTTGACACATCTACAGACCATGGAAAGGTGGCTACATCCCTTTTCAAGATTAGCTTATAAAATGCAAATTAATGCTTCTTAATAACAGCCTAAAACCTCTAGAACTAATTGTGTACTAGAAAGATGACATACTGGGTAGTAGATGGTTATTCTCCTTTTCCATGTGCTTTTCTACTGCTGATGACCACCTGCTAAAATCAGATCTGAGTTTCACTTTGCAGAGGCTACTGAATAGACCTTCGGTGTATTACCAATAGAGAGTAACTCCCTTCAGCCAATACCAGCTTAGATCTGCACTGGGCTCGTCTCCCCACCTCTATCACCTAAGCCAACCAGCCAGCAGCCATCATCTGAAGTGCAACTACACCCTCAGAGCTGGAACCCCATCTCTTTTGCACAGATAAACACTGCCCCCAAACAAGGTGATCTTTCATTCACAGCTCTTGTCATTTATCATTTCACTTTGAGAATGAGCATGGGGAATTTCCAAGCTACCCTGTTGCTGAACTCAGGCTGGTTATGACCAGGATCAGTCGACTCACTGGAGGAAATTACACAAGCAAAGATCCCCCAGCTCTTTTCAAAACTAATAAACAACCATTGCTGTTTTTCTCTCTGATGTTAACAGCAGAGGCTCAAGAGTTTACGCAAGAGGAACTTTCAGAGTCTCCTCTGCAGTCTTACTCCCTTCACAGCTGAGAAGTAAGAAGAAAGGCAAGCGTCCCATAATGTTACCTACCATACAACTGTAACATCCTAGCTGTTTAAATTCCATTTTGAGGAAGATTGACATTCTCACTGAAAACTCCCTGGTTTTACCTGTTTTTGCACACAAATTGGATTACCTGGACTCAGACTGGGATACTGCTACTTGCTTTCTGATGATTTACCTGAGTTTTGTGAAGAGTCCATAGCAATGCTTTTGCTGATTCCAAGCTCTGACAATGAGTCCATCCTAACAGCACCAAGAGGCGGCTAAGGGGGTTGAATTCTCTCCTCAACAAGCTCTTCAGGCCTGAGTAGTCTTCTCTTTTTAGTAAAGCTAATGCAGTCACCTAGAAAACAGAAGGAAGAAGTATTGATTTTTCCAGAACGTGGAGACCCATAATGGCTGACAGACTATGTAAGTGAGTAGCCATTTCAATATTAGCTTCACTAAAATAGTGAAGTTCTGCATCTGGAACTTCCCTAAACTTATATTTTCCAAGCTGTCAGGTTACTCATCGGTAAAGTATTGAGGAAAAAAACATCATTTCAAATGCTTACTACAGAGCCAACTCACACTCCACTCTACATTATCTTTGCATTCCTTCTATTGATTATGTCTCTGTCAAGGGCATAATGTAAAAGACTTCTACAAGCACATTACTTAGAAGTTGAAATATGTTCAACCTTAAAAATTCACACTATAACAGTGACCACCTGCCAGTATTCTATTTCTTCTATCTATGCAAATACATTAAAATGAATTCATTCATAATGGACTATTTTTCATCAGGTCTTCAAGTTCTTTAAAACATGAATTTTACCATGCAAACTACTCTCATTGCCCCAAGCCTACCACCACCAGAAAGGCAAAGCAACAAGATCAAGTTCATGAGGTAAATGGTGTATCTTAAAAAACAACAAGCAGAAAATGAGACTTCTTAAATCCTGAAGACTTAATCTTCAGTCTGCATGCAGAYGAGCTTTTCCAAAAATCTCACCAGCAATTTCACGTTCATCGCACAGCTGCAAGGAGGGGAGTTATCACCGTTACCTCCTTGTTCTATTAGTCATCACCCCTGGCAAACACTATTTGAACACAAAATGCTTCTGTGCACCACCAAGATGTGTTCAATACAGGGACTGACTTTAGCCTCCAGTGGTTTTCCCTGTTAATGACATTATGGCTGTACCAGAATCTGTTCCAGAAAGTGCTTGTTGCTGTTCAAGCAGTAGAAATAGGCTGTCTTCCATGACGGAGCTTCTTTGGGATCTGAGAACAAACTCATCACAGTTCGCTCTGTATCCAGCTGCTCAGATGAACCTAAAAAACATCARAACAAGATTACTTACCAGTAGAGATGGGCAACTTTGAGAGAAGCATAATTGCTACTATTTTAATCTGAGAAACACTTGACCTTTCTTCAAGCACTAATCAGAAGTTACATGTTACCAGCTAAGACTATTGGATATGGTTAGGCCAAGCTGAGAAATTTAATAGAGGTCAGATCAAAAACCATGAAAACTGTCTGGACAATCATTTACATAGCAAAAGCCTGCTCAGCACATAGATAGTTTGCATCAGCTCAGGTCACAGCTGCCTGACTTTCTTTAGCCACGCACACCTTATCTTTGTCTTGCATGAATTGCCACTTGTGCTCGACACCGTGCTGCTTTGCAGGGCCTTAGCAAAGACTTGTCCAGCACTGGAACTTCTCAGATCTATGCAAAGTGAGACCCGAACTACTCCCAGTGAGAAGGAAGGTACGTGGATCTCCATTTCTCCTCCCCCACGAGGAAGCACTAACTGTAGTTATCGTCAGAAATGCTAGAGTCTGCCACACCAGCCTGAACTTCCCTTCAACAATCCCTGAGTGAAGGCAGAAGGGAGGATACAAATCCCACTGACCTACAGCTCAGTGTACAGAGGTGAGCAAAAGAGGGTAGGCATTCCAGCTTTTCCCTCCTTGCACACTCACCTGCCACTTTACCGACAAGGTCATAGGCATCACTTGCCATTCAGCTTCAGCGGAGATCCTCAAGAGAATCACAGCTTATGCTGAGTTGGAAGGGACCCAACAGGACCATTGAGTTACAACTAAATGTACCAGTCATAGGAAGCTAGACAGAGGCTGTGAAGACATGGCTGGTACAAAAGCAACAGTTGGGCTCTGGCAAGTGAGCAGGTAATCAAAGTGCATCTTCTGTCCTGCTGGGCTATCAGTCCACTCCACAACCCCTTCCACTTTCAGGAGTTTTCTTTTCCAGTATTAAGAGGTTTGAACGTTTTGGGATTACTGAAGTGATTGAACTGTTACAGGTGAGAAATGGAACATCCTCCAACACAGATGACCCTGAGTTGGAGGTGAACAAATAAAAACTCTACATACATACGGAGTGTCAAACTTCTAGTTACAAGCAAGATCTTCAGCAGGAGAAATGCTGAGCAGATTAAAATAGAGCGCAAGGGGTGGTAAAGGAAGTGATCACAAAAGAAGACAGCACAGACTGCAGAAATGTAGGGAGAGAACTGGTGTTCCTATGGCAATTCCTTGATTTAAGGATCATTTTAGCATCGTCTTTCAAAAGACTCCGCAGTTTGTTAAGGCACCTTAGCAAGAACACTGCCTGACTTCTTGACAATTTGTCTGTTTAATGCCTTAACGGTTTTGTTAAACACGAAATCAGAACAAAACAAAAAGTGAAACAAACCTTTTCGTATTGATTTTGACAACAAAAACTTTTCTCTTGTTCTTTCTATGAGAACACTGCTATAAAGGCTTAACAGGGCATGGCTCTGTTTCCTCAGCATACAGTTTAGTAGCTTCTCCTCCCTCAGTGGGCTCCCCTCAGCCCAGCATACATCCAAGAGCTCCCTGAATAGGTGCTTTATTTCATCGGCTTGATGCTCCACCTCAAAAGTCACTATACTGAGAGCAGCACAAATTGTATCTACTAGTTCTCTTTGATCTAGTTCGGCTGAAATCTCAGAACTGCTCTGAAGCCTCTGCAGAGATTTCAAGGAGTCACAAAGAAATTCAACAAAGATGTTTTGTAGAGAGCGATATTGCTGGAGCGAGGAGCTGTGTGTGCCTTGTTCCTTCTGGAAGAACTCCAGCAGGGCTTTTGCCCTCTGGGGAGCCCGCAGCAAAAGCTTCCGGAGAGCTGAAACAACATCCAAACTGAATTTGTGAAAACAGTCATCTCTTCCTTTGCTGTCTGTGATGTGTTTGTTCTGCATGCACTCAAATGCTTCGAACAGTTCCTGGCAGGGAAATAATAAAAGAGTAAGCCTTTTAGACTACATTAATATATGAAATGAATTATTTAAAAAAAATAGGAGAAACTTGAAAGCAAGCAGATAAATCAATCTGGAAACACTATACTACTTAAGAAATCCATTAATAATGGTCCACCTCGTCCAATATTCTTCCTAGAAGAGTGAATATGCCTGAATATGTAACAAAATATAAAGAATCCTGTAATACACAAGTACAGTCTAAGGACCATCTACAAGCAAGGAACCATAACAGTCCCTATGGGATGGCTGAAGCACTGCCATATTCTACCCCTTAGCAATATACTGATGTAACTGTATCTTCAGAAGTCGCTAAGAGCATGATGATTAGTAGGGGGCTTTTTTATCCTACTTTTCCAGATTTGTACCATCTATCTACGAATTACATCATCCTTATCAATTTTTGAAACTTGGTCAAAACTGCTCAATGGATTCAGAAGCCATCTCACAGACTATACTTAAAACACAATAATTTTTCTACCTAACAGAAGCAAACCTACAATTCCAGAACTAGGAAGCGGAAAACAAACAAACAAACAAAATCCCAATTAGCTCACCCAATAAGAGACAGGAAAGTGAGGGACAAGCCAGTTGAACAGCACTTAAGCAGCACTTTGGCACTTCAGAAACTATGAGACTGCTGTCCTTGGCTCAAAGAGACAGCTCAGGGAATATGTTGGGGAGAGGTGGTTGGTGTGTACACAGAATGAGAATAGAAAGCAAGTCCACAATACCCTTTTTTTTTTATTATTTGCTGTATCAAAATGTAACTCTACCTACAAACATGCCTCTGAGAGTAATTGTGACAAAGATATGAGGTTGCTGAATCTCACGTTTCTGCACAACACTGGTGGACAGTGTGGACAGCAGTGGAATCATTCACGACCTTGGAGGTGAAATGGCAACGTGCACAGACTTCGTTATTGATTAACAGAGTTCAAGATGATTTATTTTAATCAACGTTCAAGTTTACCTTGCTTGTTTTCATCCTGTAATTGCTAATTCTGTATATCCTTAGTGAAATATCAAACAACTTTTCCTTATTTGTATTTAAAAGCTGAAATAGCCTCTGAATATAATAAGTTTTCATTTTCTTCTTTAAAAAAGGCAAACCAAAAAAGAATATCTTTAAAGAGTTAGAATCTATACCACTAGAAGCAACATCTTACGACATTTCGCACACCATGTCAGATCCAAATCTGTTGTAACTAACACCAAATTAGGACAGTTCTACAGTTAGTAACTTTGCTGATTTTCTGCTCTAGATTTGCTTTTGATATTAATCCATCTTTGCTATTTCCATATACTTCTCAAATCTGTCTGCATCTATTAATTAATTACGGAAAAATGAATCCTGGACCTCAGAACACATATTATACCAATTACCAAGCAACATCAGCAGTAATAGCAAAGCATCCAAAAACTTCCAGGAAGGGAGAAAATCTCCCATGGGACATGAAAATTAAAGAATTAAAGTAAAGCTCTCCAGAGAAAGAAAAAGAAAATAAGACATATTTTTAAAATGTGCTCGCTGACTACAGTTTATTTTGGCTCACAGTGGGTTTTAGGTTTATGATTATTACAGGTGTCTATAGATTGAAGACTGTAGCAAGCAGCTGCAGTCAGGACCGATGTGTTAGAAACACCATGTCGAAAAACCTGTTCTTTGCCTGCCTGCAGCCTTCACTTTAGCCAGAGGAATCACTTGCAGGCACACTGGATTAACTTCACAAAGGGATCTGAATTGCACTCTCATTCAGTTGCCTAGAAGATTAATAACACATTAACATCTCAGGCAGTCAAGTTAGCAAGAAGCATTAACTTCAATCCCCAAATCTGATGAAGTTGGGCATACTGCATAACAAGAACAAACAGAGCAAAAAAGTAACTTACCTTTAAGACTTCCTCAGAGACATCTTTCTGTAGTTCTTCCAAGAACAATAAAAATTCAGTTTCTCTCTGAAGAACAACTGGAACAGTTTTCTGGAACCATGTAAGAGAATGGGAAATACCTTAGTCAATACAACTTTTGTTTATATTACCATATAAACCTAATCATAGCTATTTCATTAACACTTTGAGGCAGACTGAAATATCTCTGAAGTAACCTAATCCTCAATTAAAGGCTAGTCCAGTCAGGTTCTTCTCCCACACCAGTTGATTTTATTTATCCATACATTTTGAAACAGAGACAAATGTCACCTTGTCAAGAATCACAAACCCATCTACTCCTCAGAATGTAAAGAAAAAATGCAAGTCTAAGTAGTGACAAGGACAAATGAATTTTAAAAAGAAGTATGCACACCCCTCACCATCTAAAGCTTATAAAGAGTTGTGTGATACCCGAACTACTTCATCTTTATTGTAAGAGAGGTGCTATACAAATGCAGAAGTTGATAGACTCATGCTTTTCATTTATATGAATGCTCAAACCTAAAATGTTAACTTCTAATATCTTAAAAAAAAAAACCCAACAATTTTTCTCTCCAGTGTGAAGATTAACAGCTCTTTCTTGACAAATTCATTAAATGCAAAAGCAAAGCATGTCTCCCGATACCTTGAGAGCTTAATTACATGAAACGTGGGAAAGCCTACATTTAGTTGCTTTAAATAAGCAACTAGGCAGACATTTCGCACTTGGAAGTCAGTTAGAAGTCAGGGCTATAAAGTGCATTTGGAAGTCAGCTAGATGTTTCTGTACCTGATTCCTGGCAAGCCATTTTTCCAGCACAAGAAGCCAAAGCCATGCAGTTCTCCATGGGCTAGAATTCTGTCCCCACCTACAAAAGCAACAAGCATATACACTGGATTATTCAAGAGYCATTCCCATCTCCAAGATCCAGGAAAACATCGTCAGAGACAATTTTGATTTTGTATTTTTTTGAGTAAGATAAAACAAAGATAAGTAAGTAGCCAAAGATAAGACAGACAGGAAAAGAACACAGAGAAACCAGCATATCGGTACTACTTGCACATCAACTCAGTGATTTCTGCTGTGCAAACTTTTAGATTGGCTAAATACTACTGATATAGTTCCTCAAAACAATGAAATCTATTTTGGGTCCAAAGTTCAGTCAATATAGCTCTTTTTGAGCACTTCAGCAGATTTCTTTGACCACTTGCCAAACACTGCTATTTCCTGTTCTGCTTAATTCTACCCAAAAAATGAAACTAAGTTTTAGGTCACAGCAGCCCAAATGCAGCTCTACATCAAAACTAAAAGTGAAGCAACGTACTAATTAAACAAAGAATCCTTCTAATTTCCATCAACTTTTCACATGCTCCAGTACTTAAACATCCCAAAGCATACACAGTTAGGAACATATTCAGTACTGTCAAAGGGACTAGGAAAAGGAGCAAGTGCAATATAGTTTACTCTACTTTAAAAATATCAGCACTACTAACCAAAGCCTTTAGATGTGATAGCCCAGCGATCAAAGATCACAAGACTGAAAATGCCTATGTCTCACACCGCTGTTAGCAATATTCATCTAACCATGTGCACACCTTCCTCCAGACTCCTTGAACTGCTGTCAGTGTAAACTGTTTCTTAGAACCTTTACTAAAATGTTACACAAACTTTAATGTGAAGAAGYATGATCGTCTGATTAGTCAGGGGGAATACCAATGTTCCCTGAAGTGCTAGAAACTCACCCTTCATATACACCTACCTGAAAAACAGAGATAAAAAGTAGCCAGGATTGAGTAAAACCGATGCCATTCCAAAATACAGTGTGACAGAAATAAGAAATCAATAGCATAATTTGAACTTCTTAGATTTGAATTTTTAGAAATTAGGAGGTTTTTCAAGAATTGGAAACAAGAGGACATTTAAAATAATTGGTGGTTATCTTGGTGGTTCCATTTCTAAATTAACTGAAGCTCAGGGTCAAAGAAATGTAATTTCAAGAGATTTTCCTTCTCCTTCAGTAAAATCTAACAAAATCGGTTCTGAAATGCTTCCAAGTAGTTTTAAGCTTGTAACAATCACTATGTCAGCTACCCCAATGAACACAACTCGTTATCCTGGTGGGATGCGCAGCCTGCTAAGTTCTTGGTTAGTGATAAAACATCAACGTTCAGATAACAGCACCTCCAGACACATCCAAGACACCTCAGCACTGAAGTGCTACTTCCCTGATTCTACCTGTCTCCCACAGCCAACACTAAGCTAATTGTTCCTCCCCATTTCACAGCCAAGTCTACTGAATCAGAGCAGTACCTTACTTACCTTACCCCCACGGGACAAGCTACTAGAGCCTGAAGAATTGCCTCCACTTTCCCGGGGCCGTCCCCGTGCCACTGGCTCAGCTGGGGCACGCAGGCCTGCGCAAGCTCCCAGTGCCCACGCCGTAAGCACTCACAGAAAAACCCGAAGAGACGCTCCAGAGAGACCGCTTCTTCATGCCCAAAAGAATGCATCTTCCCAGGACGAGTGGGTGCCCCGGCGCGGGGTGGCACACGCGAACGCGATGCCGCGCTCCCTGGCGGAGCAGGGCGCGGCCCCGGCGGCGCTGGGCTCTACAGCACCGCCCCGGCCCCACCACCCCGCGCCGCCGCCATCTTGGGTGCCGCCTCAGCTGACCGCGCCGCCGGCCGGGCACGCGGGCAAGGCGCCCGCCCATTGGCCGAGCCGGGGCGGAATGTAAATAAACCGCCATTTTTCTTTGGGGAGCCTGACGCCGCCTCAGGAGCCCGGGCAGCATAGGTCCCGCCTTCGCGTGCCAACCACGCCCTCCCTCCAACCCACAGCCATGATGCGCCAGCTCCGCCCCGTGGTCGTGCCTCGCGTGGCTCCGATTGGCTCCCGCCTGAAGCTCCGCCCCCTGGGCGGCACGCAGGTGTCCGTGAGGGGGCGGGGGGCGCCCCAGGCGGAGGGGTCTGTGCAGCCTCTGGCGGGGGCGGGCTGTGGGGTGTGTGGGGTGTGTGTAAAAACAGCGTCACACACCGACGGAGTGCCCGCGCAGCGATACGTACTGTGTGTGTGAGTATATGTACCCCTTGTATAGCTGCATAACCTCGTACGCATACCTCACTCTGGTACGCATATACATACATATATATATATATACACACACACCTATACATATATATACACACACCCCTATACATATATATATATACACACACACACACACACCCGCCCCCCGCCATACATGTATACAAACATACACATCCACGGCGTATGCAGTATATATAGGTGTATATATAGCGTGTATACACCTACATGTAGGTGTATATACAAGGTTGTAATTAGTGTATAAATATATACATATACACTTTAATACATATATATGTATAAATATATATATGCATTATATAWAAATGTATATTATATATACAAATAATACATATGTGTATATATGTGTATATAAATATATGTATATAAATATGTGTGTGTATATATAGGTATAAATGCATATATATGTATCCCTTTGAGAGAGGAGAGAATTGGTATCAATAAATAAATGACGTGCGGTTTGTATGTATTGCATATACAAGCAGAGTATGTTATGCACATACATGGAATTTTCAATATTTGTATAAAAATGTGTAGGTACAGATCCAGGCACAGCTCCAGACATGGCTCGCCAGGCGCTCCTGTGTGGGGCAGTGGGGTCCCCCTGCCCTCCCACCGTGTTATTTGTGAGCCTCCCCCAGTAGGCCGTGACTCAGCTGCTGGGCTGGGTGGTGTCCAGCTGGTGTTTGGCAGAGATAAGCCCCCCTCAACATCCTCCCCTTATTCCGGGCTTTTTGTTTGCTTTTGTCCTGACACACAAAACAAAAACTCCTCCGGGGACTGCTGCATCGAGGCAAGTGTCAGAGGCAGAGCGGTGATGACAGAGGAGAGGTGTGCCAAAGTAAGTGACCGAGTGAGTCCCCAGGGCCCCTGAATGGAAAATGTGGGATGGGAGTTATGCTCATGTGCACATGCTGGGACCCACCAATAAACTGCATGAGAAGCTTCCAGGAGTTTGTACCATTACCTCCTACGGCTTCCTGAGTATTTTCCACTTGTACTGACCACTCCGTGTTCGCAGATAAATGGTGTGCGGGCAGCCACACCTCTGAATTTTCTTCAGCCACTCTGGATGAGCTGTAACTATTGAGACCATGTGGCTGTCATGCAATCTACTCAGTTCTGATACCCTGTGCCTTTAGTGATGGTGCTTGCCCTGGTGCAGTTCTGCRCAAACAATTTCTGAATGTGCACTTTCGGTTTGGGGTATTATTTTATATCTTGTCTCTTCTCTAGGCAAGGAAGAAGTTTTAGTGGAACATGAGACCTGTATGAGGATGAACTTCATTTATTCTGAGATCTTTCATGCTTATTACCCACTCTCTAATTGCTTTATCCAGTTCAAAGTATCTCCCTACAGTCAGACTCCTTACTTGACAAGCTGCTTCCTTATGTGAGACATGTCAGTTGCTTGATGCTTTTCTTTTGTTACAAAGTTCAAAACATAGTTACTGGAGTCACCTGCCCACTTCTGCAAGGGTAAATGTATGTTATTAACTATCAGTAGTACTGCTGTCACTTTCGAAGGTACTTTTTAATCATTCTTCCAATATTGACCTTGTTAGGAATTACGGGTATATTAATATATCTGTGAAGCTCTAAAGATAGCTGGATGTAAATACCAAAATGGGAAAATAAATTGTATAAGGTCACCTTAGCAGAAGATACAACTAGTATGTTGAAATTAGGAAATGRGGTATAGGCAAAACTTTTTTTATCATGAATTTGTGTGCATATACTATGCAGGTCTTCTAGCAAAACTCTCTGAATTTCTACCTTGGAACACTGGAAYGATACAGCTCTTTTTATCTTGAACAAGGTCTGTTCAGCATTGCCTTGGAATATTATCAGTGTTATGCAAGTTGCTAGTAACAGTTAGTGTTTTATAGCAGCTTCTTTCTAAGTGAATCTGCACTGGGAGTGATTACACGCTGCAGTGTAGTAGTCTCACATTCACATTTTAAAGCCATTTCTGAAAATGAAGCTTCAAAACATCCCTATCAGTTGTTTCCAAGCTCTATCTTTTAACATTTCCATGTTAGCTATGGCCTGTATTAGTTCCTCCACTGACCATCAAAGCTGTTAAAGAATTACTTGGAAAAAGCAAATATAGGTCAGATCTTTGGGTGGAGCTTGCAACTGCAGGTCTCTGTGAGCAGGACTAAAGTAGATCCACTTAGAAGCCATTTTCTGACTCTGGAAAAGTGTGACTTTTCAAAGTCACTGTCACAACAGGACAGGTGTGGCTGTTAGGACACAGTGAACGTGCACTAAGAGAGCAGCATCTGCGCTGGCTTCGTACTTTTACAGTGGAGGACAGAGGCTGCCTGGCCGGGTGTAAGGCCTGATAGTGCTAAGTTAGCCCACCGAAATCTGTTAGCGAATTTGAGGTGGCAGAGGAAGTTCATGCAGAGTCCGCGCTCTGCGTCATGCTGCCATAAAACTTTGCCACCAGAGCAACTGGAGTGCTGCAACCAGATTTATTGTGTCATTAGAGAGAAAGAAGTACTTTAGGCTGGAAATAGTTTTAAGTTCTTTTGTACTTGTAAAAATAAACCCAAGTTATATCAGGTGACCAAAGCAGCTGTTAAAGCTGGTTTACCCACAGCATGACCCACTGCAGCCATTTTCACTGTTCCCTGCAGGTGGAGCAGTATGTTGGTGAAATTAAAGGTGGCCTGAGACCAGCCATGAAACTCACGGTCATAGGCATGGTACACTCCAAACCCAAGAGGTAGGTGAAGGGACTGCTGTGTTTCAGTCTGACATGAAACCAACAGCTGTCTCTAGTCTTTATAAGCATCTGCCATATTCACCATGTCCATTTCTGAAAGTTCCAGTCATTTAATTGCTCTCTTTCAGCTTTTCAGTGACTCTACTCTGTGATCCAGTGGATGCAAACAAAGATGTTGGGCTGTTATTTACAGTTAACTTCAGTGAGAAATCCATCACCCGAAATGCACGAATTGCTGGGAAGTGGGGAAGAGAAGAGAAGACTATTCCCTAYTTTCCATTTACAGCAGGCGACACATTCAAGGTAAGTTTTAGGGTACTATGAATAGGGTAGAGAAAAAGAGGGGAAAGGCTAAAGGCCATGTATATGACCACAAATGGCTAACTACTGACATTGCCAGGTTAACTAGTCTGGTATGGCACAGACACCAACAGGTCAAGCCCTGATGGGAGAGATGCATCCCTTTCTCTAATCTTAGTGAGAGTACTCACTGTATCATCTCAGAAGAGGGTAAGTTATTCATTAGGGACATTTCAGAAGAACTGGTAGACTTTGTGCTTCGCTATCCCCATAACATTTAGTTCTAAGTCCATACTGGTGAAATCAACCCAGCTGCTGATCTCTAACACCCTCCCTGGTCCTTTTCCATTGCAGATGGAGCTCTTATGTGAACACCAGCAAATACGAGTCTTGCTTGATGGACGGCAGCTGTGTGACTTCACTCACCGCATTCAGCCTCTAAACTTGGTGAAAGCTTTGCAGATCTCAGGGGACATCAAGCTTACCAAAGTGGCTTGAAAAAAAGGAGACCACAGTATCACCAGGGGACAGAGGAAAATGTACTTTCTCTTGTCTGAGAAATGTTTTATCTTTTTCCCCTGGCTGATTCTGGAGAGTGGGAACTATATCTTTTTAATTTGCTGATGTGTTTGAGATCCCTATTTTCCCCCCATACACAATCAGCAATTGCAGAGCTATGGCTGGTCTGTATAAATCTAGGGGCCTTTGCTGAGATACGCTTTTGGCCTCCCAAACTGCAAGATTTATGATCTCATATCCTTATGGTTCCTTACCCACCCAGGCATGCAAGGTGGCAGAGCTCAGTCCTCTGTGGTGGGTGGCTGTTGCTAGCCTTTTAACTAGAACTGGGCATTATCAGGTAGTGGGTCTGAGAAAAGAGAAGCAGGAGATTTTCTTATAAATGAATAAGGGAGTCTGATGGGCCCCAGAGAGACTCACGTTATCAGGAGGGAATTACTTTTTCTGGAAGCTCTGCTCAGTCAGCACAAAACCATCTGTGCTTCCCAGTAGAGAGCAATAAATGTCTTACCAACCTCCCTGTCTCTTCCAGGTAGCTTTTCCTGAATTGAAAGGTTTCGACAGCTGTGGATTTCATAGTCTTCTCTGGACCAGCCGTAGGAAATGGTATCTGTAGCTGAAACTGCATTGCCTATTCTTGTTCTTGCATCTAATTAAAACTGCACCTTTGCTGGCAAACTTCTTTAC
The DNA here is from genome assembly GCA_018881555.1 of Amblyornis subalaris. NCBI lineage: Eukaryota > Metazoa > Chordata > Aves > Passeriformes > Ptilonorhynchidae > Amblyornis > Amblyornis subalaris. The sequence continues at coordinate 119,144 of JACAXG010000142.1, read as the reverse complement.
CAGCTCTGTTAAATATTTGAACGCATGTAAGTGTTGTGCTGTTATTTCATTGCTGCACTTTTGAGGAAAGTCCTAAGTACATGGCTACTCTAGTAAATAAACAAGCATGTATCATATTCTGCCTTTGGCGATGAAGAGACTTCTTTTCAGTACACAACTTGGAGAACAAAACATCTGTGCAGAGATGACTCTGTGGATTGAGGGCTATCAAATTCCGCTATGACTTCAGGGAAGATACATAGCATGCTGCCTTCAAAGGGCTTTTGAAGGCTTTGCAGAGTCTGGCTGTCAAATACAGGTACTCAAATAAAACAAGGAATTTTATGAAAATAGTATATCAGCGGGCTGGTCGGGTGTTTGAATAATTTCCTATGTTTCATTTTACCCTCTGGTGTCTCAGTTTATATATAAATCTAAAGTTATAGTGAATGAAACCATTATTTTTCATATACTCAAACTGCCCTCTGAGAAAAATCACATCTCTAAAGAGCACACGATATTCAAATGCACTGGGTTTTGGTTGTTTTTTTATATTTAATGATATCAAAGACAAGTTTAGTAGACAAATAATGGAGAAATTAACGACGTAAGATAAAAAAGCAATAGTCAGAACTGTTACTATAATTCTCAGTCCAAACGGTGCTCCAACATAAATGACTTAGGGTGATAATCAGAAGGAAAAGTCTTGCTTTTATGGCTGAGTGATTTCTTCCAATATATTCAGCACCAGCAGTTGTCTGGAACTGCCACTAGTCTGATTTGACGCTCAGGATTCTGTTCTGCTGTGGGACATTACCAGCACAAGAGTAACCTATATAGTGGAGAGGAAGATCCTTTGTTCTTTTCCAGTCTAACAGAGAACTAAATAGTAGAGCAGATGGATGGACAGACAGACTCCTTGTTTGTTTTGCAATACATATTATCCTGGCAGCTGGATTGTGGCTTAGCACAAGATTCATGTGATATACCAAGAAAGGCAGCCTCAGACACCAGCACCTTTCATGGCTTAGATGTTTCAGTCAGTCTTAACTAATTATGTTTATGAGCCCCTTTATAAAGGGGAAGGGAACAAGACACTTCTGCTTTAAGATAAAGCACAACCTGGATCTGTCAGACATAGACTGAATACTTCTACAAAAGATCCTTTTCTTCCATCGTGGAATATTATATCTCATCGTTTCTTTGTAAAGCCTCATTTATCTGTATCCACCTGTTTGGTCTATCGGTTACATAGGGAATTATTCTGGATCTACGTGACTTTAAGGCACCTAGGATGCTGGTCTGCCAGGAATTGCTAGGTGTTATGGTGATTCAAATAACAAAAATAGACTACCAAGGGAAAAACAACACTCCCAGACAATGAGAGCAGGAAACTTGGTCACAAATGTGATTTGTCATTTGGCGTGGAGTCCACATTACTCATGTCAGTGGTTTGATTGCCTCAATCCACTGCACTCTCTCTGCCTTGGAGCTGGCCTGGATATAATAATGAATGTCATTTTTGGTGATGATTTTGAAGAGGTTGCCTTGCACGTTGCCTTTCACTCCTGTGGAGGAAAAAAAACCCAACAGGTCAGGAATGTGCACAGAGAAAATCCTTCTGGCGGATTTGAAGCTTCATAGGGAAGAATTTGAATTTAGTGAATTAGGGAATCAAGTATTTCCTTTTTATTATGGATAAGACATCTAAAGCTCTTGTGTCTTTGATTTCCCTCTTCAAAACCCCTGGAAGTATTCAAGGTTGGATAGGGCTTTGAGCAACCTGGTTTAGTGGAAGTTGACCCTGTCCATGGCAGGGAGGTTGGAACTAGGTGATCTTTGGGGTCCCTTCCAACCCAAACCATTCAGTGATTCTGCCATAGATCGTATGAACTACTGTGCACTCTACAACATATATAAAATAGTCTCTGTTTAGATGGAGACTATTACTTGAGTTATACACTGGAGTGATTAACCCCTACCAGTTTGCACAGTAGATTAGATTTTCTCCTGCCCATAGCTGGGTTGCTCTTAGCAAGGAACTATTGTTCATCATGTTTCCCTGCCCCCAGACTAAAGCTTTTTCAGACCTTCTCCTTAGAAAGATGTTCTGTATTTGAGATCCGCACATTGTTCTTACCATCACAAAAGAAATTGCTCTAACATCAGAAACACTTACCTGCGAGGCTGAGGTTCTAGACAAATGCCTAAGCTAAACCTATGCTTCAGCAGAACTGTTTTTTTTATTGCAGTCTTGTTGTCTCCCCTACATTTGGGTTCTAGCAGGTCAGAAGGGAAAAGGTAATAGCGTAAGTAGAAAGGACACAGAAAAGGGATCGCATCAGAGGATGCCTCAAGACTTTGAGTTAAACAACACCCAAAAAGAAGGTGTTTTCTCTTTGTGTGTTAAGTCTGGAATATTAATCAATCTTAGGACTGTCTCAGAGGTCRTAAGACTAAAAAAAACCCACATAAAGGGAACACCCAATATATGTGGAACTAACGCTAAAAAAAAAAGGCCCATTTGGTGTGGACAACCCAGCAGTACAGGGATTTGTGATATGCCTCTTCCCTTGCTTGCAAAGGGAAATGAAAGGTCAGCTCACTTGTGCATACAAACAGCCATACCCACAAACCCACACCTGAAGACTGTATTGCTATGGCATAAATATGCATATATGAAGGTTTAGAGGCTCATGGTCACCTGCTGGGACTCCATTGTCCTCCAGAGCTGAAACAAGACAGCCACGAAGAGAGAATCCACCTACTGGCTTGTTTTCTTCCTGCAAAGAAAAAGGAAACAAGGCTCAGCTGGAGAATATCATCATGAGAACAATTTCCCAGAGCAGATGCATTATTTTTATGAAGTTGTGTTGGAACCCTAAATTTCAATCTTTCATTTTTGTAATTAAAAAGCAACTTGTTCTATCACTAGGTGAAATATGTAGGGATGTAGAAAATTAGATTTATGAGTTATTAGTAATGYATTGGTAGCAAGATAGAGGATTTGGGGTGTGAGTTTTTACTTCTTCTTTCTTCCTTCTTCTTCACAAGTCTGAGTAGTTTAATCATGGGTACAGAAAGCCCGCAATGCAGATGCTAAATGAACAATCACTAGATTATAAGTAAAAACATGTTAGTTGGCAGTCTATAGTTGGATAAATTAGACTTTAAATAACCTTAGAACTCACGGTTCGAAGCCATTTTCCATCTTCCTAACTTAGAGAACACTCTGTGCTAGTATGCTATAGATAAGAACTTAATAAACAACCAGATTAGAAGAACATCTCAGCACCTCCTGCATTTCATTCCGAACTCTGAGCAAAGAACTCTCGAAATAATAAAGGTAGAAACAACACCAAATTCTATCAAAGTTGGATACGTAATGCCAGTTTTTCCAGGCATGAAACATCCATGTCACAAGAGAAGTCAATTAGAACATGTAATTAAATGCATTATATTGTTTCAGTCTCAGATGTTTCTCTTATATAGCTGGGCATGGTGGAGGTCAGTTAAAAGCACAAGGGTAGGCAACCACCTTGTGGTTATTGTTTTATCAATAACAACACATATTGAATTATAGACATATTTCTGCAAGTATTTAGTTGCTGCTTTTCACTGAGACTGTATGGGAAAAATCTGACTGTTTTCCCTAGCTGGCTAGCCCTCTTGTTTCTCGCCTTCGGGTTCTGCAGTTTGAGTTTATAGCATTACAAGGGTAAGTTGCAATGAAGAAAAAACCCATGAAGGAACAGCAGACAAAAAATGAACCAGCTCCATAAGCTCCTTGCACTGGTATGTTGTTTCTGTTTTCTTTAAAAGTCATATAAAGCATTTCTATACATGTTCTTCTAGCAATCCTGTTGGACTTTGTGGTACCCTATGCATCTGACTTGCTCACATTGATTATTACATCCATGACAATAAATTCTACTGTTCCCTAAGAAAGTTTAAAACTGAGTAGTAGAAATTCCTATAAATACTTTGGCATTAAGGAGACCTTATTCAGTGCTAGAATAAGAATGTAAAAAATCCCAGTAACGGTATGACCCTCAAGTGGTGGATGTCAGCCCAGAAAGATCACATCCCAGGAAGAAACCCTGCAGGACCATGGTCCCAGACTGCGAGGGTACAGCAAAAGACCAATCCCAAGAAGACTGCTGCCAGTCAGCTGAAGAAAAGGAATCTCACTGGGAAAAAGACAGGATGGAAGATGCAGGGATACAAAATCCTACAAGGACAGCCTCCTAGGGTAAGGCCAGAGAGGCCTAATTCCCCAGGAAATGGATAGAGAAATCCAGAAGGAGATCTGCGTGAGAGAAACATTTACAGCATAATTGTATCTTCTTTACAATGTTTGAGTCTCTCAAAGGATTTCTGGGGGTGCTAACTTCCCACTCACGTACCTTAGTGGGGTCATAGTAGTGCAAAAAAGCAGGATCAGCTCTCAAAACAAATTTCCTCACCTTCCAGTTTTTCCTCTTGTGCCCCTGCAAAATGAAAGAATTAAAATTGCTACCACCTGAAATGACCATTTTCCTGCAGGCTGTAGGAGAGACATAAATAGGTACCAAAATGAGAGAGTTTGGAGCCAATAGAGAAAAATCTTTCATGACATCTTGGTAATTCCCATGATTTTCTGCTTATCTTTCTTCTTCATAAATTGATAATTCCTTCTTCTCTTCCTTCCCTGTGCTAAAACCTAAGAAAGCAAAGTGACAGGACAGGTCTCACCACCACCAAAGCACCCACATGTCCATGTGTGACTGCCCACAAGTAAATGTCCACTTCACACAAAAGTCAAACTACTCAGCTTTGAAATTTGTCTGTGACCAGCAAAGCATCATTGCTGTTCACACTATCTGGATGGGATAGGTTAAACCAGAGGAACAACGGCTCTGCTTGGAAGTGAATCTAAGACCTCTGTTAGGATTTGAAGTTTGTGTGGGACTTCTGCTTTCAATACTGTTTCGTACCTTTCAGTATAAGCTCAATATATACAGAATATCCAATTAATCCTGCCCAAACAAGTTCCATAGCTCACTTCTTTATAACTGGATACTCCTAACTGCATGACCTCTAATAGTAGTACTAAGAGGCAAGTTATTTCTGCTGGCCACAACTCTCCAGCCATGATTGTACAAATCACATTTATTCTCTGAGAAGCCCTAAGAGCTGTCATTTTTCTTGTTTCTGGGGCAGGTTCAAAGACTCTGCTTACCTGTTTCACTAAGAATCCTTGCTTCACAATTGTGCCACTTAATTCAGAGATGTTAAATTGTACCTCTTCCTTGGAACTGGTACTTTTCTTACCACTCTCAGCCTGCAAATAGGGAAAAGACAGTTTCACTTTTCTTATTAATCTAAACACACTTTTAAGTACAAAATTCTACATTTTATTTTCCATTTTGTTTTCCTTAGCTGTTTTTAGCTCATATTTCCTGAGTATATTCTACTCCATAGCCCTGCTGCTCAGCCTTGTAGGTCCAAGATTCACAAGCAACAAATTACAGCTGTAAAGCTGTACATGCTGTGTACACACACTGTGGCCTTGAGCTGTAGCATAACTACAGCACTGCCTCCGATACATGCAGACACAGCACTGCACTCCAGGGACACACCTCTTTTAATGCCTAATTATATAATTTGTAGATCCCTCCATATCCATGTACCTATTTGCCTCCAGCAAAAGCACCAGTGTTAGTTCGACTAAAAGCCTAGAGCTGCTCCTTCTGCATTTGCTTTCTCAGCCTGCACATTCGCCTTTGGTCGCTGTGGTGTCCCTTTACCACTATCCCAAATCAAGTTGTGATGAGGGCCAAAGAAGGTGCCTCTGTCAGCAGCTGCATCACTTACAAACATGTACAGTGCAGTGGAGTCATCAAGGAACTTCTCAGAAAGGTCACTGGAGCGCGTGGCCTCAGAGCTGCGGGCTCCCACGGGCCTGATGAAGTTCTCATCCATCAGCATGGATGCCAAGGTGACGGCCTCGAATCGTGACACAGCAAAGCTATTGGAGATGAGCCAGTCCACCAGGGCAGAACCTGCAGGAAGAAAGGCAGCTCTCATACCAGGACAGTGTGCTCTTCTGAGGCAAGGCAGCTGGTCTCCTGCCACACAGGTTTTCATTTGCTGAAACATTTTGGCGCCATCACAAAGATTGTCAGTGAAGTGCAAAGTTGCCCAAAAGTGTGGGGTCCTAAATGTGCTTCCATATATCCAAAGAGCAAGAGAGGAAGGTGTTGGAGACCTTGGCTGCACTGCCACTTTCCACTGGGCCACAACTGATCCCACTCTGAAGGCAGTACAGTAGCTCCCTTGGCCCTGCAATGTAGCACATCAGACGTGAGCTGGCTCTTTGCCTGCAGTAGGTGTACCTGTGAAGGTCTCTTTATATCTGTTGCCTTGATCCAAATTGCGGGTCAGCTTAATTCCAGTACTGCTGTCATACATTCTCTCCACTATGTCGCTGCAAACGAGAGCACAACACAACATTAGCAGATAAGAAAGACAGGCAGAAATTGCTGCATACTTCTGTTAGTGCCTGGGATGTCCTCATGATTACCCACATAAAGATGAGAGACATTCCAGGTACTCCCCCAGAAACATTGTCCTGAGTACGTTCCAGAAAAACTTTGTTCTCCCAATAGCAGCACTAAACAAGATGCCTCACGAAGTATCTTTCAATTTAAAGCACTTCAAACTGATCTATAGTCAGCCTTGATTTACCTGTTCAACACAAATAAAATTAATGTCATTCTTCTATTTTTTTAATCAGTTCTCTGTTTCCTCTTATTTACATGATGCACCTAAAAATCCTAGTCTGGATTCCAGCTACCAGCTTTGAAAGCTCACCAACAAGGCATGAACAAAGTCATTACCCAGTCCTTCCCTTGTATTACATCTTTTGAGGTAATACATCTCCCCACTGAGAACATTTGCAGCTGACTAGGAAGGTCTTCAAGCCAGCAGTGAGATTGCCTGTGCAGAACCCACATACTCCTGAAAGATGATGATCGGGAAAACGTGCATTTCCTGGCAAAAGTATGTGCAAACCTAGGACAGGGCAGCCAGTTTAGAGGTTCCTGGCCACACGGGARCGGATCTGTGCAGAAAGGAGCTTCCCTTGACCTTCCCCACCCATCAATTCAGGCGTTTTGCAAACTAGAGCAACAACAGAAGGAGAAACTATATATACTTACTGGAGGCTGATATTATCTAGCAGTTTGAAAGAGTTCTTCATTCTGTGAAGTTCTTGTACCTGTACTGGGTGACCAGCATGAATAGCTCCAGTGATGTCCAAAGCCCAAGAGTCACGTTCCTCCCTGGAGCAACATTCAAGGAAATAGTCTGTATTGGTTTTTGTCTTTAGTTTGATGAGTAGCTGTGAAGAAAGAAGTGCAAAGCAATAAGATCATATAGCTATTTCACTCCTCTTGCATTGTTCTTTTTTTAGCACTGGCCCAAGAGACACAAATAAGTCTGATTGTGCATCCCACCTGATCAGTTCAGAGCAATTCTTGTTCAGAAGGATGGTGGGCACAACTCTGGGTTGGTTTTGTTGTTTTTTTTTCCTTCTATTCCCCTCAAATCCCTGGGTTTTCAGTTATAAACATCGTTTGCATGCATGGAGCTCCTGGTACTTAGAAGAGAGCAGACCACACAGATACTGGATTACACAGGAGTGTTGTGCTGGCTGTGGAACTTTTCACATCCAGGTCTCAACAACTACAAACTCGCACTTGGCTCTTTCTGTCATGAGAGGTACTGAAATAGTTAGCTACTTTCAGAGTRATTTCCATTCTGGCCCCGCGCAGAGGAAGTCTGCTTTGCTGCTGCCCGTGGATGAGCAGAGAAATACAGAAGGCACTTTTTTTTCCAGAGTCCTCTTGCTGGAAAATTTCTACAGCAGCAATTAGTGAAGGAAAAGCGAGTCTGATCTGGCTGCATGGGAGCACCTCATGGATACCCAGGTTTTAAGGCAACTACCCCAGATAATGTTTCCCTTTTTCTCCATTACCCTCATATTTTATCGAGCTGTTCATGTCCTCTCTCCACACACTGTTGGGCTGATGCATTTGCATTTTTTCTCCCCACTATGTGCACAGGAGTAGTGATTGGGAGTTTTTTTTGTTAATGGCTGTGACAGGGAAGAGCAAAGACTCAATGAGGGTGTTCAGTGCTTGTCCTGGTTACACTGCTAATGGCAGCTTGCTTTTGACTGGGCCTAATTCTGGAAGCACCCCTGCTTCCATTACTTCCCTGCTTTGATTACTGCATGGTTGCAGTAATCAAAGAAGCCAGGAGGAGAGGAAAAGGTAGGAAGAAGTTAGAAAGTGAGTGACATAGAGAAGAGATACATTTTTCCAGCCATACCGGTCTGTTCTCATATTCCAGGCATGGACAAGTAATAGTGCAGCCATCCAAAAGGATCCTGCCCTTTGGAGAAGGCTCCTTCTTGCCTCCTTCAATTTTGTAGTACAGCAGCTTATCCTGAAGCAGAACGAACCATCTCACTTTCCAGTTACGAACAATATGTCCCTGGAGGGGAGGAAATCCACATAGCTAATTTTAATGCAAGCATTGAGAAATGACCATGTTTTCCTTCTTGGTTTCTTGTATGAAAAGAAACACAAGAAGTCATCATGAGTCCTGTTCTCCCTGAAATACCCATTTTTAGTAACAAAATAGCTCAGCTCCATCACTATAAAATCACAGAGGAATAGAAAGCTGCTTTGGTCTTTCTTCAGCCAGGAGAACTTTGCTGGCAAGAATTGTTTCTTGTAAAAGCTCACATGAATTACCTCAAATAGCTGATCTAGGTGCACACCTGTCTGCTGACAGCATGGGCAGGAACAGAGCTAAATCCGAAATGTGTGAGAGCTCTTGGCAACCAACTCCTCTCCAGTGACCCTGGGTGGTGTCTTTTTCATTTTGATGTGGCTCTAGGTGCCAAGTGGTTTTGCAAGCGTTTTGCTGAGTGAATTGGCTTTTCCTTTCATCCCCTCTTATTGCTAATGAGAAGTTAATTTCTATCCTACCTGTCTCCAATCTCCTGGGCTAAAACATTCCTTGTCCTGCTGTTTCCTGTAAAGGAAACATGCTTTTTAATGATGGAAGACTGAATGAAGGCTTCTGTTGAATGCCTCATGTATTATACCAGAATACAGACAAATCCTCCTATTTTCCCTCTGTAAACAGCCCCCAGCTCTCTCCAGTCTGGCTAAAGGACAGCAAAGCCAGCAAGGGCTGGCATTGGGAGGCTAGTCCAGCTTTGCTGTGCAAGGAGCTGACTTGTGTTTCCACAGGTGATGGGGAGTTACAGCCAGTAGGCAAAACAGGGGGTAAAGGAAGCTCTGACACCTGGGAGAGGGTGGGCATGGCTAGAAGAAAGAAACATGTAAGGTCCAGCTGYGGCATGAATCAAAGCTCATTAGTTCTCTGTAAATAAAGAGGAAACCCAGCAATTTCCAAGTAAAGGTGGGGTAATGAGTCTCTAAAATCCAGGGCACTATAGATCCAATGTCTTCTAGTCCATACTAAATACAATTTGTCTAACTTGGGTTTGTTCTCTCCTTCCCTTTGCATTCCTCGGTGGTTTTTTTACCTGTTGTAAAATTCCTTGGCCATTTTTACTGTATGTTCTTTGCTATGGCCCTATTCTTTCCTTCTTGGAGATGTTCTCTTTTTCCAGGMGGTCGCCTTACCTTTTTTTATTTATCTTTACCTGAATTGCACACATTCATTTTATATTTATAATGCATTACAGTACGTAATTCAGTAATTTACAATGCATTTAGACAATCTCCTTGGTTCTGCTCTCTTCCTAAGAAAGCTCTGTTTTCTTTACCTGATCCTGTCCCGCCTTTTTTCTCTGGGGATCCCTGGTTCCCTTGTCCCTGTTTCCTTTAGTTGTCCTCTTTGTGGTCTCCATCCTATCAAGCTTTGTATCTCAGTGATGTTGTACAGACTGTGGCTGTCACAATTTGGTGTGCTGCCAATAACCTATTCCTCTCACACACTTGGTGCCTTGGCTTCCCATTTCAATTCAGTAGTCACACAAGAGCCAAAAAGTATAGCTGTAGCCCTGAGAGGAGACTGGGAGCTGGGACTACTCTGCCCTTGCTGCAGAAGGCAGGATGGGGAATAGCCCCTTCTCCACATAGAGCACGACTTCATGTGGCCAGTGGCTGGCTGGCCAACTGGCCGGGAGCCCTGCCAGGAAATCTCCTGACCAGGATTACCTTCATGTTAGCACCAGAAACACTGCCACGTACTGTAGAAAAGCATTTCCCAAGGCGTGGCAAAGCTTTGAACAAACGTCTGAATCACATTTTTTCTGTGAAATCAAGGACCGTATTAATCACTGACACAGGGTCCTGGTACTAAAAGCAGTTTATGTCCCTTGCTAAATTGCCTCCTTGTGTACCAGCTATGACTGACTTGTCCTACAGGGAGAAGCATTGGGAAGGTTGAAATCTTTCAGCTCTTTTCACAACATTTTGGCTAAAATTTTCTTACAGCCGTGCTTGAGGAGCATGGGAAAAAGAAGTTATTTCAAACACATTTTTAAGTTTACATTGCTCTGATCCCCTTCAAGAATAAGAATCTATTCGCCGCTCTCTCATACGAAATACGAAACCCTGCTCAGATGGGGCACTAGAGAAGGCACAAGCTATCTCAACCGTCAAAACTTTTCCCGTCTCTCCATCCTTCCATGGCTGCTCCCACTGCTGCCGTGGATGTGCTCCTCACAGAGGTGTGTGCGAGGTGCAGACATATTGGCTTTCTAACACCTGAGTAATCCCAATGGCTAATTCACTTTCCTCTACGAAAATGCCAGCACAGGAAATCTTGTGGGTGGGTAGTGAACACCTGCAGTTCATGCAGCTCCCCTGGCAGGCATCTGCACAAACTTGGAGGAGCTCCTTTCCCAGGAGTAGGCAGGAGCCCCTCAGACCCAGCACCCAACAGGCTGCCTTGCCATGAGCCCCGGCTTGATCCAGTCGCTGCTCAGGAGTTGCTTCCACGTTTGAGCAGAACCGCACGGAGGGAACCGGAGCACTCACCCGTTTGACGAGGAAGCCCTCCTTCAGCACTCCAGCTTCTTCCTGCATTGTGGCCAGCAGGGAAAAGAGCAGAGCACCCGCAGAGAATTGCCTGAGCCCTGGCAGCCTGTCCGTCTGCACATGATTTGTTTAAGAAAGCTCATTTTTCTTCGCTCCCCTCCTCCTCCAATGTGACGCACTCTCCCTTCCCTGTTTTTTTCTCCCTCCCTACCTGTGAGACATTAGTTAAACAGCGAGCTGGCTCCAATACATTACCTGCCCTCTGGGAAGTAAAACAAAGGGATGTCTAACAAGGATTTTGAAAGAATTTCACAGAATTTAGTAGAGCAAAAAACAACCACAGAGTGAGCACCCAATATAAGCAGCTAGATGATGACAAATCAGGTATTGCACGGGAGGGAGAAGCAGAATTTTAAAATCACATTCCTCAAAACTTCAGACTTATCAACTCTATCGCTTAAAATTTCTCATCTAACAAACACATCTCATAGGAGTTCTACAGATCAGCACAACTGCTAAGKGTAATATGATTTAATTATGATTAAAAGGAGGCTTTTACAAACCTTACAGTAACTTCTTTTGCTAAAAATTTATTTTCCCAAAGAAGCCCCAAAGCACCTAAAAGTCCAGTCTACTTTCAGTGACCCCATGGTATGTAAACCAAGATTCTCAGCCTAATATCCTAAATCTCTACATAAGCAGGCTTTTAGTAAAGCAGGCTGATCCATGAACACTGCAGTGACCTCTTGTACCTGCTGAACACCTCTGAAACAGAGGGCCTTTTGTGTCTGAATACAATCTTAGATATTTATTGTATTTTTGAAGACCTTGGCCATGACAAATCTGTTTGATAATCAAATCGTGTCCTGATGAAGTAAACCAGTATTAATATTTCAGAGCGGTGCCGTTCAGACATAATAGCCTTTGCTGTACTGTCAGCATTCCATGACTTGTTCAGAAATTAAGGCGATATATGTGGGCAGAGCTATGGGCTGTGATAAGAACTGCAGAGTATAGCAAATAAACAAAAGCACTCGTTGCTATGAAAAGAGTCCAGAGGTCAGCAAGACAAAGTGACTCAAATATTACGGGGCACACTTCCATGCACCAAGGAAAAGGAACAAACAAATAATTTCTCTATCTTTATACATTTTTATAACTTTTAGCTAGGAATAGCAAGACACTGAAGAATTGAATCCAACATTGTACTGGAGCCAACCYAGAGAATAGTCTTGCAGAGGCCATGAGAACACAATGGGTGACTGAACACTACTTGAAGTTAGAAAAGTTGATTCTGTATAAAGAGAAAACATGCAGGCTGAGATTTCAAAAGCAGGAGGCCCGTATGGAAGTTACCTATGTAGCTCCTACTGTACACCTTTTGCCTCCTGAAAAAGGCAGGCAGCCATGAGGCAACTGAATAACTTGACTGACTAAGTATGTTTGTTCTTCAGTCCATCTAAACTAAGTACAGGAAGTTTAACAGAACACTTAGAAAAGTATTTTTTTGCTGCTGGTTTGTAGTATTTTAAAAGTTACCAATGGAAATGTTTCTAATTTTTAAAAAATATTATTGTAGCCTTAAAATAAAGTAGGAATTAACTGAATGTATTTCTTTTAATTGAAAAAATAATCTCCATCTCTGTGTGTGCATGTGTGTGTGTATATATATATATATAATATATATAAAAACACACACACATAGAAGTTGTATTCAGAAGCAGAATCTTGGAAAAAAAACTCTGATGAAGCCAGCAGAAAGAAAAAGAAAATAAATTTCAGCTTACAATGAAGAAAACTTGAGTCCAGGTACAAAAGAGACATTACTGCTTCATGCACTTCCTGGACATGCCCATGCACTCTTTATATAACCAGCTCCAAGGATACAGTGTTCCACCGTTTGGTATTTGAGGTTTGACTTCACATTGTTCAGCTTGTTTCTGCAGGCAATTTATTACAAGGTGCTGTTTCATGCTAGGGAGGACAGGTAGAAGCTTGCAGGGGGCTCTCGCTCAGACAGTGATCTCAGAATTGCTCCATAACCAGTCCTCACTGAAGATCTGACAAGCTCCTTTTCTCCAGCGTGCAGACCACCCACAAGCCTGCAGACGGATCTTGGCAAAATTAAAATTAGCAACAAAGAATTCTATTGTTAAACTGCTGGTGAAAGGTGAAGTAAACCTCGCTTTAGCTGGTCATTAAACAACAGGTTTTGTATCAACTACTTTTTATATAGAGCCTTCACTTCCTCAACTCAAAGTATTTCTTCAATACTTTGGATATTTATCCTACACACACCCCCTTCCCCCTGTCTCATTCYGTAGTTAATCAAGGCTGAAAAATTGCCCCTCTACTGCTCCCTGAGGCTGAGTAAACAGATCTTTCAGGGTCAGATAGTATAAAATGAGTCAGTAGATTTGGGCTGTCGTATTCACGCATGGGCTGGGAATGCAAGTTCTGGCATTGAACCCTTCCAGTGGAAAAGGACATGCTTCGATCTGCATAAATCCAGGAAGCTCTACATCAAATCTTCTGGGGGACTTAAAACTCACCGAAGGGAGGAGTACCCATTTCCTCAGATSCATTTTAGAGTGTTTTCCACATCAGTCTAGTATTATAACAAAAAAAGAACAGTTGAGTGCTTGACATTTTCTTCCCTTTGAAGTGGCCCCCAAATACTTTATATGCTACACAATTTGATTGGGATGGCCAGGAAGAGCTGGCTTCAAGACTACAAGATGCTACTGAGGGTTACAGCGGAGGGAGGAGCAGCCGGTTCTGAGTCCAGGCTGTGCTATTTCAGCTGGCTGACCTGGCAGACCCTGCTAGTACCTCCTGCTCAGTCCTTCAGAAACCACACACAGCTGATTAAGAGAACTCGCCCAAAAAAACCCCCCATCCCATGCTCTGCCGTGCCTGGTGTGTATCATCATGTCACACACGGCACTGGGGCATTACAGACACCACATTTTTCAAAGCAGCTTCTTAGGACTTTGCCCTCCAGTGTAGTACTCCATTAAATACTTAGTTCCTTTAGTGGATTAGGGATGAAATATGATGAAAACAAATCACATCAAAATAACAAATGATGAAACATTTCTAGATAAATGTGAAAGACAACAAGTGTTCAACAGTATTCTGACATAACAGAACTTTAAAAATTAACTGTAGAAAGCTGGAAGTATTTGGAAACAGTTGTTTCATTGTCTAGACTCTTAAAAATCAAAGTGCATATTCTGCTATGAAGAACAACACATCAGTACCACTGTATCTAAACAAAAATCCCATGGGCCAAAACCAGCAAGGAATTGTCACTGTATTAAAAATCAGACAAACCACAACAACCCTAAGCAAGCAGGGCACCCCTTCTTTAGCAGCCACTATTTCCCCTCATCAGAAACAGGATACTGGGCTGTGTGTTACCAGACTGTGTGCCTGACCTGAGCCAGTATACCCGTTTGGGTTGGATTTTTGCATTAATGAGTCCTTATCGGATGGATATTAGATGTTATTAGAAAATATCAGATAGAAGATATCAGACGTTATTAGAAAACCTGTTTCCAAGCTGTCAATCTTACAGAATCAATTTGGGGTAGGAAAGTCAAGCTGAGATCCTCACAATTAACACACTGAACAAAGCCCTCTCCACAGGCATACCCATCCTCTTCCGTTCCATTGCAAGTGGAGATGTTGGCCTTATTTTAATTGAGTGAACTGCACAGTAGCTAATGAACAGCAGGAATGTGCTGCCCAGATTTAGCAACTCAACAAAGACATTCACACAAGCACCTTATTTTAACCACTTGGTAAGCAAATGCAGTTTCATGAATAGAAGACAGGTTGAGATAGAAGGTRTAAGCTCAGCAGCTCCTAAAGATCTTTAAGTGATGCAGCACATCTGAGYCCCAGCAGTCCCTTACACACCCCTCACCGACAGGCCTGCAAAGCACCCATCTTACACCTCCTCCTTGCTGCTTCTGCAACACATGAGAAGGATCCACCAAGTTGTCCTGTGTCTTTTATTTATTCTTGGTTAAAATTTGCTAAGGAGAGCAAATTGGGAGAGCCTRATTTTATCTGCTATTATCCCCACCATCTTGGTCGTTTTTTTCAGGCACTCAGAACTGACTCAGACTTGTGGCCACCAGCATGTTCCAGCTCTGATTAGAAATGCTCTGGGAGCTACTGAAGAAATTTAACAAAATTCTACAGAAATTATTGACAGAAACAATGCTTACCTATTAACACACCAAAACAGCTCTCACAGATTATGCTAATTGTAATCCCTTGGTGGCACTCCTTCCTTCCTTGGAGCAAGTGGGGCTCATTCTTCAGTGCTTTTTCCTTTTTCCAGAATTATTTTGGTATGGAGATCACATGGTGACAGTTTTAAAATACTTTGCTCTTTAGTCTGATTTCCCACCTATCGTGTTTAATGGAAGTCAAATCGCTATTTTAGTGAATGGGCACAGTTGGAAGAGCTGTTCAAACAGGAAACTGACATTATCACAACTTCAAGTCATGCAAGGCTGTCATACACAGCTGCTGAAAATACAATTTGAGAAACCCACTAAAAAAATATTTGTTTCTTCATTTTGCGATGGCACATTCAAATATTTTCCAACATTCTGCAAAGACTGAAAGTTATTTACCCTTTTTGGCTTTGCATTACTATCAAAGTTGGGTACATGTGAACTTCTCCGATACCCTAGCATGGACAAGTAATACATTGCAGTATATATGCTCTTTGGGAATGCCTTTTGTAGCAACACCAGGTAGCAATTATATTGTTTGTACCATGGCAGTAATAAGAATTCTTAGTTAAGGCTCAAAGCCTCATTTTTCATGGATTTTTCCTCCAGCAGCACAAAATACTAAGAAAAAATACAGGCAGTATGGCACACGACAATTAAAAAAAAATATGAACACATTTAAAAATTTAGCAAGTTGGAAATGTTACTTAAAAAGCTCAACTCTTCCACCTCAATTCCCACTCATAAGGAAAACAGGATTTAAAAATTCTTCTTTTTTAAAAACTCCAATTTAGAAAGCACATCTTGCTTCTCTTCTTCAGAGACAATAGACATGTTTTTTCTAGAGTATCTCAGTCAAGTGTAAATGGGATGTAGGGTAGGCAGAACTGAAGGTCGTTGCAGTGAGCTCACAGACAGTGTTTCCCATTTTGAAGTTTGTAAGTTCATTAAAGCTCTTGCTATATTCACCTATCAGAGCAAAGTGCAACTATATGCAGTTTTTAATTTATCAGCTATGTTTACTGGAATGGAAACAAGCTATTTTCAAAGTTTTCAAGTTCTCAGTCCCTAAATGCAGATGATAAACAAAAGAAATGCTAATTTAAACAAGTCTGCATCAACAAATTTGCAAGTAAAACATTTGTTAATGTGAAACATTTTGTTCCACTCATTCTCAGCTTGATTTAAAGGAAACAAAAGAAAGCCCTTTCAATGTTAAAGAGGAGTCACCCATTGATCATACTGTTCCAGGTTTTATATTCACACCACTCTAGGCCATGTGACAAAAGAGGAGGAAAAAACCCAAAACCTCGGAGTTACATAGCCCAGAAATTTATTGAATATTTGCTCAACTACATTCTGTRTAGAACTGTTCAGCTTGCTTGTTTTTGCTGCTCCCAGGAAAGATCATCAACAGATGCACTGAGCTGTAACCACCAATTAAGAATTGTTATGTATGAAAGTGTTAAGCACGGGGCTGCAAGCTCTTTCTGGCCAGATCTGTGTCTTGAATTTGACTAGGCACCTTCCTCTCAAAGGATTTGATTTGTGTAAGTTGGTGCACCAAATGTTATTTAGAAGGGCCTTTTACATTTCGGTCTTTTTAAAACAGGAAAACACTTCAAATATTTGCTTTTGATGTTTTCAGTGCTGGAAACATTTAGTCCAGAGTGTTTGCAATGGGGTTGCTAATTTTTCATATGGTCTCTCTTCTAAGTATCCCAGAACATTTAGTCTTCTGTTTTGGCTTCCATTTCCTCGGCATCATCATCCCCATCCACTTCAGCATTTTCCCTCTCCAGTCTTTCCAACTGCCTTGCAAGCTCAGTCTCGTCTGTGTCAGTAACCACCTTAGGCTGAAAAAAACCAAACCAGAACACATGGCAAACTGTCATAAAAAAACATCACATGTAGTTGTAGACTCTGATTCTACATAAAGAGCAAGAGATAAAATACATCCTGAAGTCACACAATAAACCCCAGGAAAATCAGAATTTTTCGCGGTTTGTTTATTTCAGGAACACAGAAGTTTAGATTTTTTTGTTTTGGTTTTTTAATACCTTTTTGCTAAGATTTTTTGTAGTGCTACTGATCTTGCTCTACTTTAGAAATATTGCAAGGACAAAAGTTGTATTTTAGAGTATAATTCGCTCTTACCTCCATCTGCACATTAAAGACTCCTCTCTTCTCCTCAATTTTTTCTTTAATTACAGCCATGGCTTGATTCAGAACAGACAATCCTTCCGTTCTCTCCAGTGTTGTAGTAGTCATAACATAACGAGGAGGGGCTATCAGATTAATCTACCATATTGCAAGGATTGGGAGAAAAAAGCAAACTCATTAACAAAGGAAAAGATRTTATGCCTAATTAGACAAAACAATTAAAAGTGTTACAACCCATACGTGTTTTTTTTATGACGACTTACTTATGAATAAGTAAACTTTTTCTTTTGTTACAACAGACTATTATATAAAACAATTTTCAAAGGAGAGAGTACTTCCAAGTTTTTTTAAAAACACCTATTCAGTAGTACACTTCATATCCAAAAATAGTTTGGGAAGATAATCTAGGCCTGACTACAGTAGTCACTCTACCAACACTCAAACATAAGTGGAGCAAACTTTCCTTTTCTAACACAATCTCATATCTGAAAATAAAATTTATTGTTCCCTACTCAAGGCTGCATAAASGAACAGTGAGTATGTAGTGCGGTAATACCAGACTTTAATAAATTGAACAGAATAAATACAGCTTCCTGAACTTTGAAAGCCACTGCACAATCACAGGAACAACTGTCAGCACACAGCTGAAAGGAAGTGTTACAGATCTGCTAGAGAAGAATTGGAAAGCAGGCACATGGCTTGATGTGACCAGTGCAATTGCRTGCTACTGGTCTCTGAGGGCATCAGAAAGCTTTGCTTCTGATTCCATTATTGAGATTGATACTCACTTTGATGGGCATGTTCTCCGTGGAACAGTTCAAGCCTGCTCTCAAAGCTTCTTTTACTGCATCTATACCTTCGTAACCGTAACAGGCCACCTCAATATCTAGGACAGAGAAATACAAATTATACAATTTTACTGTTACCAAAAGCTTTATGACATGTAAAGCTTTTTAAGTTAAGCTTTAATAAATCTTTTTACCAACCTATGTTTATCCACAATGAGAGCCTCAGTAGCTCCCAAATCTGAAGAAGGTATTACATTTGCTTGACTTCTAAGTTGAGGTAAAAGTCTTTATAAATTCTTTAGACATACAACATTTTACATTGTGCTTTGAAAAACCAAGATACAAAATTATACACCCATATTCACTCACTTCTCATCCAATAAATATAATAGGAATAATTATGTATTTCATATGGAGAGATGAAAATATAAAAGCAATAAATACCAGAGAAAATAAAATATCAGAAAAAGTGAAACCTGAAAAGGAACACATCCAGAAAGTTATGGAATTCTGCCAGCAATTACAACAGAGGCACAGAGGCATCACTTGATGAGCATCAGAATTTATTTTTATAAGGTTAACATAYGGTTAGAATTATAGTTAGCTATAGCCTTTTGTAGGTGTTTGAAAATTAAGGCATAAACTAATGTTGGTCACATTGTAATACCCTGACCAGCATTGAGACAATTATTTCTTTACCTATGTAGCAATGGTACAAGACTAAGCTACACAAAGAAGTTAGTCTCACTTCCAGGTGACTCACAAAAACCTGCTAATTCTGAGCTATCAGAAACAAATTCACAGAGGACCATCCTAGTCAGCCGCAGGATGAGAAGAGAAGCCAATGGCAAGTTTCTATACTTGCCTTGATGAAAAAATTAATGACTTAGACCATCAGAACAAAATAGGCAACGTGAAGGAAGTAAGAAGACATGCTCATCAAGTAGTTTTATTTTCAAAATTGATGAAGTACTATTCATGTTAACAAATTCACTCTTCATGGCAATCAAATCCTACTAACATTTTTGAAGCCTATGTTAACTCCTGGCAGTCTAAAGGACTAGGCAGAGGAATTTTACATTTTTGTACTCTCTTCTTGACTTCAGTGTCATGTAGATAAGGCTTATCTTTTCTGTCCACAGTATTAACAAGTGTTAATGCTCTTCAATATACAACTGCAGAGCAGAGGTAATTTCTCGATCTAGCTAAAAATGTGAATCTGCTACTCTGACTATCTGTTTAATGACAAGCATGCCTTTAGGCTGTTCTGTCAGCTGTACAGCCAGATTTACAGTTTTGAAGTATGTGTTCTTAAGTAATGTAGTCACGTGCTTTTTCTGCCCTCACTAAATTAATAAGAGACAAACTAGCTCATACATTTCTTGAATACATTAGAGATGTGCCAGGCTTGAGCTGAATGGTTTGCAATCAACCCACTAGAAATACCATTTTCACATGTTCATGGACAAGTGACTAAGGCATATGATGTGGCTGTGCTGACAGAGATCAATCACTCTATCACGGAATCAGTGAATTTAAAACCCTGAATAATGACAAAGAATATTGTAGATACAGTAATAACTAAAAAATATTTAATTTCATTGTGTGCCAATGCATTATGAGAAACTGCATTATATATCATGACAACCACTCTGYGTCCCAAGAAATCTGCACTTTGGGAGAAAAAATAAAAGCCAAACCACCTTGCCCTTTGGGATAGAAACCACACAGGCATTTTGAAAGCAATTCTTGATTAAGGTGTCTTAATTCTGAACAGTTCCACTCAAATACCAGCATTATGAAGCATTAGTTTTAACTGAGCTTATAGTTCGCAACAAGATATGCTACCTTGACCTTGACCTAAGTGTCAAGACATGTTCAAGGAGCACGTGGGAAGAACTCACCAGCTCGGATTTTGACTGCCTGTGGTGTCAGACGTCTGTTAATATTGTCAATCAATACACGCCTCTCCTCCTCTGTCAGATCCAGGCTATCCAGGATTGCAGGGTCTCTGGGCCAAGCAAAGCAACGTTACAGAAGTTATACTGAAGAGGAATACAACACAATGTAAACTTCTTGTATTATTTCTATGTTCTTATGAATAATCCTAGATATCTACTAGGCAACGAAAASAGGGAACATTGAAACACTGGAAGAAAATAAACACATCTATTTCCAAAGTTCTTGCTATTGGCAAACAAAGCAGATAAGTAGTTTACTCGATCTGTTCCTGGAAGGAATCATTTGAATTATTTTTAAATTGTTTTTTGAAGCAAAGGAATGACTTCTCTCCAGCTCCATTTGTATACCATAAGTACAATGCAACAAGTATCCAGTTTCTTGATATTTATGTTTGCTGCAACAAGAAGATATACCCATATTGCCTGAAAAAGAATCCATGATGAATCTGGAGTTTTGAAGTGTTTCATTCAACACAAGATTTTTGTCATTCTACAAAGTAGCCTACCCTCATTGCGTGTTATTCTGTACTCCTTTTTAACAGTATCTGGATTACAGAGAGGTGCTGGCTACATTCTTGGCTAAAGACAGGATAAAGGCCTTTTAAATCCCAAGCTAATAGTTTAAAATTCAGAGATCACAGAAGCAAACTCCTCTGCTGTTTACCAATATAAATTAGCAGCTCTTATTTGAAGAAGCGGTGTCAATTTTCTATTGCTGTATTAAATTTGTCCCAAATACATCTGAAACAGAGAGCATAACAAAAAACTCCTCACAAAAAGCTGTTCCTATTCTGCAGAGACAAAAGTTGCAGTTTTCTGAAAAAAATACCAGATCACCTACAACACTACCAGCAGGTAAACATGCAACAAAATGGCCCAAAACCGAAAGGCAATCCTAGAGGTTGGCCTCTGCTGCTAATAAAACACATCTTTCATGTTTTTGTATACTAAGCATAGATAGTAGAAGGGCCTAACAAGCAAACAAAACCCAGAAACATGACAGGTTTTATACATCAAAACATGAACCTGTATTGCAGAAGACACACAAATTCTGCTTTATTTACAAACTCTACTGTTAAATCTTTGAGATATTTTCATGAGCATTTGGTAGGTTTTCAACAAATAGGTCCGCAATGTTTAATTTTCACTGATTAGAAGGTAATTATACTGTCCAATTTTTGCCACAGGTATCATGCCATGTGAAACCCCAAAATACTCATCCTCRGTACAAAGAAAGGAATAACAAGTCAAATTCTTAGAGGGAACACTAAACCTCAGACAGCACTTTGGCAAAAATAGGAAGGCAGCAATATCCACATTTTTCTGCTCCATTTTTATACATTTATGTAGGAGCACAAAGGAACAAATACAAGTTACAGTCCATTGTCTGAAATCTTACGGCGTTACTGATGGGAAGATGTTTTGAGAACAGACAGCTTCAGAAGTTTGTGCTCCAAACTGAATAGCAAATGAGCAACAAAAGGCCTGTGTTCAGGAATTTTCACGAGTACAAATGCAGCTAAAACAGTCAGTTTAACTACCACTAACAGTGGTTTTTTAAAATTCTATTATACAGGTGTTTAACTAAGTATTTATCAATTAACAGTGATCTGGAATTCCTTTTACAGCAGTACGTTCAGATTTGCCCTTTAGCAGTAAATGTGGTATCATCAGAAAATAATCATTATTATATAAAACAAAACAAATACAGTCTAAATGAGGACACAAGCTGTTTCTTTCCTCAAAAGGCAGAGCTGGTTTTGAGCTAATTAAAAATACTACCAAGTGGCCTGCTTCCTAAAGTCAATGCCATTTCTAAAAGCCTTTTTACTGCCATCTAGCGTTCAACTCCAGTTCTTCACTCACAGGTTTATGTGCTATAAAAGAGCAAAATTAAAAGTGTTTATTGAGAAATCTAGTTTAGAATTGACAATTTCACAGTAGATTCTTTAGAGGAAAACCAAATACTTTAATTCTGAAAGCAAATGAAAATACCAGACTCTAGTAAAAAATAATACAAGCAATTATCTCAGTGTCTATTTCCTTAGCATCACAATTTCCACCTCTTCCTGTTCACAATTCCATTTCTAAGTTTATGATGCCATTCTTTAAGTTTGGAAGTGTCAAAAAGTAACAAGCCAGCTCGTTGAATTTAAAAAAGGAAAAAACCGCCTGTGCAGTGGAAGAGTGACAATCAGCTCTGAGTAATGTCTTCAGACACAGAGCTAGATATTTCTGATAAAATCTGCGTGGGACTAAACCCAGGCAAACTCTGATGGACAAACCAAGATCAGTGGTTCTTCCTCTGTTAGAAATGTCACAGGCTCATCTGTAGCAATAAAAATCTCTCCAGTGTTTGTAATCATGTTTCTTTTATACTTAAAACATTATTCACCAATACCTTTGTACTTCTCCATATCAAATTCAATTACTGCTTTTAAAAACCTGACATACACAGAGTGGCAGACTCGAGGATGGATAAAAACAAGTCACCTCTGAGCCTTCTTTCTCAAGAACATTTGGAACTTGAAAAAAACAGTGGGACAGAGGAACCTACAAAAAGCAACTAAGAAGACGGATGTCAAAATTTACTAGGTTTACTTGACCAGTATATTCTCCATGCTGACTCTGGGAAAGAAACCCAACAAAACAACCCAAAAGAATGTGATGATGGATCTATTTAATGAAATACTTCTCTGCAATTTGAAATAAGTCCCTAGAAGCATAAAAGATGTCCTTACGAGACTGCATGCTTGAATGCATCATAAGCACCATATCCTGGTCTTTTGTACTTGTCATCAAATACCCAGGCAGTTCTCTGAAACAGGCTCTCAAGCTGCTCATCCTTAGTGTACTCCAAGACTTCAGCCACGTGGCGAAGGATGCTGTAAACCTGGAACACAGGAGTGTTAAAAAACCCAAAACAAATACTGAAAGCAGACAAAAATTTCTACTCGCAGGTATCAAGACCACACAGCTTTAAGGATGGGAGCCTGAAACTACCTGCATGTCTTTTCAATAAAAAGTTGCCCACAGTGTGCTAAACCAGCATACACTTTTGGATTTCTGGTCTTTTAAATATACTCTTTTACATCATAAATTTTCAACTGACATCTTTCTTGATCTATTCATTAATTAATAAGCAGCTTACCATGTAACACTCATGGACACATGAGCTCGTTATATATCTTTGCATGGATAAATGAGAATCACAGTATGCCTAATACATCAGAAGACTTTATTTTCATACTATCTCATGTCTGCACATTTTGGTTGCTCAAAAAAGAAGCTGGAAATACACAGTGCCTGAATACAGAAAGGCAACTTACAGTCTTAGATTTTGTGAATTTGTCTTCACATTTGATTGCCTCCTCTGGAGAAACTCTTCTTTTTGACAAATCGATATAACCTATTAGGGAAGATGATTTTGAAAGTGTCAGCCATTGTGCAATCTAAGTCTGACTCCTTCACGAGAAACTCATGAAGAACGCACACTYTGGCTCAGGATTTGTATACAGTATCCCTGTATATTGCTACAGAGAGGAACCAGACCAAACCTTAATGAACTTGAGCAAATTATGATCCAAATTAGGATATAAAATTCTTACAACTGTAAATATTTAAAATAGCAAATCTTTTGAGCAGCATTCTTTTAAATTACTGCCTTAATATTTTCTCTGCAAACTTTAAGAAATTGTCCTAGTAACACAGCAACTAGTGATCCATTTTTATGTTGCTGTACACAGTTTGGGAAAAAAAAATCACACCAACATACAAAGAAGCAAATTTAATGCATATTTTTGTATTGCTCAATACAATGTAATTCAAGGCTGGCAGCCCATCAGTTTAGCTCTGAACCATTTCCAAATAAAACAGGCTCAGCCTGAAAGAAATGCCCACGAAAAAAATTCTTGTGAACTCTCTTCTAAATTTCAAAAGGCCTCCACGTATTTCTCACAAACTATAGGTTCCCCAATAAGTTCAATAAAAGACCACTAGGTGAATTCCAGATGTGTTTCTCCTCTAGTATGAGAACAAAATTAATTTTTAAAAGTATAATTTCATTAGAGATGCTGGGAAACTTATTTCACTTCAGATTTATCTGAAATAAGTTTATTCTTGTCCTTCTTTTGTCTCTGCTTTTCCTTATCCTGTCATTCATTATTTCGTCTCAGAGTTAAGTGCAGTTTCAGAAGTATTCTAGAAAACCATATTACTTGAGAAACATCTTACCAATAGTAACATTTCTAGGAGATGTACCCAGTCTTTATTATTTCTTTATAGCTGGGTATGGATTTTAGAGATTGCATAGAACAGTATTATCAAAATCTGAAATGTTCTCAATAGAAATTACATTAAAAAAACTTCAAAGTTTCGAACATTCAGAAGACAGGAAAATACAAAATTGCCTGTACAATCTTAACTTGTACCCTACAGAATTCACACTAATTACATACTTGCCATCTATTTTATTGACAAGTTTTGAGACTTGTTAATGAACAGGACAGACTGTGAGCACTAAACGCTTAGCATCTAGATTTTTATATCTACAGGAAATGGTGCTTCTCTTCAGTTGACTTAGAAAATCTACATAGATATCAAAAGAAAATTCCACTTCACTATAGTTCATTGACTAGGCTGGTGAAGACCCACTTAAACAAATTTTTACTGATGTGATTTACTTTTATTAACCCAGTTCCCAAAGGACACAGAGGAACACAAGAACAATCATAGCGCGGTCAGTGACAGTCTATTTTGCTTAAGTGCCCCAAAAAAGTAGCCCTGGCAAAACCCACCAATAACTAAACTGCTTAGTTCATTAGCATTTCTGTCTATGAATTCAATCTTGACATAGCCCAAAATATCCCCAATACCTTTCTCTTTGTCAACTCTTATGACAACAACACATTCATTCCTCCCAATCCGGATGAGTTTGTTTATGGAACGAATACGTCTCCTCGACAGCTCACTGAGGAGGATCATGCCTTCGATGTTGTTGTACTCCAGCAGGCTGACATAGGCTCCCATTTCCGCAATGGACCGAACATTGACCATCACTACATCTTCCACCTCTGGAAATTTATGCTGGTAGAATCTACAGCTTAGTCCCGGCATTCTGGAATTCGAGCAGAAGAAACAAAAGATTTTATTTCACACTACATCATTGCCTTCCCCTACAAACACGGCAATAAATCAGCAAAGACTGGGGAGGACAGAGAGGAACACTGACAGAAAAAGTTGCAATTAGGATAAGGTTGTGCTTAGGTTTTAATGGAAATTAAATAATAAACGAAAACTTGTATTTTAAAGAGTATTACCACAACCAATTGCTAAGATGCTAATTTTTTGCTTTAATGTAGAAAAAACTTTGCTACCTAGACTTCATTATCCACTTCACTGTCATACTACCTATACACAGCACACTGGAGAGGCTTCTTCAAGTGATGGAAGAGTGGCACTGCACATCTTGTACGCAGCTAAATTCACGAGACTGTGGAACAGTTTCACAGATTCACAAAATATTSTGAGTTGGAAGGAAACCTCAAGGATCATCAATTGGATTGGAAGAGCAGGAGGACATGGGAGAAGAAGCCTGCAGTGCCCATGAAAGATTTTGTATGCACATAGTAAGACAGCATATGAGGCTACAAAAACAAGAGGCAGATGGAAGCTTCTGTAGTACTGAGGAGAAGCAGACTCCAGAAGATGACTTTCTAAACCCAGCATAAGATGTTTGGAGTAATCCTGCAAGACCTGCTCCAGAGGCCAACTGTCAGCAAAGAAAGCAAAGGCATTAATCAGAACAGAACTAGCYTGGCCTGAATGAAATACTGAAAAGGAAAAAAAGCACCCCCCAACAGATAGCTGGTCAGGAGGGGCAAAACCCCAACAAAATCACATSAAAAAAACAAGATTCCTTCATTATACATTCAAAAAAAGGGGCAAAAATAACACTTCACAATCAAGTAGTAGTAAGAAGGAATGTTTGAACTGCTTCATTTTTCTGATGATGAATCCACATGCTCTTAAACTGCTACCAGGTTAGTTCAATTCCTTTTATCTATGCCTTGAAGTTTCACACAGAAAATTTCCTACAGGAGTAGGAGCCTAAGGTGCCGAGTCAAATGCATCACTCGTTCAGAAGGTTTGCTGTAGCCACCATTTTAAAGTTCTGGTCATGATCTTTACAGCAGGGCCAATGCTTTCGAGCTATAGGAAAATTTAAAGTCAGAGTAGGAACGTAATGCCAAATGCTATGTACACACGGCCATGCAATTCAGAAGACCGTGTCCACCCTCATTTCCATTCTTAACTTTTAGAAAGGCAAAATACAGACTGGCAACGCATTATAAAAACACTCAAGGTTTTATATAATCTTGTATAAGCTGAAGCTGACAAAGAACTCTCCAAGGTTAAAAAGAAAAACTTTACAGTTCGCCTTTCCAGTCCACTCAATGCAGCTCTGCTCAATCCTACAGTTACTTTTGGAGTATATAAGAAGCCGCACTTCAAAGCAACAAACCCGAGCAACAGCGAGCAGGAGCGGACAAACACCGCTGCGCACACACAGCCCTCCACTCCTCTCTCCAGTCACAAGGGGTTTTTTTTGGCCTTCTGTGGAAGATTCCCAGRAGCAACACTGCGCCCATCGCGCCGAAGCTGGTAATCATCCTTCCCAGAGTTTGGACACGCCTCAGCCGAGGCCCTCGCGGCCGCACAACCTCTGAGGAAATGGAACCAGTCCCGACCAGCACCGCCGACACGGGCGGTGCCGCACGACCGCCGCCGCGCCGGAGAGGAGGCCGGGAAAAGCCCATCTCCGGCACGGCGCCGGCGGGAGGCCCGGGGAACGCGTCCCCGCCGGCTGCAGAGCTCCGGGCGCGGTGCCGGTGCCGTCACGCCGGGCCCGGGCCCGGCCCCGAGCGGCGCCGGGTCCCCAAGGCCGCGGGCTCCACGCACYGCCCCGGGAGGAGCCGCGGAACGTGCGGGGCGCATGAGGAGGCGCGCGGYGGTACCTGGGTGCAGCCCGGGGGGTCCCGCGCTGCGCTCGCGCCCCGCAGTCCCGCGCTGGCCCCGCTCCTGCCGCCGCGTGCGCCCGGCCGCCGCCGCTGCCCCACCGCGCAGGCGCCGCGATGCCGAGGCCAGAGGGGCCGCGCTCGGCTCGAGCGCCCCCTGGCGGCGGGCGGTCAGAGCAGCGGGCTCAGCCAATCGCGTCTCGTCCTCCCGGACCCGGGGGACACATGATGGCCCGCGGCGCGCGCGGGGCCGCGCGGGCAGCCGGGTTTGGTCCCCTGCGCGCGGGCGCCGCCTCGCGCTGGGGGCGGGGCTGCGTCACGTGACGGCGACGGCGCCGGCGGCGACAACRCCGACAGCCGGGCCGGGCCCCGCCGGTGACAGTGGTGACAGCCCCAGCGGCCCCCACCGGCCCCCGCCATGTCGGGCAAGGACCGCATCGAGATCTTCCCCTCGCGGATGTGAGTGTCCGCTGGGATGGGTCGGGATGGCGCCGAGGGGCGAGCGCGGGGACTCGGTGCCGTGCCGGAAGCAGCGGCGAGGGCAGCCCTCGGGGCGCTCGGGGCTCCTCATCGGGGCTCGGCGCTGGTAGTCGTTCCGCCGGTTGTGTGCCCGCTGCCGCCGAGCGTGGCTCCCCCAGTTCTGTGCTTGAGCAGCTGTGGGCCGCCTTTCGTCCTCGGCTTCGATTTCTGCTGTCAGGCTCCAGATCAGCTCTGTCAGCCCTCAGAGGACCATGGCAGGGCCCGGCACCAAGATGTCGAGTGTGGTATTTAAAATCATGCGATTACGCAAACTTTACTTAAAAAAGAACAATTTGTAGAATGTATGGGTAAGAAAAAAAATGGACCAATGGAACCACAGCTTCCCATAACTTTGCAGCAGACGATACTGCTGTACGAGAGGTTGGCCATAAAGCGTTAAAAAAGAAGAAGGAAGTGTAGTGGACAGTCAGGCAATTTTCCAGATCCAGACAGCAAACTATTTGTCATGGAATCAGATGTCTCCTGACAAGGCTTAGAAAGCTGCCAACATTGGAACAAACACAAACAATTGAATAAAATTGCTGTTTTAATAATACTGTTCAGTTTCTCTCTGGAACCCTCCAGGACAGACAGACTTTTGCTTTAAGGTGAACGGCTGTTTCAAATCTTCTTGCATAAAAGTGGGTTGATGCTGTCCTTGTAATAAAAAGAAAGCCTTGCAGGACAGAAAACCTTAAATGTAAAATAATTATTATTCACTCTGCATAAGCTCAGGACATATAAAGTAACAGTTTATATGGAAAGATTAATACATGACATGGTAAAGGTTCTGTTTTGAAATTTAGTTTAGAAATAAACTATTACATACACAGGAATAAGTTATTGCATGCACTGAGTCATCTGGTCTCACTTCTGCTCTTTGGTAGTGCTCTTTTCATTCAGTTTAGGTGTCCAAGGAGGGGGCATTTCAATCACTTTTGGAAGATACCTGGTTTTGTGGGCTGATATGTCACTGTGGCAGGAGGGTAGTCATATACAAAGGCTTAATATTTACAAGCCCTGTTTCAAGTGAGGTGACAGACAATAACGTAGGTGGTGTTTCCAAAGGAATGTAAGTTAGAGCGGTAAAATAAAGATGGCCTGTGTCTGTGACAATTAATTTTGTTAACTGACAGAGGAGAATTTCACGAGGTTTGCTTTTTTTGATGGTTTGGGGGTTTCTTGGCTTGTTGGTATGAGCCTCTTCTGTGGTGGATATCAATTCCAGAATCTGCTCAGTCTCCTTGAGAGTCAACAAGACTTTGTTTAGTGCACTCTCAGAGCCAATGAAATCTTGCTTGAACTGGAAGGCCAGCCAGTCTCTGGCAGTGCTGAACAGAGCGAACAAGTTAGTTCAAGGTGATGACCTGCTTGTTGGAAAAGTAAAGTAGCCTTTTTACTCTCTGATTTTTTTTTTTTTAATTGTAAACATTCACAAAGTATTCATGGTTTTCACTTATATGTGTTTGGTAGAGGTTAATGGAGCTATCCTCATCACATGCCAGTGGCCAGTAATGGATTCCACTGTGGTGACAGAATCTTAATTATACTTACTTTTTCCAAGGTCAGAGAGGAAGTGTGTAAGGCCTTGACTTGAGTATTGTCTTTTGTGCACAGTGGCTGCATGTACAAAGTGGTAGCTTCAGTTAGCACAGCTTGTGTTTTTTGTAGCATAGCTCCTGCTATTCTAGTTAACTTAAACCAAAAAGATTCTTCCAATTAAAATATACTTTAGAGCAGAGAGGGAAGCAGGGTTTGGATCCTTCTTCAGTTCCTAATTTTGTACAAGAAACCTGTAAGTGTGCTACTGGAAGTAAAGGCTATACAAAGCTACAGCTAGTTGGGTAAAATCAGAACACAGCATCACCAGTTATGATCACATGAAGAATTTGCTGTGGTGTTTGATTTTGAGAAGATGACACAGCAGTAAACGAGCTTAAAAGCAACRCCAGGGTCACACTAGTGTTGGGCATTTGGGTCACACCAGGGTCACTGACAGTGGGCATTTGGGGTAGTTTGATTTCTGGTGCTTGTAAATCATGAAGAAAAAGGAAAACTCTTGTTTCCTATTATGGAAGCACTGAAAAATGTCGTGTCAATTTTCCACGAGCTTTGACTTCACAGATAAAAACCTTGTAGTTCTCTTTGATGATAGAGATAAATATAAATTCCCTTGATTTTAAATGGGAATCTGAAATTCTGTCCTAAAGTGGCCATCCTGTTTTACTGCAATGGTGTTTCTTGGTTGCTTCATTATTTCAGTCGTATGCATGTCAGAAAACTTTGCATAAGTCTTTTTCCTAATCCCTTCAGGTGATGCAGGACATTTTTATTTATTCCTCTGCTTACCAGGGCTCAGACCATCATGAAGGCTCGTTTGAAAGGAGCCCAAACAGGTCGTAACCTCTTGAAAAAAAAATCTGATGCTTTGACACTCCGATTCAGGCAGATCCTTAAGAAAATTATTGAGGTAGGTAAATTAGAATTTTCCTTTGTTTGGTTCACTTTATTTGAAATCTGTCTGTCCTGTCAGTTGTGCATTCCTGTTCTGCTAACTTCATTAGGTAGGACAACTTCATGGATAACTTGTTTTTTGTAAGTGAGACTACTGAGGACACATGAACAGAATTATGCTTTTTTTGCTGCAATGATACAGAAACTTGRAAGAGTTAATATTTTGCACCTCTTTCCAGACAGTCTTAGGCTCTGCTTTCTTTTGTGTCCCAAGTTCCCTCTCATCTCTCCTATATTACAGGGAATTTGCTCTGATGCTGCCAAGTACTTTAGCAATGGTATTAACATGTTCTGTAGCCCCATTTTTGTTGCTTTATCTGGCTTGAGTGGATACTGCAGATCTACAATGTTTCCTGCATGACTAGGTACACTAGAAAGCCGAAGTTCTGTCCAGATGGAMCTTGTTCCTTTATGAAGAAACACAGAGTCCTGCTTCTTCCTTTGCAACATGGATGACAAATCTGAGAAAGTCAGTAGAGCCTAATATGTTGTTCTGTTCCACCATCCCAGATGGATTTAGCTGTACTGTTTTAGCTGCAGCTGCTGCAGTGTCCATGGTTAGCAGTAGTGCTTTGTTGCCACGGTGTAGACAAGCTCTGGTCACTCTGTGTCATGGTTTCCTATAGATTGTCTGACATACAAAGGCTGGTGTTTCTCAGTAGCATGTTTTTTAGCTACAGAGGATACAAATCTGTAAAAACTGGGAAAAACTAGAGTGGGAGGAGAGTGCAGCTTCATAAAACTGCATACATCTTATGTTGAAAAACAACTTCAGCTGTCTCATAGTATTCCATACAATGTGAAAGAAGAGTATTTTCCTACTGAGCCACATTATTGTTGTGATTTAACCCCCATGTAATAGAATTTTAAAATTATTAAGACAAAAAAAGTCTTTTGCTGTTTCTATGAGTTCTGTGCTGGGTCAGTGAAACAGCTGAAATGTTTCTTTTTTTGCCAGTCACCTAGGAATTAAAATTTGCAGTTTGAGAGTAAGCTACATATATAGGAGTTTCTCACTGTCTTCAATTTCTCGTTCTTCTCTTTATGCTGTTAGTTACTTATCCTGAAAAAGGAGTAACAATGTGCCCTGTATTTGCTGCCTTTTTGGTTTTTWAATGTTTTTTAAACAGACTAAGATGCTGATGGGTGAGGTGATGAGAGAAGCTGCCTTTTCGCTTGCTGAGGCGAAGTTTACAGCAGGAGATTTCAGGTGAGGATTGCTGGGCTTGTGGATGTCCTACCCAGGGGAAAGAGTGATCAACAAATTATTATTTTTTCTTTTGGAAAAAAAAGTAAAATTCTTAAATGCACTTTAAAAAGAAAAAAAAGACAGTGGACAGGATGAACTGAATTCCATTAGGTAAAGGTGGGAGACATCACTGCAGGAGAGAGAATTTGCATGATGAAAACATAAGCCATTGGAAGCTGAAGTGGAAAGATTAAAAGAATTTTCTTTATGTCCCAGTCCTTGATTTAGAAGGTATTGCTTTTTGCAGCTTGGAATCAAAAATGTAGGGAAGTGAGAATTTATATCAGGGTATTGGACRATTTGTTAATTTGGTCTTTCTTGTGAATTTGAGGGACAGATGTAATGTGTGCTCTTTTCTCCCAGTAAGTCACACCATGATTTTACCAGTTTCTCTAATCTCCTACCTCACTGACCTTTGTCTCAGGAGGGCTAGTGAGGGCTGTATGTCCTCAGAGAGAAGAGAAACAAATCTTTTTCCTCCAGCAGGATATTTTAAATTGTATTTTAATAAATTACAGTTCTGTCTAGGGTGTTTGTGTAATTCATTCAAGTGTGCACAGACCTTGTGAAATAAAGTTGGGGAAGTGTTGAAGATTCAGCTGATGGTACTACCAGCTAATGGGGGAGAACCAAGTGATCAGACAGCAGTAATCTATGTGCTACTGCAGAAAAGTCTTTTTGCCCTTTCATTTGGATATAGTGCTGTTTCCTGTCCTAACTAGTCACAGTGTTTAGCTATAAACAATAGTCAGATTCCACCCTGTAAGTAAACTGGACTTCAGCAGAGGAGTTAGCTGTAGTGACCTGTTCTCGGAAGACCTTAGGTTACTTTAGAATGCTTCAAGATGAATTGTTGTACAAGTTCAAGTTTGTTAATATGCTAGTTAGTGGGTAAACAAACTCATTAATGGTCTGAAAGAACAAACACACAGAAACTAAAATGAACAAAATGTTATGGCCTTGGTTTGCATTTAAAGCCTTTAAATTCCTTCACTTTTATTGTGAAAGAAGTCTCATGGGTTGATTAGACTCGATGTTATTAAAATAGTTTGCCAGATAACTGGCTCATTTTCTAGCTATGCATCGTAAACTTGGTCTAAGGCATTTTTAAAGTTACATTTCATAGACTCTGCATCTTTTCCAAACTTTGCTGGAAACCTATTTCTTTCTAAGCTTCTGTGTTAGCTTTGAAGACTGTGCAATGAATTGCATAGAGAACTGAGCTGACACCACTTTCCAGGTCTTTACAGCTGTTTGATAACTGCTTCACCTTGTAGATAATGATGAGTTAATGACCCACTTCAGCTTTCCTGATTAAGATGTATGGTTTTTTCCTTACAGTACCACTGTGATCCAAAATGTGAACAAAGCACAAGTCAAGATCAGAGCTAAAAAAGACAATGTAGCAGGTAACTCTTTTCCAGGCCATGAGTATTTCAACTCATAAGGGAAATATGCAGGAATGTATCCAAACACTGTCTCCTTTTTTTTCTTATTTATCTAACAGTAGGAACACTTGTAGTTTCCTGGTTTTTTCACATACAGCTTATGATTTTTGTATTTAGTTATTTACCTCTCATAAAATAAAATAAATGTGTGTAAACTGCAGTCCAATTTCTGTATCTTTGGACAAAGCATAACTTCCCTAGAGCTTTACTGAAAAATAGATCAGGAAATTAAGTCCCAAAATTAAATAAATTTCAGGCAATTGTCTACTCACAATTGTCTCAAGAAAGATAAATTAGGATCAAATGATTAAAATATTCCTTAAGCAAAGGGACCACATTACTAAACAGAAACATAATAAAACTGAATAAACTGGAATACTTCCCTGAATTTTGCATGGGTCTAGATCTCCATGAGCTCAACACAATTCTGAAATTCCATATTATATGTCAGAACCAGCATGACTTAATTCTTCCGAGCTGGATAGGAATATTTTGTAAACAAAGCTTCCAACATTACATAATTAGAAGCAAACAGGGTAAAAGTGAGTTGTACCTAATAAATCTATAACCCTTTATGTCTCTTACACACATTTTTGTTCACTCTTGTCAGGTGTAACCTTGCCAGTTTTTGAGCATTACCAGGAAGGAGGGGACAGTAAGTACAACCCAAGGGTTTTCTGTCTTTACATACTTACAGCTACTCCATGCTAATACAGAAATACTTGTCATGTTGATGCTAAGTAAGTTTCCATCATAGGCATAAGGGTACTTACTTCCTTTCATGCTTTGCCCTGGTCCTGTGACATGGAGGCATTATTAGGGACTATGATAGATTTTACTTTTCTAAATCAGTGACTTTCTCAGGTGAGGAGACTTGTCTTGAATTACCAGATTTTGAGACTGCTAAGTCCTACTGGGGACATGCACAATGTAAACCACTACAAAGACAATTTGTTAATGGGCAAAGGCTTTAGCTTCTCACTTGATGAGCTGTTTGTATCCCTGTAATATGTAAAATATTAATTTTTATTTAGTAAGGAAACACTATAGTAGCAATAGTAATAAATTTGTTTTTTCAGGCTATGAGCTGACTGGCTTGGCCAGAGGTGGAGAACAGCTGGCTAAGTTGAAGAGGAACTATGCCAAAGCTGTGGAGCTGCTTGTGGAACTGGCCTCGTTACAGGTTGGTGGGAGTTAAAAAAGGGGATCATTGGTTTCTCACTTTTGTGAAATGAAAGTACTGTGTCTCAGTAGTTGTAGCTTAATCTAGTCCCAGTGCTGTACAAAGCTGCAGACCTTTTTCAGCCATATTACTGCTTCAAAGAAATCCTTATTCCTTAATGCTAAGAAGAAATTTTTTTGAGAGTTGGTATTTGTAACTGCTAATGTGCAGTATTTAGTGTGCTAGTGACATTAGCAGAAAACGTGCTGCTTCTATCAAGGACATAGTTTGTAAAGCTACGTTATAGACTTGGCTTTCAAGTGCTGTTTGGTTTTGTGTACAGAATTGATGGAAATGCTGAATCTGTCTTGTTATGTATTAATTATTTAATCCCATTCCATCAGACATCCTTTATTACTTTGGATGAAGCCATTAAAATAACAAACAGACGTGTGAATGCAATTGAACACGGTGAGTATTTTTCCATTTGGGATGTGTAACATTTTCCTGTCTCACTGCAAAATGAGGAACAGGGTCAAGGAAGCTACTCTTCTTTTGATATCTTTCTTGTTACTAGAATTTCTCACCAGTTCAAGAATGCTTTTGAGAAAGCACTACAATTAAGCATATTGCAAGAAAGAAAAAAATTAAAAGCCCAGTGGAATGGACTGGAGGACACAGCGATAAATGAATAGGGAAACATGAGAAAGTAATCAGGAAATTGTATTGAGAACCTACAGGACAAAAGTTTCACGAACATTCTGGAGTCTCTGCTATTGACTTTAACTGGTCAAGCCTGTTGACTAAAAGGAAGAGATACGATGTTTCTATGTGTTAAGATGTTCCAATAGCTAGCAAAATAAACTTCAAACTTTAAAATATATTTAACTTTCAATCACTCTAATAAAACTGTAACAGTGATGCCCAGCTGGTGACTTCTTGGTTTTGGATGGAACAGTCCTTATGTCAATACCTTGGTATATTTCTTTGATCTGAATTCTTTACCCTTTATGTTGTTGTTTGTAAATTTGTTTCTTGCCCTTTCTTAAGTACTACTACAATCACAGTATTGGCTGTGATTCCTTTTGCTGCAGTGTCCAGAGTGCTTTGCTTGTTTCAAGTTCCTTTCTGAGTTTTGTTGGCCTGGATTTAGTCATCTTTGCATGTACACAATAATGTATTTCAATCCGTGTTTCTAAACCATCCTTTTCAGTACTGTTTTTCACTGGTTTCTTTGAACATGCAGACCTTAACTGCAGCTTATCACTCTGAGAATTTGACTTAGAAAAGGTTTCTTCTGCAGCCTTCCAAATAATTTTGGTAGTGCTGATAACAGGTTTCTTCTTTCAACACGTGATTCTGACACAGAGCTTGCCCAGTTTGGTGTTAAAGCTGTATTTAGTGTCTTATCTTTTCCTTTGTGATAGTGTTGTATTTGAATATTTGTTTTCATGATGGCCTTTTTAAATGGAGATAATTCTGAATAAAGGTGCTGTACTGAACAGAAGTTTCTGAAAGAATGTGATGGAAGAACATAGTTTTAATTCAGATTTTGCCCACCTCTCAGGATTTTTTAAAATTTTGTATACTTGTTCATCAGGAAATAGTACAATCTTCCATGAAAGACATAAATTTCTCCCAGCCAAAAGAATTACTAGACTGACTTCAAACAACGTCTGTGCACTGCACTAGATAACCACCTGGCTAATACAACAGCAGTCCAACAACTTCCTTATTTATATCTTTTTTAGTGATTATTCCCAGGATCGAGCGTACTCTTTCTTATATCATCACAGAACTGGATGAGCGAGAACGAGAGGAATTCTACAGGTAAATATCAAAAGACTACACTTTTAATAGTCTCTTTCTGAAACAGACCATTCACCATATCTGGCAGCAAACTTTGTTAAACATGACCTCATTCTTGCTGCACCTTGAGTTTCCAGAGCTGGGTGCTCAGAAATCAGCAATTACTTGTCTGAAACTTATAGCTGAATCCCTACCACTAAGTTGTATGTAGCTGTCATCGTTCTTCCAGAGAGAATGATGTGATACAGTACACTGAGGTGTTCTGCTTTAAGGACACCTCTGGCAATACAGTCAAGTGTTCTGGGCTACCTGAAACAAAAACATCAAACCTGGAATGAATGAAAGTGGAA
This sequence comes from Amblyornis subalaris, assembly GCA_018881555.1. Classification (NCBI taxonomy): domain Eukaryota; kingdom Metazoa; phylum Chordata; class Aves; order Passeriformes; family Ptilonorhynchidae; genus Amblyornis; species Amblyornis subalaris. The sequence continues at coordinate 82,864 of JACAXG010000142.1, read as the reverse complement.
TGAATTTGATTAAAGACAAGCAGAGTAGTATAATGCAGTGTTTAGGGTCAAAACTATAATTTATAGTTTGGGTAAGTTTTTCAATTGCAGCAGCTAGCAATAAAAGCCTCCTTTTATTTTTGCCATTTTGCCAAATTTGCCATTTGTTACARAATTTTTGTTTCCTGGGGAACTTCTCCAGGCAGCTTTATCACATCCAAGTTGTATGGCATCTTAGCTGCTAGCCTATTTTATGAAGACATTTGCTTCACAGATTAGCTGCATTTCTCTTCACAGGCTAAAGAAGATCCAGGAAAAGAAAAAAGTATTGAAAGAAAAATCTGATCAAGAACGGGAGCTGCGGAGGGCTGCTGGTGGGGAAACTGAGCCAGCCAATCTCTTAGCAGAAGAGAAGGATGAAGACCTTCTCTTTGAGTAACCCTGCACAGGTGTTGTATATGAAGCAGGGGACCCAGAATACAGAATGTCCAGTTGCAATATAATTCAAGACATGTTGCCTCCAGGATTCTTACGTGGCTTCTCATTTGGTGTCTAAGTCTTTAGTTGAATGGATTGTGGATTTCTCCTGCGAGATTAGAAATCTGGGAACTTGACTACAGCATAGGAGGAAAAGCGGAAATGAGGCAAATGCTGTACTATCAGGAAAGCCTTCTATTCCATGTTCAGCCTGTTTCTTCACTTGATAGGAATAACTGTTGATAGCTATAACTTTTGAAGGATGGCTCTGGATTTGCCAAATCAGATTCCTCTAATTGCTGCCCTTCTTAGTACAAGCAGAGAAGAACGTTACTTAGGGAGGGAGAGGCATGTAATGTTCTTTACTGCTGAACTATTAATGTTCAAGTTCCTTAAAGCCAGTATTGGCACAGCTGAAGTCAAATGCCTGTAAAGGAAACTCTAGCTTTCTAACCTGTTTATGAAATCCACAGTCCTCTGTGATACATTTTCGTTGCACGATTGTTACCATTGGCCTAAAATATCTACGGTTTTAATTAGAGGTTCTGCCAACTTGTATACTGTCTGTGCTAGAAACAAGTGTAAATTTTAAATGTTAAAATACCTGGTGTCCGGCTCAAGTTGCTAGAAGATGGCGGTCTTAAAAGCTTGTTATGTTGATTTCAGAATAAAACCTCTGCTTCACTGCCTACCCCTGACTTGGAAATCACACTGAGCACATCTCTTACAGGCTGTGCCCACATTTACTTAACCTTTACTGCTTTAAATAAGTAACCATGGAGAAGTAGCTCCCTCCTGCCAAAAACACATACAAAGAACTATCCAGCTACATGTTGCTCCAAATCTTCATTGCTTCAGTAGCCTGGCAAGCACAAGGAAAGCAGGGTTTGAATGTACAGCAGTCCATCCTTTCTGTGATTCTCATGTCCAAGGCTCATGAGTGGAGTCCAGGAGAGTGGCTGATCAGCAGGCTGCCACTAAACCCTGCTCAGTTTGAAGGGCTGTTTTCCTAAAGACAGAAGCATAGAATCATTTAGGTTGGAAAAGACCTCTAAGATCATTGAGTCCAAGCTTTGACCAATCACCACCTTGTCAGCTAGTCCACACCATGAAGTGCCACATCCAGTCATTTCCTTAAACACACTGGTTTGCAATCAGCAAACTGAACACATGCCCCAGAACTAATGCTAGCTTACTGTTTCTAGTACTACTAGTCTATTCAGSGTAGGCATATTGTTTTAAACATGATCCAGCACTTAACTGCAGATGCACGGTAAGTGYAAGGAAATAAATTTCTATTAACACTTTTAAAAAATCATTTTAGAATTGTATGAAGCATAGGGCCATTTCTTTTCTCTTCTGAAGCTGCAGGCAGCACAGGTGAATAATAAGTCCATAGTCTGTTGTAAGATACAGATCCAGCTTGAAAGCGAGACACTAGCTCTGCAGACCTGTTGTTGCCTCTCTCACAGGATGGATGGTGTCAGAGGGTGCACAGAACATCCCCTAAGGCACTGATGGGTCACAGCATGTTTCACACATTCAGCAAAGTGGCAGAAAGAAGACTCCCAAGATCCACTACAAGAAGTAAAATTGTACAGTGATTTATTTTAAATCTAGAAGTATTTTACATTTTTACATTAGTTTGCAGTTCATGATGTCTCAAAATACAGAGTGCAGATACATGTATAAAAGTACAATGTCAGGCTAACCACAGGTCTCAGTAAAGTTACCTTAATTATTTAAGGCATGGAACCCCCCATCTAATATTTTAAAAAGTCACATTTAATTACATTCAAAAATTCTTTTATGCAATTCAGGTAACATTTGTTTTTAATTAAATCTGGACTGGTAAAAATGCAGATACCTTCATTTCAGTCTGATACAGCTCACTACAAAGCCTGTGATAAGGTTGAAGAGTTTCACCAGTGAAATCTATTTTCTTTTATTCTCAAAGGAACTAGCACACATTCTTCATTAAAGAAGACAGTAATTTCCTACACAAGGTAGTTCCAGGACCAAGCTGGCAGCAGATGGACAGCCAGGTACATATTTCAGTGCTGCTCAAGCCCTTCCTTCCAGCAGGAGACAAAGCTAACACTGGTTATAAGCTATCATAGCACCTCTCTGTATAGATGGCAGTGAGTTCTGTGTGCCTTGGGAATTAAGAGAGCAGAGCTGAACTCCAAGCAATTTGCTTTAAGTCTACATTCAAAAGCTCATTTGTATAAAAACAGATTCTGTACACCATTTCAGAAAAACTGGGGAGACAAACGTTAGTGAAATAACATTAATGGCATGATTTACTGAGACTGATGCTGCCTCTGAACACTGAATACCTAAGGGGGTTCAGCTGATTGTGACTGGAAGAATTTGGAAAGCACCTACATAGCTGAGCTAGGATAACCTTACTCAACATGTTTTACTGCTTTCTACCTTGTCCAGAAACATTCAATACCCARAAGCCTAATATATCTACAATAATCTCTCTTTTAAAAGGGTAGAATTGATACGGTCTTTCCAATATACCTGAACACTGCAGTTGTCATAAACTATGGATGAAGCTGAGAACATGCCTGCAATGTGAGGCAAAAAGCCATTATTTTGCATATCCAGCCCTTAGGCCAACAGTAGCACAGTATTATTTCTAACACTGACTTGAACTAAAGATATTCAAGTTTCTGCCCCCTTTTCTTTCTGAAGGGTCATTACTATCTCCACTAATTGCTTAATTGCTTTTCAGCCCTAAATATTAATTAAATCAGCAAATAATTTTGCTTTCTAACAAGACAGGAATGCACTCTATACTTCAATTTTTCAATACAAAAATGTACTGAATATTAGTTCAGTACTTGGGACAGTTATCTGACAATTTCTTTATATCTGCTCTATACTTTGAGCTCTCTAACTGTGGGTGTGAATTTGTTTCATTAATGTTTTAAGAAAGAATATATGCAAGACAGAATGGAAAACATKAACTCCTTTTTCATCCTTCAACATTAGACAGGAGTGAACTACACATTGAYGTAACTCCAGTGTTTTACCTGTAGGAACAAAGAAACGCTATGGCTAAAAGAGATATTCACAGTTAAGGTTCTTTGTGCTACTGAAACCCAAAACAGCCAAGATCCTACAAATCATTTAGTGTCATCCAACAACAGCCCTACTGCAGATGCACAGCCATAGGAGTTAAACCTTCACAGCTGGAATCATTTGAGGATGCACAGATGTTCCCATCCGCTTTGCAGAATGCATTAGAATACAGACCCTGCCTTTTGTTCCCTTGTTTCAAGTTTTTTGTTTTAACCATTAAAAATATTCCCCTTTCTTGTGACTTCTCAGTCAGTTACCAGTGTTTTACACATATTTTCACTGCAGTACTGAGCAAATGCAGGACAATACATTGGCTAGTGAATTAAAATACTCAAAACACAGTAGCTACATTCAGTTATTTTAATTCCAGTTAGTTGTCCATTAGTCCAACAGCCACAACATGAACCATTTGCAGAGATTAAAAAACCCCACTGTCTTCCAATGTTCAGCACATCAGTCTAAATTAGTCAGTATTCTGTTATAAAACATGAGAATTTTAGTTGACTTTCAAGCAGCATGTCTTATAACTATATATTTTCACAAAAATATATAACTTCTGCCTTTCTAAGTATYTCTACAGATCTGTGAAAAACAGCGGCTCCAATCAGTCAGTATGTTTTAAAGAAAATACCATAAAAATATTACATCTAAAAGTTCAATATAATAGTTATCTTTGATTGGACCTAAAATTACTGTGCAGTCAAATCTGATTTTAAAAGTCTGACTAAAAAGACACAAGGATTGAAATATTTACATTATACACATTTTCCAATTACAGTGCTATTAGAAAGTGGAATGTTTGAGAATTAAAATATCAACTCAAGCCTCACAGGGCAGCTCCAGACCAAAGCAGCATCTTCGTTCTGCATATTTTTGAACAGGAGAGGTTTCTTATTAATATTTTTCACATGTAGATTATTTCTCTGCCTAATGATCTGTAGAATTATGCTCCAGAACTAGCATCAAGTCCCACAAAGTCATTATTAAGTTAAGTGTTAAATAACATTCATATTTATAACTATGTGACAGCATGGACTATATATATACACACGCACAAACACACTTAAAATCTTCGCCATAAGGGCGATTCTAAGTTAAAAAAGGTGGATTTATGTATAAAAGTAGTTGCTAGAAAAAAAGTCTACCTAAAGCTTTAGAATTTAGTACTGACATGGTCTCCATTTCTAGACCACACAGAAAGAAAACCTGGACAATGTTTAGATCAGTTAAATTGGCTCACAAGCTGATCAGCGTATTTTTCAGTAATACTCAATTTCACTGGCAAAGGATGCAGCCACTGAGGTCTAGAGCTCACATGCATTTATACTAGAATTGGGCAGACCTACGCATGATCTGCTTGGAAAGGTAACTAGACTGAAGTCCGTTTGTCCCTTGGAACTGCTCTCATCGTAGCCAGGTAGAGGGCACCCACTGGGGTTCTGTGTCAAGCTTATTTATTAAGCGGAGTAACTCTTGATACGCCTTATCAAGATCAGAATTCACGATTGCTGTATCAAAGTAGTGGCCATTGTTCTGTTCCATCTCCCTTGTCTTCTCTATGATTTCTCTCAGCTCTTCTGGCTGCAATCAGAAACAGGGAGTTAGTGTAGGTGTGTAAGCCTCTACCCCACAGTAACAGTAGGGAAAGGGAACGACTCCATTTTTTTACACAACTTCTCATGGTGTTGCTATCGGCTATTGAAAAGTTTACAGTAATGCTCAACCACAATCCACATTTGAAAGCTAAGGGCATTCAAAACAATSCTGCCTGATTGGCTGTGGGTGGCAAAGAGTAAATAACTGCCCTAGGCTGAAGGAAATGAGGAAGATCTAGCACTGCTCATTGCACAACATTGATCTTACTGAAGGAGACTGGAGATGGCAGAGATGGTGTGAAACAAAGTCTGGATGGTGCAGAACAAGACAACATTCTGCTTGCACTACCAACACCAAACAGCCAAACGCAACAGCTGTCACTGGTGAAAATTGTGCCATAAACAGCAATGAGAGTTACACATTTAAGCTGACCAAATCACCATAACATCAGGTGAATAACAGTGCAGAAAAATGGAAAACACCATTTAGGAGCTGGAAGGGAAAACGTCAAAAGCAAGAATATTGTAGATTTAGATAAATGATACAAAGCCAGAAGTAGAAATGTTTTGATTTCAGAATTCTTTTTACACCTAGAATCTAAAATGTGTTTATTTTTCTCTTCTGCAGCTTATTTTTGTATTGTATAAAGAAATATTCAGGTAAAATTTTTGAGTTCATTTTCTAAAGAGGATGTTTCAAAAGGGACTTCAGGCCTTCAGAATTTTTTTCTTAGTCATTATATACTTGATAAAATCAGAGCAACATAGAGGCATACGTACAAGAAACACCCTTTTCTTTATCAGGGAAGGGGTCTAACTCAGTAGCATGTACGCAGTTGAAATAAATATGACTCCAGTACAATTAATCAGAAAGAAAATGGGCACAGTTTACCAACAAGAAATGCATTCCTTTTTATTGCAAATGGATTCCTTGAGTACTGCAATAAAAACCCAGAACATACATAAGATGTAATATTTATATAAAATAAAGTTTCCTTCATTGCATAAACATGAAGGAGGAAACATACCCATTTAAAGACTATGATTGTATTTGACTCAGGGGCAGGGTGAGGAAAGGAAAAAAAGAAAAATTCCTCTCTTTTAACACTTGGACTTTAATGGACTTTTAGATCTTGCACACAAGTAATAAATCCCCTTGCATCAAACAAGGAGAGCAAAACAACACAGCCACAGAACACAGCAAGTTCTAATTCCTGACCAACAGCCATGTCAGGAGTAACTTTGCATTATGCTGGGAATATAGTTTTTCCTCAGCATGAAATGCATTATGCTCGATTAGTACTTTGAAGATACCATGGTGGCAAAGGGCTCCCACCAATCACTGCAGGGTAGATTTCAGTTAAAAAGCTGATGATTAACCTATTCCACTGCTCTAGCAATAAGCACTTTGTATCTCACAGGTTGATAAGGAACTTTTCTGAGCTTTCAGATGTCCTGGTTTAATCTACGGCTTTCAAGTCCATTCTGCAGAACTGACTTCTGAGTAACTAATCTGAACTGGACAAGCTCAGATCTTGGACATGACTCTGGCTGAAACATGAAAAGTGATCGCACAGGATCAAGCATGAAAATAATTTTATCTGAAGAATTTTGGATTTTCAAGTAAAAGCTTTTCCAAGGGCAGGTAAGTTCTCAAACGAAAACCAGTAATCCTTTGCTCCACAGAATTACTCCCAGGATTACTGAATTAGCAGTGCATTCRCTTGTCTAATACTTCTCACATCCCACTAGGCAAAAGCATCCTGAACCCTTCCCTTAGCATGGTCTGCCTACTAACCTGGAGCACAGCTACACTGGTTCATTGCAGTGGTCATTGCCAGTACCACTGCCGTGTTCCAGTGCCGAAGAAAGTACACGCATTTGTTTACCAAACCCAGCATGGTTTCAGAAGAAGCGTAAGACACCCTACCTTTGGGTTTTTCCCTTCTTTGGCCAATAAAGCACGTAGTCTCTCTTGTGAAGGTGGTGCAACAAATATAATATATGGCTTCAAGTCAGAGTTACGTAGTGTTTTCAGTGACTGCAAAAATAGGATTTATTAAATATTTAACAGTTTCCCTCATGAAAAGGACATTTAGGGATGCATTATTCACATGCTATAATTGATAATATACTCTTCAACACAACAACTGTACAATATATTAACAGCAATATCATTAACTGTAACAGTATTCAGAGTTCAGACACAATTTCCTATGGAATTTATATTCCAACATTTTTCAGCTTCATGAAACTGAAATACTTACTTTTGTTCAAGAATATTCTTCATAACTAAGCTGAAGAAACAGATCTTTTAGTATCCAAAAGCAATAAAAAGATCAGCTACATTGAAGTACATGTCTTACAATGTTAAGGAAAGGTATCGGCTTTGAACAAAGAGAAGAGTCTTTAAATATTACCGTTTACTTGAAAAACTAGTTTAACTTTTTCTGTTTCGAAGATTAAAATACAAGGTATCAGATACACTATTACTGTATGTGCAGCATTTTGTTTTGTCAGGTTACATTTATACTGACAGACAGGAAATGAAGAGAACCAAACTGGTTTTTCCAAAAGGCTTGTCTCTGAAATAAATTTTTATAGCCACAGAATGAGATGAAAATTCATAACGCTTTAAAAATTTATCTCATGACATGCTTTGCAATACCCACGAGCTATGCTAGTAAAGTATCACATGGTCCCAACTGGTGATGACTAATTGATGACTAATTATAGCTTCAATTCTACCAGACTTTACTGATGTGTCTGAGTTTTAGGGCTTTTTTTGTAGCATCTACAGCAGCAGTAGACCTCATACATATCAYATGTATCAGAAAACAGGACGCATTCCAGAACTCTGCCTCTTTTCCCCTTTGACTAAATTTCCAAATTGAGGTATGCAAGCAAAGTTTATTTCTTCATAACCAAAAGGTTACAGCTAAACAGTTTTTCAATAGCGTTAATGTGATGTACTTTAATCCTGAACTGGATCTGGAAACTGCATAAACATTCCCAAAATGCACTTCCCAAGTATAATCACAAACCATTTCCTCTCCATCTTCAAAAACCTCAGAGATCATGGAGTAATTGGAAGACGGAGAGACACAAATCTTATTTTAATTCATTTTTTAATTCAGATGGTTTCCAGATACTTAAAGCTTGTGAAAACTAAGGGCTCTATTACCTGCAGCACAGATAAAGATGTGCGTATTTGCAAACAATGAACTGAATAGAGTCAACTGAACATCACTGAAAGAAAACTTGCCATAAACAGAATATGGACCTTCAAAACACACTGATTTTACAAACCAGAGAGCTCTATAGATATTCACAGTAGCTTCTACAATTAAAACATGACATACCTGGGTATGAAGATTTAGAAGGCATATCTTGCCCGAGTTGATTACTTGCCGCACTGAGTCTATGCTGGTACCATAGAGGTTCTTTTCAAACTCCCCGTATTCAATGAACTTCCCTGCAGCTATGTCACTCTCAAATGCCTGTCGAGAAATGAAATGGTAATCTCTGCCAGCTGCTTCAGTCTCTCGCCTACTCCGAGTAGTATCTACAAACAAGAGACAAAAAAGAAGTCAAGACAGTGATACACGTGTAGAACTGAAGAAATAAGTATTTCTCTTAGGAGACATATTGCTAACCATGCAAAAAAAGCCCTCCAACAACCCAACACAGGAAATATCCAAGAAATCCATGTATTTTATTTTCTACAATAAATGTCCATAGTCAAATTCAGTTGTCAATTTTAATTTAGAGGTTTCTTTTACATTATCTAGACGAAACAAAATAGTAAACTATGAAAGGAATAGTTTTGACTGTGCAGTTGTGTTCTGAATGTGAAAACAGCTATTAGCTGTTTACAACAATATATATTGCTAAAWTGTTTGTAAACATAATCTAGGCTACATTAGACATTAAAAATGTAATATTCACTGAAATATAAGTAGTTTAGGAGGGCACTAAAGCCACCTAAATTTAAATTTATGCAGGATATTTGGTTAAAAATTATTTGCCCAATATACCAGCTTCTTTTTTAAACTTCTGTAACTCACTCCAATTTTATTCAAACTGATATAAATGCATGTCTTATAATGCCTCTATAACGTTGTGTTTTTAACACTGGACTTGCTCTAACTTCCCAAAGCTATTTTTTGCCACGCAAGAGGTCACTTTATTTCTCCTTTTTCAAGAGCTCAATACATCCTGCCCCAAACYCCCGAGCTCCTAATTACTATTTCCAGCACAAAAGGACTTGTCTGCAGACAGTGTTCAGAATAAGGGATCTTATCTGCCTCTCAAACGTACGGGGCACTGCAGAGGCAAAGCGATCAACTTCGTTATTCATGAGTCTCTGCCGCAGCTCATTCTGCCCGCAGTTCTGGGGACCAATCAGAACAATGGGACGTTTCCTATTTGCTGGCTGATGGTACAGTGACATTTCCTCGTAGGTCAAGATTTCTTCATTGTCATAATCTTGAGAGAGAACAATAAAACAGTCACAACATACTTTACTGCCAGTTCCATGTATTGCCTGCCATGCAGTATCAAGTTTCAGGCAGTTCCTGACCCTCTACCCAGCATCTAACTGTGGTCACCAAAGCAACAGAAGCCCAAAGATCATCACTTGCCCAGTAAGATGACAATTTTTTTCCCTTTCTTGGGGAAAAAAAAAGTGTTTCCTCTTACTACTACTCATATAAGTAGTAGCATAAATTTAAGAAACAACTTTCTTGCCAAAGAACAAGTTTCTAGTATAAGAGTAACACTTTATACACAATGGCAGCAACCAYCATCCCAATCCCAAAGTACTTTTGTAAGAACATAGTATAAACAGCCTATAAAATCTCTGTGAAGAAAGTTTCCATTTACAAAATTCAATTATGCAGTGAGATAACGTTATAAAACCATAATAAACTGGTTCATCATTGTAAAATTATGAGTGCTTCCATGCCTAAAAAGCTACCTGTTTTTTACCCCTATCATCTGGTCTTTATTAAAGACACTAAATGATCCTACAAATCCTGTCAGTTCTTTTACATCTTTCACTAAATGCTACAATACAACACAGTACTGCTCTCATACAGAACCTCATGAGCTAGTATTTCTAACATCATATCCTGAATTTCAGCATTCTTTTCACAAGGTTATTTGCAGAATCTTTTATAGTTGTTTATAATTACACATACTGTGCAACAGTTGTCACTTACCATCATTTTTATTCGCATTGTATAAAACCTTTTTCCGTTTCTTTTTGTTTTTCTTTGCGCACCAGAGTTTTCCTAACCAAAATAAAAATTGTCACAATCAAACACCCATACAGTAAGAATCTTCCTATTCCACCTACTTTCTGGATCTTTAAAGTGGAGAATTTATTCTGCAGTTTTGAAAAGGCATAATATCCTTTTGTTGATCACAATGATCTGGTGTATTATGCAAGTGTCAAGGACTTCAACCGAGTCATGGCAGATAAAATTCTTTACGAAAAAGGGGCTTTCCAAATTCCCTACATCATCCTAATTACATTGCACATAGTTTTGAAAATCCCACGTGATTTATACAACGAAGTGTTACATTCAGACTTGTATTTACATGAAGAATTTCAAAGAATCATCCCACTTGTATTACAAAAAAAAAAAAACYAACAGGAGAATTTTCTACAACTCCACCATGACAAGGTTCCATATAATATTAATTAACACCTCTATAACAGATTTTTTTTAACTTGGAAAGCATATATCCAACCTGATTTTTCAGGCTCCTTGTCTTCTTCTATGGTTTGCTTCATTGCTTCTCTTTGTTGCTGAAAACTTTTTCCTTGATGCATTAAAAAAAGCAAAAGAGCCATTAACATTTAGAAACCATTTCCATGCTTTTTTGTACTGACTTACTCATTTGACTTTTTCTTAAGCTTTTATATCTCTGAAGGTTCTAGTAGAATGTAACATTTAAAAGAAATTTTGAAAGAGAAATTAAAATTTTAGAAGAGAAACCAAAATTGCTGCAAAACCAGTTTATTACTTCAAAAAAATATATTCATCAAGAGGGACTTGCAGAGCATTTGTACTATACTAGACAGTTTTGCCTGGAAAAGTGAAGCTACTGGAAAGACTACATTTCCCCGCTATGATGATGTGATTTCATAATTATTTTTGTATGTCAAATGTGTTCTATTTATATCAAATATTTTGAACTTCAGTYTAAAAAGATTAGCCTATATTTAGATCAGTGTTTCTCTCAGCTCACTCAAGCATCATAAAGTTACAGTGTGATATTCTATGGAATTTGAAGTCTTTTGTTCACTGTGTTTAAAAGAGCAGCAGATCTTTAACGAACTAGGCTGCAATACATATTGCAATGCAAAAAATTATAAACAGACTTCAATGTCTGAAAACCCTGTTACTCAAAGGCCTCCAACAGTGAGAAAGGAAACCTGACTGTTAAAAGTAACTGAAGGCCTTTGTTAAGTAAAAATACAGTGAAAAGTCACCATATACAAGGTACTGTATCAAGCAGTTTATTTGAAAAAAGTAAGAAACCTCACAGCTGTGCCAATCTCCACAGAACAAGGGCTGYGGTCCCACATCTCTGCTGCAGCCGGCAGAGGGAACTCTGAATCCACAGAGTCCCCGTGGTGGAGGAATAAAGGAAGAGGAAAGTAGCTCTTGAAAGGTGAACTGCAGTGAGAGCAGTAGCTTTACTTTGCAGTTAATTCTATACATGGCGACGCCTCTAAAAGGTCAAGTTTTAAGAATTATATAACCAACAGTAGGCTCTGTTGCAAGTGGTTCAAAGTCACAGATATATTTAAGGAAATGGATATTTAAGGTATACGAGTCTTTGAAAACTTGCATATTCCTCCTGTGGCTATGATAACCACTGACTTTCTAGAGTTTTATTTACCAGGGATAAGGCCTGCCAATGGCTGATTATCTTCATCTCCATCTCTGTAAGCCTGCCACCAGTTTGGATCTTCTTGACTGATCACATGGAGTATGTCTCCTTTTTGAAAAGACAGGCCTAACTCTCGGCAGGGGACGTAAGGGTCATCAGAGGGATCATAGTCAAAATGCGCTTTGACGTGTATCTGTAGGAGATCAAATGTAAAAACAGAAGAAAAACACCCCAGTGACTTCTGAAGAATTAAACCTTGTCTTCCTGTGATTGCACTGGAACTATGATACATAAAACTCCAAGATTCTATAAAATGCAAACTTTATGTGTGGCATACAGGAGTACTGGAATGGAATCATTACYGAGGTTAGCAATGGAAAAGACACAGTTGTGCCAGGCTGGACATACAGGCTTGAATTTAACATGCAATTTCCTCACAATTATAGGAGACAACACCTCCCCAGCTACTCGTTTAAGTTCTCTGCATTCAAAAAGTATTAGAGGTATTCTGATTGGTTAAAGTACCTAATAAATACACAGACTGAAACCCATCTGCTGGGCTTTAAGTGAAGTTTCACTTGTAAAGTATTTTGTCACCAATCATTAAATGTCTGGGCATTCTTTCTGCAAACTATTACGACTGTGTTTTCCTCCCAAAGCATATTTGCAAGTTTCATCAATCCAATTTTTTTTAATGCATACATATACATACATAAAATACAGCAATTCAAAATAAGATGTTCAGAACCACAGCAAGTTGTACTTTTACAATTTCTTACTATTTCAGAAACTTAGTTAACATCATACTAAGAGTTTCAGCTCAAGATCATTAATAATTTTCAACAGTTAATTCAGGTGTTAATCTGGTAACAATTAAAATCAATTTAAATGGCTAAGTTTTGTGTTTGTTCCACAATGTAAAGGACCTGTAGAAGAGTTTTCTACACACTACTGGTAAAACAAAGTATGTATCACCAAGCACAAAAACACGTGTAGAGCTACTTACAACTGTCTCCTTCGCAGGAGGTGGCTTGCTCTGCTGACTGGGAATCAATACAAAGGTCAGAGTACCATGCATGTCAGCCTGAGAGGAAAAATAGACCCTTCATATACAGTATTAAAACATGGCTTATGGTTCAAGAATTTTAATAAATAATATATTTTAGAAAATGCTTTAAAAATTCCCATTAAAAGTTGTTCCTAACAGTGCATCATCTACCCTTTAGCTGGTTTAAAATATATAGTACAGATACAGATGCAGTGATTAAGTCAGACTAGAAAGCTAAATGTTGATACTCAGATTTTAAAAGCCTAGCATTCTTGATAATAAACTATTTCTATCTGAAATGGAGCAGCTGCAATTCTATCAAGCAGAGACTTAGGAGAAATAGATAATAATATTCTCCCGTTCAAAAATACCARCAAGTGGGTCTATACTGGGAACAAAATATTAAAACAAAATATTAAAACTGGGAACAAATATATTAAAAAAAATTATTTTTCTAGAGCTGTTTAAATGGAACAGTGTTTTCTAATCTAAACATTTCTACTAGGATTTTATGTTGTTAACATTATTAAAGAATACAAAACACTGTTTAAAAATTTAACTAACATACTCAAATCCYGCATATGTAAAATATTTCACATCATCACTGTAGTCACCCTTGCTGAGAAAGTAGAACATTATAAATGTCCTGTCTTTAAAGAATTCTTCTTTGTTTACATACTTTCATATGCAGAATGTGGTTGTACACATAAAAAATACCTTGATAAAATGCAAGTGACAACCTGTGACAAAGTCTGCACATCTTGCACTTCCTATACACCATTCTATGAAGTGTAACACAACAATTTACCTTGTATAAATAGCAGAAAATGCATGTATCTCAAAAAATTCAGGACTAAGGTTTAAATAAAGTAAATGTAACTGAACATAACATGATGAGGCTGCAAGAACGGAAAATCCATGATTTTCAGTCAGCATACATCGTTACACAAGGAATGTGTATAATCTCCCAGTGATCATGTGAACAGTCAAGTCATGTGTAGTTTATTATCACTTGAGTAGCAAGGAGGAAAGTAATTTCCTTCTCCTGTGCTTGTGTGAAGTGTTTTGGGGGCCTGAAGTATTTTAGAACTTCATTTCCACATTACAAAATACAAATGACAACATATAAAGAATTAAAAGCATTATTTAAAATTAATTACATTAAAATATATTCAGGAAACTCACAAGGTTGTGTTTATTTTGTTTTTAGTTTTCAGCAAGTAATTTTCTCTTATGCTAATATATTGTGGCTTTAAATCTTTTATTCTTTAACCATAGGTTGCAGGAGCAGCTCAGGAGCAGAATAAGCTCTCTGCAGAGAACAACTGCCAGACTTCAACTACCTGTTAATCACCTACAAAACACCCTTTTCAGAAGCACAGGCTTTCAAAAAAAATACAGATGGCAATGGAGACAATTACAAAACATGAAGAATCTCAGATATCTCTGATCCAAAAAAACCACAGAAGGCTTTTCTGAGAATTGTAAGAATCTTTCTAATTGGTTTAAAAACAGTAAAACAAAAMCCCCCAAACCTCATACATTTCTGCCTCTACTTCCTTCCACTCAATCTTACTGTACGAAATAGATGAAAAATTTTATCAGCAAATTTCAGAAAAAAGTCTAACTGAAGATGGAAATTGTCCATTAAAAATAAGAGTCTTACAGTACCATAAGACAACTTCATCTATGCATACTGCTGCCTATTCTTCCTACAATACACAACATACAACAGAACCTAAGTCTTTGTCCTGATTCTGATTTGTCTCTAGAGCATAAATCCACTAAGTAATTTGAAGATTTACTAAATATGTTTCTCCTCTTTGTTTTCCCCAAAACCCCTACGAAGTACGTCCTAATTGATATTTCCAATGTTTTGTGCCAAAGTTATAAAACTTCTAAAAAATGTCATTTTCATCTGTTTTCACTTCGACAGAATGGTCTTGCCTGCTGCAATCTGACCAAAGATTCGCAGTCAGGTTCCAGGTGTCTTGGACACTGATCCAAAGCAGGTACAAGAGAAAAGCATGAAATAAGTGCAGTTGGGCAACCAAAAATACTGGTAATTGCTTGCTTTTGACATTCTGTCTCACAGGGCCTTTTTCAGAGTACCTCTGCATTTGCTAATTCCTGATGGATTTCTTGCCTAGCTGCTTTTAAATTGAAATATAATTCATGAATGGTATAATAAACAGGAAAACATCTATGCGAGTAAACTGCTAGACAAAAGGGTTTTTATCAGGAGGCAAAGAGTAACAAGTCTAGCCATGAAAAGGTCCTGTGTGATACAATTTGTGGTGGGCTAAGTCTGGCCAGCAATTTAAGCACTGACCAGCTCCTAACATACTCCTCTTGCCCAGCAGGATGAGGGAGAAAATTGGAAGATCAAATGCAAGAAAAAAAATCTCATGGGTCGAGGTGAATACAGTTTAGTAAGTGAAGGGGAAAAGCCCCAACCCAACAAGTGATCCAAAAGCAATCCCTCACCACCCAATTTTTACTGCTCAGCCTTATTTTACGTGGCAAGACACATCACCTTGGTCAATTCAGGTCAGCTGCCCCAGCTGTGTCCCCTCCCGAGCTCTTGCTCACCCCAGCCTACTTGCGGGCAGGGGACAAAGTAAGAAACACAGAAGGCTGTGACACTGTGCAAGCACTGTTCAGCAACAGCTAAAACACCAGTGCATTACCAACACTGTTTCAGTCTAAACTCAGCCTAAAACACAGCATCATATAAGCTGCTATGAAGAAAATTACCTCCAAACCAGCCAGACACTTATTAATTGTGGACTCCAACAAAGATGAAAAATTATGGCTTTTCAGAGCTAAACAAAGTTTTTCTTAGAAATCATTAGAAGCAAGTCTAAAGATAATACACCTTGACTCTTCCACATTTATAAGCTTCATTTTTGCAGGTAACTGCCCTAGTACTTGTTAATATTCTCCTCCGCATCAGAAGGAAAATTTGAAATGTTCCTCCACATACAAACACCAGCTACCAGAATGAAAATATTTTTGAGGCTAAATATGAGTGAAATGACAAGCAGAGTCACGAGGCTTCAGACTTAKGAAATAAGTATTTATTGCAGAGAAAACAAGAAGTGTTCCAACTCACCAGCAAGTCAAAAACTTCATTAACATCTTTTCCACGAATCTCAATGCCATTGATCTCCAGAACTTCGTCCCCTTCATGCAGAAGCCCACTCTTCTCTGCAGCACCTCCTTTGACTATTCGACTAATGATAACAGAATCCATTTCATTGCGAACAGTAGCACCCTGTGTAGTAGCAACACATTCTGAATTTATTATATATATGAAGCTCAAAGCCATCTATTGTATGTATCCCAAGCCAGTGAAGAAACTATGCTGAAAGAGAATACAAGTAACAGCTTGGATGCACACACACAATGCTTCAGTTCAAAAAAACCACTCCTTAACTCCTTCAACTTACACTAAAGACTTAAGAATTTAATTGCTCCACACTACAAGATTCATTATTTTTTTAGAAACATAGTCCTAAGGAAACTTTTATTTAGAAGATGCAAATAGCAGATGGTAACTGCTAAAAAAAAAAATACCAAAACCAGGCAACCAAAAAAACCTACACCTGGTTGGCTGAAGGCTCTAAGCTCCCTTGCAGCGAGCTGGGGATAGTGACACTTGCCAAGGAGATCTGTCAAAATCCAAGCTGACAGAATTTGTATGGATTTTACGTGGTGGTATGGCTACTGCCCAATTCAAGTAAAACATTACCTTCACATTCAAATTCCAAAAGTTTCATAGCCATCCGAAAAGAACAAAAAGGCTTACWTCCTTTACATATAACTGAGTAAGCACCAGTACTTCAGTACTTACCAATGGAATATCCCGAGCTTTCTCAATGCGAACTATTTTAACCGTCTCCCCTCCATACACGCCAACATTCTCATAAATTTTTTCATCTGTCATAGGCTCTGGTTGCATTTCTTGTTCTGCAACCTTATCATGAGCCAGTAAAAGTGCCTAGTGTTAAACAAAATCAGCTCAGTTACAGAAAAGATCACACTTGATATGTAYACAGAATAGCAGAGTAAACAAAATTCTGCAATTTCAATAGATAGTCTCCGCAAGTTACAGAATGCTGCAAACTCAAGCAATAAAGAAATCATTTATCAGAGCTATGTAGCACATATTCCTTTTCAAAACTTTCAGACTGGAAAATAATAAAAAAGCAATTTTGAACACAGCTGTGACTGTACTTCTATCTTATCCATGCTAAAAAAACCAGAGACTGGTTTACTGTGCATGTGACTGCAGACTCAGACCTAAGTTTTGCAGTGAAAACTACTTCAACATCACCACTCCAGGACAGAATTTCATTTATGCACCCTATGGTAAGCATAAAACAACTGCCAAAGGTAAAAACATAGATAAGCAAAGCAGCCCATGTGTTGCCCTGTTCCCACTGACCTACTGCTACATTGTTTATGTGCAAATTACCCCATAATACATGTAGATTATAGCAAGGGCTAAATACAATCATGCACTACACTTCATTAGAAAATTATGTTAGTTTCTGGAAACTGCAAATTCCTTATTCTAGAAAAATGAGGGTTGAGGAATAAAATTCATCCTTGCCCAGTCAGCCCAAGGCAAAAAGTAAGTTACACTGAAAACASCATCAAGAAATAGAGCCACCATTAGATTAGAAGTTTCATTTTGTTTTACCTGAATGTGAGGGGCATTTAGCAAAGCATTAAGCTCCTGTCCATCCTTATGGTGGCTGGGTTTCAAAACACTCTGTACCTAAAAAGAAATCAAGTAGTAAAACTCTTAATCTACCCAGTGATTTATCAATCCTCCCTCTCCTACACAAGCATAGCCCCCTACTTGCAATTAGTCATCTTACTGGAAGTAAAGTATATCCATGTAGTTGTTACACTGTTGCTGATTGAGCTTATCTGGTACACAGTTGGAAAACATGCAATGAGACCACACGACTAACCCAGCACATTTTACCTCAGTAATAATCTACCAAATCTAAATYGGTATCCCGTACCTCAGACACATTTGTCAATACCAAAGATTGGCAATGAGCTCAGGTGTCAAAAAGATGCACACAAAAAAACCTAAACTCTAGAAAGTTAGTGAAAGTTAGTGATTTCAAGTCAGTGAAATCAGTCACAATGAAGTGTATTATGTGAACATGTTGGGCTTTTAAACTGGAGTAATTTCTTATTAATGTGACTAGCCTTCCTCTTCCTTAAAAGCAGATTATCATATCTTTATTATGCAAACTATTTCCACCAACAGCAAGGCCAAAGATTCCAAGACAAGTTTTGCAATGCATCCTGGAGCTCCTGTCTCAGGAAGTGGACAAATGAAAACTTCAAACTTCCACAATAATTCACACTAACACAAGGACAGTTTTTGCCCAAGCAGTTTCAGTTGCCAAAACAGGTTTTCCTTCTCATGCAGTTACCAAACAAGCCTTGCCATCATCTCTTGCAAATACTGGTATGCTCACAGAGAGAAACAAGAGCAGGGAAGTCCTCTTACGTAAAGGTGACAATGAAGATACTTTCCAAAGCCGTTATCCTCTAGCCTAATCTGACCAAAGGCACACAAATCCAACAGCACAAATGAATCCAGAGACATCACGAGTAGATTATACAAATCAGAGCAGCAGCTTTGAGAGAAATAGAATGGTTTTTTTCAAGAGCTTTTTACTCTTACAGATATGGTAATGTGACATCAGAGAATCAAGAAACTGAACGTTTCAAAGAGAAAATAATTCAGCTTTTTGTATGACCTAACAATATTTAAAGGTCTGAAAAGCCTCTATCCTAGGAGCAATTATCTACAGAAATGCTGACAACTATCTTGGATACTACCAGATGACTGCACTAAAAACTTCCAAGTCAAGATGATTTCAAATTCTAGCAGAAGCCGCTAAATGAACTGTTCCCATGGAGCAAGATCCTCACATTGCCCAAGTGCCCCACTGAACATGTTCCCATGCTTCACAATAAACCTGTCACAACCTCCAAAAGCCTTCCTTCTGACATCCACAGAACACACCKCATGGTGAGCAAATGTAGCATAGCTTAAAACAGTCAAAGAAGCAGCCAGATTTAAATAATTTTTTTTACTGGTTTCTTAAAAATCATAGAGAACAGAAAGAATTCAGCTTCACAAAGTCCTGACTTCAGTCATATCTGTGAATTAGCCAGGAAGCTATTACACCTGGCTCAGGCTGAATGCTAGGATGTCACATAGCAGACAGAACACTGCAAAAGACATATTTCACTGACAAGTTTTCCTCTGTTTTCAAATAAAAGATTCTTCTACACAAAAGACTTTCTCATAGAGGTTTAAGGTCTCTAACTTTCAAGGGACTTAAAATTCCTTTCTTGAAGAAGCCACAAGAAGCTTTAAAGCCTTACTTATCCAAACTTTATGAGCTTTTTACAGGAAAATCTGCAAATAACACAATTCTGAATGCAAGGTCAGAGGCTGGGGATTTGACAGTGGAAAAGAAAGCAATCTGGTCCAACCAGTTATTCTGTGTGCAGTAAACATCCTTTATTAAAGTCGAATATCTGCTTTGAATAATTTGATTAGTCACAATTTTACTAGTGCCCCCCCCCCCCAAGAAAAAGGTACATCTCTTATTTGTTGATTTAATGAAGCTCTAGGAAAGCTTCAGGCTGCCATATACACCATTTATTACACCAGTAGTGCTGCATGTCAGAGTCCTTTGTAACTCACAGTAATGAATACCACAGCTTTATCAGACTAAGAAATTTGAAGCAGCCTGTCATTCCAGAAGTGACACACTACATATAGCATAGGAAATCCACACTGAATATGTGGCAATAATTGTATTTTCTTAACTCTTCAGACTATTTTTTATTGTTAATTATGTTAACTTTAGTTCAAGAAGCCCCCCAGAAGATATCAATTTGGTTTCATTACACACACCACAATTTGGAAGCGTGTATGATAGAGGCAAGTGCTGGAGTGATATTAAACATTCATTATTTAACTGCACCTGCAAAATTCTGTTGTTGTTTACTTGCAGGTGAGCAGGACTGTCAGATGGAACACACATATACGTTTCTAATGCACTTACACCAGAAGTTACAAGCTTCCAGTGCATCCCCTCAACAGCACAGATCTAGCTTATTTGTCTGAATTTGCAGAAGCAAACAGTAGCAAGTCCGAAACATTTAGAAACATAGTCTATATAAATTGAGCCTATTAAGTATGTTTAATAGCAAGAACAGCTTTAAGGTATTTGGTATATGCTATTACAGACCAAAAATTATAAACCATCTTGAATGCTGCACCAAATACAACAAGGTCAAGATTCAGACCATGTTCGTACAATCCTTGCCCCCATCTTGGTCAAGTTTAAATGGATTTAAAATCAATTTAATTACACTTGATGTTTACTGGCTATTTTTATTTAAGACTTGGAGTACACTCCATTAACATGAAGATGAGCTTTCTCAAATAAATTCCTTAAGCTGAAGTGCTTCATTCCACCTTTTCTTAAAAAGAAAGAAAAAATCTTGAGTTGTTTGTATCTGGTTATCAGAATAGGTGGGAAAAGTTAACTGTACACATATACTACTAATTTTAGGAATTTTCTAAAGAGGAGTAGAAAATTAAAAAAACCTAAATAATAGTAATTATTACTTTTTTTTAAAGCAAGGATTTTCATGTCGAATTATGAAATTGTGTTGCAAACTGCCTTTTCCTGTTAGAGATGTTCTCTTCCACAGTATAAAGCCTCAAACAAAACATGTCTGTAGCTTTAAACTGGGGCACACACTCAAAACGGTCTCAGAATTATACACTGTCACTCATGACCTATGCACTAAAATATGCACACTAGCACTACCTGCTATTTAAAATTAATGTTATGCATGTGTCTGCTATTTTTCTTTCTTGTAATGTCTTCTGGCTTTTATCATCAAGATGTTATCAGTCTCTTACATCCAGGCTTTTGCAAGTGTCTTTTCAAAAACACCCTGAAGTAAGTAAATGAACTGCTTTCTGGGGGAGTTTCCCATGCCTATGCTTAGAGATAGAAAAAGCAAAAGACAACCAAAAACTAGAGTACAAGAAAAAACTTGGGCATGCAAAATAGGCACATTGTCAGGATTAAAAAATACCCCACACCAACAACAGACCCAAAAAACCAAAACAAAAACACCACCAACTTTTTCTAAAGCAGAAATAATTTCCTCCCATACTGATACTACAACAAATACASAAGCCTTTCCAAAATGAATAAAAGATCTGAAAACCAAGCATAACATCTTTTATTCAGGCAAGATGAGGAAGTACAGAATTATGTGAATGGAGGCCTCAAGGTATCCTCTAGAGGCGCTTCTGTCAGACATAGAAATATCTGTCCTGAATTTCTGGCTCTAGCATTTCAGGATGTTATTTAACACATATTGCAAAATACAAGTCACTTAAATACACGAGAAACTGAATCACTGAGAAAATAGATTACATCTGAAAAYGGGAACAGACATATACAATATACTGACTTCTCAGGAATTTCAAGGCTGGACAAGACAGGGATTGGAGACGAAGAGTCAAAATGAGAGCAATGATATGTTTATCTTTTATGTAATAGCCTTGGGGATAGTGATCAAATTGCATTGGTTTAAAAATTTTGCTTTAATGAAATATTTTCTTTTTGGTTAACTTTCTTCATGGACTGGTAAGAGACACAAAACTGGCTTTGCATCACCTTCTGATTTTAGGATTTACCAAATCACTGGAAAAAAAAGCGAAGAACATGTTGGGAAGGTAAGTGGTAGTGAAAAATGGGGAGAAATGTGAAAGTTTGAAAATAGACCTATAGTTTTCCTAGGCATATTTTCTTCTTGGAAACTTCTATTAAGTAGCAAATAAAAGCACATCATATTCATGAAGAAGAACCAGCTTTCTTAAGAGTTACATCTGTAACATCCTGTTTYATAAAAGGAGGTTCAAAAATTCTGGCTTGTATCTGAATGAAATTCTAAACTATAGGCCTATGTAAAGTGGATGTTTGGGGGAGCAGTTTACAAACAGACGTTAAATGAAAAGGTTCCTTCAGACTCATAGACATGGAAGAAGCCTAGTGAGGATTTCGAAGCAGGTAACAGGTGACAAATAAGCCAGAGGGAAGCTCACGTGTACTGCAAACATGATTACAGTGGGTTGATTAAAAGTTCTCATGGATTCACAGAATATTCTAAAGTACTCCCACCTGCTTTTGGCACAGTCCTACCGACCAACCTAAACAGGAAAATCCCAAGCTGAAGTTTAATCAACACCTGCACCTTTAGATTCCATTTAAATGATGTCCATAAAGGATCAGTAATTTCTTCTGCAAAAGAACTTCAAGCTTGCTACAATGCTGTTGACTTACAAGGTTAAAGTCTAGTAAAAGGAAGGAGAGTGGAAAAAGGTGCTGAAAAAAATGCTTCAGGGAGAAAGAAAACCAGATACTAAAACAAACAAATCAAYGAACCCAAAAACCCAGCAACACCCACAACCTGTTGCCATACTGAAACTCCAACCAATGCACCCAAGTCAGTTTGGTGTGCTGGGTGCTAAATGCTGGAGCCTTTACCCAGCCCCTGGATCTGGCTTTGCTGAGCACTACAGTGCTAGGCTTGCATTTACACTGGTATTCAAGCTACCTAGTTCAAAGTTAACAAACATATATCGGTCTAAGATGTAGCCACACTTCATTACAATATATACAAATACTAGGCCATGGAAAACTGTGACAAAACTTATTGAGGGATTCCTCAGCATATTTTAACAATTTCTAAAACATGTATCAGATCTTATAAAAGGGCTGTCAACTGTCAGACAAAAAAAAAAGTTTAATCTGATCATCATAGCAGTAATTAAAACACTGAAATTAAGTATTAATGGATCTGTTGCTCACTTTAAAGCAGAATGCTTGTTTCTAGTATGGTTGCATTTTCAGAGATGCTTCCCAATCTAAGAACCATGGCTCAACTCAAGAGGAAAGTCACAATAAGAGAGAACTGTAACTCAATTCCTGAATGCTTGAAATAAAGAATACCAACGGAAAGGGAGTTAGACTGTCACAACCGCTCCCTTTTCCTATGTTTAAACATAGTACCTTTTCTGTTACATAACTACCCATGCTAAAGAGGGAGTTCCTACCCCCAAAATACTTTTCTGGTTACTGTTTGGAAATCTGGAAAAACCAGATACAGCAATCAGTAACTATCATAATCCCTTTCATATTCAACATTCAGTAACTCAGACAAGCTTGACAAGTACGTATTTCAACAGTAGCTATGATTATAGGTTTCATATATATCATGGGATGCATACTATACATACCTCTTGTGCTAGTTCTTGTGCATTGGAGATGAGAGGATATGGAGGGCTGGCTTTGTTCATGTGCACTGTAACAGCATTGTGGATCTTAAATGCATTCTGAAAATCGGTATTTTGAACAAGCTGTAAAATGAGTGAGAGATCCTCTTGACTCTGAGGGTCTACCAAAACGTGCTGGATATGCTTAAGAGAAGTTAACAGTTCTTCCACTTCTAGGTAAGAAATAGCAAAATAGAAATAAGATACGAGTTAACAAGAATCATAATTAAGTAATGTTTATATTAAGATTTATACCACTTTTTTTTTTGCTGTTCAGTTTTTAAATCAGCAGTGATGTATGCAAGTTTACTAGTTATCCATTGTTCCAACTTTTTTGTAGCAGAATGTAACTGAATAAAGTAAAAAAAAAAATAAATAAAAATAAAAAGGACCCCAAGTCAATAAGAGCAGTAAGAGTATATTGCTTAGCTCATCTTGATGCACTGAATATTCACTGATACTTTGGTCCACCCTCTCATGTATACCTGCCACATATGGCAGATACATATGTATCTCAACTATATATTGCTTACTTATAGAATGTTTGATAAGAAAGCTACAGCCAATTTATAAACATAAAATTATGCTCAGTCTTAGCACATTAAAATAAAAAGGATGATAAAAGATAATCTGTGAACATCTATGAGTTCTGAAAGTTATCTACAGCAAAACAAAGTCCACATCTTTCACCCACAAGAGTATGAGTTCTGCTTGGGCAGTAAAATATTTTAACATATTTTAATAACCAGTTTCTATACGTTTTTATGTTTACAGAATACTATACATGTACTACATTCTTGAGTTTCAAGACCTGATCTTATGCTTTACAGGTGCTTTTCAAAGACTTCTACATTATTTTAAACCAAACCAAATTTCTGTGAAATATGTCACTTCTCAATATTAAGTGCTTGAGAAACCATCTAAAACAAGAAGTGAGTCAAACCCAGGTAAGAAACTCTGAAGCAGACAAAAAAACTAATGTATGCTTTGAGCCTGAAATAATGTACGTGTTTTCACACACTATCTGAAAAAATCTCTTCAGCCACAAGAGGCTGGTCAGATATCTTATATTTTAATAAATTCAAGGAAACTAGACTTTTGAATCCTGGTATTTTAAAAAAAAGAACAACAAAGAAAATCCCAAATCTTAAAACCATCAGTTGATACTGAGGTCAATCTCCCTTACTGATATCAAGTATCAGCTTTGAGAATAACTTTTAAGTTTTAGAAACCTTCATTTATTCATTATGAGCTAATAAAATTAGGAACACATAGAAACCTTCATTTATTCATTATGAGCTAATAAAATTAGGAACGACATCAGCTAAGTTGCATTTTTTACATGAAAAATCACAGTAGATACTGATCACTAACATGAATACTTCTGTCAAGAAGTTTCCCTTACATCTTTTTAACCTTAAATTCATCAGTACACTGAACACAAGCCTAGACTCAAAATTTTTAAGCACCAAATGAAAAATAGTTGATAAATGGGCACATGAAAACCATAAAACCTAATAAAATAGGCATTTCAAACAAGTTTAATTGTTTTAATTTCAGACAAACCATAGCTACGTATAAGCTGTCAATTCTGAGTTTGTAACTTAGTCTTCTGTTTTATAAAAGGAATCGAACAAGCCAGAGCTACTACTTTTGTACCTTACTGTCTGCAGGACAATAAAATAAAAGTAATAAAAAACCTCCAAAACCATTTCACACATGCTAGAAACATCCTACCCACCAAAGGTCAAGGGCTTCTTCCTGTAAGCACCAAGAAAACAAAGGGCAGTAGGACAAAAGCTGCACGGAAAGCTTGGATACTGGCTGTGCAGGATATTCCACTGGTGAAATCCAGTACAGCTCACAACACTAATTAAGGTAGCCAATGTCTCACTAGGAAGCTGTATACACAATACACTGCTTATCACACAGGGAGAAATGCCATTTGGAGAGAAGGCTAAAGAACTCTCTACAAGTGAGAATATTTGCTAAATAGGACATTGTCAGCTGGCAAAGTTCTCATCTAGTGGACTACGCAAAGAACTAAAGTATCTCTGCAACTCATTCTCCCAAGTCTGAGGAAGTGYACTATTTTCAAGCATAAAGTTAAAAAAAAAGGTGTGTAAAACAGATGTTATTGTATAGCTCCTACTGACACCTGCTCAGTTAAAAAACATACCAACTCTAAGTTCTGCTACTTGTTACGGTTATTGGATTCAAAAAGCAGTGAGGTGTTAGAGAAGAACCTTGCTTCTTCTAACTCTTCTTATGCATTAATTATTTTACTCCATTATTAATGAAMCGTCTCTCCTCCCTTATACATCTGAAAATTCAAATACATACACATATATACACACACAATTTTAACACACTTCATATAAGATATAATTTCATATAGAAAGATAAACATCTTACTCTGTATCTATAACAAAGAGATCCTGTTCCTAGATGTCTTTATATATTCTCTTTTCAGCTCTTTGCTAGTTCCTTCTGTGTTGTCCTTTCTTACAAACTACCACAGTACTCTCTTCCCTGTATAATTCCATTCTACACTGAGGCTTCATCTGCTGGATGCCAAAGCTTTATATCAAGTGATTTCCCCCCACCATGAAACAGCAAAAAATACCTGCCTCATCACAATTATGAARCAGAAATAATGCTTGAAAGGAGTGAAATTAAATATTCCTCAAAAGACAGCATTCCACTTCCTAGTCACTTATTTAATAAAAACCCATACACATAAAACCACATACAAATCTGGCTTTACACATGCCTATTCTCYCTAGGTTCCTGCCTATTCTAAATCACAGACTAGATTTTGGTGCAGGGTTTGGTTTTCTTTTTTTGTTGGTTTTGGTCTTTTAAAAGTAACAATAATAAAAAGAAGCCAGATAACAAAAGACTTCATCTCTAGATATTTCCTATTAAAAGAGTTGCCTTGAAGAAAAAAAAGTTCAGTAAGACTAACATCTGCATTTACTCACAGAAAAATCAGGGTTCTTTTCCAGAACAAGTCCATTTTTTAATCGCAGATCAATTAGCAATCAAATACTGGGTTTTGTCAAGTCGTCTTTTACCAGAAGTGTTGCAGCCTTTTTCCATTAGACTATGAAATGGCTGGAATGTGACTGAGCACTGTGAGATACACACATTAATCAAAAGACTGCCGTGGTAAAAGTATGCAACTGCAGGGGAGGACCTGCAGTCACAGCTTAACATGTTAGATTAGAAAATGAAGAAAAGAAAACAGATGTTTTTTATCACCTTAAACAAAAAGTTAAGAGCAAAGTTAAGAAGATAGGCTTTACTATATGTCAGCACCAATGTCTTCATTCCCAAATTTTTCTCCAGAGTAATTTATGTGCTGATACTAGCACTTTAGTGCTTCAAATACAACTTGAATCACATGGCTAAGAAAAGTGGTTTTGGATAAAACAATATTTCTGAAAGTTTATTTATAACATATTTAAAAATAAGTTTTGGCCAAGGTATAAAAGCAAAAAATAGGCAGCTTTACCCCTAAAAAAAAAAATTCACTGTAGTCAGAAAGGTTTACTTCCATGAAATGTCATTACTCATTTAACTAAATTAGCTGAATTAACTGTAGCAAACAAAAAAAGGCTGCATTTTATGGAAGCATATTGCTGTGAAAAAGCCAGTAAATACTTATATGCACATGTGCTAGGTGCAGAGAATGCTATTTCCGTTGAGACAGCTGTCTAAATCACATACTGTTTTGATAACAAACATGCCCTTTAAAATTCTTTTGGTTAAGTGCCCTGTTTTATTTTTATAAATAAATTCAAATTTCTTTAATCTAGTTTGCTTTTTTTTATGATGATAAAAACACTAAAGACTTGGCAAAGGTCTGCCGAATTAGACATTGTCACTTTCCAAACTAAAAATACACATACGTCAATATTCTTACTTAAACACATATCTTCAGGAGAAGCTCTATGGATTAACATACACACACACACAMAATATTAAAATTAGTATTTTAAAAAATACCAAACAAGGGTAGTTTAGTATCTCCATAACACTAGCACCTGTCCAGGTTTATTTGCGGTTTTCCTAATTAATCTCAGAGACTTGTGAACATGACTAAGCACTCCAACTTGGACAGTAAAAGTGGGAAGAGGGAAAGAGCCAGAAGCAGTGTTAGAAATGTTAGAAAGATTAACCCAGAAACTGGAAAAAGGACATGTTTAAGAGTAGAAGAAAATTCTGTAAGAGTTCAAGCTACTGCAGAAGCACTTCACTAAATTTAAAACTTAACTCTGTTTTTGACATCACTAATGACTGGATAGAGATTATTTAGGGATTATATAAATTAAAATACCACAGTATTTTATTTAGAACTATTTTCTCCTGTGTTTGCAACAATTCAACATCACAGTTGAGTATAATCAAAAGCACTACTCCATCACAGAATCACGTAGTGGGTAAGGTTGGAAGGGACCACAATGGGTYATCTGGTCCAAACTCCGTGCTCAAGCAGGGTCATCCAAAACCAGATGGTACAGGATTGTGGCCAGACAGTTCTTGAGTATCTCCAGTGAGGGAGACTCCACAACCTCTCTGGGCAATCTGTTCCASTGCTCAGTCACCCACACAGTAAAGTTCTTCCTCATGTTCAGGTGCAACTTCCTGGGCATCGGTTTCCACCCGTTGCCTYTTGTCCTATTGCTTGGGACCACTGAGCAGAGCCTGGATCCATCCTCTAGGCACCCTCCCTTCAGATACTTACAGACATTGATGATGTCCCCTCTCAGTTCTCTCTTCTTGAGGCTGAACAAGCCCAGCTCCCTCAGCCCTTCCTAGTAAGAGATGCTCTCTTGTTGCCCTCCACTGGACCCTCTGCAAGATCTCCATGTCTTTCTTGTCCTGAGGAGCCCAGAACTGGACACAGCACTGCAGATGAGGCCTCACCAGAGGGGCAAAATCACCTCCCCTGACCTGGGGATGCTGGCAGTGCTCTTCCTAATGCAGCTCAGGATGCCATTGGCCTTCTTGCCCACAAGGGCACACTGCTGGCTCATGGAATGCTAAACTATAAATCCTCTCTTCTTAAATCTTAACACTACCTGATCCAAACAATGCCAAGACCCAAACTTCTATTACAAAAGTCGACAAAGTCACCTAGCTATTTTTCTTCAAGATGCACCTTATAACCATATATTACTATTTCCTAATTTACCTCTTTCCACCCACACACCTCTATAATCTTCTTGTCTGATGTTTGGTGGTTCTCTTCTTACACCAAGTATTCAAAGAAACCTAGCTTTCATTCAATACCAATTTTCCCTCTTCTATCCTTGCTGAGCCAAAACTAATTTCCTCCTTCCAGCTTTTCACAAATTGTCTTTGACAATCCCTCAGCTTCTCCCACAGCCCGTACCCTTCTGAACTCCCCACTGAGAGATTTTAAAACACGCCTTTCATCATCACAGTACTTTCTTCACTGTTATTTCTACTGTTCAAACAGCTTCAGTCTACTCCAGCTCCTTACTGATTCTCAAGCAGGCCAGACCGATGCATGTCACTCATTTCTCATCCCTACCAGCTTCTATGGATAGCTGCTTTGCCCATTGGTTTCCACCTAGTCCTCTCTCCAAGTTCTCAGAATCTGCGGCATGAAACCCAGCTCCAGCTTTCCAATTCCATGTCACTCTTTCCTCCCTTCTCTAGTTCCGATTTTCAATTCCTCCAGTAGTAAGTCTTCAGAGCTTTTGGCCACTATGGATAAGCAAGTCTCAACTGAAGTCACTTCCACTGTTTGATATCCATCTTTCCATCTTCTGCTTTGTGTTTCCTCTAAGGAAAGAATTTTACAATCAAATACCTAACACTTCATAAAGTGTTTCATACAGATTCATACAGAATCTGCTTCTTACAAAGACATCTCTCAGCTGACAAGCCATGCACTAAAACGAGGTACACCCGCCTTGTTTGTAATTGACTCTGCTCTCCACAGGAGGTTGAACAGGATGACTTCCTGATGACCCTTTCAACCTAAATTTTCCTAAAGAGGGATTTGTACAATAAGGTTTACCGGAGGTTATGGAGCAGAGACATGTCTTTAGCAGAATTGTTGCTTGGGCACACAAATACTAGAGATGAAGTAAAAGAGAAGAAATTAGCAATTTCACAGCTATTTTTCACCCTGTATTCTCAACTACCAGCCAATAGGAAGAAAATAGCAAGAATCTTTAGGGCAGCTCAGAACACAAGGCTGCCTTTTTAAAGCAATCTGCATCTCTGAACAGGTATGGATTTGGAAATCTGCACTCTCACAAATTCTAGTGCCTTTTTCACTCCAGTGACACCTCACATTTTAATTAAAATACTTATGTTTGAGGAAGAAATGTTAGAAACTTTTTCTAAGCAAACATAGTTAATTACAACAATGAAATGAAAAATTTCAGCACCTATTTCTTCAAAAATTATTAACATTACATTTTCATCAATGTCTAAGCAGATTTTCATTATCAACACCAATACTTTCAGAGATGTATTGGCGTGACATTTACATCAGGTGGCAATTGATAATGGAAGACAGACAGTCAGAATGAGAAATGGAACTAGCATGTTTCTCTTTAAAATATTAAAAACTCTTGCACTTTTATATTAAATGACAATCTGTGTTTATTCATTCCTTATGCTGGTCTACAGTTCATCAAATATCATAAAATTGGGTATTACTTGCATGGTTTTCCCCAGCCTTAAGAAGATGGAGACATTGACTGAATTAATTATTATCAACAAGGTACTTAACTGTTCCCCAAACGGATCAGTTTTGAAAAGCCATTTGCTGAGGCACATAGCCTGATGTTTGACTAAACAAAAAAACCCCAAACCACCACAAATCCAAAGGACTAGAAGACTCTAAATCTGTTTATGAAAAATTAGCTAAATTAGGTTTTCAGTGGCCTAAAAGAGCATTAATATCAAATAAATCTTTACTCTGTTAGCCCACTCATCGCATTTTACCTACCTAGTGTTTTCACAGTGTAATGAGGACTCTCCAAAACAATTCCTTCTTCTGTGTCAAATATTGGATTATCTATTCCAGTTTTAGGAGGAATTTGTGCTAGTTTCTTTAGCCTCATGGAAGCAGTAAGGTCCAGTTCTTGTTTCCTTCCCTCTTCTTCTCGTCTGCGCCTTATGTCCTCCTGTTGCTGACGGATTCGCTCCAGTTGAGCGCTCCGCCGCATGGGCATCATCCTGGAGCCCAAGTCCCCAGGGCAATCAACAGCCATTTCTCTGTGCTTCTGAGGTTCCTCAGAAGATGCAAGATCCACATTTTTTGCTTCATTGTCAGAATCTTCTGTGATATGTCCGTTCATATGAGAAGTTGTCATGATTATTTGTAATTACGCTTCTGCTCTTCAAACAAAAATGCTGCTATTACGCCAGTTTTCGTTACAATGCAGTGTAAAAGCCATTATAAATTCAAAAATATTTCCCTTCCATCACAAGACGGTTGATGAAACATCCAGGAGGAAAATCTAATGACAGATATTCAAAAGAAAAGAAGTTAGTGAGTAACTGCACTAGTAAGAAAACACCTAAGGCCCCCAGGCATCAGAACAATGAACTTTTTGTCCAAATTTACTTAACGCTTCTTCCCCTGTTAAGAACTACAGAATCCTCACAAATCTGTTTCACACATTTTGTGCACATCAGGTGCCAGTGCTAGAAAAGGAGCACTGCTCAAACTAATGTTAAAGTCTCTTACATTCCCCAGCCAAAGTGCTGGTGATTCTGCACTTAACACAACTGCAAATCAGCGGTTTTCTGAGAGTTCCCACTCAGTTTTAATTTGCTCTTTCATTCTTAACAATTCCAACAGAAACCATGCTTACAATCCTACAAACACTAAATATGAAAAAGCTTGTTATAAACATGTTCATAAGACGTTTAGTATGTTAAACAGAAGTAAAGATATTTGCATTTATTGTTCATAAATTAAGGCATTTTTATGTAAACATTGCTTCCCAGATTCAGAGAAGACAGGTCTGGCATTGAGTTCCTCCAAAAGATACTATCTAAAGCAGACAGGAGGTGCACTTATACAATTCCAAGTAGAGATAAAGTCCTATGATAAGGGTGGGAAGTTCTGGTTAAYGGCTACTCTTAATACTTCCTATGGGTATGCATTAAAGCAGGAAGGATTAAATACAAGAGTAAAAATCCTTGCGTGGGCGTACAGATGTATAGATTTGACAGAGAACAATAATTAATTTCCACAGTCAAGTAGTGACATTCCACTATACTACACACACCATAATCTGGTTTCTTATTCCTGATGATTCAGGCTAAAGAGTTTAGGTGTCCTGATAAACGTAACTACTCATCTCTGAATATAATACATGCAACAGTCTGTTTTATACAACATTGCCTTTCTGTCAGTGATACGTTATCCTCAATCTGTCCAATTAAAAGGTCATAAAATTAATAAATAGTTGTGTATCATATTACCAATATACATTCTTTTTCAAGTTACTTTTTATCATTTTTTAAAGGTTACTGAAAGGAAATACTAGAAGATATCTCTAAGTTTTATTACACCAAGACAGAAAAAAACCCCAAAAAACGAAAAAACCAAAACCCAAACTCACCAACTTTCTTAAACCAAATGTTTGTATTTGGAGGAGGAAGAGAAGGATGTTTATGTTGTAAATAAGTTGAAAATTAAATACCTACAGTTCTGTTTTGGAGGAGCAGCAATAGAAACTCCTACACAAGTTTTTGCCAGCTTGCAATTCTAAATACGTACAGCTTTTAATTTCCCTGAGTAGCACACAGCATATAGTAACAACAAAACAATTTCCTTGTTTCCTGTCTAGCCTCTACTACTAAAATAGTTATTACTAAAATCTTCCAAGAAAATTAAATTAAGGCATTTCTGTGGTAATAAAAATTCTTTTTTTGCCCTTAAAAGACTCCACTGATATGCTCAACATTCACATATTCAGAAAAAAATTAGGCAAAAAAAGCTGATCAAAAATTGCAGGGTACTGGGGCTAGCACTGGAAGTACCTCACAATTATTTAGTGACTCTAAAGCCTTCAGCTAATGCCCAACTTAAAAAGAACAGATTTTCAAAGAATAAAGCCACAAAGTTGGCATTTAGACAGGGTTATATAAAGCATCACATTAAAAAAAAGTTCTCTGAAATTCAGAGAAAGGTGGATAAAAAATTAGCAAAATGATCCTCAGAAAGCTACACTTCTTCTTGAAAAGGCAACTTCTCTGTACAGAAATACCAATCCCCAAAAATGAAGCCTCATTAGGAACAATAAAATTGCAAAGAACAATAATTTATTTAACTGTGGATGGAAGAGAATTCAAATTCTTTTTCATTCACATTGTATTGGCCATAGCTTGTCTGAACACAGGGCCTTTTCAAAGCTACACTCATCTCTTTTCAACTCTGACAAGCTGTAAGAAAACTCACATTCCTCAGTCTATAGGGTACAACCAACAGGTGCTGAAACAATTTGAGGGGATGAATAATAYCCATTTAATCAGCACTAAAGAAGTCAAAACCAGGGTGTGAGGACCTGCAAGAAGTAAAACACAACTTTACACTCAATCATGTGTAAGCTAAATGATGTCACACTCTCTAAAGAATCTTAATCAGAAAGAATAATCAGAAAATTGAGTTGACGGCCAATATTTAAAAACTGGTCAAGAATATTTACAGTGGGATTAGGTACTTATCCTCCATGAAACTTGAAAGTAGCAGCTACAAAAATGGCAGAGCAAAAAACTCATATATCTGTATATAGAGTGAGAAGATTTAAAATCTCTTTTGTTTAGTAATACGCACTGAAGACTAGAGAAGCAAAAACATACTCTGGAGTAAATATTATTAACAGGCAACCTTAGTACCATGGCTTACAATTTCAGTATAAGATGCGCGCAAGACACAAAGGGCACATAAATTCTTGGAATATGGTACCAAGACATTAAAGTCATCTGTGATAATAGCTGCCTACTTTCAGTATTTAAGATCAAAGTCAATCAAGTAAAAAAGAAACAAAAGCTACAGAAAATCAGAGCTCTCCTGCAGTCACACTTCAACAGCAACAGTCAAACACCACAACGAAAATTTCAGAGTTTTGGAATTTTAGATAAAAAGTATTTTTGATGTCCAAGAAAGCTAGATACCTCTGAAACAAGCAATAAACAGCACAGCAAAAGAATCATACTCGGATAATACAAAAGATGACACAAAACATCACACATCAGGGAGCCTAAAATTTGATGTTACAGAAACATCAAATCACCTATTCAAAAACTGGACCCCCTAGATACAACTGGCTGGTAATTCATAAAAGCATAGGTATGCTGCAAGTCTGGAATGCCAAACAACTTCCTTTAATCAAAGAACTTCTGATAACAGGTGACCCCTTCCAAACCTAAGCCCCTCTTCTTCCTGGTGTCTCAAGCCTGCATCAGACATCACAAATCCTCACCTCCAACCATTTTGGAAAAATGCTACTGCCCATCTGCAACAAATGAAATAAACACATAAGTAAAAAAAAATCAGATCAGCTCTTAAGTCCCTCTCCACAATGGTGCTAAGGATGTGAAATGTAAAATATTACACTGATAAAATGTTTAATTTGCTCCTCAAATTAAGGTGTGGTGTAGCCGAGGTTAAAAATAAGATTCAGCTTAAGGCAGGTAACAGGAACAGAAAATTTTATTTAAATCAACATGCACGGCATCAAAAGTTTTAAGATGAATAATTTCAGAAACTGTACTCTTGGCTCTTCTTTCTGAAGGTTTCTTTTGCAATTTTAAAAATTCCATGATAGCAACAATAAGGGAAGGTTGTCATGCCAAGTCTGTTCTCTGCAAATTGCAATCATCCAATAAAACAGCTTTTCAGCACAATAGAAGCTTATTTTGCTAARTAAGTATTTAGTACTACGGAGGAAAATTTACAGACATACTAAATAATACTAGTTTTTACTACTTCATATGTACAATCTGTATAGCAACATTTGTAATTAAGAGAATTCCTTTCCACTTCAGAATTTGATAGTAGCAGTTGCTATACTTTCTAAATATGTACAAGTCTCTGTTACACAGAGTTTGGTTGCTCAAAGTTTAATAGGGTTAAATCATGACTTTGACCATCTTTCTTTGAACTGCCAGTATCTAACTGGGGGAATCTTAGTGTTTCCACATGACATGCAGAGCTTTCCAAATAAAGCAGATTTATGATTCTCTCTGTCCAACTTTGTATCACAAGTCTTACCAACACAGTTCTGGAGAGTGTATGTGAAAGTCTCTTCTTCATAGATTACTTTTATTTTTGGCCTACAGAGGAAGATTTCATAAACTGATAATGTTAGTACAGCTACTGAGAAAGAGCACTTCAGTCACTCTGATCACCAGTGCGCATCATACAAAATTCTGACTGTGAAGTAATTATGAACAGCAAATAAACCGTATTTCTGGTGCAAGCTCGTAACAGCAAAATAAAGAAAAAACCACAAGTACTGTCTTGCTAACTATACTTACTACTCTCAAAAATACTCTATTTTACAAGCCACCATTCTTCATACTGACTGCTAACAATGTCAGGCTTCTATCATCTTTTTTAAACACCCTGAATACACTGAACAAAGCAAAGACSCCAAAAGCTCTGTAAAAGAATAAACATACATAAATGCAATCATCTTGGTGTGCAAGGTAGATGCCAGCATAAAATACATACTGACATGGACAGAAASAGAAGTGCTGTAAAGTGGTTTAAGTTTTTGCTTGCTTCCTGGGGACTGTGGCTGGTGTGCATAGCAATCCTAATTGCTTTAACAACTAAATTCTGTACAGTAAAATTAAATTTGTTTTGCTTCAGCAACTTCCAAAGAGCAAAAATGACATTTTCTGGAGGCTGACGTTTTGTGTTACATTTCAGTGGCGTTTAAAATTCTTTCMGTGCTAGAAGTATGATGAGACCTGATAGTCCCCTTTTTAAAATTCATTAAAGCTGCAAATTCTGAATGACTGCAAGGAAGTTCAGTGCTCACCTCCAGGGGAATTTCATTAGTTTTGGCAGAGATTAGAGTATAAAAGCCCAACCTACATCTGTAATTTTAATATAAACACAAGAAATATATTTTTAACATTAGCACAGTGCAAAGGATTTATCATCAGCTTAAAGCCATATACTACAACAGACACGGTATTTTAAAACATTAATTAAAAACAACTGGAAGACGAACTCTAGGTTACTGAAGTGGACTAGAAATTAGATTAAAATCATATACAAGATGTTTCCTGATATGTGAACTACTAATAAAATGTGAGCATAAAATTACGCTACAGATCTCTGCCATGTATTATTAATGGCTCACACAATGATGTGTTTTCTGGTGTTTTCACTCAGTACTTCAGATTCTAGGCAAGCAAAACCTAAGTCATAAAAATCACAAAGTAACAAAGTAAAATACTTCAATAATTCTACAAATGGAAGCTCAGTGTAGGAAAATAAAAAATAATTCCCAGCATTCCTCACATCATCCCCCATGCACCATTTTTTCTTCAATGGTATTTCAGTGAATCTGCAAGATTAAGAGACTTGGAAACCAATCACATAAGGGAAAACACAACACAAACCATGAAGCACAGCATAAAATTAACCACTACTTGATGAGAGTTAGAGTTTATGATAGAAAATACTTCACAGATATTTCCTATGAAGCTTAATAGTACCTGAAATAACTGGTGTAGACTGGAGCAGACGAGTGTTTTTCAAAAATAAGTAGAAGTTGCAAAATTTATGACAACTTGATACTTTTTTCCTTTAATTTTAAAAAAATCTGTAATGGAAAAAAATTATCTTTACACTAGCTTTGCAACACATTCGAGAAAACGACTTCTGGTATGGTTGGTTTGTTTTTTCAGTCTAAAATTATTATTTAAACTATTCTTTCCTCTAACTAGATGTTCTAGTATAGACTCTATTATTGGAAGCAAACTCTTCCTTTAATATCCAGATGACTCTTGGTTTCAGAACAGAGTTCATTACAACACCCATCAAGCACAGTAATTCAGTACAACATGTGAATTTCAAAGGGCTCTCAGGCATGCCAAGAGGTTTTAACATTGCATGCTCACTTAAATGTGCAAGATACGTGGAACAACAGCAAAAAGGGCTAAACCCTCAAAATGATCATAATTTTCATTGTTAGCAGTTTCTAAGTTACATGTGTACAAGAGCAACAGCAATGTTAACTCGCAGCACTAAAGCACAGAGAAATTGATGGAACAGAAAATTCAGATGGTAAGGTTAGATTCCAGTTTTATAAATTGTGTAAACAAATTGCTCAACCTGTAAACCTGGGAAATTATAAGTACATTTTTGTATCACATTGGCATTGTATCTAAGAACTGTGGTCTATTTCAGATGTTTCATTTTACTAGGCTTGTTTGTCTGTTAATGCCATGTCACCAAGCAAAAAAGTCACAGCTCAAGAACTGGCCAGCCTACACTATCAACTTCAAAACGCACAAGGCTACTCCTTATAGACATGAACACAAGGCTACAAAACAGACATGAACAAAGTGTTTTCCATGAAAAACAGGCACCAATAAGAGACGTACATCATGTCAATCAGCAGCCACCTYACTCGGACCTCCTTTCAGCAACTGCACCTTTGCAGCAGTCGTGTGAAGAGCAAGAAACAATTAAAGCTTATTTAAATTCTTGCCCATCTTGCTGTGAAAACCACATGCTGCCTGTTTTATTAGCAGCAACCTTCCTTGGTTAGTATAGCAACAGTGAGCTCCTTTAATCAGCTACAAGTGATTGCACAGGTCAAACAGAACCACTCCACATGAAGCTTTCTCTCGTCGTAACAAATCTTACTTTCTACTGTATTTATCAATGCTTTTTTCTTTTCAAATTACACAAGTTACACAAACAATTAAAATGCTTCCAAAGTTGACTGAGATTAAAAACAATTGTTGTAAATACCAAGAGTAAACATCTCATATACCTTTGTTCTAAATACACACTACCACTTATATATCATCATTGATTTCTGCTTTTTAGACCACATGAAAAATAGACAAGAAGGGGAATAAAGTTCCAGCTGGGGTGAGAGGGAATGACAAGAGAAACAAACTTCAGCCGGCTTCAAGAAGCTTATTGCCAAAAGTCATAGCTAGACAGAAAAACTTAAAGGACTTTTGCCAAGGTCATTTAAGCATATTTTACAGTTCAGTAATATAGTATTTAGGTTCTATGTTCTGTTCATACTTGGTATCCTCAATAAAGCCCCGACATAGCTGAACGCTTATGTGCTGACAAGCCCTAAACTGTGGTGAGGAGCACAGCAGAGGGCAGTCTCTGCAACAATTAGTGAAAACGTGGAGAAAAAGAACAAAGCTGTTTCAAAAAGGAGCTCACAGAAACATCCAACACTACAGCTCATTAAATAGTCTGACACCCACACCACCCCAAAACAGCACACAGATACACCACGCCAGCATCCCACCATGGCTTAGATTAATAGGCTACAACCATGCATACATTTGAATACCCAGTTCTAATCAAGTCTTTAGCACCAACAGTTCCTGTGACAAAAACCATTTATTGTATACATAGATATGAGTGGATAACATGGATGTCTACAGGCTGCAATGAAAAGACGACATAACGGTATGAGGAAAAAGGAATTACCTTAATTTAGMAGTTATTTTAAATGTTTAGAAACCTTCAAGCATAACAAATGAAGAGTACAGAAATTCCTGGAATTCCAGGGATTGTTAACAGATCTCACAGGACAGCCAGAAGCATGATAACAAGACAGTAATTTCTTATCACTATTCACAGTTAAGACTTCAGCTTTCATTGTCTTAAAGGTAAATATGCCTGTCCTCGCTTTAAACAGTGGTTAGATTCTCTGTAAAATTAAAAATACTGCTACTATTTTAGTCCTCTAAAAAGATTCCCCTATCCCCTTCAAATTGTATCCTTTTTTGCTCAGGATCTTGCACAGTGGTCTCATTTTAACCACTGTCTTTTTTAGCATGTTATTTTTAATGTCAATGCTTGCCACCGATTCACTATGTAAAACATAGTATTAATAGCAAACATTCCTGGGTACTAGTATGTATATGACGCTTTCACTTCAAAGAGGCGACTGAACCAAAACCAAACTAACCAATCCCAAATTAAATTTAAGATAAAATGTTCCATAATTTCCATCTCATTTGATATTAAAATTCACACAAAATGGCACTAGGTTAGTCCTCCACAGCAAGCTATTCTTAAGCCATATTTACACTACGCTAAAGAAAGACAAATTTCTTCCTTATGTTTTAATATTCCAATACCTGCTGAATTCAATAAACACATTGAGAAACCTCACCTAAAGAAAATCAGAATTCAGCTATTCCTTGAAAGATTTCATCCACAAATGTCAAAATGTTAGCTAATTCAACAATCTTCAGAGACTATATAGGGACCAAGATTGTCTCCTAATTTTACAGGACTGAGCTATAGGCTTTGCAAGTTCAAAAAAGCAAAGTCTTACAACATTATGTAACAAAGATAACATGTGTTAGCTTCTTTCATGTGGCCATCCTCCTCAGGCTCTGTTTTTAACTCTATTTTGCAAGATTAACTGAATGCATGTCAGCAATGATTTTAGAAGGTTTTCTTTAATTATCCCCAGTGATATAACCTGATTAGCCCTGTCCCTATATTACTCATAGGTATGTAGGGGCAAAGGGGATAAGGATCTTCCGACTTTTTTTCTGACTACAAAAATAGGTTGACACTTCTAAAATCGACATTCTGAAAAACAATATAAATGACAAAACTATACAATTGATGACAGCCACACTTCACAAAACTCACAATCACATACCACAAACTCAGAATAACCACACTTCATTTGAGCTCTCCTCTAGTTATTTATAGGAAAAAACCCAAATGCACAAACTATTTTAGCTACTCAGGTCTCTGATGTCACAAGATTTTCATTCCTAAACTCATCYGAGACAGTGGTGACTGTTTCATTGAGTAAATCCCGAAGAAACTGCTGCATAAATTTTTAAATTTTCCTTCAGAAAAAGGGCATAATTCCCTAAGGTTTTCTTTTTCTAATTAACATAATCTGTAGTTGATTTTTCTGGAGGGAACTAACTGTAAGCAAGACATACCAGCCATGGTTGATGTATCCAGTGTGTATCCATTTTTTTTATCCATTTCAATATTACTACTATGATGAGACGTCCTGTTAGACAAAGATGACAGAAGCCCTTGCTACTGCAGAAGAAAGAAACTATCCTCAGCCAGGGTAAGTGGAATGCATAACCATGGCGAATACATCCCCCGAAGAGCCAACCAGTGACAGTTGAAGTTTGCAGAGGATTATGCTTAACCAAATTCTTGTTCATCAAGTCTGATGGGATGCTTGCTACTTGTCTTTTCAGGAGTGAGAAAGTCAGAACTCAAAATTTTGCAGGCTGAAAAAACTGTTCAGAATTTGCAGCGCTGTAGTTTCTTTACACTGTGTCAGTCACATTACTTAATATTTGCAAACATTTCAGTAATTTTTTCAGGGAACTCACATAATTCATCTGTTTGTGCATAACTAACTCTGCCAACTGCTAGAACAGAACAAAGCTGACTAGGCTTTCAAGTGTGCCCTACTTTTGCATCCTTCCAAACAGAATCCGTAGTTCATGAATTTATGACAAGAACCAAAAAAGAGACTGTCAGTATGATTCCTTGGACTGTTAAGCTGTGCTAGTTTGCTGCTGCTAAAGACTTGCAGTCTCCTAACTCTTGCTCTTAACTGCTCCCTTACCCTCTCCACTTTTGGGTTGTACAGCCATTATCTTCTCTGATAGTTTTGAAGCTTGTCAAATCTGTCACCAAATCATTTTTCAACAAGATTGCAGAATGTCACAAAACACTTTGGTTTGGTTGGTTTTGGTCAAATTGGCATGCCCAAACAGATCACACTAATCTGAAAGGTAACAAGACTGGCACAAGGGTTAGGAGCAAGTGGTTGAGACCAGAGAGGTAAAGAGGTAAGAACAAAGACAAGTACAAACTCCTGGCCCTGGCAGCAGAGAGAAGTCCAAACGGGACTGCATCTCATGGAACCATATTTTGTGAGTTCATCCACTTCTCCTCAGCCCTCCACAAAAAAATCTCATTAACACCTACCRATTCTTTTCATCCTTAAAAACCCAAACAAAATCCACAAAAAATAACGCCACAGAAAAGCAACCACACACCTACAACCATTTCCATATCTTCCTGATGATGTAAACAGGGCAGTTAAAAAGGAAGTATTGGCTTCTCTTAAAAAGCGTACTCTGAAACACTGTGGATGTAAAGCACCACAAAATTTGCATTTATCTTTGAGCATATTTCCTCTCAAATAAAAATGGTAGATTAATCACCCAACTGTTTAACATGGTGAGCTAAATGTCTGAACATCTCTGCACATTCATTACTTGAAGATATTCAACTAGTATTCTCTATTATCTTTGTGTAAATTGTATAATCCACAACTCAGAAGCAAAAACATTTTTTTCTTTTTAAAAAATGACAGCAATAACAGAGATGAATCTTCATTTTCTGCAGCAGAAGGCATTAAACAGTACACCTACTGGTTGAACAATAATACAAACAAAAGTACTACCTCAAGCATACAACAGAATTCATATATGGATAACCCCTTGGGAATGGACAAAAATTACAAAGCCTCCTTTCCAGTATTTATCACAATGATCTGTTATACTTGCAGGAACAATGCCAAGAATGACCAAAGAACTCATGCTGATTCCTGGGTCATACTATAAGGCAAGCCTGCTAAACAAACCTATACCATGCAGTAACTTAAAACACAGATCACATGGAAAACCTGCAGAAAAACATTTTACGTTAAGTATTACCAAAACTGCATTATAGGATGT
Organism: Amblyornis subalaris; assembly: GCA_018881555.1. Lineage (NCBI taxonomy): Eukaryota > Metazoa > Chordata > Aves > Passeriformes > Ptilonorhynchidae > Amblyornis > Amblyornis subalaris. Next base: position 41,388 of record JACAXG010000142.1, on the reverse strand, counting down.
GAACATCAAATGCTCTGTAAATAACCTACATTACTAGACTTCATAATAAGAATGCATGAGAAAACTTCATAAGGCTATAAAGACATAACATTAGAGACCTTCTGTACCTTATAAAAACAGTCTCTTTCTTTCCTATTAAATTTAAGTGGACTCTTGGGCCTAATGTTAGCAATCTATTACACAAATCAAAATAAAACCTGACAGGAACAAACTCACTTCTGCAAAGTGATTTCAAGAACCTAACCGTGGCTGCAGAGCTTTTTCACAGTTCAACTCTTTTAGTAAATCAAAGAAAGACCATTCAGTTTCTGGAACTTTGTTAGAGCACGTGTTCTTTTTATTAAGAAAACAGAAATTTGTGATAAATTAACAGGAATGTAAGACTCCTTTCTATGTGAAGGCGGGCAAACTTTTTTAGTATGTACTAGTGCAATAATCCTGTCCAGAAAACCATGTCATCACTTGAGCTGTTGAGCTAAGATATTAACATCACTATGGAAGTCAGGGAAAAAACACTGGCAAGCTAAGGCATCTACGTCCCTCCTCTGAACTCTCAAATCACGTTAAGGAATAACAATTCAACACTTAGGAAAGTGGAATTCAACAGAAACCTTACTCTGCCTAAGATCATGGAGTGAATCTTTTAGTGTAACGAACTTCACACATCATTTGAACTTGAGGAAGTATTTCTTCTCAATTCTTAATCAAGCTGAAGATGACTCTTCAAACAGTGGTGTTATAAACTTTGTATAAAACCCTTTCCTTCTTGGCTAATATCTTTAAAGTCTTTTTTCCCCACCCAACTTGAGTTGAAAGCTGAATAATGAATTTTGTTTCTTACATCAAAAAAATTCTCAGTCATCTTTAATATTCTGTGCCAGTGAAATGGATAAGCAGTGAAATGTATGTTAACCTGTACTTTACACTTGCTTGTATTAACAAGTACACAATTATTCATTCAAAAAAAAAAGAAAACAACCCCCCAAAAACCCAAACTCCAGTTATATTTTGCCACATCATTAGAACTTTCTGAAGTGTCTGACAACTAAAACTAGTTCCATAAACTCGTATTATCTACTACTACCCACTGTAATGAAGAAAATGGTAACAGCAAGAGAAAATGGAAATCAGAATCCAACAACAGCCAGTCTTCCTAGTTTTATGTACAAGTTCAAAATTCACTGATTTGTCCTCACTTTATCTTTCATGTGTTTTTACTTTGTCACACCTGAAACAAGTTTCTCAACAGAAAAGCAGAAGGGTAAGTTATTCGGACATCACTTTTAACTGAAATGAGTGTGCATAAAAATTAAGTTAAATCAAAATCAAAAATGGACGCCAGATAAGGAAACTTCTCTACAACAGAGTTTTACTCTTGGTGCTAATGTCAGATCTCAGCAATTGAGATATTTTGTAATAGGAAAATGGGAAGAGAGGTAAAAACACCTTCAATTGATGAATGCAGGGTATCTTTGCGTTTCACCACTTAGTAAACTATAGGTATTATAAAAAAGGGCACTAAACATTAAGATACATTCAAAAAAGTTATTGAGCAATACCCGCAAGTATCCATCACACACCCAACCCCTTAAACAAATACCTAAAGATTAAGTTTGTACAAGTCATACATACCAGTGAGGCAAACACATTTATATGCATTACACCAACGTAGCTGATAAATCTCTCTAGAGAAAACATCACAACACTATTACCCCAATATTTACAACTTGGCCATCAGGTACTTCTGAATCAGAAAGTAAGAACTCGTTGTTCCAAAATAATCCAAAGACACGAACTGTAAACTCTATCATTTATAGCCACTTTAAGTAACAGTGTCTTCACTAACCATTTCAGAACCACCAGAGTATAGACTCCTTTGGAACACACTTATTAGAAAGTTGAAGCTTCATAAGAACACACTGATGCCATCCAACTGAACACAAACTGCTATTAAATTCAAAATTCTAGAGCCAAATTTCCCTAATTAAGCTTATCTAAGAATGTTAGCAACATATTTGGCAAATATATTTTGGGTTAAAAAACAAAGCCTTCAGTAAATTCGTCTTTAACAATTTTACTATACTAATTCTTTGAATAAAAAGAACCACAACATTCTGGGCATAAGGTACTTCCTTCTTAAATTCATATTTACATAATCATAAAAATATCGACTTTTCCGTGGAAGTATTACTCTGTAAACCCTTCAGCAAAATGTCAGTCCTGGATGCTGCCCTCTCATGCTGAGACCACACAGACAGGTGTCTTCCTCCAGAGGTGGAGACAAATCAGCAATCTAACACCAGTCTAATGTACAAGACTGCACTGGCACTATGATACCGAAACTTTCCAGAAAACAGTGYTACAATTACGAAGTCATCCTGAGAAAAACTAATTACTAAAATGTGCCACAATTACTGGCATTCACCATCAGTAATAGTCAGGACAGCTTGAAATATTCTCAGCACTTTTGACTGAAAACTGGCAGCCTTGGCCTATTGCAAAACCAGGTGTCAAGGCTTCAACTGCTGCTCCAGACCACTACCAGAAGCTGCATACAACATGAATGCTAAGGAGGACCCATCTTGTTTTTCCCTGAGAAAAGAGAAAGGAATGAAAATGCAGCACAGCAAAACTGGGAGAAAAAAGGGGAGAGTCTAGAACCGAATGATATAGCCCGTTATTGGAGAAACCAGAGTAATTATCCATTCAAGTAATAATCAAAACAATAGCAAAGTTGAAGTATTCTAAACTCCCTGCTTGTATAAAAAGCAGAATCCAGTGTGAAAGGGCAAGGCTAAGATGACAGAGCAGACAGAAAACACTAACTGGATATTGGGCTCAGGGCCAATATCAGTATTTCTGTATGCTGCTTGGGAAGCTGCCACTGTCTTTACACAAAGGTTTCAGATGAAAGAGGTTAGCCAAATGGTAACAGTAAAGAGTGAGAGTTATGGTCCAGTGGAAGAGAGAAACTCTGTTTCCTCTTTATGACAGGGGAGTGGAAAGAAAGTAAGCATATTTTCTCTGATTCAGGTATATGAAATGTGATGAAAAGTAAACAAAAAAGGTTATGTATACAGAAATTATAACCACCCAGTCTGGTGCATCTACCTTGTAAGCAAGAAGAAAAAGCAGCAAATTTTGAAAACAAAACTCCAAATATCACTGTGAAGCACGAGAGTCGTAACAACAGAACACTCTTAGGCCTTCACTGCAGTCACCCTAAGAAACAGGCAGGTTTGTCCAGACCTTAACCATGGCATGTGACAGGCTGCAAGTACTCTAGTTACTACCTGTCTGTGCATTTGCCACTATAAAGTTTGAAAATACTTGGTCCTTTTCTTGCCTAGCAATTTGAAGAGCCTTGATCAGCTGAAACAGACTAGTTTTCTTAAACATACTTTTTTCAAGATTTCACAGCAGTAAATTCTCACACTGCACTGGTGCAGCACAGCTGAAGAACTTGAAGGCGCAGYAATACACACCACCAGTGCCTCAACAAGTACGTACATCCATGTTTCAGAGCAATCGAGTTACATCCTCTATTTCCTCCTACCCATTTTCCCACTTGAACTTAAGATATGATTCTGCAAGATGGAGACATCCTCTACCTGATAACACAACCCACTTCACCACTTATTTTCACACTGGCTTTGCCATGACCAGAGCTCTCCATGAGCCAGCTTATAGCAATAAAGTGGCAGAAAACAAACCCAAGAGGAAGATACCTACCRTGCTCAGTAGCAAAAAGCTCTGAGATCATGAGAGATCATCTGCATATAAAACAGTGGTTTCTCTTCATCACCAAAACGACTGCAATTTTTGATGAGTTACAGATTTTTAAAAGCTAAATTGTTTCAAACACTTATTGGGTATAAAGTAGACTGTTTATAACTCCAAAAAAAATTCACATAAAACCTGCAGAAAAAAAGAAAAATCTATGTGCTCAAGTGTTTAAGTGATAGAACAAATACAATCCAAAACCATTCCAAAACTGTGCTGCATGATCAGCAAAAAATGATTCAGGAACAGAGAAGCACRTCTTGGTAGCAGACAGAAATTAAGACAGGCTTACCCTGCATATCAGATAAAAATCAAGATGGCAGTGAATGCTTTTCCCCATTTTAGATGAACTTTTCAAACATGGATTTAGGACTAGGATCAGGATTTTTGGGTCCCACAYACAGATAAAATTTTCTGGGCTCTTGCAAAAATAAGAACTATAGAATCTATTAGAATGCAATTCAATAATGTCACTCAATACAAATAAGACTACTATTTAAGCAGCGTTTTCTTGATGTCTACCTGAATTGTTGCAGACTGTTTTTAGTTACTGTCAGTGGCTTCTTCTTAAATGCATTAGGTCACATTACAAGGAAAAGACTCGATCCTTTCTTTTAAAAAAGAAACTAGACTAGTCTCTACTAAGATAAATCAATCAACATAATTTATSGAAGATAGGGAGCTTCAGATTTCCCTTATGTAAGGAAAAAATGTGCATCCTCACCCAGAACAGGCTTTGCTCATTTTCTTAAAAGAACCAGAAGGGTCTGAAGATCAGTAGTGTAAATTAGAGAGACACAACATGATTTACATATGAAACAAAAGAAATACACAAAGAGATGTACAGATAAGGAACAGCCTACAGAAGTTAAATCACGCATTTTTTAGTTAAAAGGCTACTTGACAAAAGTTAAGAGCAAAAAAGTGGTTAGCTTACAAAAGTAATTAAGATTTTATAAAGGGCAGTGCACAAAAGGAACCAAATAGCTGTGTGAACTGAAAAAGACATGCAAATACAAGAATATAATTTAAGTCAAGCCATCACATAGCTACAGCAGCTAAATAGCATTATAAGGGCAATGTTGCTGGCTCCCTTTATTCCCCATGTGAAGCGGAGGGATGTCAGGACCTCAGATTGTCTCAACAATTTCTTTTTTTCAACCAGTACATTTTTTTCACCACAAAACTGAGAGAGTGTTATGAGGAGGACTGACATGACTACAGGTCAATTAAAAAGCATTTTCTAGCACAATTTTCAAAGTACCACTCAGTATAATGGCTGAAACAAAATACATTTTAAATTTGCAACAAAAATATTCCCATGAAGCCGTAAGAGACTGGGAAACTTTGCACAACAGCCAAGCCTGCAGATATGAGTTTAGAGGACTAAAATCAAGTGACACTGTGAAGTTCTTGGGTCCAGCACAAATGGCAGTGGCCTAAAATTAACAAACCATGCTAAATTTAATTTCTGTCTCTGCTATGCTAACTAGGTACTCCAAGTTCTTGACAACTTATTAGCTCAGGCACCTGCATTTTAATCACGAGTAAAGAGAACTGGGCTGTCAGAAAACAGATTGCTCCCTCCCTGGCACACCAGTGCTCTGCAGGGTCCTGGCCAGGTGACAGGTTTTGTCTGGGCACCAACCTTAAATTCTTTTATTCAACTAGAACGTGCAACTGTTGTTTCTACAGACACCAAATAGTCTAATTATGAAGCCASTGAATACGGTCTTTCAGGCAAAGGTGGATAGACTGAAAGTACTATTAATAAAGAATTTTAACTGAGATTTGAAATGCCACATACAAGGCCAGTAAAATCAGTTTGGGAAATATTTTGCCATAGTAAGAAACTGCCAAAAGTAACAGTAGATGCTACAGTTTTACATTTTCCATTTGTCAGAAGTACAAAAGCAAATCTTTGTGGATTAGAGTTCCTCATGAGAGGATAGCAGAAATGTGAAGCAGTTTTTCTTTTCTAAAAAGCACAACAGGTTAGCCCAACCTGTAACCCAGCAGGTACACCATGAACAGCACTGATACCTCACTTGAAAGCAGCTCCTCTGATGATTGTCCTAATGCCTCAAAGACAGAGGCTTTTCACTACTAGCTCCACACGTTACTTTCTTTTTCAGCACCCCTTCTGAGCACTTGTTACATGCACTCTGTGTGATACTAGGAAACAAAAGCAAGGTTCCAAGATTACACTTTATAATTTTGCAGAGTGAGAACATAAATTCTTGCCCTAATGAAGCATTTAATACTGATAATTTTTTGGAGGTGGGAGAACACAACAGACAAAAAAAAAAAAACCAACCACATACTTTTTCTGAACAAGCCAGGAACACTACAGTGACTTTACCATTCTGTCTGGAACCCAAGCATATAAAGCAATAGCCACTTTTTCACATAATATCAGAAAAATACTGACCTCCTCAACAAGAGCTGCAACACTGTTCACATGCAATTACCCAGAAGGGCAGGCACCAATCTCTTCTTCAGTCACCACTGAAGGATCCAAGGGAATAGCATGAAGCTGTGTCAGGGAGGTTTAGGCTTAATATTAGGAAAAGGTTCTTCAGGTTCTTCACCYCAAAGGTGGCTGGGAATTGGAAGAGGCTCCCCAGGGAAGTGGTCACAGCACCAGCCTGACAGAGCTCAAGAAGTGTTTGGACAATGCTCTCAGGTATATGGGGTGACTCTCGGGGTGTCCTGCACAGGCCAGGAGCTCAACTCTATGATCCTGGTGGGTCCCTTCCAGCTCACAGTATTCTACGATTCTATACTCAAAACAACCAACTGGTAGTTCTGGTCACTGGGTTTAATCTTTAGTGCTAAATCAACCGTGTTAGTGAGGCAAATCAGAGCAGGTATCTGATTTTCAGTGAGTCTTGATGGAATTTCTAAACTTTTTGGTTACTTTTTACCATCAGTTACTAAGGAAACAAACACATTTTGGAATGTACATTATCTATTATTCATTATTTCTTTTTTGTCACTTCAAACACTTACTACAATGCAATTTAGGCTGGGCTATAACCTTAAATCCATTTGATAATTTGAAAACAATCAATGCAGCAGCCATTGATGATTATCAGTGGAAAGCATATATTAATTAACCAGGAAACCCAATATTTACAATAATGAATTCAATTTTTTTCAAGTGAAGTCTATGATTTGTTCTTCAAAGCTGCAGAGATTTACAACTTTTGAAATCAAATCAACCATTTTATCCTTATGTCATATCTGTTTACCAGAGACATTCCGTTAATAATATCTCACTTAATTTAAAGCACTTGAGAGCAGTTGTAGTTCTTTGGTCCCCAGAGACTGCAAATCATCTCAGCAATGTAGGCAGAAAATTTTGTTCCAGCACTACCAAGGCTACAATGCCTGCARTAACAAGATTTATTTTTGCAAAGCAGAAATAATAAAGCAATAATAGAAAGGTTTAAGTATTCCATGGTTTGGTAAGTTTTAGGTATTCCACAGATGGTCCACCATTTTCAGGATTTTTGAAACTTGAACCAAAAGCTTCACATGCCTTTTTCCAATTGACCAATTTGTTGGAAGATACTTGTCTGAGATGTATTTTCTACCTGAAGCCAGCTCACATTTTATATTAAAAATCTATTTAGTCAGATTTAACTAGAGAACTTCCAACAGAATCAGCACTCATAACCTTTTTGTTCTTGGTGAATTCTAAATTTATGAAAAGAGATATAATTATGTCCATATATTTAGTCACCATTCACAGATTAAAAACATGCTGAGTTACAGAAAAAAATCCTGTTACAAATCAAGTATTGAAATCAGAATCTATTATTTGAGGTCAGTGAGATTTATGAATACCTTCATGCTCCACTAACTCAAATCATTCTAAGTATGCACCTATACTCTTTCAAGACCAGTTCTGGAATTCTGAATACAAACAAGGGGTATTTATTAGAGAACTTTAAGTTTTAATAAGCTTTCTTTTAATGCTTTCTGATTCCTCTAAACTTCAAAGCACCCATTCACAATATTTCAGTCTTAAGAGTAATATGTCTTACAACTTTTTACCAATGTCTCTATTTGGCTTTTGGTTCTGCATATTAAACTGATGCAGTGTATTTCCACATGGTTTACAAAAATTCCACATGCTAAACAAAAATTGTCAGAAATATACCTGTATGAATATCCCAGTATAATGACATACGAATCCATGATACCTGATGGTGAAATGGTCAGCAATAAAATGCTTGATTACTCATGAGTTTCTCAAAGTACAGAGTCAGAAGTTTAACATGGAATTTGTCGTGAAGAGATGATAACATAAGGCCAAATAATTTCTCCTTGTGGATTTTTTTTTCAAATAAAGAAGAAAATAAGGCTTCATAAGAGGCTGAACTAAAAGAACAGCAAGCTTAAATTAAAGATGCCGATAGACAAGCTCTAGTAAATCTTGTTGTAGCAGATTAAGTTACTATCCTCAGCTGCAGACTGCTCGCATCAGAAGTCACTGATCTCAAAAGTAGAATTGTCAGGAGGGAACATGTGCTGACACTTCAGCCACTTCAGTGCTAAGACGGCATCATAGTTTGGGTCAGGTAGCATACCATGAACCTTAAGGACCGAGAAACAAGCACTTCTATTAATTCTGCAAATGAACTACAGCAGAGGAGCTGAGCAGGGAAAGGTAAAAAAGTGCCATCACAAAATCTAACATTGCCTAGAGCTGTAGTTGCAATTTCAATTTCTTTTAAAGCAGCCAGAATCAGCTGTGCCAATTGTCACAAATCCATCCAAGAATAAAAAAGATAACCACACCAAAAAGTGTCAGAAGCACAATGTGAACTGTTAAACAATTAGCAATTAAGTCTAAAAGGCACTGATTAGTCATGTTAGCTGAATTAAAGGCTGAATATTCAATTTTAAATTAACTTTAAGAAATCAAGAACTGAAGATTTGGACGGAATTTTAACTATCACACGAAGTCCCAACTACATAAGTTTTAGGGAGCACTAACACACATAGTATCAAATGAACAGCATTAAATATCTTTCTAAGACTTGACAAGAGTATGCACTTAAGAGGGAACACAAACCAGTCTGCATTTACTACCCAACCATTTAGGTATGCAGCTGCATTCATTAAATATTTGTATAGAAAAGACTTTAAAAATATTGACATAAGGAGAAACTGTATGAAGTTCTCACCAAGAGAAGTCAGAAACTGGCTTAGCGGATGAAGTATATATAAAATCAAGTGTGTACCTCAAGTTGATAAATTAAAAAAAAAAAAAGGCAAATATTTAATACTTTCCTATTACAGAAGGCTTCAAAGAGAGGTTGATACATAATAAGCAGGCCTAACTTAATTTCTGCATATGGCCCCATCTCAACTTTAACTGAGGTATTCAACTTTTAAGATTCCTTTTTCAAACAAGTACATCATACAGATTCCAAGTTGAGCATCATGCAGATGAATTTATAACAGAGGGCTCTACCACTGATCAAAGCCAAGCCATCAACACAGAATCATAAATATGACATTTTAGCAGAAAGGAGTCCACAGTTACTGCATTATTATATCGTTGTATTGTTTTGCTAATCTCTTGTTGAGATTTTCCAGCTCTTCAGTCACTCCCTCTTTGAAAACAAACCAGCCTTCAAAAAGAGCAGCTCTTTACAGTCTTGTAGCCCAGTGCAGCACAGCATCTGGTTGAGATACCTACCATAGTTTTACAGGACAAATTTCAGTAAGTGTACCCCAAGAAAAGGTAGGAATTGAAAAAGTAAACGTCACTTGTCCTTCCTCCCAAAAGAAAGAATATAGAAATGGTGTGATCCAACACACAGAACCTTTGCTTCCTTCCCAGTATCACCCATCTTTCCTGTTCAGAGAGAGGAGACTGAGAGAGACTCATGTTTGAAGGTCTGCAGGAGGAACAAATGCAAGACAACGAGCAACAGAAAAGGGGCCAAAAAAGCATAATCAAATATGTAAGTCCACATTAAACCAGGAAAGATCTGTGGAACACAATATATCACTACTCTTCAAAATTGATCCTATGACTAATCCCTAATAGCAGGAAGTTTACTAGTCTAAATAAAAAAGACATCAAAATATAAAATTTAACCTAAAAATTACTTCATATGCTATAAGCCAAAACCAACTCTTAACTGCTGCTTCAAAATATATAATTAGATGCGGGGTTTTCTTTTTTGGTCAAGAAAAAATAGCTCTCCCTTGCACTTCATTTTGACTTCTCTTTCCTTCAAAATTAGCCAAAGCTTAAGGAAATTAACGACCTACAAAATATGCAAAACTAACCAGACTTTGGCTGAATAGCTTTTTGCCTGTTATGTTATCTTAAAATCACCCTCGGGATTTTTCTTTTGGGAAGAAGGATAAGTCACATTTACTTATTTAATTCCCAGCTTTCCTTGGGATACACTTTCAGTCCTTTCTATTTACATCTTGCTTGATGCGCTAATGAAGAAAGAAGAAATCTAAGTAGGCTGAAAAGCAGGAAAGTGTCTACCTGACTGTAGAATCCTCAAATTGCCACTCTCCTCTTTCCATTGAAGCCAAGCAACTTGCCTCTTCAGGGTTCTAGCTAGCCCTCATCGTATCAGCTTGAAGCAACACACTTCACCAGGAAGTGTTTGATGACAATAGTTAAAGTCTTGAGAAGAACACAACATAACTAAGCTAATATTCTATGAACAGGAAAGAATTAAATTGATAATTCAGTAGGAAAAGTCTACAAATCTAACAAGAACTTAGATTCAAATGGATTTTAGTGCTATTTATACTCTTTGAAAAAATAAATATGTGAAACAAGACTATTCCACTTTCAAAAACAAAACCCATACCACAGGGCTCCTAAGTCATTTAGCCAGTCAGCCCAAGAAGACAATGTTGAGCTGATCAGCTTTTACCTCACTTTACACTAAGACACTGTGCTAATTCCTCGTTGTAAGTAATTAGGTTACTAATTTAGAACATATCTTGATTACCGAAAAAAATTAAACTGTAAGAGCTTGTTTTATGTTGGTTTTAACTCTTGTACAATAACAATCATCACCTTTAAATACATATATCCAGTTCCATTTCAAACCAATTTCCTTCTCTCCTACATTTGAGGAATTTAATACCATTCAAACAAAATGTAAATGCCACTGCATAGTGGCACTAAGCAATTCCATCACCACTTGATCCTACAGGAACTGATTCTGCAGAAAGCACGTGATGTCCGCTAATGCTACATTGTCCCAGTAAGAGAGGACTAAGTTTGTCTGCTGACATCACAYGGCCTTTTAGACATTGGGAAGAAGAGATTTGTTCTCTGAAAACAAGGATATACATGTGTAAGAAGTACAATCAATATGATACAAACCTATGCAATCCAAACCCTCATCAGTTTTAAATCTCGATGCTCAACCCAAAAGCTTGATCTTTGCCTTCAGCAATGAGAGAACACTTAGAAAATGAGACATACCAGAGGAATTAGCAACACGCTCTCTTAGTCAATACAAGACTTGCAGTTAATTTCTACAATGCACAATGCAGTTATCTGTCATACAGTTTTTCTACAAAAGCAACTTTAATTATTTTAGCCAAGGTACATTGAATTAACCTATAATTTATCTATCTCAAGTTTCTTTAACGGTAGCTGACAAGTAAATGGCAATTTGATAAGACAAACAAGGGTGATCACAAGTTCTCAACCACAACATTGCAGGAACACTGCATGGTCTGATATTAAGGTGAGGCCTTAGCTTTATACACAGAGGTAGCACATTCTAAAGAAAAAGTCATAGTATCTGCTTTGCTAAAGARTTGAACTCAGTACCACAAACACCATGCATAAAAACTTGCTTCCCTCCCTAGTTTTCTCCTCTGCCACACTGAAGACCAGCTTCTAAATAAGTGATTAATAGCGAAGGCATTACCAAAGCATGCTACCTCCACTGACCTTAATTGTGAAGATCACCCCAGTTAACAGAACGCTTGGGTTTACATTTGAATATTCAGATGAGAGCTGACCCTGCTGACCTCTCTGCCACCCAAACCAAGATCAAAATGTGGTTCCAGAGAAACATCAAAAGTAATTTCTCTCAACAGTGTTTTTACCAAGACATCATGCCAGTTATTTTTCACCTGCCTTCACCTAAACTTTCTAAAGTTTCATTCCTCTTTAGTATACACTTCCATAAACACAAGTCACGCCTATGGCATCGCACTGCTAACAACAGCTCACATATATATCACTGGCACTTTTATAATATACTCTTAAAGTGGGAAGTGACTCTCAGGCACCAGCATACACTGTCCTCCTTTGAGTTCACACATTTGTACTCTGAACTCCATTCAATGCTACTGGTACCTAAATGAATGCTTTTCCAGCCTCTCCCTCCTGACTATGAAAATATACACTTATCCTTGGAAACAGACGCGGGATGCATACCAGCCACCTCCCAGCACCATCACTAGGTCAAAGAGCAGATGCTGAGGTTGCACTGGCACTTCCCAGTTATCAAAGGTTTATGGTTTTACTGAATTCAGCTTTCTAGAGAGCTTGAAGAAAGCACTGAACAACTTTGCACTACACAAGTAAGACAATTCACACTGACTATTCAGCTGGTGCATGTACACATGTTTAGATGCTAACATACTGACTATTGCCACACTTGAGCACTCCTAATACCTTTTGCAAAGGACCACTTAACTGTCCTATCACTTTTAATATACCCTTGCCAGAAATCATTCCTGGTTTTAAACTACTTTTCCCACCAAAAAACCTCCTGCATTTGAGTCTTCTGAATTATCTGTTATGGCCAAATAACCAAGTATAACCTTCCAACGGTTTCTGCAGAAGATGCATCCTGATACAAGAACGGAACRTATAGTTTGGTTTCTATCTTATTTTTGTTAAGAACTATCTTTTCCCAGAATTTCTGTCTAACATCTATTCTTTTGTTTGACCTCTGCAGGACATGAGGAGTTTGCTGTCTATGCTGATAAATTACAGCAAATTCAGATGCTAAAGTTTATGATTAACAACCATGGGCTGCATTGTCACATGAATCAACCATCAAGCTTTTTCTCTAACCACAGGATCAAAATTTTAAAAATACAACAGTACAGGCAAAATCAAGTATTAAAAATGTTAACATAAYATCGCATTAGCTATTTCTTACTCACTACTTTTTCTTTTGAAACAATTATGGCCAACCAGAAAAGACACATGATGCAACACGCAAATCATTTAAGGAAACACAAGGCAGTGACCTGACCTTCATATAACAGGTAATAATCACAGGTATGTTGAAATAATTACATTTCTATGTCTAATTATTTGGCATCGTAGAAGAAAGCAGCATCAGATCCACACGGAAACCTAAATGCCATGCCACCTACTAGACTCCACAACCCACAGATAAGCAACCAAGACCTGCTCTACAATGAAAAGGACACATTATAGGTGCTGTTCAAATATCTAATATTCAACCTGAGCAGGAACTGGCCAAGTCAGCTAAGAATAAACATAAAGATCAGAGATTTAAGTCTTTAGAATTTCACACCACGCTAGGGGAAAAAACCCACCCCCAAGAAAAATCCCTTTCCTTTACTCTTTCAACACTTTGCCTGTAAGAAGGAGACCTGAATCCGTATCATTATTTTGTACTTGATCAAGCCAGTCCCTGGGCTACATATTCACTCCCTTCCTAAGTGACTATTACTCCTCAAGAATCAAACTGGCTGGTGTCTAGAAGCGCTTCACACTGACACACCCAGTGGTCTGGCAGTTAAGGCATTCCTTTTGGAAACTGGCAGCTCCCCCAAAGAGTAGAAGGATTTGAATCCAAATCTCAACATACTGGGTAGGTACTCAAACCATTTACACATCTTTAAAGAAATGTGTAAAGAAATAAACATCATATTCTTTTTTTGCCAAAAGAGAAGTGTGCAAGATTAGGCCTTTCTTCACAGAACTGGAGTATTCCTTTTAGAAGTGTATATTACTGATGGTGTTTCTGTTTGCTTTCTAATTTAACTGATACAAGCTTTGAGAGTTACAGCATTTTTTTCTTCCCACACAGCTATGTGTTAGTGTGCAATTAGACACCCAGCAGTATAAAACAAGTCTTTACCGACAGACACACACAGCTGATCACCTCCTGATAAATAAAAGGATAAACTCCAAAACTTGCTTTAAAATAGTCTGCGATGTAAACTACTTATTAGTTATAATTTCCTCTTTCTCCTGTTTCATACTTTAGTCTGAACTATACTTAAGACATTTTGTCTAGTTTGTCTAGCTCTATTGGGAGCACAGGAAGGAGGATTTGGACATAAAAATACCCTTGTTGTCAGAATAGCTATATTGAATAAAGCTCCAAGGTAGGTAACTACACTAGGAAAGTAATTCTGCCAGCAGACCTGATTCGAAACCACCACTTAAACTGTTTCCACCGAGTTGCAAACCTTTTCAAATACACAAATGCCTCTCTTTGCCCCTTAATAAAAGGAAAACAAYAGAGCAGTTTTTAATTAATATATACAAAAAGTCTCGAGGATTTCAAATGCATGACCAAGGCAGTCATTAGTCTTCCAAACCCATAATGTCAAGCATTTCCGCACCACCACCTGAGAAAGTACTTAAAAAATGTCAATTGCTAGAACATTTAAAAATTTTAAACATGGCACATGAATGGAAATACAAATCCTGCTATCTAGGAAGTAGCACACTGTTTGAAATTTTAGCCTTCAGCATTCTAAAAGCCCAACACTGTAAAAGCAACGCACTTGAAAAAAAATGGTAGCTGAAACAGATAGTTACAACTGTTAGCATCTGATGTTAAGATCCAATCTTTGAAGAGACATCATAACAGAACTTGCATCTAAAAACACCGCAGGTTTTTTAAAAGCCTATAACTTTTAAATACATATAGCAGGGGATTTTAATTAAAAAGCAGCAAATGGAAGTGTTAGGAAAATACAACTATTTACATGGGAAAATAAACAGATACACACGAACTTCAGACTACATTAAGTTTTGTGTGTCCATAACTCCTGGTATGAATGCCAACCTCTACACTGCATTTTCACTGATTCTATGACACCTACTAACTACTGTGGTACCGAAAGATGCTTGTCACCCCTCAATGGTCTCAAGTAATTCCTGCAGATTCCTAGCCAAATAAATCAGTCTATCGAAGAAATATTTTGATGTACATTTGTAAGTTCAGAACTTCTGAGAAGAAATTTAATAAAAACTAATTAAAATTACAGTCTTTACCATCAGCTAATTCTATACTGAAAAAAATCACCATCCACTGTTATTCCACACATTGCAAGGCAACGTGACACACATTGSGAGGATGTAAAATCTGAAAAAAGAGTTCAGTGATCACGGACTAACATTTAACTCTCTATTACTTTATTAACAGTAATGCTAATTAAATTTAACATTCTATTACACTGCTTCAATATGCTGTAATACTTTTGATGTCTTGTTAACAGTGTCTACAATACTAACCATTAGTAAAGCTTTTAATATGTAAAATACTGATTTTTTTTTTTTGAGCACAGCATGCTGGAAAAGAGTTTACATGTGTATAAACCAGCCAAACTCTGCAAGTGTTTGGTAATCGATTTGTTAAAACAGCTCTAATATGATCACAAGAAAAAAATATGTACCGTGAAAATTTGGACAACAGATTTAAACCAAAAGCTTGCAGACTCGGATGTCTAAAGACAATACAAAGATAACTTATTTTTTACAAATTCGTGAAGAACACCTCAATCCTCAAAAAGGACAGAGAGTTCCCTTTAAGGCACAGGAAGCTGTATACAGAAGCAGCAAACACAGAAAAAGATCACCATCAGTCACTTGTTAGAAGTCTGCAGTCATTGATATATCATCACATATTTAGAATGAAAGCATTTTGCTCTATTAAGTGATCTATGGATATAGTCTATGCCTAAATAATTCCATTAGAGGTTTATTTTTAAAAGAAAAAACCCTCACAGCACTAGTTGATATTGACCCCTTTTAATATTCATGCAGTCATTTTCCGTGGATCTGTCCCATGTGAGACATCTAAGTACATTATTATTTTAGACAGACTTTTTTTTATATAAGTATTTTTCAGTAAGGTCAAACCCAAGTTAATTTTCTTATGCGGTCTGTCTCAGCAAGCTCACAGTCACCGCGTTCTTTGTTGCCTGGCTGTAGTGTCTCTCTCTCCCACCACACAGCCTCGATCCGTCCGCTAGGAAAGCACCAGCACCGCAAGAGCATTACCACGACAGGCTTTCGGAAAACGGAGCCGTTCCAAGCCGGGATGTGCGCTAACTGCTGCGGACTGTAAAATACACTGGAAGTCGCTCATGTTCAGCCTGTTTTAACTTAGCCCTGCAAAGCTTCATAAACCAATACGAAGCGATCTCTTCACAGAGGCATCATTTCCAAACAGAGCTGCCAGAGATTCAGAAGTGCACGGGGGGGCGGCCTAAAGTTTCCTCCCCTTATTTAAACACAAACACAATCCCCTATAAGCACGCAGAGAGAGGGCACAGCCAAGTGCAGGAGGTTTTCTTACAACTCCTGGGCCTAAGCTCCCAGGAGGCACCCCAAGGCGGGCGGGAGGGCAGCCGCAGGAGCCGCTCTCGAGAGGCCCCCGCGCTCCCGGCAGCGCCGCCGGCACCTGTAGCCGCCGCGGCCGGGGCCGCCCCGCCCGGCCGGGACCCGCGGCCGGCGCACAGCCGGGGCGGCCGCCAGTGGGGTGKGGGGACCGGCGCCGTGCCCCGAGAGCCGCCGAGCGCGGGCTCTGCCCCGCCGTCCCGCCTGGCCTCGGCCCGACCGGACCCCCGGGCCTGCGCGGGCGCCGTGGCCGCGGGGGAGGCTCCGGCCAGCCGACACTCGCGGCTCCGCGGCGGGACCTGTTGCTCGCAAGCCGGGCACGGGCGCTGCGCTCACCGTCCGTCCCGTGCCGCCGCTGACACGCTCCGACCCGGCCGCCGGCTGAAAGTCGGGATCGCCCGCACCCCGCGTCCCCGCGCCCAGTCCGCGGAGCCGCCCGGCCACAGCCCCCGCAGCGCTGCGCAGCCGCCGCCCAGCCCGGCCCGGCCCGGCCCGGCCCCGTGCCCGCCCCAGCGCCGCCGCCCCGCCCCGCCGCGCAGGCGCGGGGCCGCCCCACCGCCACCTCGGGCGCGCGGGAGAGCGCGGCTCTGCCCGCAGAGGACGCGGTGGCTGTCGGGGCTGCTAGGATGGGGCTGCTTTCAACTGGAGCGGACGCGGGAGATATGGCACTGCTTCTATGTCTGCTTCCTCGCAGAATCACGGAATCAAGTAGGTTGGAAAAGACCTCTGAGATCATCGAGTCCAATATATGACCGAACATAACCGTGTCAACTAGACCGTGGCGCTGAGTGCCACGTCCAGTCTTTCCTTAAACACCTCCGGGAACGGCGACTCCACCACCTCCCTGGGCAGCCCATTGCATTCCAGCCCATTCCCGCCGTCATCTCCCATCTCTCTACGGCGTTTGTCTCTGCACCCCGGAGAGGCAGCACCACGGGAGCCTGTGCACCGAGCAGAGCTGGCCAGGGCCGCTCCTTCCTCCTCGCCCACGTCCAGCTGCCGCCCCCCGCCCGCTGCAGGTTCTGCTGTGCTCTGGGCGAAYCAGGCCACCTACACCCCCTTTCTCCTACACCCTCCTTCCTTGGCATCCCCACGTTCGCCCTGTACTGCTGCCGTACCCTCAGCCCAAGCTTGAGTGTTCCAGCCAGGCTGGAGCCTGTGTGGGGAAAAAAAGTTTGATCTCATCTGAGAGTTCAGTCTGCCTCCGGGAGGCTGAGGTACCGAAGGTGCCCATAACACGGTGTCTGGAAGAACGAAGGAAAGAGGAGGTTACAAGTAGTTTTACCGAGTTGTTCGTATCCATAGATGTGTTTTACAGGAACAGGGAAACATTTTCAGCGTGCTACAGTTAAGTTTGACTTTCAGCTGCGAACTGCACTCACTTCCCTGGTTTTTCAGGCTAGCCTGCCTAGATCATTGCCCAAGGCATGAGAAGAAATGTTCCATGTAACCAGACCAGTAAAAAAAGGCTTTCTTAGATGACTAAGAAGTCCTAAAGAGATACCTGCTTTRGTCCATCTCTCCTTGCTTCAGTATAACTATATATAAATCTGTGTTATTTAACTCTATCATTCTTCACAGTGAAATCCACACTTTCTATAATGGCACCCTATACCATGTTTTCTTTTGGATCTGTTCTAAACACTGACACAAAGACCAATTTTATCAGTCCCAAAATAACGTCTCATGGTTTTTCTTATCATGTGAAAAGGCCTGAGACACTAAGGTATATCCTGCCTAGCTACCTGCAGAGGAAACTTTGAAAGCCTTTTACCTTTTCATGTTGTGGCTCAAACTCCCCAGGATGTCTTTTTGTTTGCTGTTTTCAGGGCAGCAATGACTTGTGGATACATTTACCATCTATTTCTGTTCTGACCCATAACAAGGGACTTTGAATCAAGTGAAAACAACTGGAGCACTGCAGGAAATACAGATGTTAGTGGACTGAGGAATTATTCACTTGGGAAATAAAAAAGGGAAACCATGACACTGGTAATCCATGGCTGAGCAGCACCAAGCTGCTCACCTTCTTCTCGCTGTTCTTCTCACCTTCATGTGAACATGGCGAAAGTTCACATGAACCTTTATTTTACAAACCACTTTTACAAAGGACCTGAGAACCAAAGGATGTTTTCAAAATGTGATACTTGCCTAGAATATATGACTGCAAGAAGTAGGTAGGTTCATCAGTTGCCTGTTCACTGTTGTTGTTTAACTCTTTTGTACATCCAAGTTTGGGATGATCAGACAAAAAAAGCCTCAAATTCTGCTTACAGATTCCTTTGACTGATAGCATTTGTACTTCCTCTCACAGAAAGTCTCATTGCTTCCAATTTGCATGTTTCGCAGTAGACAGTTTTTAAATCAGGATAAGGGAATTTTCTTCAATCTGCTGTGTAATTTGTCTTAAAGGAGGATTCTCATCAGTTCTAGCATTTCCATTTCCCTCCTTTACTGTCTTGTATCTGTAGCTGAAGTTTTATTTTTTTGCCAGAAGGGGTTACCAGACCAGGTTAAGACTGAGCTTGGGATATCTCTTGGATGTATCTGCTTAAAGATCTGTTTGTTTCTTTGGTAACAAATCTCCTCCCTCTGGCTTTCACAAACCCTAATATTAGCCCTTGCCCAGCTGGCAAATCCATTCAAATGGTACTTGAATGAGGCGTGCTTGGCTAATTCTGTCCAACAGATTAAAATACTCTGTCAGGCCAAGAAGCTGTCATACCTGAAAACAATTCACAGTAGAGCACAGGATCAGCAGCATTCTTTCTAAAGACCCAGATAACCTGTCTCTTTTGAATCACTTAAATAGACAGCTCTGATGGTTCATTTTGCCTTGTGGGTGCTGTTTGGTGGCATGCTGAGAACACAAAAATTACTGTGAGAAAATAAACTCAAACTTTTAGCTTGAATTTAACAAAATCTTCAAATTGAAAAGAAAACATATGGAGAAAGAAGGTGAGTAGGAGGATAAGGAATGACAATGGAAAGATGATTGGGAAGATCAAAGCTTTTAATCTTCCTTTGTTTTGTCTTAGCTGATTAATCTTTCATATGAGGATCTACAAAGACAGCTTTTAAAGGAAATGAGAAAATTACTTACCAAAGTAGTGTAAAGCTTTCTGTTCCACTTCTTCTTCAAAGTTTTCAATTATTATCTTTCAGCAGAAAGGAACTGAAAAGAAATACCCGAGTGATACCTTTTGTGAGCTTGGACCTTTGAATATTTTGATTTTAGACAGCATTTTTTTATGATTTTACTACCTGGGATTATGGAAACATTACAGCGTGCTTGCAGTTACAGTACCAATTTATTTAGGTAACTTTATTTATTATAGAAGAACCTTCTTTTTAAGACTGGCGCATTCCTTCCACAGACAAATATTTTTTAACAAAGAAAATGTTCATCTTTGGTGAATTGAATTTGACATGAATTAGTGTCACTGTTAGCCAGCAGGGTGTGATTGTTGATCAGTCTAAATCTGGCTGATTGTAATCAGTAGAAAAAAAAATGAATTCTGGCTCAAGCTGAGGAATCAGCCTAACATAGGCCAAAATGTTTTCCTTGAAACCATTGCCCTCTGGAGGGGAAATGAAAAATCACCGAAGGATCAGGTGGAAATTCCTTTTTATGTCACTGTTTAACTGAATTTATGCTTTACAGTCTATGAATGGTTCTACAGACAGGTGTGAAAAAGCAACGCTGTCAGAAGAGCCACACTGGCCACAATGCTTATGTCAGTGGGTTGAAGAAGCAATCCCCATCTGTCTGCCCCATTACTCTCCTCTCCTTTATCTCTAAACTCTTTATCTCTAAACTCACTGAGCTTCCATTCTACAGCAGATGTACTTTCTCTTCTAGCTCCATCTTGGATCCCTTCCAAGCTGGTGTCATCCCTCTTTATTTGCCAAAATATTTTTTTATGCAATCCCTAAAGCATCCTTGTCTGCCTGATGCCAGACTCTGTCTTCCATCCTCTTTCTTGACCTTTCTGCTGTTTGTTTGTTTGGTTCTTTTATTATCTTGATTACCCTTTTCTTCTTGATCTTTTATTCTTGCACAGCTTTGAGAAATTGTGTTCTCTTCTTTTTACCTCTCTACTTTCATGTCTGGCATCTATTTAAATACACTTTTTTCCTCCTGCCTCTGAGAACTTCACAGGGATTTTTCCCTTGGCCTTTAGATATTGATAGCTTATATCTTGGATAATCACATTTAAATGTCACCTGTAACTGAATATGAGTGAAAGTGAGCTCCTGCCTGCTCAGACTTTGCCTATATCTTCTCCCTGTGTTGCAGGGGAAATGACAGCATCTCTCAGTGAACTTTCCAGTCTGATTTATAGCAATCTGATATCTCCTGACTACAAATCTGACGATTGTTTTAACCCTAAGAAGGACACATGCACCAGCCATCTGAAAGAATGTAACAGCAGTCCTACTCCACCTGTAGGGCTGGTTGTGTTCAGTATCTCATTTCAAAGAAGAGTGCAAAACACTAAAGTCCATAAGCCAAATTCTGCATTAAGTAAGAAAAAAAAAAGTAGAATTCTTGGTCTCCATAACCCAACAACAGAAACCCTGAATTTTAAAATTAATACAGGAATCCAGTTTCATTTCAAAATTTTTCATTGTTCAGGACAACAAATACCAAGGATTCAAATGCAGTCATGTTTTCCTCCTTGATAGCATCTAGCACTATTCCTTATTTTCTATTCAATAACCTCATTCTGCATTCACTTTCATCTGGGTAGCCAAAATATCTTCCTCTGGTATCTAGTGTCCTCTGCCACTCCTTAATCCTTCAGATACAAAATTGTACAACTCCAAATAAGGTCATGATATTTATGAGTAGGGTTATAAACCCAGCAGAAGTTCAGCTGCAGAAAAAAGTTAATCTCCAGAAGAGCGGTCTCAAGTGTGGGAGTACTACTCATCTCTCAGTGTGGGGTATTAAGCCCTGAAATAGGAATGGTTCCCAGAAGATGGGTGCTCCAAATAAAAGCTGTAAGTGACGTTGTTGGTGTAAGAGTTTGGGACACTCTTTTTAATACAGAAAATTAATGGGTAATAAAAATTATCTTTCTTCACTGTTTTCCCCTATTAAGTTATACTCAAATAAGTGATTACCTTATCTGTCTCTTTGTATCTGTTTGCTGATTCTTGTTTTTCCTCTATTTGTGAAGAAATAACAACCTATGAGATAACTCAAAAATCTGTGAGAAAATAGGGGAAGAATCAACAAAAAGAACCAACAAAAGTTTCAACAGTTGATACCACCTAAGGAAAATACTTAGGTGGTAAATCCAATTGAAATAAGACATTTGTGGGTTTTAGATTCTTCCCAGGTATGATCATCTTTCTTGAAAGGCAGCATAGTTGCGGTAATTATGTTAAAGACAAGACCTTCCTATCTGATAATGCTGCAGGGTAAAGCTTGAGCTTTATCTATTTATCAACCAAAAGTGTGACACTACAATTTATTGTTCACATATTCTATAAACCTGAAATGCAATAAATCTTTCTCTTGAATGCAAAGTAGATGTACAGTAAGACAGCTGTAAGATACTGTAAAGCATTCACAAACAACATCGTAATTCTCCTTCTTGTTCCCTTTTTCTAAATTTTCATTGAAATAATCATGCTATGCTTTATTTATGAGTCTTGTGTGGTATAGACTTTTAGTTTGTGCATCTCAATATGATAACTCTCCCCTCAATTACTGACACAAGAAAATTTGTGGCTATTCTGTGCTGTACCTTTAACAACATGGATGTCTGAATATGGCGTGAGGCAGAATCACTTTCAAAGTTATTCTTCTTGAAACTTTTGCTTGAATATTCACCTGGTTTTTGAGCTTTCTTTCAGCAGATTATAAACAACATCTGGAGTGGTTAACTGCCAGCCAACATGTCTGTTGTTCCCCAGCACTTGAATTGTTGCTCAAAATCTGCTTTATTTGAATCCATAACTGTGTAAGTTTAATTGGAAATATTCTGAGACTGAGACCAACTGTTTTGTTTTTTTCTTTGAGGAACATGCTCAGAAAAATCCTTCTTATGTCATTTCATCACATGCATAAAGCTGGAGTTCATGGCACAGAGGAAATTCAGGTATGGCATCCAATCCCTTTGTAGAAGTCCATGCTGATCCCAACATAATGTTTTCCTTATAAAATGCTGACAGATTTCCATTACCACCTCTTGAGCAATGGAGGCTCAAGATAGCTGCTTGATTAGTGATAGTGAATTATGGGGAATAGCACCAAAATATGCTTGTCATATGTTTGCCATAAGCAAAGCTGGCATACTTAATAGCTTTAAGAAAGCAATAGCAGCTACACAATCATCTTTAAGGAAGGAAGAAGTTGTTTTGGTACTAACAGAATAATCATTTCCACATAGCTATATGGATGGTCTTCATTATTCTTGGATAAATCTGTAAGCTGTGGTGCCAATTCCATATCGTTTTCATGAATCTGCATCTTGCCAGAAAGTTGCAAAACCTGTTTTGGAATATATTACATGAATACTGCTCTATTTTGCAATATTTCCTAAAAAGTGTAATCAAAACCATTATGCTTGGTAGCTTTACTGCTTGTAGGATCTTCAATGACTGTCATTCTCTCAGCAGTAATTTTTCTTTCACAGGAGCTGATAGGCTGTATTGGCTCGGTGAGCCAGCACTGCATACCAGGCTACTGAATCAGCTCAGTATAAGACTGTTTTGGTATGTAACCCAGCAAGCATCTATGCTGAGTTATTTTTCTTTGCTCCAAGCACAGCAATTAAGAGGTATTTTTTACTGCATTTGCAATGCAGGCAATTCGTCCTTCTTCCCACTGTTGTAGTCCGGGAAACACAGTACTCTGAAGTTGTTTATTCTTTGCACCATTGCCTGAGAGCATGTTAGATGGGATTCCAGTAAACTGAGGCTGAATAGTAGTTCCATTTGCATGGGGCAGCAGTCCTTTGCCACACCCTGCTTCTTCAAGGTCTGTCAGAGCGACAATTTTAGTCAGCACAGTATATTCTCAGACTGATCCCGGTTTCTGCAGGTAAAGGGCTACATCTACCTGTTCAGTCAGTCAAGAGAAACACAATGCTCAAGAGTAGTTATTCTAGTCCTGCTTTGCCACATTAGTGACTTCAGAACAAATGTCCTGAGTTTTGTGGGCACCTTTGTCTCATTTAAACCAGCATAAAGTAAGTCTTTGTGGAAGTATTTTGTTAATTCTTCAGTCCTGGCTCATCAGCTTATCTTTGGTTATGACAAATGCTTGGATTGGGGCAAATACATTTACTTTACAACGATTCAGCTCTGAGAATTCAAAAGAGTATATATCATTAATGTCAATTCCCATCTGAAAAATCACTCCTTGCAAGGTATGCTTGGTCGTCTGATCCCTTTATTTTGACGGACTTAAACTTTTTCCTTAGGAGGTTATTTCTGATGGCCTTGTTGTTTGCATCCAGACAGGTTGTTTGAATGCAAACTAAATGTATCATTGTAGGCAGCACACAATGCTTCTCCAGACACGGTATTTAGCTTATGAGGGAGGTATTCCTAATTAAACCTTGAATTTATTGCATTCTATTAGTTAGTATATGCAGCATATCTTGGTATGAAATCAGATATAGTTATTACCTCTGTGTTAGCAAAACGATCGTTTCTAATTCATATAAACAGCTTTACTCTATATAAGAATGTTGAAAATCTGAATAATGTATTTACCAATGTTATACGATCTTCATTTCATCTTTTTCACTTCTAATGTGTAAGTTTAGTGGGAAGGCACTGATGGTAAGCATCTGCACCCAGKCTGTGTGTAGATGAGTATGAAAATACTGTTACTGATCTGTATTTTTGCAGCATTTTAAATTTGTTCTTGTAGTGTACAGCAGCACTTCATAAATTTTGTGTCATTCAAGTACTTACTGTCCCTTGAGCAGATAATATGCTGTTACAACCATTTTCTCTGTGACCGCCTGAAAGCTTCTTCCTTGTCAGTAAGTGCTACTTTGCTCTGTTGATAAGCAGAATCTAGAATTAATTTTTTTTTTCCCGTGGAAAATAGTGTTGGCATTTACAGTTATATTGAATGGTATTTCAGTCTTGTTCACAGTATGGGTGTTATCTAGAATTTGAATTTGTCACCAGTTTCTTACAGCATTCTGGACTGGAATCTGATTACACATGAGCTGCCCTCAAAGAGTATTAAGTTAATTTATATTCTCAAGGAACTTTAGATTGGCATTTGTCTCTTCAGATATTATGAATTATGTGTGTCCTCTGTGCAGAGGAAAGCATAGTGAGGCTTCCATCTCCTATGCTTTGCTATGCTTGTGCAGAACTTACGCTTCAAAACACCAGTAAAATACTGCACATGCTGTGAACTACACAGAAACGTCCCAGTGGAAATAGCAAGAACAGCAGCAATTTAGTTTGCTCAAATGCAAAATTATCTGTAGTGCAGCAAGTATGTTCTGTCAAAAATTCTGCTCAGTATTCCAGTAAGATAGCAATGTTTGTAGTGCCTATATAATAATAACAGTAACAACAATACCAAATCTTTATGTAATGGTTCTCATTAGTATATTGGATTTTCAAGAGAGGTCTGTCTGCCCTCAATCTACAAATGAAGAAGCTGAGAAACAAAAGCAAGAGTGATTTGTCCACATTTATAGAAGTTCACCGACAGAAATAAAACCTGTATTACTAGGATTTTGTGCCCCACATAATATTACTCTCTATTACTTGTCCCGCTGCAATGTTCTGAAAGTTGTTTGCATGAGAAGCATAAAAGTTTAAGCCACAGTCAGGTAGTGTAAGGTTAATTGAAGTGTCTATTTCTTTGTCTCCTGCTGCAATCTACAAGTCCTCTCCCTGAAAAAATGGTTTCAGTCACTGAAAAAATGTAGATTCCACTGCGAAAGAACCAAATTTATTCCTGCTTGTGCTAGTTGTGAACTAATACAGAGGAATACACAGTTTGTATTTCATTAATACTTAATTGTACAATAGTAAGAGGTTATGAATGGAATTGAAATCTGAAGTGGAATTTTTTCTTCCATGTGTACATTTTTTTCTTTGTTCCAACTGCATCTGCCAGGATGCTTTGCTTTATTTACTTTTTTTCTTACTAGAAACTTTCATCTGGGATATTACTTAAAGCAGTCTGCTTGACTTATTGCCACTCTTTTGATTTCCTGAAAGGAAACACTGAGCATCGGGAAAACAGCATAATAAGATAAAAGAAAGATAAAAAGAAGCGCAAGGAAACAAAAGAGTGAATAGGACAGATAAGATGAACATACACCAAGAATCACAAAGGAAGAAAGATTGACCAGCGGGAATTGAGCTCCCTTCTGGGCAAGTTTACTAGAATTCGTGCTCTGTATTCCAAACTGGCCTTTTCCCAGTCTCTTCCTTGCTATTCTCCTTAAGTCGCTCCTACAGGCTGTCTCACCTACTCAGCTCGAGGCAGAAATCATTGTTAGTCTTTGCAGAACACCTGAGAGGTGTGAAAAGCCCGTGCATGGCTGGTAGGAGTTGACCTGATATTGTCATACTTCTCAGCTGCCTCGGGGTGTGTGAAGATCATTTCTATTCTCTACTGAAAGCCCATCAGCAGGTTGAGAAGACAACAGAGTTTGCAGCTCTAAGAAAGCCCAGGAAGAACACACACTGCCTTTGCCTCTATATGGCAAATTTGGGAATTGATAATGGAATGCAGACTGAGAGATAACATGGTAAGAAAAGTTAGGAAAAGAAGGGAGACACAATTGCACAGGAGGAGGAATACATCTTTGGAGGAAGGTACAGTTTAAAAAGAGAAAGAGGCACAGAGGAGAGTTGAAAGATTGTGGAAAGTGAGAGAAATAGTAATCCAGAGCTAGTGAAAATGAACAGGAAAATTGATCAAAGGAGAAAACTGTGAGCATCTGTGGAAAAGGATCAGTTAGAAAGAGAGAAAGAAGCAAAGATGGTAACAGAAAGAAAACAACGGGAAATACTATTTTTCATAGTAATCAGCTATTTTTCCTTCACTATAGAAAATATAGTGCAAATATATTACTGCAAAATTAGTATCTAAAATTGTTCTATAGGATAGAAAATGGGGACAAAAATCTAGGGGATAAGTTATTGAAATAAATGGGCAGGTCCCTTTCCCTCAATGCAGCAAATCCAAATGCTGGATTTGTCAACACAAGCTTTTTTTATCTGAATGATACTGTGGATGTATGTGTGTAGTAGGAAAATATGTTAAGCATTTCTATTCTGATTGCTTTACTACTTCTGTTATTACAGTTTTCACAATAAAATCACAAGAAATACAGTATTGTAGCACTAAGTACCAGCAAAATATAATTTAGGTGTTTGACACTATATGTATGTCACAGATTATTTTAAAATGCAGGAAATTAATTTGTAATGAGAATATAATCTGGTGCACAAATTTGTTATTGCTGATTAAATTATATGTTATTATTTGTTTCCATTTCATGTGGGGTGCTGAAGTAAGTTCTTGAGCATGTAGTAACATATCTCCTCATAGCCCATTGCTCTGTCAGTACCCCCATTTCTAAGTAAACAGCTGTTAAGAAAGGAAGTTAGTGAAAAAGAACATAACAATGGAAAATTAAATATTATTCGTGTACCAAAGTGTATGTAGAGAGAGAAACAAGATCTTCAGACAGGCGAAAATTTGAGAAAGCAGTTAAATGAGAACAGCTCATACACCAAAATACATTTCCTTCCAGGTCATGTAGCTCACTTTAAGATCACCAGCTGGCAATTAGGACAATGAGCTGCATGCAGGCCACTGTCCAGCTATAAAGAGGACCACACAGCAGCAGCATGTTCACAAAAAAAAGAGGTTGATTGAACAAGAGCTCATTCAAACGTAGCAAAATGGAGAAGCGTGTGGAGGAAGACCATTAAAGCTTTTGTTCAAGAGACTGATTCAGTCACATGCAAAATGGTGATGAGTTTAGACATAAATTAAGGGACATCAATAAGCTAAGTGGCTTCAGTTTTTGTCATTCCTTGGTGGGCATAGATAACAGTGTTTAATCACTGGCAAGAAATGGAGAAGTATAAACAAAGGGAACCGTGAACATTAATGAGGGCTTTCTTTAGGTGCCTGCTTGTTCCAGATGGATATTGTGTAGGGATTTATGCAGAAATGCTGGATGTCAGAAAGAGTGCTAATGCTATTCCTAACATGGCTTTGTGGAGAGTGCTTCAAAACATGTCCACAATCTGCTTGAAACATGAGTCTGGACCTCATGCTTGAGGACACTGCAGATGTGCTATCTGGAGGTAAATTCAGGCTCAGACATGGGGTTTTGGAAAGCCTTACATGACACTGGAAGAGGAGGTATGGGCCAACATTATCTCTTTGAGCTGTCATAGGTCTGCGGGTTACTCAACCTTTCCACCATCCTGTATTTTATCTATTTTGCAGTGAACGGTGATGGCTGCCATCAGCCAAACAAGTCAAACAGCAAGGCCTTTCTAGAAGAAACCTGACACTGAACCCCAGAAGGTGAGATCTAATCATAGCAGGGCATGAGCACAGGGTGCCTTCTAATAATGTGACCATGCAAGTGCTGTTGTATTGGCAATATGGACATAGGAAAATTTGTTCTAAAGAACTCTCAACTCATGAAGTTTCAGCTTCTCTCATGTATAATTCAAGTAGGAATTGTGATAGGGAGGTGAGTAAATACCAAAAAACTGTCATACCTGAAGTCAGCAATTTTTTTCCACTTTCTTTTCTTCATTGTATTTGACCTGAAAAAAAAAGTAGTTCAGGAAAAAGCATTATGCCATTGCCAACAAACTCAGGAATAAGTCTTACCCTAGTAATGTCATTATGTACCAGGATCAGTATGAAATAGGTGCTATTTTAATCTCTTTTCTGTCTGCAGTAGAAACACGTATTGGTAAATGATGTAGTAAGCCTTGTTTTCAGGTACAGGCACACTTGAGGTATTTGAATGTTATGGACTCTACTTATATAGGACACATCTGAACATAGCACACATGTGAACACATCACTTGATGCCTAGATGTAGCTTGAGAAGTGATTATGTTGAAGTCTTGTTCTTTGCTGTCATGCAGATGCTCAATGTAAGTGACAGTTTTCATTTCCTTCTGCCATCTAACTTTTGCTAGTCTAGTTTGTGCAACACCACTGACAAAAAATCTGCTCCTTTTCTGCACAAGCCAGGGTGCATATGGCAGTGCAGGAGATACAGAGAAGACATTTCTGGTGCCAGGACATACTGCTGATTTTGGGCAGAAAGGAAACGTTGAGTCTACCCCATACTATGTTATTCCCTCACATACTGAGAGTCTAAATCAAAGCTATCTGTATGCAGACCCTTCAGTATTAAAGGAGACCACTAGCACTTCAGTCACTGCCTGCCCATCTTTGTGAACCCAGAGGGTGGGAGGATGGGCAGGGGGAATGGTCTTTCAAGAGCCCTGAATGTCTGTCTGAGAAACTGAAGTCAGGAAACCCCAACCTGTATTCTACAGCTTCCCAATCCATTGAAGCATACAGAAAATCACAGTAACCCTGAAAATGTGTTGCAATAACGTATTTTCTGAAGATAAAAATATGACACATTTTACTTTTCAAAGTCGGCAGCAGAAACTAAGTAGATTAAATTCATTTTCCAAACATACATACCTCATTTTCATGTTTTCTGTGCTTTTGCTCTTCTGTTTTTTCCTCCTATTTGGAAGCTAAGATCTTTGCTCTCCCCCTTGTCCAGATTTTAACATCAGTCCCTATTAAAAATCTTTCTGTCTCCTTCTTTCAAGTAGCTGAGACAGGGATACCTGTAAGTCTCCCATGTGCAGAAGAGTTTCTGTCTAGATAGGAAGAGAACAGGGAGGATGTAATAATACAAAAGCAAATCCAAACTTAAAATCCGTCAGTAGAAAAGTCAATAGCGAGTAACAGCCAACACTTCAAGCTATTGGAACACTGCTGAAAGTATGACTGGCAAAATACAATGTCTATTCTGCAAAGGAATATAGAGTTTCTAGTTCTGGATCTTGGCTTTAGGATGTTGAATCACTAGTGACATCGGCTGTACATGCAGGAGCTGACATTCATGTCAGGTCAGCTTATGTCCAGAAGTTGGTAAAGGATGTAGTCTTTGACAATAGAAGAATGGTGGCTCTGTAGATATAGTTGAAGCAGGAAAATATCAGCTAAGAAATTTTATAAATCCTATACTTATTTTCTCACAATCTCTGCATTCTTGTCTTAGCCAATATGGTTATGAAATGTGTCTGTGCTGATTTTTCAGTCAAATCTGAGTCCTTTTCTTTCTGTAAGTCTAATCTGAATGTGCTAGCTTTCCCCCTAGATTTTCTTCAGTCATCCCTTTACCTCATCATTCATTTTTCTTGAAAGAATAATTCTCACAGTTCTCCCATCTCCAAAATTATATTTTTCTAGTTGCCTTGTATTTTGTCTCTGTATGTGCACAGAATTGTTTCATGTGGGATGGCCACTGTGAGAGTTTCCAGAGGTTTGTCATACTTTCCTGTGGGAACATGGGCATGCTGTTAGCATCACATTGGGCATTGGGGAACAGGGATTGACAGCACAGAGATCAATGATCACACGGTTGGTCAGTTGTGGACAGAAATTGGTTCCACTTTTCAATTAACCTGAAAAAAAAAAAAAAGCTCCATCAATGTTGACGTTTGTCATATGATCTATCAGAGAATACACTGCCAATAGGTTTCATAGTGTTTTGGCTTGGTGGCCCTAGAGCTTATCCGCTAGGTTGGTGAGGAGAAAAAAGAATGTGGAATAATGAAACAGGAATAAGTGTAAATGAAAAGAAGAGAAAGAGGGATAAAAGAGGACTGGAAATCACTCTTCGTGTGTGATTTAAATCATTGAACATCTGATTGCTGTGGTCAGAAACCTCTTGAGTACCATTATCATTAATTTGTCTTAGTGTAAACATAGTGGAAGAGACCCTTTGCTGATGATTCACTGTCTTTGTAGCATTACTGTGATGTTAGTGGGACTTGGTTATGAACCAGAATCCTGCTAGGTGCGGTACTAAAACAGACTGGAAAAATATCCCACGTAAGTTATGTGTAAGGCATGAAATTATAGAAAGAGAAAAAAGAGAAAATACAAGAAGATAAGAATAAGTTAGTAAGGATAATCACATTATTAAGTTGATAATCAAATCACATGTTCTGTACCACTGTCAGGGCTTGGTTTTGACAGGCATCAGAGAAAGTGTGTCCTAAGAAGGAATTTGARGGAGGACAGTGCATTGAATTTGTGGATGTCTAGTAGAATCTCCTCCCAAATGTGAGACAGTACATAAAAAGATCAAAGGCTACTTTTAAATTTTATTTTAATGTAAATGAATCAGTGATGGAGCTATTTTCTTGGGTTAATTGGTTAGGGCAACTGCCTCCTTTGTAGTGAATGAAGTCTGATAAATAAAGCAGGGATAAATCATAAAGTACCCTGAAAATGTAGACTCTTAGCTCATTAACATTCTGCATGTGTATCAACAATGCAAGATTTAATTGATTAAGCTAAGACCAAAGGATGTCA
Source organism: Amblyornis subalaris (assembly GCA_018881555.1). Lineage (NCBI taxonomy): Eukaryota > Metazoa > Chordata > Aves > Passeriformes > Ptilonorhynchidae > Amblyornis > Amblyornis subalaris. The sequence continues at coordinate 10,354 of JACAXG010000142.1, read as the reverse complement.
TAATTATCAAAGTGAGGTAATGAAACCCTATGAAAAACACTGTTGAGATACAGCATGTAAATAGAATTCATATATTTTATCCACACTGTGAATGCAGAACTATAGGAGTGTGGGCTGTTGCCAGGGTCCTGCAGGGTTCTTTGGCCAGTGCTTAATGTGACAGGCAGAGTAGTGATATTGCCTGTAAGGATGATAGAAGCTGCAAGTGGTGAGAGATTGCTTAGGAAGGGCTGGCTTTGATTTTGACTAGGTTGAACTGACACTGGTGGCTAAAAACCTTAATGAGGTAGCACAGAACCATAATTTTTTCTACAACACTTCTAGCTGCTGCTACAGTAAGCAGTAGGGGCTGACAAAGGAGAGTGAAAATGTAATTATTTGTCCTTCTCTAAACTGCAGCATTGCTGTTGCTGGATTGCTGAACTACTGCCTTTAAAGTGTTAGCAGAATGAGTCTGTTATAAATAAATCGGTTAATTCACGCTCAGATATGAAATATTGGGATATAAAACTGTAAACTTGGTTCTGGGAGGGTTTTCTTGAAACAGCTAAATACAATTCCAAAAACTATGCATTCTTCACTGAGGGGATATTTACATTTTAAAAGAGCAAGGCTTGTTCCGAGGTTCCGAGCAGGGTGCGGTCTCTGCCCACTCAACATTTACATTCGAATGGAGAATGAGTCCGAACTGAACGAAATACCGAAATACCGCACTCGCCCGGACAATTGTTTTACATCCAAAAGGAACAGCTCCTGCCCAAAGGAAGAACATCGTTTCTGCCGAGAAGGCATTTGCATCCCAAAAACGAAAGCATGAACATCAGATAGCACGTTGAGATAGACTCCAGCAGCACTTGAGAATCTGCATCTCCAAGGAAGAACTCCTCCCAGGCCGAGTGCTAACGAGTGGCCATATCGGAAAAACTCCTCCCAGGCCAAGTGCTAACGAGCGGATTGGAACCTAGATATGGAACATCGGGGAAACATCTGATAACGCTCCCCGGTGATGAGAGATTGATCAGGGACAGGGTGTGCTTTGTCCACCTAGTTCCTTGAATAGAACTCCTTCATGAATATGTTAAGTAAAAATCATCCCCAAAATCCGGACTCTGTGCGGAAAACTAGTATATAAGCCCGCTGCAGAAAGAAGCGGTTGTGAACAAGGGAGGGCTGGTGCGATAGAGGCCAGACTTGCGTTCACCCAGTACCAACCCCGGGCTTGGTACTGTCTCATTTCGATTGTGGCATTGTGTTTGCGATATTTCGGGCACAGAATAAATTTATATTACTTTTATTATCGAAATTGGCTATTATATTTATAACAAGTCTGTAGGAGAAGGGAAATGTACCCGTATGTGTGTAGTAAACAAAGAACAATAATAGTGAGAATAAATGAATGACGAATACCTGTTGAGCTGAGGCAGAAAAAGAAAAATGGTAATAATTGCAAGCAATTTTATCTTGAGCATGCTAAACGTTTGCATTTGAATGACTTTTTACCTGGACAAATGTGCACTTGAAGATGCGAGTAGGGGTAAAAAGAACATACTCTCCTTGGATAAGAAGTCTCTGAATGTCACCCATAATAGGCAACTGACTTGAATTGATGCCCTCATAATCAAACTCCCTATTCATTTTGCCTATCCACAAAATAAAAATAAATTTACAAGTTAAAGGTAATACAGATTAAAAGGCTTATATGTAAAAAAAAACCCACCCTGATGATTAGGAAAAGAAACAAACATAATCCTTCCTTATACTATGAAAGGCCTCTCCCCCAAAATACATATTTTTAAGAACGTGCAATCTCAAGTGCAAAAGGGAACTTTGTAAGGCTTTCTAACAGCTCTCAACTCCTCTTTTACTATTTATTTAAGGAAAAAGGGCCTGTGACTCTACAAACACTAGTTTGCACATGCTATTCTATACTTCAGTATATTTTATGTATTTTTTACATGAGTATAGTGACATACTTTGCAGTAGAAACCCTTGGGCTGTTCTCAGTGCTAGATAGTGACTTCTATCTTTGCACCTTTTGGATCACAAGTATTTTTGTCAGGCATCAAGAAGAGGGCAGGACTTAGGCAATGCTCTGAAGCAGAAATTCTCCAGCTGCTGATCAAGCTGACTTTAACACAAAAGCTGGAGAACAAGTAATATAATTAATTCCCTCACTGAGGGGAAAAAACTGATTCAAAGCTAACAATTAATTAAAATTAATAAGTCTTTATGAAACAGCTAATTTCTATTAAGATAAGTGATGGAATGCCAAGGAGAAAAGAAGTACCCTGCCACTAGTCTTTTTAAATGTAGGTGTAGTGGACTTCTACTTCCCATTCATACCTTGTTTCACTTAGGTCCATCCATTTCTTACACAGAGGGTATGCTGAAGGAAAGAGAGGACACATGACACCTACTGCTTCCTGCAGTGTCCACTGGAGTTCTTCCAGTACTACGCAACCACAACTGGCAGCATCATCAGGCAGAGTCTTGATGATTCATTTTTCCTGGTTGAGTTCATTTAAATCATGATATGAAGAAAGGTAGTGTTTGAGTGCACACACCTGAGGCAGCAATTTTTGGCTGGCAGGGTGGTTTGGAAGAACTCGGCCCAGTCACTGCTGACACCATAATACATCACAGTTTGCATTCTCACCAGGCCTGGAAGCAATTCCATTTCTTGGTCGCATTAGGGCATAGAGGTAACAAGTAGCCTGGATTCACCTGTAACATGAGGACATTAAGGGCATGATGACATCAGAGATTTTACATAGGTATTGTCCATGCAGTGTGGGTTGCCAGAGAAGAGTTGATCTGCTCCATGAGAGATAATGAGCTGGGAGCCAAGGATGACCTCAGCAGAGACATTGCTTTGAACAGTCAAGGCACAACCCTCCAGTCCTGCAGAATTCAAAGGGAATGGGCTGAGGATGGTGGTAACAGGGTCTGCTGGCAGGCACAGACAAGTTGCAGAACTGGGATCCACCCTGAGACTGTTTCAAGAGTCCAGTCAGGAGTAGCAGGAGACAGGACTGGAGACAGAACTGTAATATATGTCCAAGGAAGTCTAAACAAGCCTCAGGGCTGGCAATAAATACAGCTATAACCAAGGACTAGGTGCCCAGCCTGGGGCTAAAGTAGCTCCCAGCTCCATGTCAGAGAGAGTGGGGTGGAGATCCCAGGTGAGACTGGTCAGAGCAGTTAAGACCAATTGGGTCACTCAGGGCCCTGGCCCAAGTGTTAATGAGCCAATTTAAAATGGAACTTGTATTCATGTGTCTTGCTTTAGATACACAGCACTCACACAAACACAGACAGCATCAATGGCCTCATCCTGTTTCCCTTCTCTCTGGATGATCAGGATGGAGATCCATTAGTGGGAAATATAAACACATATTCAATGTATGTTCCATCAGCAGCTGAGCTCAGACAGTCTGTCTAGTATCTGGCTGCTGGCATCTGGACATGTGAGCCCCTGAGACTGCAACCCCACTCCTGTCACACAAACACATACACACTGTTGTTTCTGCAGTAGCTGGCTTTGGACACACAGTGCACTTGACCAGCCTTTTTTATCCTTTTATCCCTCTATTTTCCTACGTATGTTCCTCCTCAAATGCCCTACACCCATTTCTTTCACTACTTTTTGTTAATCTACTAAACATCCCACAAATCTTGTGCAATCCTAAAATGCTTTTCCCCTTCATCCATTGCAGAATGTATTGTGCAGTCCCAGGCAGGAACCTCAAGTGGTCTGAAAGGTGGTTGTAAGAGCCCTCCCATCACCTCGTGGTGATGAGTCTCACACCTGGGCAGGGGCTGAGGCACTCCTGCAACAGCCCAAGGGAGGGGCTCAGCCAGGGTGTCCCTACGAGTTCTTAGCTCCGGCTCCCGCCTGCCCTGTACCTCCTGACTCCTCCTCTGTGTCTGCGTGATGGGGCTTTGATGGGCTGATGGCTCCTGTGATGGGCCTGGGAGAAGCTTGGGCGGGGTGTCATTCAGGTTTGCCCACCCACCATCCTCTTTGTGATCCTTTGTGTGTCTGCTTTTTATCCCACCCCTTAACAAAGGACTGCTTTTTGGCTTCTTTGTTTTTTATTTGTTTTAATCTAAGCCTAGTCACCACCTCTTAGAAAAACTCCAGTTAATGGAGAAAGCTGCAGCATGACTCCTTAGCAATGCAGATTGCCAAGAGCGTATTAAATCCTATCTTCTCTTTTGTTCTCTGGCTTTGCATAGCACATTGGGCAAATTGATTTGATTTGGCCATTAAGGAGTAAATTACAGAAAGCCAGTCATGGATGTGCCAGCTATCTTTTGTTTAGATGGACTCAAATACCATTGCATCTGCATGAGCACATCTCCCCCCTCCCAAGACTGGCAGATAAATAGCTCTCAGGCCGCTTTTATTTTCATTATTCAATACCTTTAGTAATGAATAGCTACCTAGTTCTGACACGTAAGTCCTGGCAGGCTGTGCTTGCAGAAAAGCACAGTATGCCCCAACCAACCTGCTGTCATCAGCACTGGCTCCAGTTCACTCGCCTACACGTAC